>OZ023327.1:30129858-30144858 GCA_964007535.1 Brachyptera risi
TATATATATATATATATATATATATATATATATATATATATATATATATATATATATTGATCAACATTTTTTCATAGATGCAATTCATCACCGGTATGTATTGGCGTATTTTTTTTTAATCATAAAAATGCACCCGATGTGAAAATTGAACCCAAGACCTTTCGGTTTCATACCAAAACTCTAACCAACTGAGCTGAGCAGACACCAAGATTACCGTCGAATAATCGACACTTTTATATGAAAAGAAAATTTGAGAAACGACTCGCATGGGCTGGGTTTCTACAGATCAAGAGATTCTAAGCTGTAACGATTGCACTGCCTTTTATACAGAGCCTTGTGTTCCTCTTTTAACGAATACCCAGACTCGAGCTTTTTATTGAACAACATTTCTCCATGGATGCAATCCATCACCGATATGTATGATCGTTTTTGACGGATTTTGAAAAAGATTAGGGCCTGTATATCACCGTGCAATCGTTACACCTTGGAATCTGTGGATCTGTAACGACATTGCCCATGAGAGTTGTTTCTCACATGTGTCTTGTCATATGAATGTATCGAGTATACGACATGAATCTGAGTGTCTGCTTGGCTCAGTTGGTTGGAGCTTCGGGGTCAAACAGAAAAGTCTTGGGTTCAAGTCCCAGAGTGGGCACATCTGTATGATCTGGTATATACGATCATATGATACGATTATATTATCGATATGATACGTACATACATACCGATAATGGATCGCATCCATGAAGAAATGATCTTCAATAGATATATACGGTCGACCTTCATACTGATATTAGTCCAGATTCAAGTTATAAAGCCTGGATAATACGTCTATGAAGGTAAAAATCTGGGAATTGTTTCTTGTGTTAAATGTTGTGAGGGCCCATATACATAATATATAAATACAGTATATATGGTTTTATATATATAAATATATATATATATATATATATATATATATATATATATATAAATATATATATATATATATATATATATATATATATATATATATATATATATATATATATGTATATATATATATATATATATATATATATATATATATATATATATATATATATATATACATATGTATATATGTATATATATATATATATTTATATATATAATATATATATATATATATATATATATATATATATATATATATATATATATACATATATATATATATACATATACATATATATATATATATATATATATATATATATATATATATATATATATATATATATATATATATATATATATATATATATATATATATATATATATATATATATATATATATATATATATATATATATATATATGCCCAAGAGAGAGAGATGTGTTTGTGGGTGTGTGGGTGTGGATGTAATCATCGATAAATCTTTAAAGTGTCTTCATTCGATGCTTTTTACACCTTCGTACATCAAACTTTTCTGATCGAAAACATAATTTTCCATCACTGAAATAAGATCTACTGATGAGAGATAAATGATTAAATATGACATTGTATCTGATCATATTCCATTCTCTAATGTTTAAGAGTGAATGGGAGTCAAATTAGCAAAATATCAGTTGTTTTGGTGATAAGTTCCGAAATGTTCAAGATATCAACATTCTAATTCAACAAAAACACAGATATCTACATTCACAAAAAATGATGTGAAATAAAAGTATTTATAGTGTCTTCTAACAATTCCAAGGATAAACATCTGAAATATGTGTTCTTCACCTGTGTATACCTGTGCAAATTATGGGACACAAGGAGGATATTTTTCAAGTACACCGTCTGGGAGGTATTGAATATATTTAATTCTAATACATCATACCATTCGAAAGTGATGACAAAAAATAATGATATTCGCCAAATCGACTCTCATGCACTCTTAAGAGGGAAAACCAATTATTATCAGCGAAGTATTTCATGAAAAATACTCACGTATTATATTTATAAAAAATGATGAATTTCTTATTGGGGGATGGTTGCCTATATTGGGGTGGGGGCGGAGATAGTGTGAGCGCCAACTTCTTTTGGGTGAGGAGGGGGGTCGTATTCGGCCTAGAGCGTTAACTGGACGTGTTTGCTTGTCCTGCAGGATTGTAAGGACAAGCGCACATCATGAGCGTGAGCAGAGTGTCGGGTGGAGTTCTGAACCTGGCGTATGACGCCGGCGAGGAGGACGCGCGAGAAGCAACAGTTGCCGAGCCGGAGTCTGCGCCTCAGTCGGCAACCAGACAACAGGTATGGGATCAATTATCTGTCCCAACACAAAAACAAAGCAGCCGCTATTCGGTCTGTCACCACATACAGACGTTGTTGTTGTTGTTCTTGTTGAGCACAGCCCAAACTAATCTGAATGATCCAATCTAACTGATTTAATGAACCTGGTCGATCCAAACTAATGTAAACTATAACTAACTTAACCAAACAAACATTATAAACTAATTGAATCTAAACTAAAACCAATCTTAAACCTAGTTTATGTCTGACGAATAGCCTTTTCGCTAAGACAATCACATTTTTGTTTCGTTTCTCCGATTCAATTAAATTATTTACAATCAAATAAAGTGACGTCATCCAAATTAATGGCAAGACGAATCAAATCAAAGAGGAACGTGAAAGTGAATATACCATCTTCTTGGTTGGAACTATTTTATCTCCATGTACAAACATTAAACAACATTAAACATCTCTCATTTTATTATCAAGTATCTATCAAGCTTATTTTTTCCTGTTGTAAAGACTTATACATAAAAAAAATTACATTAATGAATCACTGATGGTACATCACTAATGAATTAACTGTATTATCTACAATATATCTGCTTTATCGGCGCAAATAACCTCGTCGTTGAAGCGCCGTAAAATAACACAAATTCAAATTTATTGTCGCTATCATTCTAACTGATCTTTCATATCATATATATTGTTCATCTTTCATTTCTGATCAATTAAACGTAATCATACTTGTCGATTTGATTGTATTTTGTATTTACGAAGCATAAAAAACATTTCATTCTGAGAAAGTAAAATACTCCTAATTCTATTTCCCTTAAAAAAAAAAAAAACTTCAATGTTTGTTTTACACATTCTCGTTAACTCCGACAATGGCAAGATGCATCTTGGAGTGGCCAATATTTTGTCGCGTATCATCTGTGCTCCTGTGACACGCAGAGGCGTGAGGGAAGTGGTGGGGGGAGGCCCGGGGACAATAGTCGTGTTGATAAGAGTGGCGTGGCTTATATTGTGGTCCATGCGCCGCTGTGATCTCCAGCAGGCTCGACTCTGAATGAGAGTTTCCGGCTCGAGAGTTAGTCTTGACGACGCGTGCAGAGGGGATGGTCGATCGTGTGGCGCTTCAAGGGTAGCTCTACCGGGTTCAGTCGACGGTGCGCGAGATGGCAAATCCTTAATCTTTCAGAGCCAATGGATTCATATTAGATGATAAATACTGGTTGTTTAATTTTGTTGGACAAATATTATCGATAATAAATATTGACAAATTTGTAATTGAAAGAACATTCAGAATCATTGTATAAAACAGCACGGATAGTGTTTTTTCAATGTGACCGAGTTGTAACGATAACAATAATTTTGCGAAGTGGTCATTCGTCGGACCGGAAGTAGGCCTTGGATTGGTTTTAGTTTAGATCGAATTAGTTTTGGATGTTTGTTTGGTTAGGTCAGTTAGTTTGGGTTAGTTTGGGTTAAGTTGGATTGACTGAGTCTGTTAGATTGGGTTCATTCAGGTTATAGTTCAGGCTGCACGCCGAAACAACAAACAACAACAACACTACTCGACAAGCATGTGACATTTGACCACGTTGACTGAAACGTGAACATCGGACATATTATTGATTATTATGAATAGTAAAAGAGTTGTTCATAGCTTGAATCCATTCTTTTTTATATAACTATATTAAAATACCATTTACAACATTAACCAAAATGGGAAATTGAGGAATATATAATACATACTACTAATAAGATAAGATACCGCGTTTGTTGGGTTCCATTTAAAGACAATTTAATAACAGAAAAGACATATGTTATGCGACACTCAAGAAGGTGATTTGAACAAATCAACTAATTCTCAGTTTCAATCTTGAAATTTGATATTCTCACCATGACAAAGAGATAATTATGAAATGGACAATTAATTTGAGCTGAAGAGTGTAGTTTGCAAGCGACGTGTGTAAAGATGCCTGCCTACTTCCTACCGTTGCAGTCGTCGCCGGTGGATACCGAGACCAGAGATGCTATGGTCCCGGTCGTGGAGGCTGTCGAAGAGGAGGACCATCCGTGTGGCTGGTGGTTCATCCAGCCCGGCTTTCTGCAGAGGTTTCGTACGGCCAAGTGGGTGCTGTTCGGACTATGTTGGGCCGGCGCTCTGCAAGGTGAGTTCATACAAAAACTGACTGTGCAATCTCTCGAGTGAAATCTGTCATTGAATCTATTTGAAACATTTCACTGGACCTTGAGAGATTTCATTTTTAGTGAAAAGTATTCATTCCTCAAAAATGGCGGAATAACATGCATTTCAAGGAGAATTCAGTCAAGCTGAGCTGATATTATGGCAGTTGACACACAATTTTTCACCAATCGAGAAATTAATCCTTATACCCTCATTACAATCAGTTGACTATTGAAAAAATGCATTGTTCACTTACCCATGAATATATGATTGAAAAGATATGTACAAATTTTTCAATGTTATATTTCTATTGTATGATATGCTTTAATTCTGTAGATCATTGCTTAATGTCGATTTTTTCAGATTTTACGAATTTAGTGATGGAAAATAGATTTCACATATAGATTTCATATACCTTTCATGAAATATTTCATTGAATGTTTCAATAGAATAGATTTCAGGAAAACAAACATCACTAACAGAACACCAGCCAAATGTGCCACCAAATATGATCAAAGACGAGTGCCCAAGGTGTCCAAGATGCCCAAGGTGCCTGAGGTTTCTAGAGTATCTAAAGTGCCACGAGTATGAAGTTATAGCGACTATGAACTTTCACTATAATGTATAACTTACTTCAAGAGATTTGGAGAAGAGAGGAAGTCCTTGAATTCTAATGTAGGCCTATTATTTAATTTTGTATTTGAAAACGATGAGAGTTTTAAAATGCTATCTTTGTTTTTCTGGTTCAGACTTCAAAGGGAGGAACAGTTTTGAAAGTCATTCAATTCTTCTATCACTAGTGATTCGTATTTGTACTTGATCTCCCCCCCCCCCCCTCCCAAACGACAAGAATCATTTGGAAAACTCGGCATTTGAGGCCCTTGACGTCGTCAACTGCATAAACCAAGAAGAAATACAATAATTAATATGAAGACATGAAAAAATATTATGTTTTAGTATTGCATACCCTAAGTAAAAGATATGACTGCAAATACATAAGAATGGGGATACGAATGGGAAAGTATCTACTCCCTCGAAGTATCCGAGCATCTTGACGTGGTGTGGGATACTGCGTGGTTCAGTGATATCCAGAGCTGTCTACGGGAGCAATTTATTTGCTCCCAAAAGAGTCACCCGTGGCGATAAGGTCTAGAGTGAGGGTCCAGACCAAGTTCAGACCGTCTCGGTCGAGTGGACGCCTTTTGGTGAAAGTACTGAGCCTTGCGTTTTCATTCAACTTTCTTGTTACTCATCTCTTATCATTGTCTCCTCTTTTATCATTTTCCCATACTTCCTTCTTCATGCGCTCTCTCTCGATAAACTTAAAACATCCACACACGTTCACAACTCAATCATGGCAAAGTACACGAACACGAACATGAGTGCAAAATGAGCTCGCTGTTGACGGGCCTTCAAGCCCTAATATTAATACATTCAGAAAATGTATTGATTGAAATCAAAGAAACCTAATTTCTACAGCCGCTATTTTAACATCTCAAAATAATCACCTTCTACATTTCGATCAAAGCTAATGTACATATAGGCCTACTATTGAATAATGGTAAGTGTGATTTAGGAAAAAAAATGAAAAAAAAATATATATATATATATATATATATATATATATATATATATATATATATATATATATATATGTCGTCGACTGACGACACGACCCTGCCGAGAACCCAATGAGGAAAGAGAATAATCAATTATTCGAATTAAAGGGAGAAAAATAATTTTGTAAACGAATATAGGTCACGTTATTTGCTTTTGCATATTGAATCTGAAAAGAGTATATCCTCAGCGAATGTATCACTTCGATTTACCGTACCGTTAATGTGCTCGAATTTGAAAGTCTCTAGGAACTGTTTGAAGTCAATACAAGACGAACGGCTTATTACGACAAACTACTGTTAAAGATTGGGCATTTTTTTTTTTATCAAGTTTTAACGACGCACTGTAATGATTACTAAGATCTATTGGCGTCGGATGAATGATTAATGAGATGATGGGATGATGAGATGAAGGTTTTTATGGGTAGTGGGAAGGATAGTGGGAAGGAAGCGGTCGTGGCCTATATTGTAGGAACCATCCCGGCATTAGCCTAGACTACAGAGGGAAACCACGAAAAACCCCTGTAAAGATGGACGGTGGCGGGGATCGAACCGGGTCCGATATGTCCATTCACCTTCCGGATCACGAAGCAAGTGAGCTAACCACTCAGCTACTGTACGGTAAATTTCAATCATCAGCAATCTTACATTTTCAAGTAATGTAAGCAATAGAGATAACAATAGAATACAACTGTAGATCAAACACAAGGCTTCAGCATGCAGGTTGCACGACTACGAAAGAAGCTTGAATTTCCTTTATGAAAAAAAATCACCTGTCATAAAATATATTGTACAACGTATTACCTGGCAAGGCTTTCTGACCACCCTCCGTGTCTCATTCAGCTAAGGCACTGCTGTAGAAAATAAAGGCAAGTTGGGCGTTGGTGAGTTTGTCTCCCTTAAGGTGTGGGTCTCTGTAAACAACATCCATCTGTCATCAGCTCATTCGTACTCCAAATAACTTGGTCGTTTGTGGGGTCATGCATGCACTCATCAAGCAAGCAATACTCCTCAATGGAACAACCATCATCGTAGTTCGCTCATCCTGCTCATCTAATAACGCGACCAAATGCACAGCGTTTTCCTGGTCCTAACTCAATTTTAATATTAAATCTGTTATATTATTATTGTCTGTCTCATCTTGTTTTTCATATATCTAATTGAGTTTGTATTTGTGTTGATTCGTAATTGTCTCTTTATTGGCCATACAATGTGAACACAGGAAGTGGGCAGTGTGTCTTTTGTGTTAACGTATTGTGGGTGTTTAAGTAGGCGAGCTAAGTGCTTTGGTTATTGTTGGGCTGGCTTTGACAAGACCTAGTCTGCCTGTTTCAGACGTATACGCACGTTGTGGTATAATGGTCTGTAACTACAGAGACTACATTGACAGCTTCATTGGTACTGATCAGACTAAATGGACCATTGAACTGAACATAACAAACTGGGTGTTTACTGCTAAGAAAACGTGTTCATTCAGAGATGTGGTATTATCATTTACTATCTCGAGTTTATCTGTGATATTGGTTAAGAGTGCTTGGGAGTCAATTTAGCGAAATATCAGATTTTTGTGATAGCATTTGAGCGCTACGAGATATCAAAATTCTAATACGGAGGTAACACAGATATTTTTAATATCTTCAATATTATATACGTGAAAACTATTTATTTTCGCATTGTAAAGAGTATACGGCTGAATTTGTTTTTCATCTGTAGGCTTATATATACGTTTGACAATTATACGATATGAGTTAAATAGTTGAAACTTGAGCCATCTTGGAGGTGTTAAAAATATCTGTAATTCCTCCATATTAGAATTTTAATATTTCAAGTGTTCAAATGTTGTCACCAAAAAACTGATATTTCGCTAAATCGACTCCCATCGCACTCTTAATTACTATTTGACTGATTATATACGGTACCCATTTTTTTAAAATTATTTTTTAAAAACTATATTACCAAAATAATGTTACACATCCTCTGAGAAAATATATAGTAATAATAATAATAATTCTTTATTCCATAAAATCAAATGAATTTGATATTGAAATACTCTCCTTTCACACTGAGAAATCAATTAGTGGTTTAAATAAACATTGTCAGTTGGACATAATAATGATAATAAAAACATTGTCCATATAAATAATGATACAGATTTGTACTCACAGAATAAACATTAAATATAACAGCTAATCAAAAAGATCCTTTGTGTGAGGCAAAGAATTTCATACATTCTTCTGTAGAATAAAAGGCATAATTGAATAATTGTAATCTATAATCTATTATGGCATATTACATTGCAGAAACATTTTATTTGGAGTAATGATTTCAGGATAGCCGAGTGCTGAGAATAGTATAAGAAACTGTGATATAATATTGATTTTTGTCTGAATGACCAATCACTATTTCTTCGGGTTTCGTAATTAAGTAGGCCTAAATTTCTCTTATGATTGATCGACGACTAAATCCTGAATTGAAGTTATTCACAATTATGTCAATTTTATAGAACAAGCAGCATGGAAATTTTAGTATTTGTTAAATGAAACATTACATATTCAGTAAATTCATCAGTTTCGCGTCACCCTCGTCGTTACACTAGAGATAAAAGCAATCTGCATACTGATGCTCATATAACTATATAGGCCTACACAGTATGAGCAATTCGTATATATTTCTGAGGTATATTTCTGTACAATCATCTTCCTTCCTGCATCACATATATTAAAAATTCAACTATATTCAAATTAACGCTTGAAGTCTTCCTCATTAGAGAATATATTTACACCTTCGAAGAATATTTTATTGTTCACTGCCTTACGTGTGGTTTTACGATACTGACTGCCTTTTATTACACCTATGTTGACCTTTTTTCATCGTATGCCATTTTATATATTATAATATGAGTTTTTTGTGTGTTTTTTTAATGCCAATTTGTGATATATTCATTTTATATATTTCACATATTTTATATTGTATTTAATAATTCGACTCCTCACATATATTACATTTTATACATTTTTTTCAACATTTCATGTCATATCTTATTTGGAATAAAATAAAACAACAATACAAACATATCGAAGGCTCCAGCCTATGTAAGTAAGAACTAGTATAAACATGTTTACTCATCGATTTGATCCCCACCCACAGGATGCACCGTTGTCATTGTTATTAATAAAATATATAAACTTATTGTTTAAATTTCGATACTTGACATCCGAAAGTTCATTTGATTAAACCGACTACTCCTGAAAAATGAAACACACAATAGTAAATGTCGGTTATATGTTATGAAAATAGCCGTTGTGGTGGGGATCGTTATGAGCTATAACAATGATCAGAAACAATACATACTTAGTCATTCATTAAACACGTAGCTATCTCTTTTGAAACAATTATTACTAACTCATGCATAGAAAAGTGAAAACTGAATGGTAGGTTATATAATTGAAAATTCAGAAATTTTACGAAATTTATAATTAATAATATTTACCCACCGAATACTCAAATATCTGTGCTGCATTATAAGTGAATTGAAATATAAAAAACGATCTTTGTTTACACATCGAATGAAGATCTATAGGTGATAAATACATCGAATTGATTGCAAACTCTTGAAAAATCACAACTTTTCATTGACTTCTCAAAAATGATTCCTTTTTGATTCACATAGAAATATGAGGACAAAGCGTTCATTGTTATGAGAACGTGCTTGTACATAAAATTTAAATTTGACTTGAAAAATCCATCTTTTTAATGTATTTCCTTCCATTATATTCACACGGAATTAATCAAGTTCAATAACTTGCAAAGGTGTCTCCAGTTTCCATTGGGCAGAAGTTACTGCCAGGTTGATTTGAAGTTCACTTGTATGTAACAGTATAATAGTATTAATAATAATACTCATCATTTATTGGTCATTAGATTGATCATTGACATTATATTTGACAGGTCATAGTGGACTATTAAATATTTGATAGAATAGGTTATACATTCCTAGTAGCCGAGGTTACATATTGTATATAATTAGCAGTTATTATCATAAAACTCTTTTACAGAATAAAAACAATTCGTCAATGAAAATTATTTGAGTTTAGGTTTGAAAACATTTGGTTTGTTTGTTAAAATCTTAATATTAGTAGGAAGAGCATTCAAAAGTTTGCAGCCAGCATATATAGGGCCCTTAGCAAAGACGGTAAGACTGTGTTGAACCATATTAAAATCCTCTTTGCGCCTCGTTTCATAGTTATGTCTACTTTTATTAACATGTACTAGATGACTGTCTTCAATGATAAAGATAATACAGTCATATATATATGGAGAGAGACATGGCAGTGGAAGAATACCTAGTTTTTTAAAAGCGGTCTACAAGAGTCTTTATAAAATGTATCAGCGCAAGGATTAAAGCTCGTGCCTGCCATGCACCTTACTGCTGACTTCTGTAGTCAGAATAGTGTTGAGGTGTGCGGTGAGTTGCCTCAGAGGATGATGCCGTATTGAAGGCGAGATTGTACGTATGCAAAATATACCATTTTAACTGTATCATTATTCACAATATCTGAAAGTCTCTTAATAAGGAAGCATCCTGATGCTATTTTCGGGCAGGGGGCTTGAATATGGCTGGCCCAGTTTAAAGTATTGTTCAGAGTTATTCCGAGAAATTTTATCTCCGATACCTCTTTAAGGCTACTCTTTCCCATTGTCACAAGAGGGTTGCTAATGGAAGTTACATTTCTGGTGCTGAACCTCATGGATACTGATTTGTCATTATTTAGAAACATCGTCACAAAACTGAATCATGTCTACCACAGCGGAGTTTGCTTGTAAAGTCATAACCTCTGAAGGGGTATGAGTCTGACTAGTCCTTTTTGCACTGAGGACATGGGATGTGTCATCCGCGTAGAGTGTCAAGTTGCCCATTGATCTATAATTAGTTATAGGGTTAGTGAACAGGATGAAAAGAAATGGAGATAGTATCGAGCCTTGGGGGACCCCGATGTTCAGGGTATTTTCTTCCGACATTGTAACTTCAAGTGGGCCATGAAGATGAACAAATTGTTCATCCTAAAACATGTTATAACACATCGATATTTTTGCCATGGATTTTTACTTCACCGCGCATACAGTTACATACAAATAACATGTAATGTAACCTAATGTTAATGTTCATTATGGATCGACAATATTCTAGAAGATACTTCTCTGCATGGTGTGAAGCAGTTTCACTACAATATGTTCAAACGGTAAGCCACTGCGATCGTTAATATGTTACGTTGTCGTTGACAGCCCACGTGCTGCGTTCAGTCTCCACTTCAAATACAAACATCATTATTTATATAATTATGTTCTTTATGTAAGAGATTTTTTTAAAATCAAATGTGAGAATAATTTATTGAGGCACATTTGTTAGATAGACTGATACACACACAAACACAAAGGGTTATCTCATAAGGTACATGGACGGAAAAAACGCAATTTTACAGGTTGAATGTCAAGATTCAGAATATATACCACATAAGACAAGAATTTGAGGGACAATGGGCCTTCAAGACACGTTTTACCTAGAAATATTCATTTTTGACGTGAAATGGTACATGCGTAATATTGGTATTAAACAATGCGTCAAATGATTAGTATTTCTTTGTATTAGGACGCGGTTAAATGGGCCCAAAAACGTCACTCGTCCCATTTTGAGAAAAACGAATCTTAAAAAATCCCCTATAATTGTGTCTGATGATATATTTTCATGAACCTGACATTTTCTATCTCAAGGTGGCGTTTTATTCATCCATGTACCTTATATAGGCCCTAAGGTAAACCTGGGTCTTCTTTGAGTTCATTTTTGATAGCATCCCAAGGAGGAAAATATCTATCAAAACATATCTTACGCGTTATGATTTTGTAACCTGGATATGTTTCCGCATCTCTTGATACCAATATCGTGCTTTTACCATTTCACATAAAAAGGAGGCCCATTTTTGATAAAAGTAAATTGCGCCTTACAGGGCAAATACTCCCACAAAATCATGTCTCACGAATTATATTCGGAATCTGACAATTTTTTCTTCAAACTGGCATTTTACACATCCATGCACCTCATGAGGTGAAAATTGGATATTTGAGGGGAGGAGGGTTGTGGCCCGGTCAAATGCCCCCTGGGTGGTTTGTAAAACGTGCATATCGTGTCTATACTGATTGATCCGCATCGATTCTAATAATCAGAACATATATGTTATACATTACGGAGTAACCCTTTCGTCCATGCGTGGCTCTTGGGCGTATATCATATGTGCATGTGTGTGTGTGTGTGTGTGTGTGTGTTTGACGGTGAAGATTTTGAGAGCAAATGATATAGTGCTAATATGGAGTAGAGTATTAAGGGAAACCTACCCACATCATTACATTTCCCGTGTCAATGTAACATATAAACGATCGTAGAGGCTATCTGTCTGAACATATTGTAGTAAAACTGCCTCACACCATTCAGAGAAAATTCATGAAATACTGTCGATCCATCGCAAAAATTCACAATAGGCTAGATGTTAATTTGATATAACGGTAAGCGATAAGGGAAAAATCCGTCGGAAAAATATCGAGTGTTACTGTTACATACAAGTGATCTGGCTTTCCACCTTCAATTGGGTTATTAGCATTTTCGACAAAATATTGTCTACATCCTGTTGATTGATTGATTAGTGGTGCTTAGCGGCGTTCAACCTTTGAGTTATCAGCGTCCTCTTGAGTGCATCTTGAGATGTGTTTGTTAATTTTGTACCTTGCACTCTTGAACTTTTATAATCATTTATTCATTTGAAATTATCCTGGCGGAAATTATCTGCTCTGATGAGACTATAGGGACGCCTTAAGGCAAAAGAAGTGATGCAATACGGATCTACACAAGCCTGACCCTATAGTGGATCCTACATACGCTCCACCTGTAGCTGAAAGCCTGTTGCAGTCACACCGTCAACACATGACTGGTCGACACATCGCCAAAACCCGGGCGCTGATAACCACGCCGTTGAGCGCCCTTAAACACCACCAATCAATCAATCAAACATCGCCAAAACCAACAGCACGATCACTTAAGGGGAACATACTCAAAGCATGTCAATAACGTGTCATTTTCAGTGTCAAACTTACATATACACGATCGCAATGGCTTTACGTTCGAACATATTGAATTTAAACTGCTTCACTTCATTCAGAGAAGTATTTTGTGAAGTATATAGTAGTATTTGTGAGAGCTATTCTCACATTTATACATTGTATATACTCACTGTATTGAAAACAATAATAAAAAATGTTGAAATGATGATTAAAATAGATATAATTATATTTATATCAATTGTGAAAATATGAATTGATGGTCAAGAAATTATATTAAGGAGGGCCCACCCACAGAGTCTTCACATTTTCAGTGTTGGCGTAACATATAAACGATCGTTGTGGCTTTTCTTCTGAACAGATAGAGATGGAACTTATTCACAGCATTCAGAGACGTAGCTTCTAGAGTACTATTGCATGACCCGTAATTACAATAGGTTACATGGTATTCGTATGTAACGGTACGCGGTGAGGAGAAAATCGATGGCAAAAATATCGAGTGTTACTCGATCATACAAGTGATCTTTCCACTGAGTAATCTTTATAGACCTATATATATATATATATATATATATATATATATATATATATATATATATATATATATATATATATATTTATATATATATATATATATATATATATATATATATATATATATATATATATATGTGTGTGTATATAGGCATATTACCATTTGATTATGTTATTATTGTAATTTTGTTTCAGACACATTTTTATTTATATTCTTACTTATAAAATGAGCATATGCCTATTGAGATAACTATTGAATAATATTGGGACAACACCGAAACATATATATTTTCCATAAATAATAGCTTTGCTGGAAAATGCAACCTCATTCTTTCGTAATGGGCCCTACCTAATTAAATGTCCTGCTCACGCCTGTGCCCATATCGCTAGTCGTTGATTACATTTGGTGTTTGATGTAAGTTGATTTTGAATTCATTCAAGAATAATACGTGTAGTCGGATTTTCTGATGAAGACACTTTTCAAATGTTCACGTACACATGAAAACATTACGTACCTTTGTCATTGGAAATTTCTCATTGCAGTTCCATTTTCTTCTCTCTCGTCTGAATGAAATCTGCGAACCACTTCAGTCATATCTTCAATCTGTTTCTCTCGCCTCCAAATGATTTGTTATGAGAATTATACCAACCTGTCCCATGTTTGCGAGTTCACTTCCATTCAAGGACTTAGTGTTGAAGCAAATCTCATTTTCCGAATGGTGAGGTCTCAATTATAAGTTTATCCCTAATGTAATCATGATATCTACTCTAGCCATTCCACCAACCAATCCTAGCTAGCAGTCTAGCTGCATAGCAGTCCAGCAGTCTACAGTCTAGCTTACTGTCACTACCTTCTCACTTTAAATCATTAAGGGGGACCCACCCACAGCGTAATATTTTCAGTGTCAACACAACATATAAAAGATAGTACTGGCTTTCCAGATGAACATAATGTAGTTGAACCTCTTCGCACCATTCCGAGAAGTATCTTCTAGAATACTTTCGATCCATACAAAAGATGTACGGTATGCTACGTGTTTTTTGTAAGAAACGGTGTGTTGAGGTAAAATTCTATGGCAAACATATTGAGTGTTACTGTTACATTCAAGTGATCTTTCCACGTTCGTTATCATGAAATTTGAGGCATTAGCATTTTTGACGAAAATTGTTCACATCAGAGGATGTATTTGTTGAGTTCGTATCTTGCAATGTTGAAGTTGTATGATCATTTATACATGTGAAATCTCCCTGGCGGCAACGTTTTGTCCTATGGAGACTGGGGACGCCGTAACTCCGAGTCAACCTGCACACTTCAC
>OZ023327.1:30149858-30154858 GCA_964007535.1 Brachyptera risi
AGCCGAAGTGGCTTGGCTATGGGGTCCTCATCATGGGGCTCGGCGCCTTCACCTACGCCATACCTCACTTCTCTGTCGGGGTGTACCGCAAGGGTGCGGCAAACGGCACGAGTCTGTGTCTGCGAGAAACCAATGAGACGATCGCCTCCGCTTGCGAACTGGAAGAAGAGTCCGGGGAGAATTTGTCTCTGTTCATGTGGGTGTTCTTCTTGGGACACTTCTTGCACGGCGTGGGTGCCTCGCCGCTGTACACCCTCGGCGTCACGTACATAGACGAGTCGGTGTCCACTAAGATGTCATCGGTGTACCTCGGTGAGTATTGCACTGCTATTGAACTGTCCTTCCGCGAATGGGGTTGGCGTTTCGCTTTCGCCAAACGGTCAAATTGGGCCGAGATCAACATTCAGTAGCCGCGCCGCTTTTGTCACTGTCTGGTCGTTTTTTCAGCATGTCACATATGGATCCAATTTGCACGGTTCATGAGAGTCCCAGCTTTAGAGATACCGAAATATACAACTACCAGACGACGCAATTATTACGATCGTCAGTTTATTTGAACTGTTCTTGAGAAGCGATTACATGGTCCAGTTTTTTCAGAGATAGGCTATAAACCAAACTTTGAAACAAATCGTTCATCGTCATTTCTTCAAGATCCGTTTTACATGAATATGGGTTGGTATACACACAATCGAATTTACAGACAATTCTCACTACTTACAGCTAACAATAATACAAAATTAATAAAGAATATAATAGTATTAGTTTTTACTTTTCAAGTACAAATTGAAATTTAAAAATGGAAACATTTTGTATATTGGCCTGCATCTACAAGTGCCTATAGCAGAGACTGAAAGAAAAGATATAGACCTAGACTAATGCGAAAAACTTGAAGCTAATTACAACCAAGCATGCATACATGAGATGAGGAATGTATACATGCACTCTCTTGTATTGTGGCACGTGCTACATATTTTCAGATTTGTACTTCAGTTGGCCCTTAATGACAAATGACTTGAAATAATAACAAATTTATATATTGAATCTGCAGACCACCAATTTGAGTACTTTATATTTCTTTACAATGAGCTCTCATAACTGCTTTTTTTTATTCATCTTAACAATGATAAACCCAGTTGGTTTGTGTAAATAAACAATTTGTTCGAGACAAGGTCTAAAACGGTCTTCGAAGCACATTTTTCGCTCAATTATTTCGTTTGAAACATGTGCTATATATCTATATTTGATACCGTTCAACGGCTTGACGGGACTAAACCAATCAGTGAACTGCTAATTATGTGTCACTGCACAAATCTGTACGATTACATGCTGTTAAACATGACCCCAAAACAAGCCAGGTCATTCTGGTGGAGCACCACTTCCTCTTACATCCAGTAGAACATGAACCACATTGAATCGTGTAAATGCCATTCATACATTTTCATGACATTCATGTAAAGATTTAAATTGCTCATTTGTCAAAAATATTCAATGAAAAATTATACTGATTGTGTGAATCGAGCCATAGTCTCTCGAATGCTATTTTCATACCTATTATATGGAACGTGATTTAAATTCAATATTTTTTTCATGTTATATATTGCATCACATTATATTCAAGCTTGAAGTAGAGAAAGGTCCCCCAGTATGCATGGAAAGTATTCTAAGCAGCGACTCAAGGATGATCCCATAAGGAAAGAAGACCACTCCGGGCAGAACACGTTCAACCGGGCACTTACAAAATGCTTGTGGAAGACAGAAATACTTTTTCAATTTTTTTTAATAACATCGAAACTAGATACAAAAATTATTGTTTCCCATTTTAAGGATATGGATGAAAGGTAGGATCGTTTGGATGGGACACCACAAGGGCGACCTTACCGCCTTATTTTAATTATTTAAAAACAATGTACATTACCAAAAATGTGTGAACTACACCTCAAAGTCATAAGAACTCTGTGTGATCACTAAATTTCGTATTAGCTGGATGTCAACCTTCCTTCTCGCTAGACCAGAAGGCAAAATCTTGTATCGTAAGTATTTCACAAAAAAACTGAAACTATTACTTTTTTTATATTCACTTGTATTACGTTGCTCGAAGATCGTGTTGACATCATCGAAAATAAAATTGGTTCACTTTAATTACTTTGAAACATTATTTATAAATAAGATCAATAAATAAGATAGATCTCAAAAACTGGTGTTATCCATGGTTGTTATGGAATCAAAAATACGAATACAGAAATACTAAAGAAATGTAAAATTATTTCGTATCACATATTTTCACTTATTATAGAATTCGTCTGTAGCATGGACATTATAGACATAAAATGAGAAAAGTAATATTGCAGCATCGCAAATTAAAAAATATTATAGTGTGACAAGGATGTAAATAATCAGGCGCTGTAGGCCTACTGTGGCGGCATTAGGGAGAGGTTTTAAGGTACGATATAGGATGATATGATGAAACCAATGGAGAGTCAGACGAATTTTGTGTACCCATTTAACGAATATCAGTTTGATGCGAGAAATGACCGCAGCTCAAAGTGGTAAACATGAAGAGAAGTTCATGGCAAACAGAGGTAAGTGCCAAACCGTACAGTGGAGTAATTCGGTCTACGCTCATCCCTCAATGCCATTGCTTTATCTTCTGTTATACCTTATGTTATCAGATACCAAGCGCGTAGGAACTTCGATCTGAGTGTGGGGGGAGCATAATTGTGACTCAAAAGGTGATAGATATCTAGGGGCTCTCTCACATACGGGGTCTGCCCCAGCCGCCGGAGGCGGAAAATTTCAAGCAAGCATTTTCTTGTTCTTTGACCATCTTAAAAGCATATTTATCCCAAGTTCAGCTTGTATTCTGACGACCGTAAATGAATGTGAGGGTATCAAGGCATATAGAGTGAGAGGAGGGGGAGGTCAGAAACATCAGTGGGGGGTCATTACACCCCTAGCTACGCGCCTGTTGGACACTAAATTCAACAACGAAATGCGCTACTAAATGTCAATATGGACGAAGAAATGTTACTGAAAAACTGTCAACAATTTAATATATCTTTGTTGAGATATGCGTGCGGTGCGCTTCATTTTGTAACTTCATATTTCCACTGTTTACTACTAACAGCGTGCCTGCAATTGTGTTATGTGATCTGGGTTTATCCTCAAAGAGAGGCTTAGAACTGGTATTGGAGCGTGCTGCTTGTCATCCTATTGTCCACGCTACATGATTGATACATCTACCCTCACTTTTACAATGTTGCCAGAAGCACGTTCATTTATGTTATACTTTGGCTTCCTGCCCACCGTACCCCCGTAATGGCAACAGCGTGCTAGACAAGGCCAGACGTACAAGAATAATAAAGAACGAATTAATCGAACTATTATGAGATTTCATCTCAGATATTACTACCTGTGAACCTTATCTTCACCTGCACATCCTGAAATGACGAAAACTTTATATAATATTCAGTACCCATTTTTTACACCACATAGTTCAACAAATAATCAGTTGAACCGTTGAGTCGTGGTAATTTATTTTCAGGTCTTCAATACAGAACAGATGAGTCAACATATGAAAAACCAGGCACTTCCACCAATGTAAATTTTTTCTTATCAACATCGAAAATTGATACAAAATTCTTGTCCCCATTTGAGGCTATGTATGGAAGATACTATCATTTGGATGAAGCACCAAAATGAAGTTCTTCTCACCACAAAAAATAATTAATAGTAAGATAACTCATTTAACAAACATTAGAATATATTGAGCTAGTAATTCCAGGGATAATCACATCGGGGAGAGATTCGAATCTTTTCTTGGATCTTTTTAGTATCTCGATCGTTTCTCTATTCTTATTCTCAAATTCTTTTTTTTCCTTCTCCTTTCTTTGTTCTTGTATTTATTATCACAATATTGATCATTTTCATTTCGATTTAAGAGAAAATAAAAATTTGTATTAATTTCTGTTCCATTATGAACTTCCTATAAGCTTGGATTACAACTATCTTACCGATGAATAAGCAACTCATGCTAATTCTGATCCAGACTCTTCAGTCTTGCATCTTTCATGTTTGCATGGTGATTAAAGGTCAAATTAAATTGTGAATTGGATTATTGTGAAGACGTTTGTCGGTCGACGGTCGACTATAGTCACTATAGTGTACTCTTTTACAGAATTGTGCGAGACATAATTATCTTCTACAAAGTAGATTCAATGCAGACAGAAAAAAATGGTACGCAAAAGAATTACGTGAACACTCATAGTTTAACCATCCTGTTTTTGTACATGAAAATTTGTGAAATATCTCATTTAAACTAAACGTTAAACGCGTACAATATATAAAACATAGTGTAATTTGTACAGTACAATTTTGGTTTTTAGTGTAAGCCTACATAGTTTCAAGCTATGAATAATTCATATTAGCGCTGTAGCGTGAGGGAGCCAATACTTCATGAAACAGGTGCTGGAGGTCGTAGCTCATTATTCTTAGATTCATTTAAATGTACTTTCATTTTATTTTGATAGTTTGACGATGCATTTGACTGAGAACTATAAGGTCTGTTGGCATTATTATTCATTATTAACAGTCATCATCATTCATCATTCATTATTATTTACTTTTTCATTATTAATCATCAATAATATTATTGCCATATATATATTCAAGATTTATACCTTACTCACACGTTTATTCAGACAGCTGCAGTCTCACAATGAAATGACTTTTGAGAAGCACCAAAAAAATAATGGAATTGTTCATTTCACCACGTATTTGATTTACATCCAACATTGCATTTTAATTATGAACGTACAGGTGAGATTTAAATTAGGAATGGATTATTATTTGAGAAAACAAGAGAATGTCAACAATACAATTAGTATTTTTATGTGTTCTGCTTGAAGATAAGACACGTGAATTTCCGGAGAAAATGCTCCAGACTGTTCGCCAATATTGATAGAAAGCAGGAAGAACATGGAAAATTCTAAAAAATACGGAAG
>OZ023327.1:30158931-30163931 GCA_964007535.1 Brachyptera risi
AGGGTAGCTTCGTTCTAAGGGGAAGAAAGGGGATGATTTGAGCCGAATGGCATCTCTGTTTGCTAACCAAAGTTTATTAGCTTCCACTAGGTGGGTGGGAGCTCTCTCTCTCTTTCTCTTTCTCTCTCGCTCTCTGTTCATTCCTTGTGTGCAAATAGAGATAGGGACGGAGGGGAATAGTAATTGAGAAAAAGTAGGTAACTTAAATAAACAGTGGGTCGACTCCGGGTAAAGAGAGTCGATTTCGTGGAATATTACTTTTGTTGTAGATTTCGAACGATTAGAAATATTAACATATCAATTGAAATGAAACTTGATGTCTTATTAATATCAATCGACACTAAACTACTCCAATAATGCTTTACAATTAGTATACAGATCAAAAATGTGTTATGGTATATAGCCTACAAATACGAATATATTTAAATACATATATATTTTTTCATTTATATTGAGTTAATCGACGTACTGTACGTACAAGGTGGGTTTAGCGTGTAATAATGCCGTAGTAGCTACTATTTCAGGGAATTGGTTAGAGCACAAAAGAGCTGTGGTCAGGGTTATTTGGTCAGGTTTTGATCGTTTTCTCGAACGGGCACATCATCTTTCTAAATAAACACGCCAAGCCCACGTTCACTCTTGGTAGTATCTCTATTCCTGTATTCGCTCTTCCGGCGCCCCCATAGAAAAAACATTGTAAGGATGGCCGACCACGGCGAGAATCGAACCCCAGTCTCCTGAGTAACTGTTCAGTGTGCTAGCCCCTCAACCACTTGCCTCAGTAATGAATGAATATATATATATATATATATATATATATATATATATATATATATATATATATATATATATATTCATTTATATATGTATATATATATATATATATATATATATATATATATATATATATATATATATATATATATATATATATATATACATATATATATATATATATATATATATATATATATATATATATATATATATATATATATATTATATATATATATATATATATATATATATATATATATATATATATATATATATTTATATATATATATATATATATATATATATATATATGATTTTTAAAACTGTTTAAAAATTGCGACCTCCCCCGGGACTTGAACCCGGATCTCCAGATTGCCGGTCTGATATATATATATATATATATTTGGGGTGCGATCCACAAGTCTTGAAATGTGTGACTGTACGAAAGATATCAACAAATAAAAACTGTTCAAGAAGATCTTCCTCTCTGGCGTAATGGGTAGCGCGTCAGACCGGCAATCTGGAGATCCGGGTTCAAGTCCCGGGGGAGGTCGCAATTTTTAAACAGTTTTAAAAATCATTAATTATAATAACCTACTGGTGGTCAACCAGGAAGCTATTGAAATCACATGACCCAACAGCTGGGATAGCTGGGAGATGTCGATCAGGCAGTACAATTTCCTGTCAATTTGGGGTGCGATCCACAAGTCTTGAATGTGTGACTGTACGAAAGATATCAACAAATAAAAACTGTTCAAGAAGATCTTCCTCTCTGGCGTAATGGGTAGCGCGTCAGACCGGCAATCTGGAGATCCGGGTTCAAGTCCCGGGGGAGGTCGCAATTTTTAAACAGTTTTAAAAATCATTAATTATAATAACCTACTGGTGGTCAACCAGGAAGCTATTGAAATCACATGACCCAACAGCTGGGATAGCTGGGAGATGTCGATCAGGCAGTACAATTTCCTGTCAATTTGGGGTGCGATCCACAAGTCTTGAAATGTGTGACTGTACGAAAGATATCAACAAATAAAAACTGTTCAAGAAGATCTTCCTCTCTGGCGTAATGGGTAGCGCGTCAGACCGGCAATCTGGAGATCCGGGTTCAAGTCCCGGGGGAGGTCGCAATTTTTAAACAGTTTTAAAAAATCATTAATTATAATAACCTACTGGTGGTCAACCAGGAAGCTATTGAAATCACATGACCCAACAGCTGGGATAGCTGGGAGATGTCGATCAGGCAGTACAATTTCCTGTCAATTTGGGGTGCGATCCACAAGTCTTGAAATGTGTGACTGTACGAAAGATATCAACAAATAAAAACTGTTCAAGAAGATCTTCCTCTCTGGCGTAATGGGTAGCGCGTCAGACCGGCAATCTGGAGATCCGGGTTCAAGTCCGGGGGAGGTCGCAATTTTTAAACAGTTTTAAAAATCATTAATTATAATAACCTACTGGTGGTCAACCAGGAAGCTATTGAAAATCATATATATATATATATATATATACATATATATATATATATATATATATATATATATATATATATATATATATATATATTCATATATATATATATATATATGTATATATATATATATATATATATATATATATATATATATATAGTATATATATATATATATTTATTTATTTATATTTATATATTCGTTCAATGAATTCTGGAATGATATTAAAGACGTTCAAGACGTTCTTCTTTCTCATAAGCTGTTTTGTTTTGTTTTTCCAGTTCAACCAGAGACGAAATATATACACCAAGACATGTCACGCCATCTTGATACATTATACATTATCTCCACTCTCTTCTAAAACACTTCACGCTGTAGTATATATATCTTCTCACCACAAGAAACGCGACGCGCATGTTGGATTGTGATTGGTCGTGAGTCAGAGTGCTTGTCGCCCTTTCTAGCGTTCGGAAGAGGTACTACCGGAAGACATAGGCGAGAGGAATAAAGGGGTGCAGAGTAACCAGTTTTGTTTTGCCATTAAGCGATGAGCGTCTTCATAAAATATATTTAGTCCACGACTGGCTATTTCTTCTTGTAACACAAAACAATTATTCATGATCAAAAGCTTTAATGACCTGTATTTCTGTGTCAAAAGTGCGTGCTGGGAGTTGATTTAGCGAGATAGCAGTTTTTCATTCATAACTTATGAACGGAATGAAATGGCAAAATTCTATTTGGAGGGAAACACAGATACTTTCAACACCTTCAAGATGGTGTGTAGAAACTATCCAACTCATATCGCTTAGTTGTCAAGCGTATGCTGAATGTGCATGACGGACCCTTTCACCGACCGTGCGCAGGACGCCTTGGCGCCTATAGGTATGCTCAGTCCCCGGTGTTTTTTGGTGTTGGTGCTCGCAGTTTCCGTCATGGTACTCGCAAGTTCGGTGTGTTTTTCCTGCTGTCTTGACAATAATATGATATAAGTTGATATACCCATCTTGAAATTATGAAAATATATATGTTTCCTCCATAATAGGAATTTTGACAATCTCATCAAAAATTGAAACATCAAATGTTATCACCAAAAATATGATGTTTCGGTGAATCGACTCCCATGCTTCTTGACGAGCTGTAATCACTGTATTTCACTTCTCTAGAATCGGTTTCACGCAGAACAGCAACGTGTGGGTCGGCGCCTGGTGGATCGGATTCCTGTTAACGGCGGTCATCTCGATTCTCGTGGCAATACCGATACTGGGTTTCCCCGTCTCACTGCCAGGTACACACCACTGTTTCTTGCCATTTCTATACTAGAATACTAGACTTTTACATACTACTTTATTTAGACTACTTTATTCATTTATTTAATTCTAATTTCAGCCGATGGAGGATTCACAAGATTATATTAAAATAACAATAAGCTAAGAAGTATATAATTCAAATCATTTGGATAGTGAGTTCAGAAATCATTCTGTACATTGAAAAATGTATTAATATATGTTCATACATATATATATATATATATATATATATATAATATATATATATATATATATATATAATATATATATATATATATATATATATATTATATATATGGTGGATGCCTATTTTTTAATAAATATTGAGCATCCATCAAATCAATAATGAAGGAAGCTCACAACAAGATTAATATTAAAATGTATATAATAATGGGCAGTCAGTTCAGCTAGGACACAATGTATACAATTATATGGTATATTCAGATGGTAGATCGAGTAGAATATATGGTAGATGCAATTCTTTATATATATATATATATATATATATATATATATATATATATATATAATATATATATATATATATATATATGTTATTTTATATTAACGTCGTGATAAGACATACATCCAGCATTGGTCAGTGTGGTGTTACTATTGGTGCGAGTCGGGTTGCATAGCAAGCTAAACGACTGGCTTAATTATTTGTTTTAATTAATGAAGAGCGCCAAGTGAGTTGACACTGTTGATTCAAGTCTTCGAGTAGGCCACTATTCCCAGGATTTGAAGACATTATGAGAGTTCGTAAAGCCTTTGCGATTGTGAATCAAGATAGTATTTATAACATTCTAGACGTTAAGCTTATAATCATTATTCATTAGGGGAATGCAGCATATGCAATATATAATTAAGATGAGCGTAATATTGATATGACATGTAATCGAAAGTTATATAGGCCCCCTACACATCTTAATTTTGAAATTATCAAGCTTTCCTTATTCATTAATCCATTCATCCACATCATTACATTCTTGTAACTCATTGCCCTCGTTATTCCATGCAACCTATTGATTTCCATTCACAAACTTCAAACTCAATATTTTACGTTTTTCAAATATAACAATTCATTTTTCTTAAGAACCTCCGATCCAGAACAAACTTGGTAAAACGTGTGTCAGAACAATATTAACATTCTGTGACCATTTCATTCCAATCGGATAAAAATTTGAAAAATTAATAATTTCAGCCATGAACCCCTGAAGAACTGAATGAAGTAATAATGAAGTTTCCCCCAAAAATCTTTTTTTTTCGAAATTACCTGATTTTGCACAAATACAATCCTAACCTATTCTGGTATGACACAGATATTAAGAAAAAGTTTCCAATTGATTGGTCTCTCTGTCTGACCTATAGCCTATACCGCGTACAAAAAAGAAAAAGAAAATTAACCCGATTTTTTTTCGGTAAGTGAACTGATGGAAGTCTTCGC
>OZ023327.1:30171431-30187353 GCA_964007535.1 Brachyptera risi
CGAACGTTTTTGTTGTTCTTGCGCGCACCCTGAAGTAACATAAATAAACCCAATCTCACTTAACCTAACCTAAATTAGCCCAAAATAAAACTAAAACCTGCTTGCGCCGATGAATAGCCACTACGTTTTGAGAATCGATTCAATCGATATATTGATACATTGGTTTGTATTTTCTATTTGAAATGATCCAATAAAAGAGTATGGCGATAACATTATTGATCATGATATGTATTTGGTCAAGCCTCCTGCTAATGGAAAATTGAAGATGCTTGCAAGGTATATCTTGAACAACTTTACTTTTCACTCTCTTCTAGATAATTCTCCTTCAATCTTGTAAAGTGGGACCAAGAAACATCGACATATTTATCCTTAAATATTCTAAGTTGATTATCGAATTATAACTGAGAAAAATCAATATTTGCCATTCTGATTAAGGATGGAAGGTAAATGACAATCTATCATAGAATACATATCGACACATTTATGGCACATGTAGCTCAGTTGCTAACGTGCTCGCTTCATGTGTTACGGGAGGTGAGGGACATATCGGACCTAGTTCGATTCCCGACACCGTCCATCTTCACATGCTTATTTCGTGATTTTCGCTTTGTAGTCTGGGTAATGCCAGGATGGTTCCTACAATATATGCCACGACCGCTTCCTTCGTACTATCCTTCCAAATACCTAAGAAGCCATCATCTCATTAATCATTCATTCGACGCCAATAGATCATATAGTTATCATGAGAGTAGACCTACGTCGTTAAGCCCAATATATTAAAAAAACGAAATGCAACCCTCGTAAATATTGAGTGCTTATTGAGACATCTGTGACCGGTTCGCAAATGTTCTATAAGCACTATATATTATACTCTGTATAGGCCTATACACCACCTGCTTGCAATGAAAGGGAGAGGTCTTCAAAGATCGAATTAGGGGGGGAAGGGTTGCGAGCATGCGAAGAAAATGTCGCTTACACCATCCCCTAAAACGTTTTCATTTGAGGATCCCCACACACATTAGTATTTTCACTAGACTGCGTTTTACTAAGTAATAATTAGCCAATTCAGCCATAATTGGCAAATCAACTTTTTATCCCCCTTGGTTACGCTATCTTACATTCTATTTTCGTACCTCAAGTGATAATTAATTGATTAATATACACAATCATCGTTTGGTAAAACCTGCTCTTGGTATGACTATAATATACTATAATTAGTTTGACTATTCATATAATTATTTTCTTAATTTGTATTTACAAATATGTGAAATCAAAACCATTCTTAAATTAGCGTCGTATAACTTGCGTAATGTGTATTGTGTTGGATACACAATCATAATCCAGATCAGCGTCATTTGCAATACAAATTAGAGAATGATTTAATAACTAAAGACTCCCTTTATTCAGAAATACGATTGAATAACGCAACGACTTCAGCTTTACATTGCAATGGCTATATTGTTAGATGTTGAACGTTATGAAAAACCTATACCCACAGCGTAACATTTTCAGTGTCAACATAATATATAAACGGTGGCTTTCCATTTGAGTATATTGTATTACAACTGTTTTCACACCATTCAGAATCTTCTAAAATACTGTACATCCATGATAAACATTCACATAAGGTTACATATTATCTGTATGTAACGGTACGTGATGAGGTAAAAATCGATTTGCAAAAACATCGAGTGTTACTGTTACATTCGGGTGATCTTTCCACCTTTGTTGTTATAAAGTTGAGTCATCAGCATTTTCAACAAATATTGACTGTGTTGTAGCCCTAGCTACATCATAGATCGATTAGACCGCAGTCTAATCGTATTGTCTTGTAAGATCAGGGTGGTGAGGATTAAGACGAAATACTAACATACTGAACAATTTAATCTAGTTTATTAATCGTAATGATAAACCTAATACAAAATATAATAATTAGAGCAACCAGCTCCTACTTACATGGCACGCACTTGCCACCCCCCATGTTGCACTGGTTCTGCCACTTGACTACAAGTTAGGACTCCACAATGACTGACCCCAGTTTACCAAAGGCCCAACTATAAATACGAGGCTGATCTTGAATCAGCACCGCGCCCAAATTGGTCAACCAGGATATTACACCAATTAAACAGAATGTGCTAAGTCAAACTTACAACATAACGCTACATTCTATCACAGAAATTCCACTAATATTGCATATTAAATTATGACATATTTCTGCAATAAGAATACAGTCGTCATTATTAAAAGCTGACTGTCAATAAACACATAATGCAATATGTAACGATAACAGCGGAAATTACCCAATTCATATCAATTCCAGGCCACAACAATGCCCCGACCTTTAAAAAGACGATGCCAAGGGCACGTGCTTTTTCCCACACTAAAGACTGGAATTGGTAATTTCCAAATATCCTGAAGGGACTACCGGAAACAGAAGCACACAACAGCCAGCATAGCAACCCGCTCAGCCGCTACTAATAATCAACATTTATTAAATCCCTGATTGAATACCGAAATACAAAATCATTACAACCCGTGCAACAAATGGTATACCGGACCATTCAACCCCCCCTGGCGTCTACAGTATACTGATGGTACAAAAAGTCAATATGAACAAATCAGTCCCCTGCCTAATTAGCAATCCCTCAGCCGCGGAACATTGAGTCACTGCTCTCCAATAGAGGCACGGTAGAGTAAATCGTGTGACAGTCGAACCCCAGCCTCACTGAATAAGAACCGAACTGCTCCACACACCATAATGTATTTAATTATGATGATTAAATTTTTATCTTCATTCCCCTCTACCGCCCTTATAACTTCCCGTCCGGCTTTCAAACAAGAGAAATACCACGTAGATACAAGTGAATCTGAATTGTCATAGTACGCAATCGTGCGATCCCCACTTAACTTCAAATTAACGTGTGCTGCTGCTTCCCTGTTATCCTCCATTGATCGAGTCTAATTAAATTGTGCAGACGCACCAAAATCCTAAAAATTTACAAAATTAACCCCAATGCAAAGTGCGTGCCCAAATACTAACTTACAAACAGTTACAACCTACTGAATTATAACCAATTAAAATCTAGTTCAAAACCTAACTTATTAAGTTTAAACTAAAACTCATCATTCCCTGAGCAATACGAGGAGCCTGTCATCCAAAAGCGATGACTCATTATTTCTACGTTAAACCTAATACCGCCATAACGGATATAAAATTCCAAACTCCTCCTCATATTCTCAAAGAACCACAAGCTGTACCGCTCGCTGAAGCTGACGCGTCCTCCCGAAAATCACTCGAACACGGCTCCACCGACTCGGGACTCCTCCAAATTCTCCCGCACCCCAGGATCCCTCGGAACTGCCGTCGACTTGCGGAGACTGGCTCTTCCCAATTCGCACCAGTCCTTGAATTCCGGCCGAACGATGGTCGCCTGGATCTCGGCCACCACAACTGGGACCCCCTCGGAGACGCCACCCGGAGACACCAAATCTCCACCTCCCGGTGCTCCTCGCGCCACCCTAGGTTACCTCCAATCTACTTGTCGTGAAGAAGGGAACGCCAGGTGACACGTTCTGGATTGTCGCGTATACGTCCTCCACCCTGGAAAGGTTCTCCCATCGTCGAACTTGATTCCGCCTCCTGCAAGCGTGGGGCCTGAGGTTTTCTTCAAATTCTTGATTCCCGGGTTCCTGATAGAAGTTCTCCCATCGTCGAACTTGATTCCACCCCCTGCAAGCGTGGGGCCTGAGGTTTTCTTCAAATTCTTGATTCCCGGGTTCCTGATAGAAGTTCTCCCATCGTCGAACTTGATTCCGCCTCCTGCAAGCGTGGGGCCTGAGGTTTTCTTCAAATTCTTGATTCCCGGGTTCGTGATAGAAGTTCTCCCATCGTCGAACTTGATTCCACCTCCTGCAAGCGTAGGGCCTGAGGTTTCTACGAATTCTTGATCCTCGGGTTCCCGATAGAAGTCCTCACTAACCGGCTTCTTCCTCCCGAGCCATCGCACTGGATCGTACCATCCCTGATACCCGACTCGAGATGCCGCCAGACACCACCAGATCACTCCAAAACTGAAAAAAGTAAAACAGCACACAACCCGAACCCATCCATACACCCAACTACAAAAATGAATAGGCCTATGTTAAAAATGCCCTCTTTAAACCTTATAATTTATACTTCTATTTCTATTCCTAAGATTATAGGTATGACCCGGACCCGGAGAAGTTGCAAACTGATTCCCTTCTGCAGGTTGAACCCCCACATCCCCTGGCCTAACATTAGAATGTTCTGACACCGAGTCCACACCACCACCAAGAGACGCTTGATCACATCCAACCTCCCCGGAAGAGGCCGTCTCTTCGACAGACTTACTGTCCCCTAACGATAGATCGTCTTTGGCAGAACCCTCCTCCTCAGTGGGTTTCAACTCCTTTAATTCACTTAAAGTCACTAGTTCACTATCCCTCACTTGTTCATCTGAATCATCAGCTACTTCAGATTCCAAATTGTCTTCCAACTCACTATCGGTCTCACTATCTGGTTCACCATCCGGTATAAACAACTTCAAACGGTTGATGTGCACCACCACTGATCTCGATTCGCTCATCTTAATCCTGTAGTTCACTGATCCCAACTTCTCCAAGACCTCGTATGGTCCCGTCCAGGGCTTACACAGCTTCTTCGTAAGGCCCCTTCCCACAACAACGGTGTGCAAATACACCAAATCACCTGGGTTAAATGAGCGAAACTTGGCAGACTTACTCCTGTTATATTGCCGTGCTTGAGAAACCTTGCTCCTATGCAGCCTGGACGCGGTCACCCGATAGGCCTCCCTCAATCTCTCGGCCAAGAGTGCCACGTAATCGTTCTCCAAGTCACCCTCATCCCATTTTGGAGTCAGGTCTTCTTCAAATGGTATCCGCATTTCTCTCCCATGCACCAGAAAATGCGGTGTGAATCCCGTAGTCGAGTGCGGAGTACTCCTGTAAGCCATCTGTATGTACGGTAAATACCGACACCAATCACGCTGGTCTTTCCTCACGAAGTGTGACAATGCGGCAGATATTGTCTGATGACTCCGCTCCACCATATTCGACATCGGGTGATAGGGACTGGTTTGAATCTTTCTGATTCCCAGAAGCTTACAGGTCTCCTTCATTAATGCCGACACGAAATTCCGCCCTTGATCAGTCAGAAGCTTCCTCGGAGTACCATGCCGTGTCACAATCTTCGTTACAAACTCATGTGCTATCACCTCAGCTGTCTGTGTTTTCAAAGGAATGATTTCGCAGTATTTGCTGAAGGCACACATGAACGTGAGCATGTAACGATGACCAGCCTCCGATGTTGGTAACGGTCCGACAATATCACAGCTCAGCACATCGAAGGGACGATCCACGACCTCGTGCATCTGCAACGGTGCAACAGGATGTCGCCCTGTCTTCCTCTCATTGCAAGATGAGCAACCCTTCACATATTGTGTGACATCCGCCTTCATATTCGGCCAAACAAATCCCTGACGCACCCGCTCATACGTTCGTCGATATCCTGGATGACACGAAAACACACTGTCGTGCATGTCCTCCAATATGCGTAATCTCATCGACCTCGGTGCGACCAATTGACTGATCTCTTCTGTACCCTTCCTCGACCTCTTGTACAGCACGCCATCCTGATCAACCTGATACTCAGGTGACTTCTCCTTTAACGCAATACAATCTGAATCTTTGCTCTGCTCGGTTCTGATCTCTTCCTTAGACCAAATAACCGACTTCTTCAATGGCCCTGCCGGAAGCTTCCTGATCGCAGCCACAACCCGACTCAAGCTATCTGCGTTTGTATGTTGAATCCCCGGCTTATGAACCACGTCATATTGAAACTCCGACAATCTTAAAGCCCATCTCAGTAATCGTGAAGAAGGATCCTTTAAATTCAGCAACCATCGAAGAGCAGAATGATCCGTTATTATTGTAAAGCGTGTACCAATCAAGTAGCACCGGAAATACTTAGTTGCCCAAACAACGGCTAACATTTCTCTTTCCGTTGCGCTGTAATTCATTTCCGCACTGTTAAGTTGTCTGCTGGCGTAAGCGACTGGATGTTCTTCGTCCCCTATACGCTGGGACAAGATAGCTCCCAATGCTACCCCAGACGCATCAGTGCTGAGAATGAATGGTCGATTAAAGTCAGGATACTTGAGTATCGGTTCCTCACACAATGCTCGCCGTAGCGTATCGAATGCTGACTGCTGCTTCACACCCCATCTAAATGGTATATCACGTTTAGTGAGCTCGTTCAGTGGTTTCGCAATCTCAGCGTAATCCGCAATGAACCTCCGGTAATATCCTACCAGGCCAATGAAAGATTTAATCCCAGCAACATCTTGTGGTACAGGGTATTCCTCCACAGCTCTGATCTTCCTCGGATCCGGTTTCAGCCCATCCTTGGTAACTACATGTCCCAAGTACGCTACTTCACTGGCGGCAAAAGTGCACTTCTCCAACTGCACCCTCAAATTGGCATCCCGGAGGCACTCAAAGACCTCCCTTAATCTAGACACGTGCTCCTTCATATCAGTGGAATACACAATTATATCGTCCATGTACACCAGGCACTTGTTACTACCCTTGAGACCACATAAAATGTTGTCCATCAGGCGCTGGAACGTAGCTGGTGCTCCCTGGAGGCCCATAGCCAGCCTATTGTACTCGTACTGGCCTCCCTCCACGCAAAATGCCGTTTTGGGTTTATCAGCCTCTTCAATTTCGACTTGATAAAACCCCGATGCCAAATCGAGGGTACTGAAGTACCTAGCATGACCCAAGCTATCCAGTGTATCCGTAATGTTCGGAATAGGATAGCTGTCTCCATGGGTGACACTATTTAGACCTCTAAAGTCCGTGCAAAAGCGAAACTTTGGAGTTCCATCTACCGACTTCTTCGGTACAATCACCACGGGTGAACTCCACGCTGAGCACGACGGTCTGATAATATTTTTCTTCAGCATGTCTTCTACATGCTCCCGCACAACCTCTTTGTGCTTATGTGGTATCCGGTAGGGATATCTCCGCACTGGTCTGGCTTGACCAGTATCTATTCTGTGTTTAATCTTGCTTGTACACCCAATGGAGTTACTCTCCGGGTCCTGGAATATATCATCATATTCAGCAAGCACACCCCTTACCATCTCCCTCTCACTCGGTGGTATGTGTTCCAACCGAACTATTCGAGTCACTTCCTGTTTTCCTACATTAACAGAAGCTATAAGACTCTTATCCGAAGACTTCCTCCCGTCTTCTGCAGCCATCAAACGGACCTTTGGTTCCGTGCCACCTCTTAACTGCGACCGGACTATAGATTCCACCGAGGCACCTCTTATGTGTGGTCGGACTATAGAACTAGAATCCGCTGACGCTGCATCATCACTGTGCTTCGGCTCAACATACTGCAGTTTACACACACTGCAGCTAGTGTGGCCTAACTCGCCGTCCTGTGTATATCTCGGCGTAAATACTGTTGCAGATCCCAGCAACATATTTTTATTCAAATTCATCCTTTCATTTGTCAAGTTTATGACTTTCATCTGGACCGTGTTTTTATCCGTGAAAAACCCAACTATTCGAGAAACGTATATCCCATGTATATTTAGTTCTTCGGGTTCTATCACCACGGCCTGTGTTGGCACCACAGTTATGGCCTTATCCAGCCTCCCTTTAACTGTGGTTTCACTTCGTGCTGGAAGGCTAAGACTTGCGTGATTATACACCTGCCAAGTCCTAGACTCAATATCTGGAAGGTTGCTCTGACAGCTCACTAATCCTGGGTTCGATGCAGTAACCGGGTAAGTCGTACTCACTTCAACCTCCTGATGCCGTTGAGATGACACTCTGGGTCGGTCTGAGCTTATGGCTTCCGGGTTCGAATCCCGGCCATGTTGATATTCTTGTTGGAGCCTGCAGGTGGCGCAACAGCTCAAAATATCTTCTGAATCATTCTTTGAGTTAATTACTCCCAAATTACGATCCACACAGCCTGATGACTCCGTACTGTCGAATTCCACCAGTTTCATTTTCCTTCCACATATTGCCAGCGTCCGCGAACTCAAATCCAACACAGAATTGACTTGCTCCAAGAAGTCAACCCCCAGAATGCCGTCATACTTGATATCCATGGGGCATACTAAACAGTTCTGTTTCACACTGATATTATTCCCGCAATCAAATATAATTTCCTGGGATCCTTTTATACCCAGGAAATGTCCGGTCACTCCTTTTGCGTTGACACTACATACGCCAATCGACTTCCTCGAGACGTGGGGCTTGACCAACGAGACCGCGGCACCTGTATCTATCATCCAGATACTTCTATTGCCCTCTATTGCGAACTCGACGGCCAAATCTCTGGTACCGTCAGCCTCCACTCCCGGAATCCTGTATGTCGTGTCTTGGACAGCCTCTACGACGGAGTTCTCGTCGAGGCACCGCCGTTTCCCGAATTTTCAGTAGACGACCGTGACCCCGCAGCCTTCATCTTGCAATCCCGAACCAGGTGACCCTTCTTGCGGCAGAAATAACACTCCCGGTCTTCCCTTTGCTTGAACCCTAGTTCAACTCCACCGCTCTCTTGCCTCATACTGCCATCCTGCTTCCCGGTGGTCATCTTCTTCTTTAATGCATAACACCGATCAGCCGTATGTCCCGGCTTGTTGCAGAACTGACATGACACCGTGACCGGAAATACCTTCGCCACCTCCATCTCTTCCTTCTTGCAGGACAAGTTCCCCGCTCGAATTGCATATTCCACGGCCTCTTTGAGTGTCTCTGGCATCCTTAGCTGCGTAAGGCGCCCCACTTCCCCACGAAGGCCCGAAACGTATGCTGAGAGAAGGCGACGCTGACCCTCTTCGTTGATTACCTTCTGTTCAATTGGATTATCAACACGACGAACCGTCTTCAAATTCAGCCTTTTCAGGCGGTCCGCAAAAACTTCCGGTGATTCTTCCTTCCGTTGAGAGGCGGACAATAGGTCATTGAAGTAATGTTGAGCTGGCATCTTCTCCCTAAACCTTTCTTCTAACTCTTTCCTTAAATCTTCATATTTCACCCCCTCCCCGAGAAGTTCTGGTTCCCCTCTCAAAAATTCGGCTGCTACCCCGCCTAATTTAAGTCTAACTATCCTCTTCTTGTCATTTGTATCCCAGTTCCCTAATGCCCCCACACTATCAATATTGTCAAAAAATTGGCCTACCGGTACACCACTGGCGTCGCCAGACCATACCGGTATCAATGCCGCTACGCCTAAATCCTTATTGACCCCGCGCTGTTGCGTAATCATCGTCAGAGTTTGAACTTCCTGAGCTAGTCTTAATATTGCCTGCTCAGCAGTCTCCCCCTGCTTCATAAATGCAGCCATAATTTAGAAACTTTAGAAAATTTAAATACTATTCAAACAAATCTAGTTTCCAACAATTAAAATTTAATTCAGTTAAAATTTTCAATCTAAAAATGTAACTATTTAGGACCTATACTGATGACACTATGTAGGGCACTTGGTTAGTAAACTCATTCATTGTTAATAACACATGAACTATAATATAAATAACTATAACATTTACACTTCTCTGAAACAACAGTACATACCTATAGTACTAGGATAGTACGCTGACATAAGATAACACAAGTCAGCAAATTTCTTGCATGCAAAAATGGCATATTGCCTCACTAAATAAATGCAATTATAATTATTTGCATTCCAGCCCAAATATAGCTGGTAATACAACACCTCTTGAGAAGAGTAAACAAATTTGGCCAGTTCTCATTTCAAAATAATGAGCTAAACTTACTTATAAATTGACTGTTCATAATTCCTCAATTTAAAAAATGTAGCAAAACAATATAATGGCCACAAAAATATATAAATGAAAAATCTAAATTTCCATTACCTCCTTCCACCCCTCCCTTTCCTTACAAGCAAAAACACCGCTGTCACCAAAATATGTTGTAGCCCTAGCTACATCATAGATCGATTAGACCGCAGTCTAATCGTATTGTCTTGTAAGATCAGGGTGGTGAGGATTAAGACGAAATACTAACATACTGAACAATTTAATCTAGTTTATTAATCGTAATGATAAACCTAATACAAAATATAATAATTAGAGCAACCAGCTCCTACTTACATGGCACGCACTTGCCACCCCCCATGTTGCACTGGTTCTGCCACTTGACTACAAGTTAGGACTCCACAATGACTGACCCCAGTTTACCAAAGGCCCAACTATAAATACGAGGCTGATCTTGAATCAGCACCGCGCCCAAATTGGTCAACCAGGATATTACACCAATTAAACAGAATGTGCTAAGTCAAACTTACAACATAACGCTACATTCTATCACAGAAATTCCACTAATATTGCATATTAAATTATGACATATTTCTGCAATAAGAATACAGTCGTCATTATTAAAAGCTGACTGTCAATAAACACATAATGCAATATGTAACGATAACAGCGGAAATTACCCAATTCATATCAATTCCAGGCCACAACAACTGCATCTCATAATGCAATATTTAACTTTGTATCTTTGTACTTTAGAAGTTTTATGATCATTTATATGTGTGAAATCAACCTGGCGGGGACTTGATGTCAGCTTTGGTACTCGGTCGGCTGTCGAGGATCGAGGGTGGTCAGTGCATGCTATAGCATTGAATGGCATTGGAGTGCACTGTGACGTCACACAGCAGGGGGTGGCAGGTTCGGTTCGCCTCCACACGTCAACGTTATATGTTTGTGACATGAATCGAACGTGGCATGAATGTTTATGACAAGTGGAAACTGATTGCTGAAATAACGACTGGCCGTGCTATTACGAGCAAGCTTGAGGATGATTTTCAAAGTTATTCTGAAAGTGGGAAACGTCTGCATGCAAGTTTTCTGCATGCTCAATCATCTCTCTTTTTGTATTTATATTTATATTTTATATTCAATAGTCTTTATATTTTCATATTTGATATATTTTTTATATTTATATTTATTTTTGATATTTTTTACCTTTTAATATTTGTTATATTCATATTTTGTTCAACGACGTATTGTAATGAAAACTGATATCTTTTGGCGTCGGATATGTGATCATTGAGATGACGAGATGATGAGATGAAGGTTTCTAGGTAATCGGAAGGAAAGTAGAAAGGAAACGATCGTGGCCCATATTGTGGGAATTCTCCTTGGCCTATATCGACTATAGAGTAAGAACACGAAAATCCCCTGTACAGATGGACGGTGATAGGATCGAACTGACGTTTGATATTCCCCTCACCTCCCGGATCACATGAAGCGAGCGCGTTAGCAACTGAGATGCGTTTGCAGGTCTAATCATGCCTTTGTTCAATCTTTGAATACTGTCTAATGACGGACGACCCAATCGAATTGACTGAAATTTTTTTGGTTATATTTTTCTGTATCAAATTGGAGATAATTAGGCTGCACGTTAATTGTTGATACAGGAATCCTAATGTTGAAACTCGATGTGAAAAATTGATTTCTTTCATAATTTATACCCATTTGATTTTTTGTACCTCATATAATTATTGTTACGAATGGAATAAAACGTTATATTAAAATATCGCATTGTACCGGTAAATAAAATGTTTTTGTCTGTGATAAATAGTTACTAAGAAATGAAATAGGCTTGTTAGAAAATATGTCACGTTGATAGAAAATCATACAAGATATATTAAAGAAATACAAATATTATATTCTCTCACTTTTTTCCCATTTCCTCTCATCAGTTTAGTTTGTAGAAGTGAATTCTATTACGAAAAGAAGGAAGAGTACAATTCCAGTTCAAGAACCGTTAAAAACAGTTTTCCCAATTCTTAGATCGCAATTCGAATAGGCCTACGTCTTCTTCCTCCAGCATATTGAGCTACTGTCGAGCGCATAATGCTGTCTGACAGGCAGGTGGGGGGAGGAGGGGGGAATACAATAAGTTAGGGTGCCACTGAGATATAGCCGAGGGGTGCAGTTCATTTGATTGCAACTTTCATCTCTCGACGTTCGCGAGAAAACGAATTTAGTTCACTCTTAATATAAGACCATTCATGCAGGCATTAAAAATATAAAAATAATGAATAAGTTATATTGGTTCATTAGAATATCAATTCATCAAATTGATCTCCATCTTTGAAATATCAATATATTTATCCAGTTGAGACACTATATAAGAGGGTGAATAGAGAGAGTGGTCTGCCTCTAGCGGCCATGTGCTCAGTTTTCACTAGTTCCAAAGACAGGAACAGCTAGAACAGTTAGTGAAATTTGAACTGTTTTAATCTACTGGTTAGCATTACCTTCATGTCCCTTCATGCACCTGTCAGTAAAAAAACGAGGATTAGTATCAATAATTTATTATTTTAAATAATAGCAAAACAAATCTTTACACTCGCCCGATGCATTGAAAATCACTGCTTTTCTGTAAGTATCCTATTCTTTTGATTAGAAGCATTTAAACACGTTCGAGGACAGTTGTGTTGGGCTCAATAATGAATGCAAGTGTTTTAGAAATAATTGAATATGATTTGGTACCAAATATGATTTTTCAATTATATTGAATCTGATATATATGTTTCGAAGTGATAACTATAATGTGCATCCCATCGTGAAGCCGTGAAGCGTACATCCCATGACATTCCATCATAGACATCCCATGGAAAAAACGTTCCTCGCGTAAATGTTGGTGTTACGCGTTACTGTCAGCGTTGCATTGCGAATGGGCCGCTACTTTGCAAAATACTAACGCGTTCATTTCAAAAGTTCACTGGCCAACACTGCTTGTTCCACTAAGCGTATATCTGTGTGCAGGGATCATCACCGTGCCAGCCGGAGGTGGCGGCACCTTCTTGGGCGGCTACTTGGTGAAGCGCCACGACCTCAAGTGCTCTGGCATCATCAAGTTCTGCGTGGGCTGCACCGTCTTCGGTGCCATCTTCACGCTCGCCTTCCTGCTCACCTGCCCCAACCTGGCCTTCGCCGGCGTCACACACGCGTACAACGACGCCTCTGCGTAAGTCTAATCGAGAAGGTACCGAACTGTAGGTACTAAAAATCGGCTGTCCTAAAACTAGACTGTCATAAAACTCAACCATACTGAAAACCATCTGAATTAAACTTCTGCTTTTAAGCTACCTGTACAGAAATATAAGTGAAAGGTTTGGCTTATTCTCGCCTTCACAAATTTATTTCGAAACACATCTTAACCACCTAGCCATGGCCATCACTGAAAAAATACTATGACACTTATGATGGAAAGTAACAATCTGTGAAGGGAAGGAGCCAACCCCCCACTTCAGCTTCTGTACAGTTTGTTCAAGAAGTGAAAGCTCAGTTAGTTTTTAGTAGTCGGTTGGTTTTAGAATATCTGGTCAGTTTTTAGTACAGTTTGTCAGTTTTTAGAACAATTGGTTGATTTTTGGGACAATCAAGTTTATGTACAGTTGACCCAGGTCTAATATAACATGTACCACAATTATTGCTATGGTTTTATGCATTGGGAATAACGCAGAGAATTGGTTCTTTGGTAGCGAGCTAGCGACCGAAATGATCTCCATACTAAGATGGATAGCATGTACATACCGGCACAGGTAGCTGAGTGGTTACCGCACTTGCTTCATGTGACCCGGGAGGCAGTGGGCATATTGGACCCGGTTCGATTCCCGCTACCGTCCATCTTTACAGGGTTTTTTCGTGGTTTCCCTCTATAGTCTAGGGTAATGCCGGGATGGTTCCCACAATATAGGCCACGACCACTTCCTTCCCACTATCCTTCCCATTACCCATAAAAACCTTCATCCCATGCATCATCTCATTAATCATTCATCCGACGCCAATAGATCTTAGTCATTACAGTGCGTCGTTAAAACCCAATATATATATATATATATATATATATATATATATATATATATATATATATATATATATATATATATATATATATATATATAATATATATATATATATATATATATATATATATATATATATATATATATATATATATATATATATATATATATATAATATATATATATATATATATATATATATATATATATATATATATATATATATACATATACTTATATATATATATATACATATATATATATATATATATATATATATATATATATATATATATATATATATATATATATACATATATATATATATATATATATATATATAACGCAGCTAGAGAACTGGTTCTTTGGTATCGAGCTAGCGACCGAAATGGTGTCTATATTAACATTGATACCATGTAGTACACAGTACAGATAGAGAAGAGTGAAGCCATAAGGAGACGGGCGAGCACGCATAGTGAACAATGGTCTTGTTCGCCATGTTGAGTGAGAGTTCTCAATGCTGCAGGCCGATTTAACTGTGATCAATCAAGTAGATGCACTGTAAATATTCAAAAGTTAGCCGAAATATTCAATTTAAAAGCGCATGGGAGTCGATTTAGCGAAAAAGCAGTTTTGTTAAGATAACTTCTGAACGGTATGAGATATCGAAATTCTAACGAATGGGAAACATATTTTTAAAGCTTCCAAGCTGGTATAAGTTATCACTATTGAACACATATCGCATACTTGTCAAGCGTATATAGCTAAAAAAACGTTTTTTAGCTATTAGCTATATAGTCCTACGCTTGACAAATATACGATATAAGTGAAATAATTGTTACTACCATCTCAAAATTATTGAAAATATCTGTGTTTCCCCTGTATTTGAATTTTGATAGATCATTCCCTTCAGAAGTTTTGAACCCAATATGAATCTTGATATATAATATATAATGTAAAATATTATTATTAAAAAAATATATTTATTTAAAATATATATAATATATGGAATATATAATAATTATTAAATATTAAACCCAATATGAATCAAGAACTAAATGAGAATATGCAGATTGTGTATTGGTTAATATCAATTGAGATGACGTTGTTGTGTCAACAATAAGTGACATCTCAATGTAAGCTCAAGTCGTAGAGCTTGAATACTAGTAGAGGGGGCATAGTTGATGCGGAGTCTGTGGGGTGGGAATAAGTCACGTGATGCGGTGATGCCTGAGTGGGAATAATTAGTCACACGTTATCCGCATGGCTGAGCTCCGAGCCAGACCAAATAAATGACTTTATTCATTGATTCTAATGACTGATGTTGCAATTCTACTGAGAAATATACATTACGATAATCAGCATATATTTGTGCGTCTATCCATGTGACTCACACCAATGTTTCTGCATTCAATATCCTCTGAGCATCATAATGACACGGTTGTGTGCGGCGACCGATGTGTATAACTATGATCATGTCTTAATCTACTCTTTGTTCTACGCAGTTGCAGTCATTTACGTTTCCATAGACTTCTAATTTTTGAGCGCTTTGAGATTTACAGCTTCAATTTTAGTTATTTTTATTTGTATTCGGACCACAAAAAGGCGCTATTCATTATTTAAGTATGTGCGCTGTACACAAAGATCTTCCATATTCTCATTTGTCAATATGTTTCTGCTTTCACCGCTCCCCCCCCTCCCCCCCCCCCATCGTCCCAACACCACCTTACGAACAAGTGATGGTCTGGTAGAGGAGGTTCCAGGAGATAGTCATCACATGACAGCTATATGTATGTTGGGGTTGTGGTTTACAATGCATCTTGATTGTATTGTCAACTATCAACCACAATACGATGTTGAAAGCAATAATTGTATTATTGTACATGGGCCAACAGGAAACATATATATATATATATATATATATATATATATATATATATATATATATATATATATATATATATATATATATATATATATATATATTTATATATATATATATATATATATATA
>OZ023327.1:30187553-30205053 GCA_964007535.1 Brachyptera risi
ATATATATATATATATATATATATATATATATATATATAGAGAGAGAGAGAGAGAGAGAGAGAGAGAGAGAGAGAGGAGAGAGAGAAAGAGAGAGAGAGACAGAGATAGATATATATACATATATATATATATATATATATATATATATATATATATATATATATATATATATATATATATATATATATTTAATTTTATGAATATGAACATGCATGAATGCACGTGAGCTCATGCCTGGCACCTCCATCAAAGCAATCACTTTGTCATGGCCCTTCCACTGATTCTGGGTAATTTCTCAGTGAAATTCGGATGGTCTTTCTCCGGGTGTTCTTCTACTGCGGCGTGACTGATTGTAACCTTGGATGTTCACATTTATTTCCTCTCAAGGCACACCTTGTGTTTGATTCGAAAAAGTTATTTTAATCATAAATGAATAATACATCAATACATTTTTCAAATATCCATCGCAAACAAAGGCGGCGGAACCCGAGGGGTGAACAACTAAAATTTTTTTTGTACACTTGATTGAGTTGATTCATGATTTTTTGATTCTCGTGACTTTTTTTGATTCGCGTGGTTTTTTTGATTCGCGTGATTCTTGCTTGATTCGGGTGATTCTCTTTGATTCGCGTGATTTTTTTTTTGATTCGGGTGCTTTTTTTTTATTCGCGTGATTTTTTTTGATTCGGGTGATTTTTTTTTATTCTCGTGATTTTTTTTTATTCGCGTGATTTTTTCGATTCGCGTGATTCTTGCTTGATTCGGGTGATTCTTTTTGATTCGCGTGATTTTTTTTTTATTCGGGTGATTTTTTTTTTATTCGCGTGATTTTTTTGATTCGAGTGATTTTTTTGATTCGCGTGATTCTTGCTTGATTCGGGTGTTTCTCTTTGATTCGCGTGATTTTTTTTTTTATTCGGGTTGTTTTCTTTTGATTCGCGTGATTTTTTCTGATTCGCTTGGTTTTTTTAATTCGTGTGATTTTTTTTTTATTCACGTGATTCTTTTTGATTCGCATGATTCTTGCTTGATTTGAGTGATTTTTTTTGATTCACGTGATTTTTTTTTATTCGCTTCATTTTTTTTGATTCGGCTGATTTTTTTTGATTCTCGTGATTTTTTTTTTGATTTTTTTGCTAATGTACACCTGATTTTTTTAGTTGTTCACCCCTCGGCGGAACCCTAACATCACTGAGGTGTCAAGATTGTTGTCAAGTCATAGAAAATGGTGAGGGGTGTGGTTGTGTCTGATTGATAATTTGCAGGTGTCCGATGTTTGATTCTTATTAAAATATGAACAAAATTGCAAAAATAATGAACTACACATTATTATTGTAGGAGCAATTACAACAATGTAAAATTGTTTTGGTGATAATACATTCCAAAAATAACCCCCGTATAACCCAACTGTTGGTGGGGTCGTTAAGGAAACAATAATCATAATTCCATTAAATATATAATATATAAATATATATATATATATATATATATATATATATATATATATATATATATATATATACCTTTATATATATATATATATATATATATATATATATATATATATATATATATATATATATATATATATATATATATATACCTTTATATATTTATATATATATATATATATATATATATATATATATATATATATATATATATATATATATATAAATATATATATATATATATATATATATATCTATATATCTATATCTATGGAGATAGTTTTTCGATTACAACTATATCATCTCATATATATATATATATATATATATATATATATATATATATATATATATATATATATATATGAAGATAGTTTTTCGATTATAACTATATCATTCCATATGTATATATATATATATATATATATATATATATATATATATATATATATATATATATATTCATATATATAAATATATATATATATATATATATATATATATATATATATATATATATATATATATGTATATATATATATTCATATATATATATATATATATATATATATACATATATATATATGTATATATATATATATATATATATATATATATATATATATATATAGTATATATATATATATATATATATATATATATATATATATATATATATGTATATATATATATATATATATATATATATATATATATATATATATATATATATATATATATATATATATATTTATATTAATATATTATATTCGTTATATTATATTAATTCAATTGAGTGTAAAATTTCACTTCAATTCAATTATTTGAATTTCAATTATCAATTTCATTGAAGGGAACAGTGGTTGTACTATGGGCCTACCACATGATTATTAGGGGTCAGTTGACCCCCCCCCCTCCCCTCCCTCCTCCCCAGCCTTCACCGCTCATCATCGCAAATCCATTCTCGTAGTATACTTCTGTTTAATAGGCATGAAATCAATTTATTTCGATTTTGTTATGATTGTCCATCTATCCTGCACCGCATTTGAAATTATTTTCAAATAATCTGGCGAAGGGGGAGGGGAGGGTTCTACTTATTCATATTGAGTTCAGCGACGCACTGTACTGATGTTTATATATATATATATATATATATATATTATATATATATTGGCGTTGGTGATTGATGAGATGATGGGATTATGGGATGAAAGATTGTTTAATTAGGTGTTTTTGTATAATGGGAAGAAATCTGTCGTATCCTGTTGGTAAGGAACTGTCCTATGTATACACTGCTGTTTGACAGAGGGAAATCACGAAAAAAAAACTCCTTCAAGATTGTCGACCATGACAGAAATCGAACTCCGGTCTCCTGAATGACGGTAGGCCTACAGTATGTTCGTCACGTAAAGTAACTATCGGGATGATGTGTGAGGGATGTCTCAGGTATGGGAAGTAGCCTTACAGTTTGACGTAATTCGAGTTTTTGCTGGTATTTCCTTCCAGTTTCTCTGAGCTGACACTGAACAGCACGTGCAACGCCAACTGTTCGTGTTCGTCTTCGTTCGAACCGATCTGCGGCAGCGACAACACGATGTACTACTCCCCGTGCTACGCGGGCTGCCAAGAGGAGTTCACCATCGACAACATCAAGTACTTCACCAACTGCTCGTGCATCGTCGTCAACACCGACGACAGATACTTGGCACTCGACAAAAACTACTCGCCGTTCGGTGAAGCAAAAACTGATACTCCTTTACCACCCAATCAAGCAAAGAACGTCAATTGTGAAGGCGATTGTGGGTATTTGATACCGTTCATGATCATGCTCTTCTGTGTGATGTTTTCTACATTTTTGAGTTCAATGCCAGCGCTAGCCGCTACACTAAGGTAAGTCTACTGGGTCCTTACTGCGACTGTCATTGAAAATAACGTCCTAGATCTATATAGATAGCTTCAAGAGACTATAGGATCTTGATTGGTCAATATTCACTAGACGACCTAAAAACACTACGACAGTAAAAGACGATATCAAAGTCAAGTTCTCTTGGACTCAAAAACGTGACATATTTCGTAATCCATCTCATGGACAGGGCTGAATTTTGTCTTCACAACAAAGGAAATATACAAGGACTGGATATGTTGTCATAGAACTTGGCTATAGTAGTGAATAATACCCAATCAAAGTTATAGTCTCTTGGAGCTAGCTATGGGCCCCCCTGCCTTCACGACTTCACTGCATTAAAATCCCAAGTCAAGTCGGCAATAGTCCCTCATAGAGCATGAGTCTTTATAAACGTCCTTCATATATCACCCGCTAATTCGTACCCCCGTATAACCTAGCTGTTGGTGGGATCGTAAAGCAAACAATCACCAACACAACTGAGACGGGTTAGTAAGTCAATCAGTTATTGGTATTCATACTTGCCTTACATTGACATGACAGAAGGTTTCAATTCAAATATAATAATTATATAAGAAATACTAAAAGTGTAACCAATATTAGTTCTTTAAAAAAAATATGTGGGAGAAAAATGAATGATTATAACAGTGATTTGAAATTATTTAATCAGTCGTCCGAATATATCTTGTCCAGATGCGTCCAAGATGAGCAAAGGTCGTTCGCCCTCGGCATACAGTGGCTGAAGGTGCGCCTACTGGGGACTATCCCTGCTCCACTGCTATTCGGCCTGCTGATCGACCGTACGTGCATCTTATGGGAGGAGAGCTGTGACGATAACGGGGCCTGCCTCGTCTTCGACAACGAGTACATGAGCTAGTGAGTACACATGTACATGCACATGGGTAGCGTCCCAATTCAGTGAGATCCCAATTCGTCGACTTGTTAAAAACGAGGTAAAATTGGTCGAAGGATCGGTATTTCTATGAATTGGGATTTCACTGAGTCGGGATTTCATCGAATTAGACGATTAATTGAGACAGTCAACAAATCGGGACAGCTATGTGAATCACTGAAAGTTGACGGATCGCGATTCTGATGAATCGGGTTTTCATCGAATTAGGATTTCACTGAATTGGGACAGTCGACGAATCGGGACCTCTAGGTGAATTACTAAAGTGAACGGATGGGACAGTCGTCGAGTCGGGACAGCTAAGTAAATCACTAAAAGTGTACGAATCGGGATTTCGACGAATCGGGATTTCGACGAATCGGAATTTCTATGTATCGGGATTTCCATGAAGTGAGACGATCGACGGATCCGTAATTTGTACTGATCAAGTGTTTCGACGAATATGTATATATAAATATATATATATATATATATATATATATATATATATATATATATATATATATATATATATATATATATATATTTATATATATATGTATATATATATATATATATATATATATATATATATATATATATATATAATATATATATATATATATATATATATATATATATATATATATATATATATATATATATATATATATATATATATATATACATGAATATATATATATATATATATATATATATATAAATATATATATATATATATATATATATATATATATATATATATATATATATATATATATATATATATATATATCCTGATGAGACGAGGAAGGTGGAAGGAGTTAGAGGCAGAAAGTCAGTGAGATGACAGAACAAGGTGGAAGGAATTGGTGGAAAAATTGGAAGTGGAAGAAGAAAAGGATGAAGATGAGGAGGAAATGCCAGGCGGGCGTGTCCAGCCGGTTTCTAGGAGTAATGCGGCCCTAGTGATTGTGGGAATACCCACCCCCTGACTCAAATATTTTAGTTGGAACCAAGGACGGATTATCATTCATATATATATATATATATATATATATATATATATATATATATATATATATATATATAAATATATATATATATATATTTATATATATATATATATATATATATATATATATATATATTAATATATATATATATATATATATATATATATATATATATATATATATATATATATATATATATATATGCATATATATATATATATATATATATATATATATAAATATATATATATATATATATATATATATATATATATATATATATGCATATATATATATATATATATATATATATAAATATATATATATATATATATATATATATATATATATATATATATATATATATATATATATATATATATATATATATATATATATATATATATATATATATATATGAAGAGCGACTATTTCAAACTAACAACGAACTTTGACACAAGAACTGCACTGTATGTGACCATACTTCTTTGTGGCAATTAAAAGTGTCCTTGAAGATTATTTTCTGTTCATCAGAAACAATTCCCACTCTGACACGTGCAGTATCCAACTTCTAATAACGACTGCCTAAAGTGTTGGCATGTGAAGTGGCTAGATGTCGGACCGGAAGTAGGTTCCAGTTTAGACTAAATTAGTTCAGAATGTTTGTTTAGTTATGTTAGTTAGTTTGGGTTGATCAAGGTTGATTAAATTAGTTGCATTGGGTTGATTTAGGTTATTTTAGGCTGCATGCGAAAAAAAACAACAACAACAAAGTCCGCATGTTGTGGCATAGACCGATTGTCTGATGAATAGCGACTGTTGTTAAAATGCTACATATGTACATTTTTTTTTCAGTTACATGATGTCCTTAGCAATGATTGGCAAATCAGTTGGACTAACTTTCTTCTTCTTGGCGTGGTGGTTTTACATACCCCCATCAAGTGATACCAATCTACCGACCGATACAAACGACTCCTCAACCGCCCAGCAGCAACAACAACATCAACAACAACCCACGGAAACAAATGGCCACATTACGGACAAATACTAGCACTGTCTTGTACCACCACCACTTATCTCTGTCAACTTATGTGTAGATAGCGTATAGAAGCAATCTTCCCGTAAGCGAGTGAAGCCACCTTAGTGTGCCTATGGATCCCACCACGCAGCCAACCCATCGGCCATCTTGTACCACCAGCTATTAAGTCACCGGTGCACCAACCAATGAGCGGATATTATTTCTTATGTCACTTTACTTGAAACATGAAATATAACCGATATTTCTTACTAGGGCTATAGAAATAATTATTAGAGTATAGGGCCTACTAGAAATAATTAGCAAAATTATATACGCCTTATTACAGATTTTGGTGTAGAATTTCTGCAATTGGACATTTAATGTCGGCCAGCAGCCTTGCGCGCTGATGTGGATGTCCAAAGCCCTTGATATCATTGACCAAAGCTCGTGATTTCTGTGTCAGTAGGCCTAGTAGCTTCAAGATGGAGGACGAGAAGATGGCTCAGAGCAGAAATATTAGAGCCTCTGCTCTTCTCCTACCTGACTCTACTCTTATAGTACTCTATACGCTATCCACGTAAGTCAATAGAAATCAGTTACCGCTATGTGTGAAACATGCTCAACTATTAGAGAAAATCAACACTTCCCGAGATAAGACAACCTGTTTTAATCTGCAGTGTTATGACTAATCTAGATATTTTATTTTATCTGTTATCTTATCTAGATTTATGTGGCATCGATAAAAAAAACATCGATTAACTGAGGATCGATTAAAGATCGATTAACCCTTGAACCTATAATGAAATTGAAAGATCGATCTTCTTTGTTCATTTTTGGGGGTAGTTTTATCAAAAAATGTTTTCATAATACAATTTGTAGAACTGAAATATTATCATTGAGCGTGGTTTCCTTGCCATAGTCCCAGTGATACCATGTCATGGAGCAGCTGTAGACCTACTGCTATATAATGACTATTCAAGATTATTATTTCATATTGATGCTCCATGATCTTGATTTCCAATACCACAGACAATGTTCTCGTTAGGTTGATCTCACCGACACGTAAATTATCTAAACTGAAGATCAGCTGAATTGAACATCATTTTTGTATCATTTTACTAAGACATAGATGAAGAGATTGTGTGGATAATTGACAGGTGCTCTCCAATTCTGTCACGAAATGCTCGAGAGTTTGTGGTTTTCGGAAGCTTCCAAAAAAAATGTGTAAGCTAAATTTTCAATCGATTATATCAATCGATTATTCGATTAAATATATATATATATATATATATATATATATATATATATATATATATATATATATATATATATATATATATATATATGAATATATATATATATATATATATATATATATATATATATGTATATGAATATATATGAATATATATATATATATATATATATATATATATATATATATATATATATATATATATATATATATGTATATATATATACATATATATATATATATATATATATATATATATATATATATATATATATTTATATATATATATATATATATATATATATATATATATATATATATATGTATATATATATTCACATGTAGATATGAAATATATCATATTATTTAGGGTTGTGACTCAGTAATCAAAAAGTGACTCCGATTATACGAATTTTTTATGATAATCGATTGATAATCACTTATTTGATCGATCGTAGAAATGATTGGCAATGATAACAACAAGAATCATGTAATGTTTAAATGTTCTCAATAAATATCATTAACTTTTTATGTGCGAACAATAAAGAAAAAAGAAAAAGAAAGAATTAGGAATAAAACGAAATTTCAACCCATCGATGAATAATCAGATGAATTATATATATATATATATATATATATAAGTCCCAATGTCCCATATATTTATAAATTTATACACATGTTTGTGTGTGGGTGTGTGTGCAGTGTACGTACAATAACAGCATAAATCTATTACTATCAAATGTTCATTTTGAAGATATCTTGATGTAGTTATTAGGTGTTTGAATGAAGGTGGAATATATAAGAGTTGTCATGATGTGTATAATTTCGAAGAAATAATGTCAAGTCCATAATTTATACAAACTAATGTTCCTTTACTTCGTTATTTAGAATATTAATGTATCCATGTCTTACATTTACTACGATATGAATATTAATTGCATTCTGTTACAAATACTTTATGTACTATTTATCAATAAAACATGTTACCCATCATTTATTTTCATTTTGAAAAATTCGATAATTCATTTTTTCAACAACTATTTTCTCCAATATTATCTCGAAGAGACGAATGCCACACATACCTTAATTGTGAATTGTAAATAATTTCAATCCAGAAACACCGATCGCCTACATATTTTCTTAAGTTGACCAACATCCTCACAGAGTTTTTTTTTGGTTTTCCTCTGTCGTATATGTGAATACTGGGATGAAATAATGAGTCAATTGAAAGTTTTTACCCAATGATAATAATGTTCAAACGGGTATATTAGTTTGTTTAATCATAGAAAGGATGACTTCACATATCGTGAAAAATTTTCATTCATGAGAATTAGTGGAAATGTAAATTTTCAATTCTGAAGTTCAGTATTATTATTATCCTTCGACATGTGTAAATCATGAAGAGCAAGATCATGTTGAAACCACATCCTTGACCGCTAACAGTACTTGATACCGGCCAAGTTTTACAGTCGGTAAATACAGTTACAGAATCTACTTGGTCGACTTACGTGCCACAATCTGTGCCGCTGTGCAGTGGTTCAAACGTGTACTAATTGTTTTGTTCTGAAATCCGTGTGAATAAAATTATCATTCACCGGTATTGATTTATATACTATCTTAAATAATATAATATCTGAAAAAATAAGATCACAATACTGTTCGAAAGGTGAAAAAAAAAAAGCATCATTCCACTAATATGTCCAGTGATTTTATTTCTCATACCGATTGATGATGGTTATTTAATAATTTGTTTGTAATGGTACACATTCTTATTTGAAATGGGCGAATAGGATACTCGTACAGAATGGTACTACTAGGATGTAAACAGCTGGTTCTCGCAGTGTCGTACATGGATGCGCTGAGCCACCGAGCGACAAACATAAGCAACTAGCAGTGGCTCGAGTCGAGTTGTTGTCAGTCTGACAGTTCGAGCGGAGCGAGGAAGGTCCGTTCTATAGCCTTCCTCTCTTTGTCACTTCATCTCTCTTCGCTCTCTCTCATTCTCTATCTATATATATATATATTTAAATCTCAGCCATCACCTTTACTGACATTTAGAACATACTAAAGTAGTGTTTATATACGTGATGAAAGATTTCAGGAGTATTCATTATTTTCCATAATTTGGTTTTAGTGTAGACAAGATCGTGTGCATGGAAGTGGAGACGAATTGTATCATCTGCTAGTGTCAAGAACAGAGGGAATTGACCTCGTGTCAGGATAACGACTGCAGAACGCAAGGTAATTCACAAGTTGAAACAGTGGTCCCAGACTATTTGCATGATTTTTAGGAACGTCGTTGTTTTTATTCATTTTTCACTTTCAGATTTTAGTAATACAGCAAGTTAGTTTCACATTGGCTTTACAACAAAGACAATGCATTAATGAAGCACTCATAGTAAATGTAGTTTATATAGGCCTTTTATTAATGAAGTGAATTTGAATATTAATTTCAGTCATTACAGATCCCCGACTAATTTCTATTCTATTGCGTTATTATGTTTGAACTTGTTTTCTCTTTGGAAAGCAAATAAATGCCTATGTGTTGGAAAAGAATTGAGCACGATTCTTTGTTATATTAACTTGAATTGTGGGTAGAATCATTTCGTTTTTTTATTTATTACATTCTATTATTTTATCACATTTACATAATATAATTCAATTTGCGGTATTTTAGTAGCGATGGGCATACTGGTAACATTTTATAAAGGCATATAACGCCAATATTATTATATATGATATTATTCCAATTTAAAGAAATAATATTTCTCCAACTCGAGTAGATCGTCGGGTAGGACTACAGGAAACTAAATCACTCCTGCATTAACTGTAAGGGCCTGCTCACTGCTAAATAACGATCCTTGGTTTGATGGATTGATTCTATACTCGATAAAATGGTCCTCCATTCCCTATTCAATATTGGTTCAACACCTTGGTGTAGACCATTATAATATACTTAGTCCTTGGTCTAAGGGAACACATTGCCCAGCCATCTGATGGAAACTCTTTGTAGGCCTATAAGGTACTTCGTTAGTACGTAAGTTGACATTTATAGGTTCGCCGCTCAATCAAAAAAGGCACTGGTACCGCTGCAAAAACTGAAGTGAAGCCGTGCTTGGATTCGTATCCCGCATAAAGCATGGCTTTCATTCGTCCACCATCCACTTGTACCATCATATAACCTAGCTGTTGGTAAGGTCGTTAAGCAAACAATTTTGAGATCCTGTTCGTAATAGAATTTTCAATCTATGGGCTGCAATATTAAGGCGTCTCCTGTCTCCATAGGGAAAAAAGTTCCCGCCAGGGTGATTTCACAGTTATGAATTATTATAAAACTTCAACAGTAGGCCCATACAAGATACAAAATGAAAAAAAAATACTTCATAAAGTGCAGAAAATATTAGACCTAATGCTGATGACTTAAATTTTATAACAAAGGTGGTAAGATCACTTGTATGTAACAATAACACTCAATATTTTTGCCATTTATGTTTACCTAACCGCGTCTGTTACATTATTACATACAAATACCATGTAACCTATTGTGGATGTGTATTAAGGATAGACAGTATCTTATAAGATACTTCTCAAATCTCTTCTCTGAATGGTATGAAGCTGTTTCACTACAAAATGTTCATCCGGAAAGCCACTGCGATCGCTTTTCCCTTCAGCCTTGACTATAAACAATATCGTTCTCAAAGTCTACAGTATAAGTGCATAATGATTGGTTCTGAAACTTTTGTGAGGAATAGGTAGCTACTGAAAAGAAAAAAAAAAGTCCAAGAAAAGGTTCGAGAAAAAATGGAATGGATCATTTTAAAAGAGAAGTTTTATCTTCAATAGCTTATACCGCATATACCGAACAATCACAAGTTTAATTTTCGCCATGATATAATTTCGAATACGACTTACAAGTAACAGTTACACTCAATGATGTTTCAAGACAATGTCAAGAGCATCCCTGAACTCCACTGACCCACGGTGTGATTATTGGCGAGTGGCGATCGACCCAAGAAGGGGGATGGATTGGCATCAGGATCAGTCAAAATAGAAACTCGTACTTCAAAATCGTTGACACATTTTTAATGCTGTGACATCTCATCACCAGGTATATTCTAATGAATGTATCCATTCTGAAATATTTCTAATGGAAAGGAAGCGGTCGTGGCTTATCATGAATGAACCATCCCGGCATTAGTACAGACTATACAGAGGCAAATCACGATAAACTTTCTAAGATGAACGGTGGCGGGGATCGAACCAAGACCCGATATGCCCCTCATCTCCAGAATCACTAGAAGCGAGCGCGTTAGCAACTGAGCTACGTGTGCCCGTGAAAAAATCTCTCAATAAAGTTAATACGAAAATCGTTTGTTGATCTCTCATGGTGATAATTACCACGTGAGATCATTCAAGTTTCTTTTGTTGGAAGTGCGGACATCAAGTCTTCTATCTCCAGCTGAAACAGCTTATTCGGTTATTGACATAAGCACGTACTGTAGCTTATCGTGGACAGAGAGTGATGGACCAATATTTATTTTCTCTCCACTTGCTATAGCAATTGTTAGGACTTTATTCATGTGTGTACCAGATGAGTTTACCGCAGTATGCTTCCAATCATATTCCATTGATTAATTATTGTTTGTCTAACGACGCCACCAACAGCACAGGTTATACGGGGGTACGAATGAGCAGATGTTGATGAAACTTTATGAAAAGATGATAAGTGAAAGAACGTATACAAAAACCTATTCCTCATGCGGGACTCGAACCCACGCCTAACGGTGACTTCAGTTTCTGAAGCGGTGCCTCAACTGACTTAGCTACCGATAGTGGCTCCAATCATAAACGAACACTGGACAATTGGTTTAACCGGACTGAGAAAAAGTACGCTATAGAGAATAAAAACCCCATGAGATTCACATAATTTATTCATACCATATAGCGCAGTCAATCTACACAATAAGCCACCCCTAATTGTAACTCAATGCGTTAAGGAGTCCCCAGACTCCGTTTGGCAAATAGTTTCCACCAGGGGGATCTCATAGATATAAATGATCATAAAACTTGAACCGTGCAAGATACAAAATTAAAATACATCACAAGATGCAATCTGCAGACAATATTTGTCGAAAATGCTAGTGACTCAAATTGTATAATATTCAAGAGATCAGTTGTATGTATAACAGCAACACTCGATATTTTTGTCATCGAATTTCACCCCTCCGCGTGTACACACAAATATCATGTAACTAATTGACGACTCGAAATAGGCGTGGCTTTACCAGTCAGCCAGTTGGATCATATCATTTGTATAGTCATTTCAAGATACCCCGATTGGATATTTGAATTTGACTACAGTTTTAACATCCCTGTTGATTGGACTAAATGATTTCTGACGTCATGGGGGCGGAGACTGAGAGTCGTTGTTTTTGTTCATTATGGATCGACAGTATTTTAGAAGATATCTTCTCTGCAACGGTATGTAACAGTTTCACTATAATATGTTCGGACGGAAAGTAGCTACGATCGTTTATATCTCACTTCGACAATGAGAATGTTATACGCAGTAGAGGTTCCCCTGAATAATTTTATTTCACATCATTTTGTAGGTATAGAGTTCTGGGGTTCGGTTGTATTCGAATTCCGATATCTCTTACTGTTCAAAAGTTATCACCGAACAACTCGAACCAAACCAAATCGCCAAACCACCAACCAACACCAAATGACTTGATATTTCGCTGAATCGATTCCACGCACTCGTCATTGAAGTTGTTAAAAGATGTTAGTCGTGCTTGTGCCCATATTCCTGCTCACAAGTAAGCCATTGTTCTGCATGCGGCGTGCATATATGACTACGTGGCCACACACAAACCCTATTATCATTGGGTCCTATACACCTTATAGAGAGACTGTCACAGTGTCACTAGGTCTCGGCTGTTCATGTCATTCGACCAAACTCATTTTCAGCTGTTGATCGACCCGGAACCGACAACAACCGTGATTAATTCTGGAACTTTTCGATGTTTTATCAACATCGAAACGTGATACAAAATCATTGTTCCTCAATTGGGGCTATGGATGAGAGGTAGGATCGTTCGGACGGGGCACCACAAGTCCACAAGGGAGATTTTAACACCTCAAAGAATATGAATATAAAGTAACTCATTTAACAAACAATTAATCTTATGGCAATCATTTCAGAGATAACAATCTTTCACATTGGGGAGAAAAATCATGAATCTCCTTATCAAGTTGATTTTCTTACGCGCTCGCATTCTTCTGTTTTATTATTTATTTTTGGTTGTAGTATTCATTATAATATTTGTGATTTTTTTCGATTCTTTTATCAATCATTCATTCATTTATCAATATTTTTGTTTGTATTCGCTATTTTTAGTAGGCCTATATATTTCCATTTTTCTCGTTCATTTTCACTGTATTTATATTTTATTGTATTCATTCATTTATTATCATTTGTTCATTTGTTTTTCAATATTATTTGGTCGTGATCCGATTGACTTTGTGAGTTTGACATCCCGGTATTCACTTTAAAGCCTGAGGGAAACCACGAAAAGCCATCGGTCAGGATCAAATCGAATAAAAAAGTTTTCCATTTACAACTTTCCATTCTTTCGTACCGATATCTAAAACATCATTCTAGTTGAATCTATGAAATAACAACATAAAAATAGTCACTTGGAGTTAGAACTGGGACTGTTTGGAAAATGTCAAAATCACAACCTTATATCCTTCATTGGTCCCTGACAAGACTGTTACAGAATATAGTAATTAATTAATAAATACATGGAAAAACATGAACGGATCAAAGTAATTCAAGTAACAAGAAAGAGTTGATATAAGAACAATGATCGATAACGACTGAAATGGACCAAATAAAAATAAAAATAATATGCAATAAAAGCATTGAATCTTTCAAAGCTGATATAACCAAAGACTGAAGATATATTTAGTCCATGATAAGTTTATAACTTGGTATTGTAAGGAATTATCTAAATAAAAACGTTTACAAAAAGTACTGAGAAAATACATACTGATTGAATTTAATCGAAGCCTATGCCCTTATTTTGTATGGTTAAAACTTGTACCAGTACTGTGAAATCACAGCTGTTCGTGGCCGTGCAGTTTGTTTATTTATGAATGATGATCTCTGAGGGTGGTGATGTCATGACACCTCATGCCAAGGTTGGCGTCAAAATGATGTAATCAGAAAATCTACTGAGTCTTTTGACCACGGTTTATGGGACAGGATGATTTTTCAAAAATCAAGTAGAAATAATTTCAATATCTATACTATTGAAAAATGATTATACGCACATGGCCAAAAATCTCCATTACGACTCCACTTGATGTCGCCGTTAGCACAGTGTTGTCATGATTAAGATTACGACCTGATTTTTCAGTATTATTACTCTATTTGAAATTACATGAGAACACAAACTCTCTGGTCTTCAGAAAATGACGAGTTATACTGTCCAGACATGCTGGCTCGAATTATATTAACTGATGGACGGTAGCTATTATACTGTATAGATAAGCCCATAAGTTCGCGCAGGACTTCTCAATGGTTACAGAACATTGCAAAAACTTGAAATACACTCTTAATTTTCCAATTATTGATGCAAATTTACATTCTTTGATCAGAGTTATATAACTTTGCCGTCGTTTCATTTCATTTCATGCATTGTTATCCCATTGTGCGCCATTTATTGGTGGAAACATAAACAAAAAAGTGAGTCGAAAACATAAAATGTTAATTCTATTTAAATGTAATACATTTACGTTCGATATAGGTTATAGAATTATATACCTGTTTTTGCCTATACCCCTTACGGCAATGCACCCAGTAACGACACAAACATTAGCTCATAACGGGGAAGGCCCCTATGTTTCGCCCCGTAGGGAAATGGTTGAAATTTAAAGGATTTTACAAGTGATTTTACAGGTTCTCAAGATGCAAGAAATAGTGTTCTGTGATAATTGTTAGGGACTTTTCAGAATAATATATTCAGTGTACCCTTCCATGTGGTGCCTGGGCCGCCTCTGCGTATACCCAGTGCGAACGATCATGAGTAATCCTAACCTATCAAACTTATAACAGCTCAGCGTGTTGAATCTTCGGATTGTATTTAATTTTCACTGACAATCTCGATTTCCTCTGTACAGCCTTCTTCGATCTGTGCCTCTCCTCCCCCCGTGGCTCATTCAGCTATGACACCGCTTTAGGAACTAAAGTCAAGTCGCGCGTGGGTTCGAGTTCATTATAGGGCATCGGTTTTTTTGTAGGCCTATGCGCTTTCACCTTTCCTCATTCCTTTAGTAATCATTCATTCCTACCCCATATAGCGTAGCTATTTGTGGGGTCGTTATACAACATAGAAGAAAAGTTAGTGCTAAGGGCCTAATTCTGATTCTATAAATATATATTCGAAACTTTTTTTGTTGCAATTGTAACAGTTGTGTTGACGTAAACGTATAACCATTTGGGCGTTATGTCCTGTGATCATTTAATTAACTACAAACAATTTAATTGCCGTACCATTTCACTTTCCCTAAATCTATTTCTATTATAGAGTTGATCCATGCATAGAGGCAGGTAGGTTATGCTGTGGATAGGCTAGGCTAGTCGCTGTAAAATTGTAGGCTGCATAACTGCCTTTTACTGAGTCGAGAATACTGTCATGGTCCGTCGTGTCTCATCGCCATCCGAAGCCTCTTCGGTTCAAAGCATTAAAGTTGTATGTCGATTTAGCTAAATGCCAGGTTTTAGGTGATAACTTTTGAACGGTAGAAATATCAAAATTCTAATATAGGGGAAACATAGGCCAAGGATGAAAGGTTGGATCGTTCGAACGGGGCACCACAAGAGCGATCTTAACACCTCGAAGGATAACTAATAATAATATAACTAATTTAACAATCAATGAATCTTTTTAAGGTAATAATTTTAGAGATAGTTGACAATTCAAACATTCACTTTGGGGAGAGAATATCTTCAATCTTGTTATTATCTCGATCACGTCTTATTATTATCATCTTGAATTCATCTTTGTTCCTCTTTGTTCTTTGTTCTTGTATTTATCATAATATTCATATATTTTTCTTTTTTCACATTATAAATATAATTCAGATTGGGAATATTCATTTTTTTTATTTTATTCAACATTGATCATTATAACAAAACACATGTTAACGGAAGCATTACAAATAATATCCAAACTGAACATGACAGATTCATATGATTACATAATGATGATAATGAAAAATAACAATAATGATAATAAAATGAGTTTCTAGTTATTTGATCGTTTAAAAAATAATGACACCCACATAAGCCAAAGCTTGTGTGTGGGAAAGGAGAAAGAATAAATATAAATTGAACAACATTGACCTCGAATGGGTAAAATGTGAATATAAAGAATATAGGCCTATAAAAAATATAACATGAATATTTAGATTTTCTTCCTTTTTCGTGTGCCAGTTGGTCGCTATACAGCCGTGCGACCGACGTCTAATGCCGAAGTATAACATATATAGTTCTGATTGACCTGAAAAACCAAGACATACTCCAGTAGCTTCCTTAATCTGTGCTCCAGTCAATTTAAGTTTCAGACTCAAACAAAATGTAACGGATTTTTTTTATCATGTGTATTGAATGTCTTGATGTTATCAACTGAGCTAAGAAATGTTTGTTGAATCGAAGCCGATCATTTTGTTTTTAATCGCATTTTTATGAAAGATCAATTTGATTTTTACTGCTGGCCATGATGGAAATGATTTTTATTTGCACAGTTTATTGTAAAATCATGACAACATTTTCTACGTAACATGACAAAAATCAAGTCAATCGGATGAAAATTGTTGTGAATTTTTTTATTAAATCGAAATTAATTCAAAATTTGTGCGATTATACATCCAGTGAGTGAAGTTTGTAAAATAAAAATTC
>OZ023327.1:30212553-30217553 GCA_964007535.1 Brachyptera risi
TTGTTTGATTCAACTAATCCATTCAGTTGAATGGGCCTCACACAGTATAATAACAATTCAGTATATACACTGCTCAGAAATAAATGATAGTCTTGAAGAGAAGTGAATTTTCAGCAAGTAGTAATCATTAACAGAGTATAGTAACAATTCTCTACAAAGAAATGCTTTAATGTATTTATGTAATTTTATCAAATGGATCGATTTAATAATTTCAGATAGTTCGGTAAGTGATTATATAATCTAGAAGTTTTAAGGACTGGCATAGCTGGGATTGTTTGAATATAGTGAGAGTTTATGCTTTTGTAAATGGAAATTACTTTTATTTATTTTGCATAGTTGTGAATTGAGAAGTTTTCACATGTCAAATTAGTATACTTTACACTACATAGAGTATATATGGTTTAATATGAATACAATGAAGGTAGTATTGATATTTTCAATTTTCTAAAAACGTTGGAACATATACCTGAATATACCTACAACCCGACGTAAAGCTTGTCAATAGTCGATGTGATTGTTTATAGATTTGGATGGATTGGGCTTGGTATTAGATTTCTATACTCAATTCACCCTTGAATCGACTACAGATGGGTCGATTATATCGTGCTTCGTTTTGAATATGGAGCTACTATAATTTACCAAGCTTGTACGAGTGATCCTAAGAGCCTACAAATACTCTAGAACAAAGCAATGAGATGTATTTTAAGATACAGCAAAGAGACGCCTATAATGAAAGTGTTGGATATTATAGAATAGTTAAGGGGGACCCGCTCACAGCGTAACATTTTCAGTGCCAACATAGCATAAAAAAGGTCGCAGTGAATGCCGGATGAACATATTGTAGTGAAACTGCTTCACACCATTCATAGAAGTATCTTATAAAATACTTGTCATTTTTTATATTGGATTTAACGTCGCACTGTAACGATAAAGAAGATATATTGGCGTCGGATGAATGATTAATGCAATGATGTGATAGTAAGATGAAGGCTTGTCAGGTAATGCGATGGATAGTGGGAATGAAGCGGTTGTGGCCTATATTATAGGAAACATTCTAGCATTAGCCTAGACTACAAAAGGAAACCACGAAAAAATCCTGTAAAGATGGACAGTGGCGGGGATCAAACAAGGTTCGATATTCCCCTCACCTACCGGATCACATGGAGCGAGCGCGTTAACCAATGCGCTGCATGCGCCCGTTTATAAAATACTGTCGATTCATAATAAATATTCATTCTGGCTACATGTTATTTGTAACATATATGTAACAGTGAGCGATAAGGTGAAAATCCACGGTAAAAAAATCACTGCTACTGTTACATGTAAGTGATTATAATAAGTGTTTGTATCAAATGTGAATCATTAGCATTTTCGACAAATGTTGTTTTCTTCTTTTGATGTACGGAATTCATTGTTTTTATCTTGCACTGTTGAACTTTTGTGATCACAGATCAATCATACCTGTGAAATTTCTCTAGCTGGAACTTTTTGCCCTAATATGGGGACTGGGACGCCGTATCTATCGAAATATTCAGTGAGGCATGTAGATGACCTGGGAATTTATTGAATGATTTATTGAGTTTATTGAGATACGGTATTAATATCTTATATTTGTATCAATACGCACTGTAGCAAAAAGGAGGCATCATCACGAAGGCTAGGAAAGAAATGCAAATGCATATTTCTGATGTGAATGATGGAACAACCAGAATTCAATTGACTCCAAGATTTTGTAAACATCAACTCCATTCATGTTGCATATTTGATGCTTTCCCTCTAGAACCACTTGCATTGTGCACACTTTAGTGCAAATCGTCGTCATTTTTGACCACTTTAATATTTTGTAAAATACTAATACAAATAATGACGATTAAATTTGAGCAGACCTCAGTATTTTATGTCTGTACTTTTGCAGGTCTACTGCATGCTCACAAATGAACTATATGCACAAGACAGAAAAGCACATGCTTTTCCCAAGGTTTTAAACCACAAGCTTAGCTATATTTCATGCAAGTGTATATATAAAAAAATCTTTTTTTTTTAATAACATCGAAACTTGATACAAAACCATTGTTCCCCAATTAAAGCTATGGATGAAAGATAGGATCGTTCGGACGGGGCACCACAAGGGCGATCTTACCACCCCATTTTGATTATTTAAAACTAATGAACTTCAACACCAGGACTGCGCTGTCTGTGACATAATTTTTCGCCGTAGATAAAAGTCTTTCAGTACCGGTATAAACACACGAATGTTGGTAACTTCCAATTTTAAAGATAATAAATCATAGTGCATATTTGGGTCTTTTAGTGCATATTTGGACATTTTTATTGCATCAGTGCATGCATATTTGACGGTTATTTATTGCATATTTATCCCTTCCTTGAAGGACATTCTACAACCCTGGGGCCAGCTTTGAAAGAATAATGACGCTATTTTTCCCCCTAATTGTATAGAGAAAACTATCATCTTCTCAATTTAAGAAATTATCATTCATCTATTGATCTTCTATTGGACCCACCCCCTTTTTGTAATCGTGACGTACGCATTACCCGATTCTGTTTGTTTGAAAGAATCGGATAATGCTTATACGTCATGATTCAAGAGACTCTGGAGGGCAAATAAATTAATGATAATTTCTGAAATAGTCATGATTTCTAATTTTATCTGAAATTGTGGAAAAAATAATCGTCAGTATCCATTTGAGTCTAGTCCCAGAGTTAGTATGTCCTTTGATTATTAGACCTACAGTCGATAGTCGATCAATACTGCGTCCTCATGGTCTACAGAAGAGCCACAAACAACGCCTTTCACCTGTTTCTAAAGCAAGTAGTACGATTTGATTTCCCACTGGTGATAACGTTTGATGCCTACTTTCTGACAGCATTCACCCCCTAATAATGTGGGTCAGGGCTTTCCTCCCCCCCTTCCCCCCCCGGGCTCCTTGGAGCCTTCGTAAAGCTTCACTTCGCTTCATGCAGCCGATCTCGTCCGAGTCGACAGCCTTCCCTTTAATTAATAGCCAATTTGCATTTAACGTGGAGATATAATTATAAGCGAAGTGGAGATATATGATAGTGGAGTGTCAAGTTTTAATTGCAACACATCAAGTAATTTGTTTTCCTCTCGTACCATCCGAGATTAAAATGTTCGAGGACATCATAAACCTGGGGTAGATTTTCATAAATAATGACGCTATTTTTTAACTCTATTTTAGAGAAAACTAGAAATCCTCATCTGAATTTCAGAAACCGTAATTTATTTATTTATCGTCGCGAGACCCGTCTCCTTTTCTGAGTCATGACGTAGACAAACAGAATCGGGTAGTTCCTACGTCACGACTCAGAAAAAGGGGCGAGTCCTGGATGAAAAGTAGGAGGATAGATTTTTAAATCAAGATAATGATGATTTCCAGTCTTCTATAAAAAAAGAAAAAAAATGCGTGATTATTTATTGAAATCTAGCCCCAAGGTTTTGATGTGCATTAATCGAAATGCGCAATTGTGTGATGATTTATCAAAAGAGTAACCATCCCGTCTAATATAAAAACTGTCAAATCTTGACAAAAAGTCCTAAGAATTTCAGACCGAAACTCCCAATCTTCAATGTTGAAGGATAATCACAACAGTGAAGAAACCGGCATATGTAGCCAAGTGGTTAACGCACTTGCTTCATGTGATCCGGGAGGTGAAGGGACATATCGGACCCGGTTCGATCCCCGCCACCGTCCATCTTTACAGGATTTTTTTGTGGTTTCCCTCTGTAGTCTAGGCTAATGCTGGGATGGTTCCCACAACATGGGCCACGACCGCTTCCTTCCCACTATCCTTTCCATACCCATAACACCTTCATCTCATCTTCCCATCATCTCATTATTCATTCATCCGACGCCAATAGATCTTAGTCATCATTACAGTGCGTCATTAAAACCCAATATTAAAAAAAAAACAGTGAAGAGACGGTATAGTCGTTCGGAATCCAAGTTCACATTATGGACTTCCGTACAGGCGTGAGAAGGAGTCGGTCGTGGCCTACTCGTACTGATAGTATTTTTTTCGTCGGAAACTCGCTGCACCTTAGTCAGAATGAGCAACCGACCGAAATCGAACCTCGGTTTCTTGCTTATACTTGTTAATGAATCGAATGTTTATGTTGTCGCGGTGGCGCTGCGGTAGCGCGCTCGATTTTGGACCTGAAGGTCACCACTTCGAATCTCGCTTTACTCAAACTTTATTGTTTTCATGAAATAATATTTTTGATAATGTTCTAATATCCTGCTTTGATATCTAAAATTTCAAGTTCAAATATAAAGTAAAATATTGCAGCAAGAGTTATTATTTCTGGGAATTGGTTAGCGCACAAAGAAACTATATGGTTAGGGTTACTTAGGTTAGATTCTAGTCTTCTTGAATGTTTCCCTCTTGTATTTTGCTTGGGTTTACTTTGACAAGGTTTATACTTCTTACTTCATTTTCTCAGAAGAAAAATGTATGTATTACTTTTTATTTTGCAATAGTTGAATAAGCGAGTTAAGCTTTTGCGTTGTGACCTATACGGGTTTGTATTGTCGCCGAAGGGACCTTTCTCCCAGTCCGCCCCTGAGAACAGTGATTGACTGACCACGTGACAAGTATAGACAACACACAGGGGGTATCTGCCCCTCGTGGGTGTCGGGTCGGCAGCCCGCAGTGCGGCGTGCTTGGGCTGCTGCCGCAGGGCGTCGGTGAAACGCGTGGTACGGTCGCATGAAGTGGTCGATCAAGCTACATTAAAATTTATCCCGAAGGAAATATACTGATAATATACACACTGAAACCAGCGGACAATGTAGGTACGCACTCCACGCACAATCTGCGAAAAATGAGCGGTTAAAGGTGCGTAGATTTTATATAGATTTAAATTGTAATTTCGGATTGGGTATTCCCAGTCTCCACTCTCCACAGGTCACAAAGTTCCCACCCGGATGATTTCACAAATATAAATGATCATAAGACTTCAA
>OZ023327.1:30222553-30232553 GCA_964007535.1 Brachyptera risi
TGCAAGTTTAAACCAGTGTTTAGATGGGAAATGGAGTAATATGAATTCTGTAGCCGGTTTATACATGAATATTTACTAATATCTATTCTGCTATTATTTGGGTGGAATTTAAACTGTTTTCGGGTTACAGGAGGAGGTACATGGAAGTTTAATTGACTAATCAATTGTCTATTCAAAAAAAGTTTAACTGACCAATCAATTGACTAATCAAAAAAGAATAATTGACAATCTGTCTGTTTTTAAAAAAAGTCCTCCCAACCCCGGTGCTCACCTTTTTAACGCCTTCAGTCACACTCAGAAGAAAAACAAAAAAAAATGTTTTCAAATCAGATCTGAAAAATCTACTGTTATACAAAGTGTTATAGTGTTCAAGAATTTATGTAAGATAAATCCCCATAAATGAATATACAATATGTCATCAATGTCTGACCAACATCATAACAACTTTCCTAGATCTAACTTCTTTGTTTGTATTATTTTAACCTTGACAACTAGTTTCTACAACGATTTTTTTCCTCCGTGTATTCTATAATAATCTGTATATTGACGATGGCAATATCATGTACATGATCAATCTGTTTTAAATTAATTGAATAAACATTATCATTATAATTATTTTATTATAATTACTCGATATATTTGCAGTCAATTTTTACCTCTTATGCGTATTGTAACACACAAATAACATGCCCTATTGTGAATGTTCATTATGGGTCGACTGTATTTCAGAAGATACTTCTCTGAATGGTGTGAATCAGTCTCAATACAATAAGTGCATCAATAGAATGGTGCATCCAAGAAGTCACTGAGGTCGTTTATATGTTATCTTGACACTGAAAATGTTATGCTGTGGCTAGGTTTCCCTCGAATTCATTTGTATAAATGTGATTTGTTTTTAATATAATACTTCTTTTTTAATAACATCGAAACTTGATACAAAATCATTGTTCCTCAATTAAAGCAATGGATGAAAGATGGGATCGTTTGAACGGGGCACCACAAGGGCGCGATCTTACCACCCCAAAGAATAATTAAAAATAAGATAACTAATTTAACAAACAATAAAGTTTGAGTTAATAATGAAAGGGTTAGAAAACAATTCAAACATTCATATAATACAAATTATAACAAATTTAAAAAATTAAATACAAATATAATAAATATAATATGAATACAATACAATTTGTGTTGTGTTGGCGATGTGAACATTATTAATACCGATTAGCATATACCAATTCATGAAAACCACGTCTTCAGAATGTATTTTTGAAATCCATCTATTCGATAATTCTATTGCTCAGCCGTGCAATTTTTGCTAAACCTAATTGTTATTTCTTTTTTTCTCTTCCTCTTTTTTTTCTTATTCTTTTTATGCCTGTATTAATGAGGCTCTTTGCCCACAGTCAGTACCTGACCAAGTATGCTGTTTTACTATGTTTCACTATTTCTTCCCATTATAAATTGTGTTTTAAAGAAAATTTCAGACATAATATCTTTTTATCTTATTATATTGGGCTGTCTTTTTGCGAAAGGTTCATATGGAATATACGGGTTGCAATTATTTTTAATTTGGTGTTACTATAAGGGGATCCTATACCCATAACGCAACATTTGCAGTGTCAATGCCACAAATAAACGATCGCAGTGACTTCCCGGGTGGACATATTGTAGTCTGTAGTGAAACTGCCTCACACCATTCAGAGATGTATCTTCTAAAATGCTGTCGAACATTCACATTGGGTCACGTGTTATTTTTATGTAACGGTAAGCGGCGAGGTAAAAATCGATGGCAAAAATATCGAGTGTTATACTGTAACATACAAGTAAAATGATCTCTCCACCTTTGATATTACACAATTTGAGTCATTAGCTTTATCGACAATTACTGACTGCATCTTGTGATTTATTTGTTAATTTTGTATCTTGCACTGTTGAATTTGTGTCATCATTGATATCTGTCAAATCATTCTGACGAGAACTTTTTGTCCTATGGAGATTGGGGATGCGTTATAAATTGTGTTCAGCAGTACGTCACTGACAGTGACGGTGATTGGACTGTGATTGCGTGTATCGTCGCACCATTTCAAAGTCTCTTCATCAGAACTTCTTATGTGATGCAAATCAGCTTTGAAAAACATGATTACATTCACAAGATTTTCATAAAGTTTTTTTAATTATTCTAATTTTTTTAATTCATTTTAATTACAAAGTTATTTTGATTATTTACTCGTATTTTCATAGCAAGCATGACATTGCGCGCAAAAATACAAGATGAAGTAACCAAGGAAACAGAAATCCTGTTTTTACAACTTGTTCACTTTGCTTGGTGATATAATGCAAATAGCTAATGCACCATGAGGTCCCTCATCTCAGGCAGCATCACATAATTATAGGCCCTAATAATGAACAAATTGTGTCAGTCGATTCGTTTTGATGTGCTGAATAATAATATTAAAACAAATGATAAGCAAATTGAGCTAAATTGTGAGATGGATCAATTCGAATATTGGATATGTCCCTATAACATGTAACCTTGAATTTCATGGGTTTTTAATATTTAGTAGACAGTTAAAATATACTCAAAAGTATGGCATTGAATCGAAAACTGCCGTTATTGTATGGGTGAATATATGAATAGAAAGCCGCCTCCGTGATTTAGTCACCTATAGCTCACTACGGTAGAAACTGAGTCAGGTCGGGCGTGGGTTCGAGTCCAACATAAAGTATGGGTTTGTGTAAATGTCCTTTCACCTATATCATCACTTCCTCGTTTCATTATCATCACTTCCTCGTTTCATTATCACCCACTCAATCGGGTACCCCCGTATAACCTAGCTTTTGGTGGGGTCGTCAAGCACATTGAAAATATAGAGAGAGAATTATGAAAGAATAGAAATACATATAACTACACTCATTTCACAATTACCCTCATTATAAATGCAAAAATAGCTGATTCGAATTGAAAGTGAAAAATGAAGTCAAAATCGGTCAAAATAGCAACTATAAACTTCGACGAGAAAGGTTTTGATAGTGTTTCTGATCCAAGCCAATGACTATTTGAGCATATTATACTTGTTTAATATAGCTTGACTTGAATTTTCCCAATGTGGAATTATTTTCAAAATTACTTCTTGACTCTGCTGACCAAACGATGGAAAGACTTGAGAGAAAATATGCTAATTGTTAACGTACGTGTATAGACCTAATCAAAAATCAAGTCAATACGTAAGAGGAAAACTTATTACGGTACACTGTAGTATTTTGTGTTCTCGTTCTAATTCAATGGAAAATGACTCATTTGGTAGTAGTAGTAGTAGTAGTAGAGGTAGTATATACTATATATATATATATATATATATATATATATATATATATATATCTTCATTAGCATTATACTACATTTTTTCTTCATCACGTACAATTTACATCCATCAAAACATTTTACATAATATTCACCATTTAATATTCTTACTTGTTACACTTCCGGAATGTCGCGCCACTAATTTAATTTTTGGTCTTGTTTTTTGGAAACAAGTTGCCCATTTCTTATAACTTTACGTCACACATCTTCAATTTTTGAAGGAATTGTATTGAAAATTATTATTTCCTTGATATAAATGTTGGATATATATATATATATATATATATATATATATATATATATATATATATATATATATATATATATATATATATATATATATATATATATATGTATATATTGGATGCTGATAAACTCACATTTTATTTTATTTGAGGGGGCGGGGGAAGGGTTACTGGTGTAACCGAAAATATATCTTCTGGGGGGTGATATCCCTCCCCCCAATTCGACCACAGAGTATCGGACTTATGGCCACGTTTCTCAACCAAAAGTCTGAGTACAATGACACGAACTATAGGCCCAAGCCGTCCTAACCTTGGCCACGCAGATTCTTTCTTCCACGCAACATTCCGGTTATATCATAAATTATATACCATTTACTTACAAATCGTAATAAGTAGCCCATTTTACATATCTAATAAGTACACGAAAATATATCAATTGAGGTTTTGTGGCTACTTTCATACATCTAACTGAATTATTAATTGCAATCAATTATTTAGATGTGACAATACATAGTCGGAATGACAATATCAATTTCTATTCTAATTGGTCATTTTGAACTCTATCAGAGTAATATGAATCCCAAGGCTTTCGATGTGTTTTCAGTTTATTGACTTGACTACACTGTACGGTTGCGATTACATAAAGCTAGTGATCGATCAAGCTACATTAAAATGATTACTGGAGCAAGTATACTGATATTATACGCACTAAAACTAGAAGACAATGTGCATACGCATTCCACGCTTAATTTATTGGAAACCCAACTATTGAATGTGCTTATGGATTTTATTTGAATAAAATCCTTGATTTCGAATTACCGGTACATTTGGCTCAGTCATTAACGCGCTCGCTTCGTGTGATCAGGGAGGTGAGGGGTATATCGGATCTGGTTCGATACCCGACACCATCCGTCTTTACGGGGGTTTTGCGTGGTTTCTCTCTGTAGTCTACGCTAATGTCAAGATGGTTCCTATAATATAGGCCACGATCATCCCTTACCACTATCCTTTCCATTACCTAAACAAAACCTACATCTCACCATCCCACCATCTCATTAATCATTCGTTCAACGCTAATAGATCTTAGATCTACAGTGCGTCGTAGATCCTAATACAAATGCAGGCAGCCGCTATTCATCGGACCATCGCGGTCTGTGTCTCCAAATACGGCCGTTGACGTTATTCTTGTTGTTCTTGCGCGCAGCCTGAACCAACCTAAATGACCTAATCTAACTAATGTAATTAGCCTAATTTAACCCAAACTAACCTAAACTAACTAACCTAACCCAGCAAATATCATCAACTAGTCTGAACTAAAACCATTATAAAACCTAATTCCGGTCCAACGAATAGTCACTTCGATAAATATATACTAATTCGAGATTCAACCATTCGATGTGACCGCAAGTGTGTTTATAGTATGTGCTATCGTGCCAATGGTGAATTGAAGGTGAGTCCATTGTCCAGTGTGTGGGGCGCCCCCATGGTCGGGCTAACGTGTGACGAGGTGGAGACGCCGGTGGTCGAACCCAAGGCCCGCATGCAAGCTGCCACGTGCTGGAGTCAGTGACAGCTGTGCGCCTGCGCTCTGGGTACGGCTATCGTTTCTTGTTCGGACAAGTTCTTTCAAACCACAATACATGATACTCGAACAATGAGTTTTTGATAAATAGCTGAAGGACATCAAAGCACTGGGGGCTAGCTAGATTTAAATGAATAATAAGACGTTTTTTCCCTAATTCTAGAGAAAACTAGAAATCATCAGATCAATTTCAGAAATCATAACTAATTCATTTGTTTACCAAAGATTCACGACGTAGGCACAACCTGACTCTGTATCGAAACATGGCCAGAATCGAGTAATGCCCACGTCACGATTCAGTAAAGATGTTGGTTCATGGAGGACAAATGAATTGATTATAAGTTCTGATATTGAGATGATGATTTTTAGTTTTTGCTAGGATTAGGGTAAAAAACAGCGTCATGATTCATTCAAATCGAGTACCAGGGTTGTGATGTCACACAAAAAAATGCGTTGCAAATTATGTGTGTTATGGAACACAACAGTGCAATTGTATTTTTAGAATACAAATGTATTTTCAAAATATATGCTCAATACATATTTTAGAATTCCCGTATCAAGTGTCAAAATGAACAAATATTACCCATATCTATATTTAACTGGTCTCTTTGTGATTCGTAGAATAAATTTACATCATTTTTTCAAAGAAAATTTTCGGCCCCGTGGCTCAGTCAACTATCGCACTGTGGTAGAAACTGAAGTCAGGTGGGGGGTGGGTTCGGGTTCCGCATAAGGCATGGGTTTTTGTAAACGCCCTTTCATCAAAATGAGTAGATGATATATATATATATATATATATATATATATATATATATATATATATATATATATATATATATATATATATGTATATATATATATATATATATATATATATATATATATATATATATATATATATATATATATATATATATATATACACATACACATGGAATAAATGTAATTTAACGAAAACAAATGTAAAAGATAATATAAATAACATAAATTTGTTGTGGCATCGGAATCTTGCTATATAAAATCATCAAGTACAACAAAATCACAAGTTTCCCAATTAATGCTAAGGATGAATCAGTTGAGATTTCGATGCGGTCTTGTCACCAGCATCACGATCTGTACCATCGATTTGTCGCTTCACATTTGCTTTGTTACTGCATGACTAACTCCGAGACTTGAGCACGTGCCGCCACAAGACAGTGTGTACACTTTAACCTTTGTAACGGTCGGTCAGCTGAGACGGTTGGTGGGATTTGACTTTGGATCGGTGAGGGAGCTGGCAATATTATGACAATGAAGGTGACGTGTAAGTGACGTCACGATGGAAATGGACGGCCAGGCGTGCAGGAACTTTAATTACTTTACTTACGTAAAAGTTTGAAGTTTAGTTGTGAAGTACAAACATACAATTAAAGAAATACAAATAATGTGGTCATTGAAAGAACGACAGATACGTGTCAGGAAAATAGTTTATTCATTGAAGTTACACTATGAGATTGTATGATAGAATAATATTACTTGAAAGAAATTGCAACGGTGTATCTAGATTTAGAAGAGATTGTTGTGAGTTTTTAGTGTCAATTACCACTGAGAAGATATACATTTCTGCGACTTGCTTGAAGACTAATTGAATTGTTTACAATTTACTTATATTGTATGTAACATTTTATCTTTCATTGCAAACATTATTTTGTCATTGTATTTGTATCACTCAATGTCACGAAATTGTTTGTGACTATATATGTGTCAAAAATAGTGCTAAAATAAATATTTACTACTACTGATTTGAGTGAGAAGGGGGGACACAATTGTAAATCAAAAGATGTGTGAAATGTATGAAGGTTTCAAAGGTATATATAATATATATACCTATAGCGTCTCTCGTATACACGGGTTCAGTTGAAGACCCACGTATGTACGATGTACCTGACAAGGTAGGATCATCCGGACAGGGCACCACAAGGGCGATCTAACCACCCAAGTTTGTGAAAATTGTAGTTTCAAAAGCATTTTGGTGTTACGTCTTGTTGTTTTCTTGTTGGATAGAGAAATTAGATAAGTATAGGCTATATTGTATGGTGGCTTGCTGATATTCAACAATTCAGGCCTTGCAATCAATTATATCTGTATTCAGCTGTATCTTATCACAGAATTACATCGTGGCATATTCATTTTTATAGTTCTTATACTATCAAGAGATGTTTTATATCAACATCGAAGTTTGATACAAAATCATTGTTTTTCTATTGAGGTTATGGATGCCATTTAGGATCGTTCGGACAGGGCACCACAAGGGCGATCGTACCCCTTCCCCTGCTTCCCCCCTCTCAAAGAATAATTAGAATAAGATGGAAACATAAGGTAACTCGTTTAACAACCTATCAATCTTGAGCCTATACTTTCAAGGATCAAATATTTACGTTGAGAGAAAATTGTCAACACCCTTATTGTATCGTCTCATTATCTTGATCTAATTCTTCTTCTTTTACTTGAATTCTTAGATTTTCTTCCTTGTTATTGTATTCATCACAGTATTAATTATTTATTTTCGATTTTTTTCATTCAATATTGTTTATTTTTCAACCATCTTTTAACCTTTTCTCTTTCATGTTTTATATGCATAACATACTTTCATTCTTTATCACTGTCATTTTCATTGTATTCATTATTTTATTAAATTCATTGATTCATTATTATTATTTAATTGGTTTTCCAATGTTATTTGGTCGTGGCCGATTATATTCGTGAGTTTTACATACCAGTAGAAATTGTGAACATGATAATAAACGTTTATGAGGAATTGTTCCTGTATCAACTTGGAATTGCCGTTTGTCGAAACAACGAGCAGAACGAGTCAATCTGATTACATTGCGTGGATAACGTGCTGGCCGTGTTTTGTCTCGCGTGTAGTAGGAAATCGAATCAAATTCTTTTTGCTTTTATTGAGAAAACGAGTTGGCATCTCTGGCTGCTGGGAAATGTAATCGAATTACGTTGCAATTCGAATAAAATCTCAAGTAAAGGTTGAACAAATGAGAATCTCTATGTACCGTTTTATCTTTACGTGGCGTGATTTAGAAATGTTGCCTGGCCTGAAAAAACCCGGTGGGCATTTATTCCAGAAACCATCATGGGAAAAACACAGCTGTGAGCGGGTTTTCAAATTTTGGGGGAATATTCTACAGAAAGTACCAAAATATAGATGATAAGTTAATTGGTATTAGTTGGTATGGTATTTTGAAAAATTATGCACTCAATTTATATACAAATACTTCCATCTTTACAGAAATATATGCGAGGTATTAACACAAGAATATAGAAAGATTGCTTGCTCACTTGTCCCACTTGCCATGAGGAAAACCTGACAGAAAACAAAACACCAACAAAAAAAAACTGACTAGAAAAAAAAAAAAAAAATAGTGAAAATAGGAATAATTCTTTTCAGGTATTTAAAAAGAAGACAACCTTGAAAAAAACCCACTATGTCTGGGTTTTTTCAATAGCATCAACCGCAAATCAATTTTCAGAGACATTTCGGACAAGAATTGTCCGAAAACAGTCTTCTTGATCATAATATGTCATTGAAATTTACATAATGAAAATTTTAAAAATTATTTTTGCTCTGGTTAATGACGTCACCAAGTAGCTAAACGTGGTTGATGCTGTAGATGCTGTGTTTTGGAAGAGCCTGCGAACAGCTGTGATGAGAAGAAAATCTCGTGAGAAGACCGGCTGCACATGATCAAGGGCTGGCTATGACCTGCATTATAAGCTCACTTGGGGTCAAGCTGAGTTCCCAACCCCTTGCTTTTTCGACCATGTGATCCTGATAAGTTTTATTGGATCAGCGGGGACGCTGAAGAGCGTATATTGGAATGAAGTCGACTCGGTCGTGTGAAAAGGTCTGCGCGGTACTGTACTTTCAGTGGTGTATTCGGGGCAGGGCGGGCCGGGGCGGCGCCCTTTAGATACTTTAATTTTGGGGCAGGACGCGCCCAGGTACCTTTTTTCTTGAAAATCATATTTGAAGACATATGGAGCTAACTAGAACCAACTAACTTGTGAACGCACAATGTTAAAAATTATGCATCCTGATAGATGGAATCTGCCAATATTTATTTCCAACGTCAGACTTCACAATAATGTCAGAATCTTGTAATGTAGTGTAGAGTCAGTTTGTAACAATTATTGTACTACCTTATGAAGGAATGTATTGACTGGGATTTAGCGCAATGAACTTGAAAGTAACCGATCTTCGTACGAAACTGATTGTTAAGAATATTGCCTCGCTTTTGTTTATCAAACTAAATGGACCACCTATAGTCAAGTTTGATCCTACACCTCATGTGGAGACTTGGCTCCTTGGTCATAGATCAGCTGGGGACGCACAAGCGCAACATTTAGACCATGATGCACCCGCGGAGGATCAATCTGCGAGAGATTCTCAGTGTCGATTATTTTAGATGCAAAGGTAAACCACATCATTTTTATTTTATATTTGAATTAAAATCTCGCCTAAAACTGATAATGAGGGCATGTTACGGCTCACAAGTTCGCCCCCCCCCCCCTCCCCCGCCGAGTTGGGATGAATGGGTTTTTTCAGCTATCACCGCCTTGGTACTTTTATTTTTACGAATACACCACTGGGTACTTTTCTATGGAATGTGGTGAGGGTTCAGGTACGTTTGGACAACCGAACCCATGTCACACAACCAAATCAACTTTATTCCGAAATACGCTCTTCAGGCGCCCCGGATCAGCGAAGCAAAAACTCAATGTTATCGTACTTGAAAAAATTGTAGTAGCTTCCTTTTT
>OZ023327.1:30236322-30302784 GCA_964007535.1 Brachyptera risi
AATACAGTTATACGAAAGTTTGATTCCTCCCAGAAGTCTTCACCAGGCAGGCCTACTTGCAACGTTTAAAAACAGAAGAGGTAAGAATGAATCTCAACATACGAGAATTGTTTTTTTATTCAATAAAATCAATAGTCTGGTGAATATCCCTACGAACATTCAAGAAATGTCTACAAATTCAATCGTTTCATTTGAAAAAAATGAAATTCAAGAATGATTTCCAATTTGTATTGTTATTCATACCATTTCATTGTAATACAGCATCATTAGACTGCGGTCATTTTTTTATGTTTACATCGAAAACTTGACATTGATTTATTGTCTACCAATTAGATCGTCCCCAGTCTCCATAGGGCAAAAAGTTCCCACCAGGGTGATTTCACAGATTTAAATGATCATGAAAACTTCTACAATGCAGTTACAAAATTAACAAATACATTGTACGATATAGATAATATTTTTGGAAAATGATAGCGAATCGAATGTCGTATAGTAACAAAAGTGAAAAAATAACTTGTATGCAACAGTAACATTCAACACAATTGCCATCTATTTTCACCTCACAGCGTACCGTTACATACAAATAACACGTAACATATTGTGATTGTTTTTTATGGATGGACATTATTTTAGAAGATACTTCTTCGAATGGTGTGAAGCAGTTTCACTACAATATGTTACAAAAAAACACTGCGATCATGTCTGTTATGTTGATACCAAAATGTTACACAGTGGGTGCAGGGTTCCCCTTAAAGGCTGAGGTTGACAAGTTACCTTCATTTGAAGGAAGCACACCCCGAAAATTCCAACCAAATTAAATTCAATCCATTATAGAACCTATGTCTCTGACTTGTCTGCGAGGTGGTACCGACGAGGGGCAGTCAAGCTGGGTCTCGAATCGCTATCGCAGCATACAATGCGCCATCACGTTAATGTAAAGAGCACGAAGGTAACGTTGTTCCTTACTCTTGATACCGGCGCTCGAGTTACCAAACATAGATTTTGCCGCATTGCGATAACATAGAAACTTATTTGTTTCCAAATCATAATGATTTCATAGCATTTTGCGTCAAAACTTGTAAATATCACGAATGGGTCTTTTTTAATGATGATAGTGAATACTCTATCGCTTAAGAGTGCATGGTAGTCGATTTAGCGATCTATCGGTTTTTTGTGATAACTTTCGAATGGTCAGATACAAAAATTCCATTCCGGGAAACACATATGTTTTTAATACCTTCAATCTGGTATACGTTTTAATTACATATTTACCTCAAATTGCATAATTGTCAAACGCCCTTGCTTCATGTGACCCAGGAGATGAGGGGCAATCGGACCTCGGCTCAATTCCCCGTCACCGTCTTTCTTCACAGCTAAAATAACATTTAATAGCTGTGCATACGTTTGACAATATATGTTGAATAGTTCTTAATTATATCACTTTTTGAAAATATTGAAATTATCCATGTTTCCCACTTGATAGAATTTTGATATCACCGCCACATGTAGCTCAGTTGTTAACGCGCTCGCTTCATGTGATCCGGGAGATGAGGGGCATATCGGGCCTTGGTTCAATTCCCGCCTCCGTCCATCCTTACAGGGGTTTTTCGTGTTTTTTCTCTGTAGTCTAGGCTAATGCCGGGATAGTTCCCACAGTGTAGGCCACGACCGCTTCCTTCCCATTAGGCCTACTTACGAAACCTTTATCTTATCATCTCATCATCTCATTATTCATTCATCCGACGCCAATAAATCTCAGTTATCATCACCGTGCGTCACTGAAACCATCTCGCATTAGCCTTGACTTCAGAGGAAAACCACGAAAAAAAAACAGTAAAGATGGACGATGGTGGGGATTGAACCGAGGTCCGATATGCCCCTCCCCCACCTCCCGCATCACATGGAGCGAGGGCGTTAGCAACTGAGCTAAATGTGCCAGTAAAATGTTGATGTTGTATTGATCCACCACTGAGACTAGTGCATGGATCTGTTGATGGAGCGCTGAACCGTCAATCAGGAAACCAGAGTTCGATTCCCGCCGTTGTCGACCATCTTAAGGTATCTACAGTCTCTATAGGGCAAGAAGTTCCCGCCAGGGTGATTTTACAGCTACAAATGATCATGAAACTTCAGCAGTGAAAGATACAAAATCAACAAATACATCATAAAATGCAGACAATAGGCCTATTTGTTGAAAATGCCAATGCCTCAAATTTTATGAAAACACGTAGGTCCATGGAAAGATCATGCATGTATGTAACAGGAACACTCGATATTTTTGCCATTGATTTTTATCTCATCGCTTAGTAACCGTTCCATACAAACAACATGTAACATATTGTGAATGTTTATTATGTTTTTTAATGTTTGATACAAAATTATTTTTGAAGATACTTCTCTGAATAGTGTAAAGCAATTTTATCACGATATGTAAAGTAAAGGGGAAAAAAGGGAATAAGTAAAAGGTATTTGTAAAGCAAAAGCCACTACGATCGTTTACATGTCACATTGACACTGAAGATGTTGAGCTGTGGGTAGGTTTCCCATAACTGAGGTATTTCTTGGTAATTCCTCAGTCTTGCACGTGAATACTGGGACGGTCGTTAAATATTAGGTCACGACCGTCTCCATCCCATACTTCCAAATGCCAAACAGGATTATTCGCAAAAAGAATTAGCCCTATAGATTGGTCTATAAACTCTGAGAATATGGTCATTCATACAGGAGTGTAGTCCTAAACAAAGAAGTATACCAAGACGCATGATATTTCGGTAAATCTAATGGGGGACTTGGCCCCGCAGGGCAGATGTTTCGTATGTTTTAGATACCTATACTAGGAAAAGGCTGTATAAAGAAAGCACAAATTTCAGGGGAAAAAAATTATGAAATCTATGAAAATTGGTCGCGATGCGCTATGTGACAAAATTATTTATAATTGATATAACTTGTAACAAAATACTTTGTAACTTACGCCTTCGGGACCCCCTTCTGTACCCTGCCCCACTACATCCCTGAATTGATCCACTCCTCTAATGACTGGAGCTCTAATTGACCAGCGCATCGGATGCCAATAGGTAGGCGGACATGGCTGCACGATAATATAGAATGATTGATTTGACTCACCGTAGAAACACAGGTTACATTCAGTGTGACTTTGACCTTTCACCCTATTCAAGATGGGTCAGAGGTCAACAATTATTAGATAAACATAGCATAAACTTCCACTATACACTTTAAACTGAAAAAAATCGACAGCCGCTATATTCATCGGACCATCGTCTATGTCACCACAACCGGTTGTTGTTGTTGTTGTTGTGCAGCCCAAACTAACCTATCAAACTAACTTGATCAACCTAACCTAACACGAATCAATCTAAACTAACTTACCTAACAAAAAACATCCCACACTAAAACAATCTAAACTTGAACCAACCTAAAACCTACTTCAGTCCGACGAATAGGCTAGTCACTTCGAGAAAAATCGGGACTAGTTTTAATGTTTTTCATGTTTTTCATTTTGTTTTACGCTCTGCAGGTCATACAAAGTAACCAATCGACTTGATACTTTTCTGGACATCGCTGAAGTACCCGAGTAGATCCCATGTTGTTTTTGACCAAAATTGGTCCAACACTTTTTCCGGAAAATGTTTGTTATTCGTACATCTCCGTACAAACCTAACCTAACTCAACAAATATGTATAAACTACCCTATACCACCCTATACTACTGTAACGTGGACTTTTTTATAACTTGGAATATTCTATACGTATAAGAACAGCACCAGACGAAGTGATCAATTTTCTAATTTGATCCATTTTAATTAAAGATTTACAGAATGTTATTATTGACTTGAAACATGTGTTAAGCAAATTTATAGTAACTGGCACTGGTAACTCAATGCTGAAGCGTTTACTTCATGCGACCCTGGAGATGAAGGCAGATCGGGCGTCGGTTCGATCTAGGGTTGCCATGCGTCCCGATTTTGGCGAGTCAGATCCTTCTTATACCTCGCATCGAGTTTTTAGTAGTTATAAACTCAAAGTCCCGCGTCACGCTGAGACATCAAGCGGGACACTTTTGTCCCAATTGATCGCGTAATTTATGAGGTATCCGGTATTCATATTTTCGCGCCTTGTGCTTGTCAAATATATCATGCTATTCAGCTATTGTAAAATTTGAACAGGCTATACGTTCGCCGAGTTCCTTGTTGATGCCAAATCAAATCCTACCGAAACGTTGGAAAAGAAAACAAGGTTCCGAATGGGACCGCAATTCTATCTCAAAATAGCAAACGCGGTCAACCCGAGAGAAAACGACAACATTTCACCCAATCCGCGAGAACATCCGTCATAATACATATATACATATATATATATATATATATATATATATATATATATATATATATATATATATATATATATATATATATATAAATATATATTATATATATATATTATATATATATATATATATATATATATATATATATATATATATATATATATATATATTATATATATATATATATATATATATATATATATATATATATATATACCCCAAATAACCCAACTGTTGGTGGGGTCGTTACGCAAACACGTAATTTAGTAATGTCTTCTCATCCCAAAAATTGGCTGTTCAGATTAGACTCTTTTACGCGTGTTTGGGTTTTCTTTTTTCGATGGTATAGGGTATTTTGCTTGCGCATAGATCTCTGATCAAGTAAGTTATCTGTTCTTATGAACCAAGAGCAGAGTATGAACCAATCCTAGACAGTATCACAATTCACAAGGTTGACTGCTTTAGCAAGTCAGAAAAAAAGGTTTTACTTGTGATCTGATCGGCACATGCATGGTAATAATGTAGAGGAAAAACGTGTTCAACATTGAACATTCGATTTCATTTTGTCACAATCCAAACCACAATAAAATAAATGAATGCATATGTCTCCGAGGGGAGGGGCACACATCGTAACATGTTCAGTATCAATATGACATGTGAACGATCGCAGTGACTTTCCGTCTCAACATATAATAGTGAAACTGCTTCACACCATTCAGAGAAATATCTTCCAAAATACTGTCAAACAAATAACAAACATTCACATCAGGCTATATGTTATTTGTATGTAACGGTGCCTATGAGATAAAAAATCGATGGCAAAAATATTGAGTGTTACTGTGTTACTGTAACATACAAATAATATTTCCACCTTTTTAATTATAAAATTTAACTGATCAGTATTTCCGACAAATATTGTCTGCATCTTATAATGTATTACTAAATTTTCCATCGTGCACGTTTCAAATTTTATAATCATTTATATCTGTGAAATCAGCCTGGAGAAAACTTTTTGCCCTTTACAGACTGGGGAGGTCTTCTCCAAAAAGCTAGTGAAAGTGAGACAACTTACCAAGTTCTTGTTCTAGTATATTTTTTGGTGTTTTTTGCGGTTCCATAAATATGACTGCATGAATGTCCTAAGATGCGCTTGACACAGTACGGGTCCCGTATACATTTCTACCCAGCTGTATAATTAAAGGCCAACCTACTACAGGCTACGTGTTATTTGGTTGGTGACACATACAGTTATATGAACTGATTGAATTATGAATCTCACTTTTATTACAGCGACTATATTCATTTTAAAACGTTTGGTTTAACAACGCGTATATAATGATTGATAACTAAGATCTGATGATGAATGAATGATGATGGTGTCTGATGAATGATCAATGAGATGAAAATTTCTTGGGTTATGAGAAGGATAGTAGCATGGAAGTTGACGTGGCCTATATTGTACGAACCATCCCGGCATTTAGCCTAGATAGGCAACAGAGGGAAACCACAAAAAACTGTAAGATGGACGATGTCGGGAATCGAACCAAGGTCTGATATGCCAATAAGTCACATAAAGTGGTCAATCAAACTACATTGAAATGAATCTTGAAAAAAATATACTCATAATATACGCACTAAAACTAGAGAACAATATGCATAGTATGTTAAAAAAATGAACGGTCAAATGTGCATAGATTTTATTTGAGTTTAAATTTCAATTCCAGATCAAACCATCTTATGTGAACGCAGTGTTCACTTTTATTTAGTCTTCTAGATTTAGTGCGTAAATTCATCGAACAGATTATGATCATATCGTTCTCTCTCGTATATTCCAGGAGCAATGGTGTCTAGCATGGCGTACTAAACACCAGCAACCACTCCCAGCACGATGGCAGCGGCCGGGAGCGGGGCCGGGGGCCACCATGGCCACCGGAGGCAGGAGTCGATGTACGCCATGACGGGGCTCTACTCGGAGACGGCGTCAACCGAGGAGGAGCTGAACGACGGCTGTGTGCCCGCCAGCGTCGGCCCGACGGCCGGTTACGACGCGGTCGTCAAGTGCCACAGCAGGAACCCGTCGTCGGGGCTTGTGGACAGGTGAGAGCGAGACGGCTGCATGCCGTGCAGACTGCATGGTATGGTGACTCTGGTTCACTCGTCCCCAGTCTCCACAGGGCGAAAAGTTCCCGCCAGGGGATTTCCTAGATAAGATAAACCATAAAACTCATAAAACTTCAACCGTGCGATATACAAAATTAACAAATGCCTACATCATCTGATTCAGACAATAGTTGAAAATGTTAGTGAGTCAAATTTTATCGGAAAGATCACTTGTATGCATAGTCCAAATATATTCTTGGTAAGCAAGGTCTGCCCATACGCATATAACAGCGTTGAGCGGTGGTAGCGTGACGTAATCTTGTACCCACCCTGGCATCGGCCGGCTGAGTACTGGGATAGCCGACGTGGTTTTAAAGCGTAGATTTTAGTCAACAGAAAATAAATGATACAATATATTGATTTAGGAAGCTAAATGTATGTTACCACACCAGGAGGCTATACTATTAAACAATAGAGGTCTTTATTAAATTATTATAATCATATGTACAGATGATTGATGATGTTATCAATGATACTGTTGACAACAGTCTGTGGACGCCGGGCTTAATACGTAGATAGCTAACGTGGCTTGAAATAAAATTCATGTTGGCAGAAATTCATCTACACAATTCATGGGGTGACGAAGCTATAACAATCAAAGCAATATTAAAATATGTGTTACATTATGGATTACATTAGTTTAGCAGTGGAATAGTTGGATGTGCTGTGTTTGGTTGCAATATTAATCAAAGAAACACGGGAGAGCATGATCCAAGGCATGATCCAAGTAAATGTATGAAGCTATATATTATCATTTCCAGAAGACAGAGTTGTGCCGACGATGAGTTAATCTGTGTAAGCCAGACGACCGTATTGATATCAAAGACGCAAAAATTTGCTCCGACCATTTTGAGAAAGTGATTTTAATTGGAATTTGCAGCACTACTCACTGGAATATTCTATTCATTTAAATTGGGTTCAACGACGCACTGTACAGATGACTATAAGATCTATTGGCGTCGTTGAATGATATGACCCAATAAGATGAACCCCATTATATTTAAATATATATATATATATATATATATCAATTTATTTATATTGGGTTTACCGACGCACTGCACTGACGACTACGATTTATTGGCGTCGGTGAATGATATATGAGACAATGGGATGAAAGTTTTTATAAGGTATTTTTGGATAGTGGAAAGGAGTCGGTCGTGGCCTTTTGTTGATGAACCATTCTAATATTGACCTGAACGACAGAGGTAAGCCACGAAAAAACCCTGCCAGGATGGTCGACCATGGCGGGAATCGAACCCCGGTTTCCTGAATGACGGTCCAGTGGGCTAGCCACTCGTCTACTTGATGCAGTATATATATATATATATATATATATATATATATATATATATATATATATATATATATATATATGTATATATATATATATATATATATATATATATATATATATATATATATATATATATATATATATATATGTATATATATATATGTATATATATATATATATATATATATATATATATATATATATATATATATATATATATATATATATATATGTATATATATATATATATGGTATTATTGATATTGATTTCTTGATCCATTATTATGAGATGAATTATAATTCCGGTATATCAGGTGGAAATTGTTATATTTTATTCAAACAATAAATACAACCTAACGTTTCGGTGAGTTCTCACACGCCCTGACTTGTTTGTGCCTATGATCAGGGTGTGTGAGAACTTGCCAAAACGTTAGGTTGTATTTATTGTTTGAATAAATAACAATTTCCACTTGATATACAGGAATTATAATTCATCTCATATATATATATATATATATATATATATATATATATATATATATATATATATATATATATATATATATATATATATATATATATATATTCAAATATATATATATATATATATATATATATATATATATATATATATATATATAGGAAATGCTTCAATTTAGTTTTCTCAGATTACTTATTGTTGATCATGTAAGCGTATCCTTGCACGATTAGGAAAGATACAGACAATACAAAATCACCGTCATATCAGTGGTGTACAAATCTTTACAAAACTAGCAAATTAGAAACTACGTGTTTTTTGCATTAGACTTTCATTCCAATAAGAGATACTGATGTTGCACTGATGTATCTACTATCTGTTAATCACATAAGTATGATTATTGTTCAATTAAGTATGTACAATGCGTTAAAAGCTCGCAAACAATTTCAGTCGTGATTCAATATTACGTATTGATGTTATTTATAACGTTATCATGAAATTAAATATTCAGAAGTGTAAATAATATGAATGTAAGCAAGACGCGTGCAAGTTTAACAGAGCGATCCCGTGATCCGGCCGGCCAGTGGGTACAAGGTGACGTCATGCGCGAGTCGAACGAGAACTCGTATGCGGGATGGTCAGACCTTGCTTACCAAGAATATATTTAGACTATGACTTGTATGTAAAGCTGGATTCACAATGCGAACTAATGATTAGTGATTAATGATTAACTAAAGTTGGCAGATACGGAATCAGTGTTGACGTTCACATTGTGTTTAATATTAGTGACTGACCTTGAAAGTTGACCAACTTTCAACTTTAGTATTAATCATTAGTTTCAATCATTAGTCCGACCAATCAGAAGTCGTGAATTCGAAACGACAGGAATTCAATGCAAAAGGAAGGTATCCCGCTCGATGAACCACTCGTTTACAGCCTTCTAACATGTAGATTTCAATTTGAATCCGTCATCTTAAGACAGCTACGACTCATGAAAATTAATTCTTATTTCAAGCCTATGTGAATGCTCAGTTTCTTAATTTTAGTATTTAGTATTAGTCACTAATCATTAGTTCGCATTGTGAATCCAGCTCAACAGTCACACTGGATAGATAGCATAAAAATATTTTCCCGCGTTTGACGACGCACTGTAATGATAACTAAGATATATTGGCGTCGGATGAATGAGATGATGAGATGATAAGATGAAGGTTTCTTAGATAGTGGGAAGGATACTGGGAAGGAAGTGGTCGTGGCCTGTATTGTAGGAACCATCCTGACAAACGCGTAGACTACAGTCCGGAAAAACTCTGTAAAGATGGACGGTGGCGGGGATCGAACCGAGGTACGCGCACCCTCATCTCCCGGATCACATGAAAGCTAGCTATCTTGGGAGTACGAATGAGTAGATGATGGTTACGAAAACGGGTACCTCGTACGTTTTTGTCGTATGGCATACGGTCTATTGACTTCCTCTTTCGTATTCAATATATAGGAACGCTGAAGAGCGTATACCGGAATAAAGTATTCTCGGCTGCTGTAACATGGGCTAGCGGGTACTTTCAAATAGATGGTTGTAATGTGTTCAGGGTTCTGGTAAGATTTGCCACCCAAGCCCATGTCACACACCCAGCTTCCGAGTACACTTTATTCCGGTATACGCTCTTCGAGGGTCTGGGCTTGATGTGTCACTGGCAGGACGGTCGCACGGCGTGTGTGGACGTGTAAGGAGAGGATAGTTATGCAAAATCATGTTTCTGATTTTGACTGATAGAACAGTCAGCGTCCAATATCTATACCGTCCATGACTATACAGGATTCTAAAAATAGCAACTTTATGTATAGCATATTCAGCATATTTTGAGTTTTTTCCCCTAAAAACACATTTGTATATTTGTGACATATTTTTTTAAATCAGGGCGTAGGTTCGAGTCCCGCATAAGGCATGCGTTTTTGTGAATATCATACGCCTATCACCCACTCATTCGCAACCCCAAATAAGGTAGCCAGCTCTCTTAGCAAATACACTAATAATTAATCTCAATTTGATAAATCGCGAAAAAGCGGTCTGTCTTGTGAATGTAACGCCCTGTGCAAAGACTTGATCGTGCGCTTCAAAGGCCAAGTGCTGAGCCGATCCGAGAGGGAAGGCAAGAGGGCATCCGCTATTCATATAGGACCATCATTCTGTAACACCCTATGTGGCCTAACCCCGCAATTCCTTTCCGCAGAGACATGTTTGAAAATTCACCATTTTCAATACAATTGTACGCGTTTTGGGAACTGTACTTAATTTATAGAATAAGGATTCTTTCATTATGACGAGGAGACTAATTCGGCTAAATGGCTGATCCGAATAAACAGGAAGAAATTATTCTCTTGAATATTTTCTCATTGATGGAAGTATATTTAATGATAATACTTGAATATTTTTTTTTAAATAATATTTACATGCAATAATGATATATTTGTATTTTTCCATATGCTGAAGTTCTGCAAACTTGAAGAATATATAGTTTTTACAACCTTGGGCGAATGCCGCCCCCAAAAACTTGCCTGCCTTAGCAGCTGCCTATAGGGCGCCTATAGGCCTAAATACGGCATTGTCTTCGTTCATGGTTTGCGATTTGCTTTCTGTTTTTCATGCAACTATATTTGCGTGTTTGAGCGAGCGAGCGAGTGCTTGGTCAGTTCTTGCTACCTATACAGGTCAGGTCTCCATTATCGCCCTCTCTCTGAGTCATAGTGTCAACCCACTCAAGCGCATTCTGGCCAAGCAACTCTTACCGTGGAGTCATCATTTAATGCCATCATTGCATTCATCTTGAAGGCGTCTCCAGTCTTCATAGGGCAAAAAGTTCCCACCAGGGTGATTATTTGCGAAAATATTGTGAATGTTTATTATGAATCGACAATATATTAGAAGGTGTGAAGCAGTTTCACAACAATACGTTCATCCGGAAAGCGACTATATACACGATTGTTTATGCTTTAGTTGACACTGAAAATGGACACAAAACATGCATCTCGCGTCACATATACAATTTGATCACTTCTTGATATATTTTATGGTGTATTGTATGGTAATGGTATCGATGTGTTCGTAAAACAACTGCCTTTGCTGGGCTAGACTGAAAATGAACAGTTCAACCATATGCACTTGGCATCCATTTCTGTCTTCGTTTTCTCTTCCTTTCTTCATTTCCTTTCTTCATTTCTATTCTCATCCAGCGCTGTTACATATCTCTCATATATGTCTTCTCTGTCTTCGTTTTCTCACGTAATTTCCAACTAGTTTTTCCAAAATTTTCTCGGAATTTTAAACCTTTTTATTCATTTTAAATTTGTAATATAGGCCTACCATTTCAACATTGGTAGGTCTAGGCCTACATCAATAAATAACACCAAAAATATATACATTTTTGTGGGAGGTTTCCCTCCAAGAAGGCATAGTAGCTAGTCGATTTAGCAAAGTAGCAGTTTTTCTGTGATAACTTTTGAGCGGTATGAGATATCACAATTCTGATAACAGGGAAATACAGACATATAATACCTTCAAGATGGTATAAGTTATAACTATTCAACTCGTATCGCTCAATTGTTGAAAATATAGGCCTACAGCTAAAAAAACATGTCTTCGCTGTATACGCTTGACAATTATGCAATGAGTTCAATAGGCCTACTTTTCACTTTTTTACATAAACGATCTTGAAGGTAGTAAAAATAAAAACATATCTGTGTTCCCTCGTATCAGAATTTTGATATCTCATAGGCCTACTATTCCTTCTTTCACGGTGGAACCCGTTCTAACAAAAAGGGACCAAATGGATGGTAATATATCATTCGATTCACAGTTCAAGCAATTATCCCTTGTAGGCCTATGCTACTTTCAAAGTGAGTTTCATGCATAGGCGCTATGACGCTTTTAAATTGGGCTTCGTCTACTTTTCCATTGTGCAAATTATTATTATTTATTATTATTATTATTATTATTATTATTATCAACTCTTGCAGTTCCACATAAATGCGCGGTGGCAAGTTCCCTATCGATCCGATCCTATCGCCTCCCTAATCTTCTGACGGAATAGCTTCAACCCTATTTCATCCTCCTCAAGTATACTCCTACTAAGCCCATTCCAATCCCTACCTGTCCTATTCAAGAAAGAGAACTTACCGACATCTAATCTAGCCCCCTTTATAACTACTGCTCTATCATGACTTCGCCTACCCCCATACCCTGACTCATTCCTTTCAATCAACCTATTCAACTCTCCCCAGCCCCCTTCTCCTTCCATTACCCTGAAGAAATTACAGATCCGATCCTCCTTTCTCCGTATTTCCAATTCCCACCATCCCAAGTCTCGGATCATCTCAGATGGACTCTCCAATATTCTCACCCTCTCCCCCCTTTCATTCTCCCCCATTTCCACCTCCTAACCCTACCTGTCCCCCTTCTAACTGCAATCCTTTGCAACCTTTCCACATCCCTTATCTCACCTAATCTATAATAAGGATCCCAAACTGAACTAGCATATTCCACCATGGGACGCACTAACGAGAAATAAGCCTTTTCCTTTATCTCCATACTTGTCCCCCTAAGCTGCCTCGATCATTACAAACTTTAGTGCATTTATACTCTTTTTTACTATTATCTCAATCTGACTCCCCCACTCTAGACATCTATCAAATACCACCCCTAAGTACTTGTAATTTTCCACTGACTCAAGTGACTTCCCTCCCACATCATACACTACATCAACCCTCACTCTCCTCCTACCAAAGGTGACTAACTTACACTTCCCTTCATTTAACCCCATCTTGTTCAACTGAACCCAACAATTAAGTGCCGTCAAATCTGCCTGACTAGCTACTACATCCTCCTCTGTATTGATTTCCCTATATACCACACAATCACCTGCAAATAACCTTATTCTCGAATTAACAACCCTAGTCAGATCATCTATATGTAAATCAAATAATAACGGACCTAACACACTACCCTGTGGAACTCCTGACGTAACCTTAACCTCGCTTGAAACCTCCGAACCTACTCGAACTGTTTGAACTCTATCCTGAAGAAAGTTTCCAATCTAATTAACTAACCCAGCATTCCCAATGGACAGTTTCAACTTCCCTAATAATATAGTGTGATCTACCTTGTCGAAAGCCTTTTCAAAATCTAAAAACACTGCATCAATACAGCCCCCCTTGTCTACTACCCCTGCCAGCTCTTCCGCAAAACCTAACAACTGTGTTTCACATGAATACCCCTTCCTAAACCCATGCTGCACTTCCGAAATACCCCTATGTTCATCTACTTTCTCCATTATTCTCTTTATAACTACCCTTTCCATCATCTTACATAGGCCTACATGTGACGTTAAACTGATTCCCCTGTAGTTGTCTACCCTGCCCCTTTGCCCTCCCTTTGAAATTGGAACCACGTCCGCTTTTTTCCAATCTTGCGGTACTCTACCTGCTGTGAGTGAGGCTTGGAACAACCTTAGCAAATAACCTACAACCCCCCCCCCCCCCCCCGATACCCCTACCCGCTAATTTCAGGAGATCGCTTTGCACCCCACTTTTTAGTTTCCTTAATACATTCCACACTTCCCCCTCTGTAAGCAGGACTTCTTCCCCCCCCCCCCCTCCAGTATTGTTTCTCCCTCCCCTATAATTCCAGTCACATTGAATACTTCCCCGTAGAATCTATTTAATGCTGCTGCCTTCTCCTTATCCGTTTTCCACTCATTCCCTCCCTGATCAACTAAGGTGGGCAACTCCTTACTACTACCCTTCTGACTAGAAACAAACCTGTACATTCTATTCCAGCTATTCTATTTATTTTCTATTCACATTCTATTCAAATCACGACATTCAAATTGGCACATCTCACAAAGTAGGCCTATCTATATATATATGTATCGAAACGATCTGATTTTGGTTGCAAACAACGTAAAATAGTATTCGCAGTTTTGGCTTTTGCTCGCCCCTGCCCTGCCCTGCCCCCCCCCCCTCCCCTCCCCACCCCTTTTCTGCCCTGGCCACACATACAGAGAATATACCCAAATTATATCAAGTTTTCATTTACTATTCGAGTGGTTGGAATATATTTAGGCTCGTAGACCTAGCGTTGCAATAGACAGACAGCAATGGCCTCCGGGTCGCCATGATTTCGGTCGGAAACCATTTGGCTAGATACTGTCTGTGCTCGGCCGTGCTTCTTACACGCTAGGCCTGCTCTTTCATTCCAATCGAATCGTCTGTGTACACATGGTGTTCGGTAAACAAAGTCATAGAATAGGTCATTTTTCGCTCTTCAAACCAAAATCCCGAACTTATCTCTTACAGAAGTTATTTCACAGAGGCCGAATTATACCGACAGCCGCCAGCCAAATGGTTACCGACTCGATCGGTATTGCCATGGCAACGATTATTTGTAAGTTTGTTACTTTTGCTATGCCTTCAGCATAGCATAGCATTATTATTCAGTTTTTTCAGTATTAACTAATTGGAATTCATCGTATTTATCGTCACTTTGTTGCATTAATTATTTCAACAATTCAATATTCAATGTATTTTTAATTAAAAAGTTCAATAAGGGGGTCAACTTGAAAGGGAAAAAGAATCTTTCCAACTTGCCCTGTGGCATTTTTCCAGTTAACACTAGCTCTAGGCTACATTTTGAACAAAATTTTCAAACAGAAATTGCATTATGCTTAATTTAGCTCAGTTTAGCTGAATATTTCAAATTAAAAAGTATTTTTGTGAAATGGTACACTTTTACCAAAATTGTGTGTTAATTATTGAATCAAAATAACAGGAACGTGGACGAAACCAAATAGAAATAAAGTTTCAGAATATTAGCTCTTGTAGTCTGTTTAGCTAATGCTAAACTACAACTCCAAAAATAGTCGGGTTGCATGATCAACAGTCAATTGGTACCGCAAATATTATCATTCAAATGTGAGTTAAGCAAGGTTCCCATACCATTTTTTCATGTCACTCAAGACATGTAATCTATCGGCAGAAACTAGAGCTAGTAGGCCTACGATGAAAATGATTCCACTAATTGACTAATAATTCTACTTTATTGCAATAATATAATACACAGTCACATAATAACTTGAAAAATCATTTTGAATGACATAATAATCTGATAATAATAATTTAGATGACAAAAATTGTTGATCATTGAACTAATATTTGCTTTGGGAGCAAATAAATAGCTCCTGACGACAGCTGTGGAGATTATTAGGTCACACAAGCGGGCGGGCGGCTAGCCCCACACCACGTCAAGAACCTAACAATCATAACATCAAGCCTTAGAGTTAAATGGTTGACAAACTGAAAACACTGCTATGCAAAGCGAAAGCGACGCAGGAGAGTTTCATAGTAATTGGAGACGGGGTTTTAATAGAAATTATTTCTGTTTCAGGAGTGAGAAGGAGAAGGCCCATGCATTTAGCGAGCCGGAGATTTTGTTGGGAGACTCCAAGGACTGTGGCATTCTCTCGTGCCGACCTTCCTTCATACAGCAATATGCTGGCATAAAGGTTTGTGGGAATTATGATAGAATGCAAGATTGGGTTGACACTGAAACTAGAAGTAGCGCTGGTGCTTGAGAAGACTAGATATTTATTTGTACATGTTTAACTCATGACAGTGAATAGCAAGTAGGTCTGTATGACCATTCTGGCTGTGTAGCCTACTCTTGCGATGGGTGTAGTGAACTGTCAACTGTCCTGAAAGGTTGCCTTTCTTGATCTTGTATATACTAGCACTAAATAATGAGGAAATTCTGCTGGATTTTCCTACCAGACTACCAAAGGAATTCCCTACAGGTTATGTAATTAATATCTCTGACATATCTGGAATCATGGTTTGGGAATAACTGGTGAGATTAGAAAAAAAGTAAAAAATCTGCATTCTGCCCAGACTCAACACTCACATTTTCAGATTGACCCAATTTTCTTTATTTGGCCCAAAATGGGTTGGTTGAGAGTCTAAGGTTGCCATTATTTTAAATCATTTAAACGAGACCTAGTTCATGGAAAGTCAAGTATGAAATAACAAGCCCGCGTAGTGGCCCTCCGCGGAGCGGCCACATTTTCACATTTCCAATGCTCAGTGACTATAAGGAAATGAAATAATGGTACTAAATAATGTAAGAAACAAACATTAGATCATTCACACCCCTACATTCTAATATAATTCAAGGAAGGTCACATGAACAGGTTACACAGTAGTATTGTATGTAATGAAACACGGTAAAATTATAAATCTAAGACCATTTATAAATCATTTAGAATGTAATGTTACTTTCAAGAGTGTAGCCAAATGATTTTTTCAATATCGAGGACTATTTCACAGGCATGAGGCGTGAAAACATGAACATTTCATCAATTACGGGTCAAAAGTATCTCGCTTGATGTATCAGCGGAACACAGGACTTCGAAACATAAGGGGGGACTGTACCGCCTTTTTTGGAATGTCTGGCAACCCTAGTCATGTCAATAGAAACATTGAACCAAGCAACATCCCAGGGAAACCATTTCTCACAATATAAAGTATAAACCCATGTCTCTATTTCAAGATATTATTAACAAACTAGTCTTGAAAAACGGCCGGCAACATAAATTTAAATTTACTACATTACCTTTATTTCATTCTCTCTGGAGACAATAGAACCTTCCATGATTCATCAGTACCCGTATTTGCTTTATATATTGAATAAAATAAGGTAACTCGAGAACTAGATATGGTTGAAACTTGAAAGATTGAGGAGTGGATTTCTAGTAACAGAAACCTAAAATGTTGCCAATCTGAAACTTGGCGATGTTGTCAATGAATTCCGATCATAATTGGTCTTAACACTGTTGCACCCCATCATAGACCTAGCCACGGTTACAGTTTTAACAAAATGTCATGTTTTCCTAGTTTCAGTTTCACTTTCACTTTCAGCTCTATATTTTATTATTAATATTCATTTACCACATAGCTTGGAAGACAGTCTTTTTCCCTACATTAACAATAAAAAGATTATGGTAACATGTCATACACATAAAAACAGTCACAAAATTAACACTAATGGCTTATACATATTGAAATACATTGACTACATAATATGAACTATCATAATAAATTATCTCTTCCTTGTTATCCATTCAACACACTCAATTTTCAATATAACCTACACCACACTTTACTGTGCACCACATATATATTTTGATAATGACATGTCAAGTTGTCATGAAAAATGTGTATTTATTTATGTCCTCTAGAGGATCTCTCTCTCTCTCATTAAATACACCTCCTGCAATGCATTCCTTTGTTTTACCTCCCACCATTATTTCAATAGCTACACTCTAAATATACTCAGCACTTGGGGTGTATTAATCCACTGACTTGTATGTTTTTAACAAGCTATTGAAGTACTGGTACAGTGCACGTATAATGTAGGCTGAAGAAGGTACTTGTAGTTTCATTACAGTTCAATGCATTTCTCTTGAATACATATGATCCTGTATGGATTAATTACTCAAATGGAATAGAATTGCGATCAAGTCGAGTGTGTTGTTCGTAGTGTCTATATTGGAGTGCCTACAATACAATTTCTGCTTATGCATCTTGAAACCATACATCATTATATTCTTAAAAAAGCATACACATTATTACACAATCTTATGACTTGAAATAATTCATCACAATAGGCTTATATGGCCTGTACAAAATTTTAAAATTAATGGAATATGTGAACATATACATTTAGAATTTTAGATAGATAGATATATGTCTTTATTTGTCATTCATTGTATGGTTAAAGTACAGGAACATGATACACATACTTATTGTTTTATCGATAGATATAAATGTTAAAATACCACATGTAACATGAAAAGAATGAAAAAAAAATCCTTATATTTATTTTGAATTTTTAACTGCGAGTCGCGCCAAATAAGCGCTACGTCACAATGGCGTTCCGTAAGGGTACGTAGCTGGCTGTCGCTCGCCCGCTATAGCAGTCAAAAAAAGGCGGTTAGTTCTTTGACACTTGTGGTTGGGTAAACAAGTGAGAAGTGTGTTTTCAAATTTGTGTTTAAATGTGTATTATTGAATATTGAAATGAAGTACTCTTTACTTTTTTAAAAAACTAGTAACAAACGTCTTGTACTATCGTAGTACAATATGAGGAGTGCGTTACTGTTGCGTGTATTCTATTGTCTTATTGTGTCAATATGTACAGAGGGTTGGAATTTCCCAGTAACTCATATCTATGCCTATATCTTGAAATAACTCTCCCCCTCCCTACCCTTTCCAAAAATATCCAAAACATTCGTCCAACTTGTTTAGAAGAAATAGTTGAGCTGTCAGATAGGATAACGCGGGTTAGCAGTATACAAGTGTACGAGTGGTGAGCGCCTGAGTCACATCACGCCGCACGCTAGATGGGGTATGCAGACCATTAGAAAAAAGATCAAAATAATTACTAGAAGTCCGCATTTTTTTTTTCTCAACATGTCAGCATTGAATGGATCTAATACATAAGTCATGTGTATGTATATCATTGTCAATTACTTTAATAATCAAAAGAGCGAGGTTTGGTCTTGCAACCGCTTTTCCACCTAACCTTGTCCTCCATCATATACATTATAACAGAAACAGAATTCAGTCTATCATAAAATGAGATGAAATTGGAGATAAATTGTATTAGTTATGAAAATTGATGATAGTATAAAATATTATTAATACAATGAAACACATTTAAAACAACACCTCACTATTTCTGCTCAACTCAACTTGCATAGCAAAAGTAGTATAATGAAGTACCTAAGTTACATAAGTATAACAAAGTATGCACTATTCTATATTATTTCAATTACCAATATTAAAAATTCATTTTCTCTGCTGTGAACTGTATTTTCATCAAAATGACTCATTGTTATTCAAAATTTGCTCCATTCAAGTAGAAAAATGACTGAAAATAATTATTGTTATTATTTACGTACCGTACGATGAATTTATAATAATCAACGGGTGTGTAAATATAGTGTTGAAAAATATGTTTCTTGGTGTGAGTTTTAATAACATTTTCACTGATCTCTGTTCCTAACTTCTATGCCCAGCCAATTGTTTTAGAAACCTTCACTCTCTCTTATTATTATCAGTATTTTGTATTTTATTTCAATTTACAATTAACTAAAAATCAAAATATAGCTACACATTCTATCATACGTTTATACCCATACACATTGTATAAGCATTTTTATGATGATGAGGAAATGTATTCTAATTCAGTGTATTTGGAGAAATAGCCCGATGCCAGATCCAGGTCTAAAATTTAGGTTATATAACTTATAATGGAATGAGAGGGAGAACAGTAAATCAATTAATACTGATGAGTCGATCTCAAGCAACTCATCATTGAAGGCCCGTTGGTGACCTAGGCCCTGACTGGACCCTACACATATTTACAAAAACACACATGATACCATATATACAATTGGCATTTTGTCTACTGCCTTGGGCACTGGAGAAACGGGAGTAGGTGTAGAAGATTGTTTTTTCTTCTCTTGTACCATACCCTTGCTTCTACAGTAACCAAGGCAGTAGCCAAAACATAAATTCTATTTTCCTTGTGTTATCAATTTGCATTTCATTATATTTGAATAGTTCTCAATTCAAACTTTGCCACCCTATTTTGAATGTATTCACTGCCTTGTGAATTGTATTTCCTCTTACGCCACTCACTTGGCAATATCGCATTTGCTAGCTAAGGGATGCAGTTACCGTTTCTTGTCCACACCCTTCCATTCAGCTCAGCAAGTAACACGTAAGGTTTCGAAAACTGACTGCACCACCGGCAGTCAAGTGGGCTCCAACCGCTTCATTACCATTGAGTGTTTTGTTCGTTTTCATTTGTTACCATATCTGTATTTCATATTTCATATTCACATATCATATTTCATTTATTCACCGTTTATTATTAATTCCTTGGAGATTGTTACTTCTTTCCACAATAGTTTTTATTTTGTAGCCTACATTCTATATTCATAGGGTGACCAGATTGTGGAAAATAAAATCCGGGACAAAGAAATATTCGAAAGAAACATCTGCGAAGCCAGTGACCTGTGGGGGGTTTAGGGGCAAGGCCCCCCAACACTAGCCCTGCAGGGATTTTTTGGGGGAACGGTGTTTAAATGAATTGTATCTGCTTTGGAGCACGGTGTGAATCATAAATAAATACATTATCATTTTCTCATGTTGACCTAGAGATCTTCATGTGTTTCATTATACTGTTTCATTAAGGAATTATTTATTACCGTATTATAAACTTATGTCATATGTACATTTATGTAATGATTACTGTTGGCGCAGTTTCTTAATCTAGAATTCATGCCTTGTATTTGTCGGACGACCTTAAAAAATTGTTTGTTTTTTTATTTTCAAGTAGACCTACATAATTGTAAATCTCAGTGCAGGAAAATTAGTTGCTTGTTGATCCTAATATCTTCCTAGTTTTAAAAAAATTCCACTCAGCAGAATATTTCTCCTGATAGAAACATTTTCGTTTCGGCATTGTAACACAACACACAAGTAAACTGTTACCCTCTCAGAGCCAGACTGACTAATAATACCACGTGTAAACAGTAGGCAGTAGAAGGTCTTCGCATGTCAGAAGGGAGGGGGTGGGAATTATTGTATAGCCCGCCAAGTCATTTGCACTGAAAGAAACAAATTCTTCACGGCGTCGTAAATACTGAAAATACATTTATTGTAGCCTAAAATAGAACAACTTTACTCTTGCAACGAAACCGGGAATTTGGGTGTCCCGAAAGTTATTTTCGGGACACCGGGACAAGAGGTAGAAAACCGGGACAATCCCGGTTTTCCGGGATGGATGGTCACCCTATATATTCATAATCCTGAAAAATTACCGACTGCCACTACTGTACTGTAGTGTTAATTAATTAGTACTTCACATGGCCCACATTGAATTTAACTATATGGATAGATATATAATTCTGATAACGAATAAGGAGTGGGATATTGTTAGCTATGCATATCACTTGTGTGTTTTTGTGAATATATACATTCTATCAAACATCCATGGCAAGTTACTCCACTCGTTACCTTTAGTAAGCTGCTGTTCTTTCTTTCTTGTCAACACAAATTATATTGGAAAAATAATTTTCACTAGTTTTCTGTTTATACTGATGCTTCCTGATCCCTCAGGTGTTTGTGTTCCTTCTCTCGTTCCTGGTGACGTTGCAGCAAGCACTCAGCTCCGGCTATATCAACTCCGTGATCACGACCATCGAGAAGCGCTTCGAGATCCCATCGAGCCTGTCTGGCCTGATAGCGTCGTCCTACGAAATCGGCAACGTCGTGACGGTCATCTTCGTCAGTTATCTAGGCTCGCGCCGCCACATCCCAGTATGGATTGCCATCGGTAAGACTACATTCAATGTATTCTTTCTAACCACTTGATGGCCGTGGTCACACCGTCAGGCCGTCGTCGCATATATGCGTTCTTACATTTCACAATAAGTTGCATTTAATACCTCGACAGCATTACGTCATATTGACATGGGACTTGTACTGATATCTAGGAGGTAGATTAATAAATTGGTGTTGATTATTTTTCGCTGATAGAATACGCCATTGTATCGAAAAATAATGTAATACGCTCAGCTGTTATTTCAGAACCTTGTTTCATGCTTTGGTTCTAGGTTTTCCTTCCTCACATGAGCCTCTGAATGCTAAATGACAGTGATATTGAAAAATTCATTATTTTACATATCAAGTACAATAATATATCAATAAAATAAAACTATATGATTCCGCTATGAATGTTATAAAAGGCCATATAAACACATGTATCTGTGCAGAGTAACCTGAAAATGACCCTGCCTGGGAGGTAAGGTAGTGAATTCGTAACCTGGCTGTCAAGTGGTAAATGATAAATAATAATAATCAGTGTTGGATAAGTTCCTCAAAAATAGGAACTTTTAAAAGTCAAGTTCCTTGATGTTTATAAGGAACTTTTCAAATTACATCAGGAAAAATTGAGCTTGACAAAGTTGAAGAATATTAAGAAGTTCTAGTTAATAGTTACTTTAGCTGATGAATGACAGGATGGATATAGTTCAGAAGTATCAAGAGAAGAAATATGGATTATGAAACAACCGTTCTGAACAAGCTAGCCCTGCCGAGTGCATCTAGACTAGACATGTGCATCAATTCCCACTCCCAATGCCAATAAGCTGATTAGGGTTCGCCACAATCCCAGACAGAAAATTCTAGATGATTTTCAAATATTCAAGACAAATCATGTGAGGGAAATGTGTGATGACTGGCATCAAATGGAAGGGATTTCTGAAGTGAAGTTCAGTCAATGTCTGAAAGAACTTTTAAAGAAACTTTTGCATGTAGATTGAAAGTTCCCAGAAATTTGTAACCTAATGTTGAAAGAACCTTTTTAAAAAAAAAGGAAAGCGTTTCTTTTTGACAGTCCCTACTCACCACTAATAATAATAATGAAGTATTTATTGATTGAGAACTGAGAAGCCTACAATACGGTGGTAATGTGCGTTACATTTAAAATTGCAAGGTTCCGAAACATTGCCTATACTATAACTTAACCAGTGGCAGCCCAAGAATACAAATACGGGGCCATTGACCTGGGCACAAAGAAGTTGGGTGGGTGTCTGGTCAGTTAGGTCCTGAAGGGACCTAACTGACTAGACATTATTGAATGAGTTTTGACTTGGATTTTGTCATATTTAATTAAATTAAATTAATTAATTCGATTATTGTGACGTAATATATGGTCCATGTTTAGATAGTCATATAGCATTGCAAGAATTCAAACTGCCCAAAATGCGTGTCTTCGATTTATTCTTAACATTAGGAGATATAACCCTCTAACACAGAGGAACAATTGTATTACAAAGTACTATGAAAAGTGTGAATGGTTAAATATGAGTGCAAGGCGAACTCTTCATCTAGGAATAATTATCAAAACCATAATGTCATCAGGTCAACCCGAGTATCTAAACACAAATTTATTCAAAGAGAGGAATCACACCCCATCAATACACGAAGTAAAAGCAAGCTTTCAATAGTCTCTCACTCCACCACTATGTAGTTGAAAGTTTGGCAGTGTTGTTGCTCTGTGTTAGCCTATTGTTTTTGAGGTTAAGAGCGTCTGGTTTTGTTTAGTTCTGTGTAAGCTCAGGTAGTGAAGGGCCTAGTTACTTGTTTGTAGGGTCATTATTGTCGAGGTAGTTCTAGAGGGTAACATTCTTTGTAATATCAGTCCAGCTCTTGTGAAAATGCAGGGTAGTGTAGGTGTAGAGGATTCTAGTAGTTGTAATAGGTGTAGGAAGGTTGTGAGCAGTAGGCAGAAGGCTTTGAAGTGTGAAGTGTGTGAGTCGTGGGAGCATGGTGCATGCAGTGTGCCGCGTGTCTCGGGGGAGGAATATAAGATTCTGGGGAAATGCAGTTCAGTTGTGTGGTTGTGTGGTAGCTGTGTGGGGGATTGGAAAGATAAGGTAGTAGAAAAGGAGGCAGGGAAGTGGGGAGAGTTAGAAGAGCAGTTAAGGAGTACTATTGCTAGGTTAAAGCGGAAGTTGAGGAAGGCTAAGGAGGGAAAGGATCTCGAGGGAGATAGAGTGGGTAAGGTTAGGGGATGGTATGTAGATGAAGTGAGCATGGGGAACGGGCCTAGGAGTAGTGCTGAGTATAAGGGTAAGGAGGCACCTGTGGTGAAGGTAATCAGTGATAGGCAGGATGAAGCTAGGGCTAAGGTTGGGAAGGCAATGGGAAAAACCAAGGCTAAGGAAGTACTTAGGACAGAGGAAGATAGTGGTAGACTGGGACAGAGTAGGGCTGCAGAGGAGGTTGAGGTTGAGGCAGACAGGGAGGGCTTGAGAGGGGTGATGCTGCTAGGAGACTCACTCGTTCGGGGAGTAGGAGCGCAGGCCGGGGGAAAGCTGGACGTCACAGTTTTACCGGGAATAGGGGTAGTTAGGATGAAGAAAGTGTTGGAACAGGTTAGTGAGAAGGATGCTGCAGGGAAGGCGGTGATAGTTCATGTAGGGACAAATGACGTGAGTGGTAGGGATGGGTGGGGAAAGGTCAAGTTAGTACAGGAGATGGAGGGGCTAGTGAAAGTAGCTCGTGGGAGGTTTGGGGAAGGTAGGGTGGTGGTTAGTGGGATTTTGTATCGTATGGATATGCAGAGGGGGGTCATCAATGGTATGAATGACTTTCTTAGTCGTATGTGCGAAAGAATGGATGTGTGTTTTGTGGACTCCAATTGTTGGCTAAGAGGAGAAGGATTAGGTGGGGATGGACTTCATTTGTCAAAGGAAGGGCAGCGTATGTTTGGTGGGCTGTTAGGGAGGGTAGGTGATAGGCTGGGAACACAGGTTTGACTTGAGGGGGGTGCGATGAATGAAGAAATGGGGGGAGAGTGGGTGGGGGGGAAATAGGTCGAGGGAAAGTAAATGCCAGGAGATTAACCTAATGGTAGTAAATTGTAGGAGTTTAGCAAATAAGGTGGATGAATTTAGAACGCTATTAGAATTGTACCAGCCAGAAGTGGTGGTGGCAGTAGAGACATGGTTGGGAGGGGGATTTACAGAAAGTGAATTAACTATAGATCGTTACACATTGCATAGAAGAGATAGGGATAGGCATGGAGGGGGGGTAATGGTAGCAGTTAAAAGAGGTATTCAGGGGACAGTGCTCTGGAAGGAAGAGGAAGTAGAGATGATGGGAATGAAGATAACAGTAGGCAAACAGTCTCTTGAGGCATTGAATTTGTAAACCTTACAAAATCAATGCTTGAGGTAATCGCAGCATATAGGCCTCCGGGGGGGGATTTAGGACTGCTTCATTGCTTAGAGGATAGGCTTAGTGCTAGGGATAATGTAGAGAGTTTAATTATAGCGGGAGATTTGAACATGCCTAACGTAAGATGGGAGGTAGGAGGTAGAGAACAAGGGAGGGGAGTAATGCAAAACATCGTTACGGGCATATTAAACGAAGGTTTTCATCAGGTTGTGGAGGAGGGAACCAGGAGTAGAAGGTTAGGGGGTACAAATATTCTAGACGTAGTGTTAGTCAGGACGAGTGAGTTGTGGGCAAAAACAGTGATTGTTGATGGCATTAGCGATCATCGGGTACCTATAGTCAGCTTAGCTTTCGCTCCGGTTCAAACCGATAACGTTGGGAAGAAAGTTTGGGGGTACAAAAGGGTGCAGGCAAGAGAGGTTCAAAAAGCTTTTGAGGATAGGTTTGAGAAGTGGTGTGAGATAGACAAGCGTGATGTTGAAGGTCTGTGGTTCAATTTTCGGAAAGTATATGAGGAGGTTAGAGATATGTTGGTTCCCTATAAGGTGTTGCAGGCAAATGCAGATCCTGCCTACTTTAATAGTAAGGTTAGGAGGCTTAAGAGAAAGGGTAGAAAGATGAGTAGGAAATTGAGGGAGTCAGGGGAGGGAAAGGAAGCGATCAGGGACCTGAGGCGGGACTTAAACAAGGCTAAGAGGGAGGCGAAAGAAAACTTCATGGGTGGTATGTTTAATGAACGTGATGTACAGGGTAGCTGGAATAGAATGTACAGGTTTGTTTCTAGTCAGAAGGGTAGTAGTAAGGAGTTGCCCACCTTAGTTGATCAGGGAGGGAATGAGTGGAAAACGGATAAGGAGAAGGCAGCAGCATTAAATAGATTCTACGGGGAAGTGTTCAATGTGACTGGAATTATAGGGGAGGGAGAAACAACACTGGAGGGGGAGGGGGAAGAAGTCCTGCTTACAGAGGGGGAAGTGTGGAATGTATTGAGGAAACTAAAAAGTGGGAAGTCACCAGGCATAGATGGGGTGCAAAGCGATCTCCTGAAATTAGCGGGTAGGGGCAGTGGCGTAACTTCAATACGGAGTGCCCTTGGGCAGGTATCACCTAGCGTGCCCCTCTCACATTTCCCATTCAATCGGTTTGAATGTTTAAAATCAATTCTGAATTATAGGCCTATACTTGGTCAAGCACACTGTTCTGTGAAAATTGCCATGATAGTTCGTACTTATAAAATACGGAAATACCTCGTTTGTAGGGCTAAACGAAGCACTTCAAGGTAACTTGTGAATGTAGAATCTCATGGCGTCGATAATAAACTACTTGGCGCGTTTGAAAACGATGTTATACGTATATTCAAGTAGATTATGAATTCAAATTAGAGTAAGCTGTGAATTGATACATACAAATAAAGTTTTCGTCAGTGAAAAAGAAATGCGGCAACTCACCCTGTGGTCTACTTGAAATTCTTCCTCCGAGCTTTCTGATCCGCGAAAATATCTATTACTTGATCAAAATCAATTGTTTTCGCTCGTCGCTGCTCAATTGATAAAATTGACAAGCCTTTGAGTCTTTCTTGAGACATTGAGCTACGGAGGTACGTTTTTATCTGCTTCAGTTTTGAGAAGCCTCTCTCTGCACTTGCAACTGTTACAGGTATTGTTAAAAACAGGACACAAGCGGACAAAATAAATACGCATTCACGGTTTAGTCGCGATTTAAATATCTTCAAATACTCGTTTTTATCGCCATTCCTCAATTTCATAATTCATAGCTCGAATGATCACTCGCATAATAATAATATTTGAACTTTCAACAGTGAAAAATGTGAAATCTAACCCTTGTTGATATGGTTTCAAGCAAGGTGCACACGCGTGACTCAGTCACAGACTCGACTGATTCGCAATACTCGCGTATCGCTACAATCACAGTTTACAAGAAACACACAATATTAGGGGCTATACAGGTTGAAACTTGTCGAATGAAATTCCATGAAATTTGCCGACTATTCTGGCGCTAGTTGCTACCCATTCCTTCTCTCTCCACCCAATTTATTTATATCTTCATTGCTGATAAAACAGCAGATGACTATAATATTATGTGCTTTACAGTTATGTTATTTGATGTGTGCCGAGTTATAATATCGTCAAAGCGACTGTCTGGTTAGAGAGTTTCACTGAATGATTGATTGGACAATGCAAAATTCAGGCGACGTTCAGCAACGATCTTAGTATAATACCGACAATAGTGCCGCGAAAACAATGATTTGCAATCAAAACTATATATACGGTTAACACACTAATAGGAAACGAAACGTGATAGTTGAGATAATAATAATATAATTAGATGGCGTATTCTAAAGAATTCTGAAAACAGGTCCAGCATTGAAAATTTTTATTTCTTTGGTTAGATTGGACTATCTAGAATTACAGAAATTCATATTGGAGCGGATGGTGCCCCTATACGTGGCCAGGGGCCGAAGGCCCCTGGGCACTTGCCCACTTGGCCCACCTGGTAGTTACGCCACTGGGTAGGGGGGTTGTAGGTTATTTGCTAAGGTTGTTCCAAGCCTCACTCACAGCAGGTAGAGTACCGCAAGATTGGAAAAAAGCGGAGGTGGTTCCAATTTCAAAGGGAGGGCAAAGGGGCAGGGTAGACAACTACAGGGGAATCAGTTTAATGTCACATGTATGTAAGATGATGGAAAGGGTAGTTATAAAGAGAATAATGGAGAAAGTAGATGAACATAGGGGTATTTCGGAAGTGCAGCATGGGTTTAGGAAGGGGTATTCATGTGAGACACAGTTGTTAGGTTTTGCGGAAGAGCTGGCAGGGGTAGTAGACAAGGGGGGCTGTATTGATGCAGTGTTTTTAGATTTTGAAAAGGCTTTCGACAAGGTAGATCACACTATACTATTAGGGAAGTTGAAACTGTCCATTGGGAATGCTGGGTTAGTTAATTGGATTGGAAACTTTCTTTAGGATAGAGTTCAAACGGTTCGAGTAGGTTCGGAGGTTTCAAGTGAGGTAAAGGTTATGTCAGGAGTTCCACAGGGTAGTGTGTTAGGTCCGTTATTATTTGATTTATATATAGATGATCTGACTAGGGTTGTTAATTCGAGAATAAGGTTATTTGCAGATGATTGTGTGGTATATAGGGAAATCAGTACAGAGGAGGATGTAGTAGCTATTCAGGCAGATTTGACGGCACTTAATTGTTGGGTTCAGTTGAACAAGATGGGGTTAAATGAAGGGAAGTGTAAGTTAGTCACCTTTGGTAGGAGGAGAGTGAGGGCTGATGTAGTGTATGATGTAGGAGGGAAGTCACTTGAGTCAGTGGAAAATTACAAGTACTTGGGGGTGGTATTTGATAGACTTGTGGTGGGGGAGTCAGATTGAGAGAATAGTAAAAAAGAGTATAAATGCACTAAACTTTGTAATGAGGCAGCTTAGGGGGACAAGTATGGAGATAAAGGAAAAGGCTTATTTCTCGTTAGTGCGTCCCATGGTGGAATATACTAGTTCAGTTTGGGATCCTTATAGATTAGGTGAGATAAGGGATGTGGAAAGGGTGCAAAGGATTGCAGTTAGAAGGGTTACAGGTAGGGTTAGGAGGTGGAAATGGGGGGAGAATGAAAGGGGGGAGAGGGTGAGAATATTGGAGAGTCCATCTGAGATGATCCGAGACTTGGGATGGCGGGAATTGGAAATACGGAGAAAGGAGGATCGGATCTGTAATTTCTTCAGGGTAATGGAAGGAGAAGGGGGCTGGGGAGAGTTGAATAGGTTGATTGAAAGGAATGAGTCAGGGTATGGGGGTAGGCGAAGTCATGATAGAGCAGTAGTTATAAAGGGGGCTAGATTAGATGTCGGTAAGTTCTCTTTCTTGAATAGGACAGGTAGGGATTGGAATGGGCTTAGTAGAAGTATACTTGAGGAGGATGAAATAGGGTTGAAGCTATTCCGTCAGAAGGTTAGGGAGGTGATAGGATAGGATTGATAGGGAACTTGCCACCGCGCATTTATGTGCAACTGCAAGAGTTAATAATAATTAAAAAAAAAAAAAATGTTTAAGCGATCCTTTACATATAATGCTACACAACTGTATAATAATCTGTCTGAACCATTTATTGAATGTAGCCTAAATTCTTTCAAAATCAACTTCAAAAAACACCTGCTAGAATCTATTTTAATGTAATACCTAATCAGCCTTATGTATCATTATGTACCTGAACAGAATACTTATATTATGTATTTGAGACTGAGATTATATAATTATTCCTTCCATAATGTTCTCAGGTATTATTAGAAATATATTGGTAATTTAGGTTAAAATTAGGTTAATAATAATTATTAGACAATCCATTCACCAGGACTAACCTAGAACTGGAGTGTTGCCTTTTAAATAATTATCAAGCATACATATTCTTGTTATTTTTCATTTTTTACTATAATAATGTTTTATATCATTCCACAGGTAACTTCACTACATTTCACTACATTTTCAACAAACAATCTATAATTTTATTATTAAATTCTATAAATATAACTGTCATTAGGCATTGAGTTTATAGTGTATACACTGTAAACTCAATGCATTAGGTGAGCTCCACTTGAAACTATTGCAATGTATTCTAGTTATTAGTTACTAGTATGTCCTCAAGTTTATTTGCAATTTTCTATGTGATATGCTATATTCTAGTTTTTTAGTTCAATGTTTAGTATATAGTTATTAGATATTAAAGTATTTTACATATTATGTCTATGTATCTGTCTATGTAAAAGCGGTCGAGTGTAAGAGAAGCCATTGGCTTAACTTCGCCGGATTAATAAAGACCTTTTATTATTATTATTATTATTATTATTAATTGAAAGGTGTGTTACCATTATGCCCATGTATGTCATTTGACTACATATTTAGGCTGAGAACAAATGCAATTATATCGATTGGTAATATAGACGTAGACTTCAGAAGGTACATGCAATGTGTAGAGATAAATTTTATCTAATCATAATTATAATTTAGAGCGATGCCATAAATCGTTGACTCATCCCGTTAAGGTGGATGCCCCCTGCGGGGCAATATTTTAGAAAAACTCCCTGCTGTTGGAAGCATCAAACATTAAAATTTGCTTTTAATGCAAATCCTTCTATTTGCAGTAGATAAAGTCTGGACAATTAGCTTCAACATATAAAAAATTAAATAACTTTGTCATCAGAAATACGTTGAACAACAATTTCAATACTATATTTTCAGAAAAAATCCGTATGTGGGGCCCTTGTTCCAAGTAGGTAGAGAGTGGGCAATAATTCAGTATAAAGCATGAATGAAATACTGCAGTTTTGAAAATACGCTACACAACCATTATAATAACAATCTCTCAGAAAAATTCCCTGTGTGGCTCCTGATTGAAGTAGGCTATGAGAAGGAAAAGCTGCACCCCACACAAAAATGAAAAAAAAATCAGAATTACCAGTAGGCTGAAATATACTCTGAATGCTATATTCTGCTATATATGAATGCTAAATAGGTCAAGAATGGGCAAAGTTGAAGTGTACCCCAAGAATAAAAAAATACATTTTCCAAAATATGCAGAAAGCGCCAAAAATATCAAATTCTCAACAACAAAAATGCGTGGCTGGTGTACACGTAACCCCTAATTCATGTTTTCTGTAATTATTCTATAATATCACGTGCGCGCCCAAATAAGAAAATCCTAACAACGTCCCTGGTTCATTGTAGAGCACTTATGATTCATTGCAAACTGAATAAAACAAAGAAAAAAATTACCATATATTCAAAACTATGACCATAGTCACTAGCCCGGGTTCAGTGCCCAAGTGGGTGGTGGTGTCCAACTTATCTGGCCCCGTTTGCTTGGACTACTTTGGGCCGCCACTGAACCTGACTACATACTAAAATTAAAACTACATCTAAGAAATATAATAATAGTGGAAACAAAAATACGTTGAAACTTATGACATGAACAATTATCTTGTACTTGATAATATTATTCACTGAGAGGGGCGGATCGACGTGGCTAGTATGACAAACTGTCATTCAAGAGACCAGGGTTCCATTCCCACCGTGGTCGACCATCCTGACTGAGGTGCATTGTGGTTTTCCTCTGTCTTCAAGGTGAATACTTGGATGATTCCTTAAGAGTAGATCATGACCGTTTCTTTTCCACTATCTAAATGATTATGATGATGATGATGATGATACAGTAATGATGATTATTGTTTGCTCCACAATTCCACCATCAGCTAGGTTATACAGGGGTACAAATGAGCAGGTTATGATGAAACCGCAAAGTGATGATAAGTGAAAGGACGTTTACAAAAATCAATGCCTCACACGGGACTCGAACCCACGTCCAACAGTGACTCCAGTTTCTAAAGTGGTGCCTCAGTTGACTGAGTCATGGAGAGTGGCCTTCCACTATCTAAAACACCTAGCCTAATAAAATAACCTTTCATCTCATCATCCACTATATTCATTCATCATTGACCGACACCAATAGATCTTAGTCATTAGTACAGTGCGTTTTTCAAACGAAAAATGAATAAATTATAATATTCTTGTGTTTTACTTGCAGGTGCTGTGATAATGGGCCTCGGGTCTATTGTTTTCATCGTGCCGCACTTCATTGCGGAGCCGCACTTGGGCTCCACCTTGTCCAACGCTAGTGTGGACAACATCTGCCGAGGAGTGCCGGTACGGGAACAAGACATGGGGCTGGGACGGCTCTCATCAGGTAATCACTCCTTCCAGCACCAACTGTTCGAAAAATGGACTGTTCAAAAAACAATGTTCAAAAATAAACTGATCGAAAAATAAACTGTTCGGAAAAAAATGTTTGAGTTGTGAACTGTTCGGAAAAAACTGTTGGAAAAATAAAGTGCTCGAATAATGATGACTATTTTGATATTTCGATTGGGTGATATCATCATAGGTTAAGTTGGGTTAGATTAGATAATGTGCCTTACAAATTCAATCGTTCAAACAGTTTCAGTTTTGAACAGTTTTTTGAAAAGTTAATAGCATTAAATACAAGATTGAAAAACATATCCAAACAAGTTGATTGATTTATTGACTGATTCTTCATTTATCCACAAGATTTGACATTACAGCTTGAAATTAAATGTATGACCAGTCTATAATTGTATAAAAAGTTTCATACATATTAGTAATAAGATGGATAATAGGGGCCTATATAACAAATAAATGACAAAGACATAAGCAATTACATAAATACAAGTCAAATATAGTGACACATACAATGAAACTTACATTTTTAATGTAATGTTGAACCTAAATGTCCACTAATGTTCCTACGTACTATTTTCTTGGTAATCTGAGATACAATAATACAATACACTGGCTTTATAATAAACTGATTCAATGATTGATGAATGATGTTTGAATGATTGATGTCTTTCAACTTTTTTTTAATTGATTCAAATTCTTATATTTTCTAAAATATCATGGTAATTTATTTATTGTACAGTAATGTGTCCTTTATAAGCAGTACGGTACTTATCACACTCATACTCATCTACTCACACTATGCAATAGGCCTACTCATACTCATCATGCAAGCTATTTATATGTGAGAATTAAAATCATATATGTAAATGGGTTGACAATTCATTTTTTAAATACTATATATATATATATATATATATATATATATATATATATATATATATATATATATATATATATATATATATATTTATATATATATATATATATATATATATATATATATATATATATATATATATATATATATATATATACATTTATAGACCTTGCATTGTCATAATTTAAAATTCTTTCAACAGTGCTCTACTTGGAAATCTTTTTTTTTTTTTTTATATATATATATATATATATATATATATATATATATATATATATATATATATATATATATATATATATACTCGCCATCCCACCAATGTTAAAAATAGGTACTAATTTATCTTCCAGATCTCTGAACCTATCAATCATAAGTCATCTGGTACTGATACAAAGAACTATCTCCATTTACAAATACAAGCAAAATTACATTTACGTTTGCTCAGCTGTCTGTAACAGTCTCTTATAACAGAAAACTGAGGTAGTAAGGTTAAATTAAGCATCATTAAATTGTAAAGTGACTCATAACAACACAAGCTATGTTGAAATTAACTTAAAGCTAGATGATTGATATAATATGTATTCAGAATTGTGCGAGAAATCCCCATGTCATAAGCCAATGATATTTTATACTGTACCAGCACAATATAACCTCGCCGTTGATGCGCCGTTAAACCCCAATATTCATTCATTCATTTATGTTGTATTTAATTAAATTTCAGTTAATATCCTCTTTCATAATCCCAGCGCATTTGTTTATTTCCACCGCATTTAGGTTGTCAGAATGCACTGTATCTTATATGCCAATATTTGAGGTATTTAACATGTTTATAGCATGGTTTATAAATTATAGGGTATAGTATATAGCATAGACGCAATAGTATCAAATTGTACGCTAGAGCAGGCAACGATCCGTGGGTTCGAAGACAGTATTCTCGAGATAGAACAGTACTGAAGGGGAGTCAAACCTGATGGGATAGCCATTATTATAATATATATATTCAAGCAGGACATCGAGTTGAAATTATAAAATAACATACCCAAACAGTGGCCCCCCACAGAGCAGCCACATTTTCAATTCTCAATGACTAGGGGAATGGAATAATTGTACTTAATAATGTCAAATTCTACACTAAACTACTAAACTTCTCATCCCTCCACATCCTGAACTGACTCTTTCCTCTACACTCATACAAGCAGCAGTCACCTTTGCCCGCCTCCATCCCGAGCAATTCCTTCTCAACTCCGCAGTGCACTTCCACTCAACCCGATCCAACCTCAATACCTACATCCCTCCCCACAACCTAACCCCCTCCACCAGAAGTCCAAAACATCTCTGTTCAGTCCTTATCATAATCACAATAATCTCCCCAATCACATAAAGTCCTCGCCCACATTCCCTGCATTCAAATCCTCCCTCAAATCTTTCCTCACCAACCTCGCATTCTAATCCCTCAATGAATTCCTCTCCCCCAACGTCACCACCTAAGTCAAACTGCCCCTCACCCTCATCACCACATTTACTCAATGATTGTACACACATCTCCTCATCCATCACTCATTTTATGTTATTATGGTACTAGTATTAGTCCGGCTAGTCAGAATAGAATAGAATATGCTTTATTGGTCCAAATTGATCTTATAAAGATATTAGCCTTGTCAATATAGTTTAAGGTAATGATAATACAAAATACAGTAAAATTCTATTGAATCTTAATTTACTAATTAATCAATTATTCATTTTTTATATATTAAGATGAGTGCGGCAAAAAATAATATTCTCGTCTCCATTCAATTCATTTTCTTTGTATAGAATATATTTGAGTCGATCCTTAGGTTTATAATCATTACTTTCATCTCTATTTTATTATATTTTATGTTTCTATTATTATGTAAGTTTAAGGACAAGATTAGGTGGAAGAGCAAACCAAACCTCACCCTTTTGATTGTACACCTGCATACAATGACAAATAAAGACATATTAAAAACTGTAATATTGTAATAAAGTAGGAAGAAACGCATTGTCAACCGAAATTTTTAATATCTACCGGTTGTCATGACTATACAAATGAGAGATAATTCACAGCCAGAGCTGTATTAAGATATTTTGCGCCCCTAGGCCCGACATTTTATGGCGCATTTTTGGGGCCTTCTGATTCTCATTAATCAGAATAGCACACTATCTCAAAAATGTGACAGCTGCACTGTAGATTTCTATTTAGAAGCAATTTTATAATTATTGTGTTGACATATTAATTTGAAGAATATTTTTATAAACTTTGATCATTCATAACTAATAATTTTATATATTTGAATAATAATATTGAAAGTTGTTGAAACTTACAGACACTAACAAGCAACCACCGAGCGGTTTTCAAACAGTACTTCTAAGATTTAGTTGGCGAGATTTTTGTTCTTAGCTATACATTTAAGGCAGTTCAAATATTGTTTAGTTATATCGTGCATTATTAGTTGGTACCTCAAAACGTGAATGAAAATATATGACAATGAATGTTTTTTTAAAATACATCCAGGTCTAAGTCTATTATTTGATATTCAAGGGGTTGACAAATTTGCCGCCCTAGGACCGGGCCTCATGGGCCCAGACCTTAGTATGGCCCTGTTCACAGCCCTGCATTCTAATATGATTTAATAAAGATCATATAAACAGGTCACACAATATTATTGTGTGTGATGAAACACACAAAAATTATAAATCTAAGACTATTTATAAATTATTGGATGAGCATAGCAAAGTCTCCATCCCACTCTTATAGAGGTTTGTCTATGTGTTTTTTTTTTTGTAAGCACTCCACAGGTCGCAGGGGTTGACTGATCAACATGAAACTTTTTTATATACGCAAACTCATCCAACTCAGAACTGTATAGTTTTTTAAATGAATCGGTCAGACCGATTTTGAGAAAAATCATCTCAAAGTTTCTAAAAACTCCATAAGATTTGGCTGGGCGGAAAATGTTGAAAAATAAAATCTCTCCGAACGAGATGAAATTTTCTCTGAATGTGTACACATAGATTTTACTCATTATCACAATTTTGTATGCAATTCTAATCAGCCGTTTTGGAGAAAAAAATTAAAACAACTTTTTTTTCATCAAATATATCATAAAAATGATGACAGAATTAAGTTGCCGAGATTCACTGCCTTCTAGATTCAATATTTGCCCAACAATGAAGTATTTGTATATGCATCAGAGTGTGTAGAATACCTGAGTCAATGAAGTGGCAAGGGTAGAACTACTTTAACGACTTTTATAGCTTATTCAGATATCAAGGTGTGTAAAATACCAGAGTTGATAAAGTAGCAAGGGTAGAACTACTTCAACGACTTTTATACCTTATTCGGATATCTCGCTCATCTTACAACGTATATTTCGCGTTTGACTAGTTTAGAATGTAATGAACTAATAATGCTCCCAATACCGTAGACTGTTTGAGTTTGTCAATACGTGGCACGAAGTGCAAAAGTATGAATAGTTTTTTATTTAGAAAGTCTTTATTTTTCATGTACATAACAATTCCGTCATAACAATCGAAAAGTGCGAGGTTCGATCACATGATCGTTCTTCCACCTAACCTTTACAGTTCTTTAATTACGCGACCAAGCGGGATACTTTTTATCCCGCTTGATGTCTCAGCGGGACGCGAGACTTCAAAGTGTGAGGAGGGACTGACTCATCAAAATCAGGGTGGGTGGCGACCCTAGTCAAGCCACCATGTAACCTCGATGCATCTCACTAGTTATATAGATAGGCGGTATCGATAACACTGGTCCTGTGATTGCGCAGGTCTGTCGTCGCCTCCGCTAGCGCCGCACAACAACCTGCGCGGTGACAACTGCATCCAAGGCTCTCCATCCACAACCGCCCCAGTCGTGCTGTTTGTGGTTGCGCAGCTGCTGCTGGGCTGCGGTGGCTCGCCCCTTTTCACGCTCGGGACGACCTACATCGACGACCACGTGCGCCCGGAGAGTGCCTCCCTTTATATCGGTAACAACGAATAAACTTGACAAATATTTAATATCTTCATAGTGAAACTCGCATTCACTTTTCAGCATGGTTCATTATTCTTTAATTTTGTTTCAAACCTGTTTTATTTGAACTCTATTTGAAAAGTTTTCGGGTTAGATCAGTAAGTCGTCGTATTTAAACTATTAATACCAAAGTCGTGCTCAAGACCGGCTTCAAGATGTGTTGCGCAATTTTGAAATGAAACCAATTCCCCTCTACTTTATCTCCATTCCCTTCTAATCCCTCAACCTGTAGTACTCTGCCAACCCTGCTAAGAAGCAAGCTGGATTGTGATGGGCTATTTGGCAGCGCGTTGCCCGTGCCAGCTATGGCCGGAAGAGATACTAGTTGCAGATGAAAGCAAGACCTAGGCAACGTATGTAGAGTTCCCATAAGTAGATGTTTTCATAGGTGCGGAGAGGTTTGATGGTATATCTAAATAGCGTATATCAGTACTTATACTATTACCTATATCATTATTTCCAATACTTCATTTGTTACATAACAAAAAGTTTTAGGCTGGAAAGAAAGACAATAAATGAAAGAGAATTACAAAATTGTACCAATGAAAATGATGAACTGATTTTAAAATGACTCAAAACATATTCTATTGTGACGAGAAGATGTAACAAATGTTTCGCAAGCCTTTTACAATTAATGTATATTTTGGAAGCATAGATTATTGTGACTGATTATGTCACATTATTTCTAGGAAATACTGTATTTCAAATATACAACAAATGGTGAGTAAACCACCAAAGTAGTAGGCCCTAATATACTTTCAAGCAACCTACTTTTAATTAAGATCAGTAGTATTACTTTGGGAAAAATATAAAATAACATGAATATATTCAACCTTTTTTATGCCGTTAGATCAAGTAGGTCTACAATAGCATGAATTTTTGGGCTGTAAAATCAAAAAGTGTGGCCGGCACATGTAGCTCAGTTGCTAACGCGCTCGCAAAGTGTGAAAAATATTGGGCCTTGGTTCGATCCCTGCTACCATCCATCTTTACAGGCATTTTTCATTGTTTTCCTCTGTAAACTAGGCTGATGCCAGTATGGTTCTTACAATGAAGGCCACTACCGCTTCCTTCCCACTACCTACAAAACCTTCATCTTATTACTCCATCATCTCATTCATTCGATGCCAATAGATCTTCGTAATCATTACAGTGCGTCATTAAGCCCTATATAAGATGAATAAAGAAAAAGAAGAAAATGGCGTTGATGCATACAAAACTGACTTTAGTCTCTTCTCACATTGTTGTGTTGGTTGTTTCCAGGATGCATGTACAGCATGGCAGCATTCGGTCCCGTGCTCGGCTTCCTTCTTGGAGCGTACTTGCTGTCGTTCCACATGGACTCGTTTGCCAGTGTTCCTATCAATATTGGTGAGAACAACTGCCTAGCCCGTAGCATCCGCTTTGTTCCTAGCTTCTACTCACGTCATATAGTGAAGTAGAATAGTATATTCGCATTTCCAAGCAAAGGGTCTGACCTCTGGTGGCAGTAACTTGTACCTACGTAAACCCTCATTATTTTGAACTCAGTCAATTTGAAATCAGTTAATTTAAAATTGGTCATAATTCAAAGCATACTCGGTTTTCGACCCCAGTTGTGACAAATTCCATTTTGAATATTTAGATAATTCTTCATTCAAACTCTTTTTATCCTCCAATCACTAATTTATCATTGTAAAATCATTGTCTAATTCAAAATGTTCTTCCGACACAAACAAAATAAAGCAGTGTTATTAGTTTTTTTCTGGGGGTCTTCGCAGTACATTCATATCTCGTTGTGTGGTCACTTCGGTTATGTTTGCCACTAGCGCATCATCAGTCAACGAGATGCAATCAACGCATGGTAAGCTAGGAACAACGTTGTTTCGACAGTATAGAGCATGTGTGGACCCTAATAACATTTGTCATAATTTTGAAAAATACAAAAATCAGCAATTCAAACTGTTTCATTTGAAATATATTTTGTGTACAGTATTCCCCTGAGTTTCAGATCAACAAGGGTTTACTGTAGTAGTCGTAGTAGTAATTTCATTTACAACTTGGGAATACATAGTTTAATGGTGAATATTATTACAATTACATTGTTCAGTGGTTCCAAGAATCTGCTGTGCCAAGTGATTATGAAATATGAGTTAAAGGTGGGTGTATTATGTATATCTTTATGTAATACTAATAATTTTGAATATAGAGGTCATAACACAGTGACAATACTAATGTGAGGTGAATTTTAATATCAAACTTAAATAATATCAAACTCAAGTAATATCAACTTGAATAATATTGAACTTGAACACATAGTAGTGATGCCTTCGAATGCGTGTAAGGCACTACCCGGATATTATTCTGTTACCCGGGTACCCACATTATGGAGAATTGAATGTGATCAAAAAAAAATGTGGCCAAACAAGAGCCGTTGGAGCAAAGTCAACCTGACATAATTGTCCTCACATTTTTCTTGTTTCCCTCCCAGAGTCACGATGTGTGGGTAAAACCTAAAATATACTGCCATGAAGGTAAATTTCCCTAGTCGATTGTTGAAGTATGGACATATCCGACCATTATGACTAATGAATAGGGAGGACAGTCAGTCAATTCTTCTATATATCGGTACTTCCAGTAACCCTTAAACAAACAAGTAACAAGAATAATCCTTTCAATTTTGTTTGTTCGAAATATCCCAAGTCCAACACGTTTTATCTGTTTCACCCTTTCCCTCCCCCACACACTCACCTGTGGTACAGATATGGTTGGACCATAGTTAAATCCCAGGACTGCTCTCGTACAATCACAGTCCCATATCTTACCAACACTTCCGATAGAAAGCTGATGGACTTTTGTCTGTAAATCTGAAGACTTGTCAAATGGCTTATATCAATGGGTTAGCTGATTGACAGTCAATAAAGGGATGTATTTTTTCTTGGAAGTCAGAAGACACAAGTTTTGACCTTTATAAAAAGCGGGGTTGAAAAGATTGCTGAAATGCAAGAAAAAATTGAAAAAATACTTCTACAGTGAAACCTCTATGCATCGTTCCCGGATCTATCGTTTTCCTGGATGTATCATTCATTTTTTCTAGCCCCACTCCCATGCAATCAATGTTAAATTTTCCTGGATGGATAGTTTTCCTGGATGGATGGTCTTATTTTCCTGGTCCCTTGAAAAATGATGGATAGAGGTTTCGCTGTATTCACATTTTTAATGAAATTACCCTAATATATGCCAAAATTACTGGAATAATAAATAATTGGCGGGTACCCTCTCCCTAGTTTGTTAACCAAAGACATCACTGAATGTAATTTTAATCTAATTCTATCATTTGAGGCGTTCTCGCCAGGATGATTTCACAGATATAATTGATAACTCAACTCTTTAACAGTGCTAGATGCAAAATTATTAAATTATATCATGAGGTACAGACAACATCTGTGGAAAATGCTAATGACTTGAATTTGATGATATCAAAATTGGAAAGATCACTTGTATGTAATAGTAAACACCCTATATTTTCACCATCAATTTTTGCGTCACAGCATACCATTACATGCAAATAACATGTGACACATTGTGAATGAACACTATGGATTAGCAGTATTTTATAAGAAGAATGAATGGTGTGTAACAATTTCACTACAATATGTTCAAAGGGTAAGCCACTACAATCATTTATATGTTACGTTGACACTGAAGAAGTGACGCTGTGGGTGGGTATATCTTACATTAAACTGAAAATGTTGGGCTGTGGTGAGGTTCTGTCCATACAGGGTGGATGTTGTCTCTCTAATACCATGCAAGTCATCAACGTACGTATTGCTCATCAGACGATATTTCTAGATTCGCTACGTGTTCTGCTCTTGAAAGTGAATGGCCGTGCAACATTCAGCTGGGATCTGACAATTTTTTACTGCATTGATATGTTACAAAGAGTTTTCAGGTGAGGCATTGATGCCGGTTGAGTGGTACTCCATCAGGGCATGTACTAGTTTTGAATATGTGCAAAGTGTGGAGAGATCTATTTTCACAATTGCAAAAGTGCAAGTAGTTTAGAAGTGCAAGTATATTTAAATGACTGACAATGATTGTGAAATCAGTCTGTATTCAATTGTATTTCTGATTTTGTGGAGTTTTATAGGACTGATCTACTGTATCAATATTTAACTCATGCCTTGCCTATTCACACAATAAAGTACTATGCAGTGGCAGATACAGGGGGGAGAAAGGCGTTGGGGGCGATTGCCTGCCCCCCCCCCCCCTATGAATCGGAAGCGACGAAAAAAAGTAGAGAGAAAAAAAGAAAGAAAATAGGAAGAGAGAAGGAAGGAAATAAATATTGTATAAGGCTATGTATGCCAAGATTTCATATTTTACATAATTGCATTGAAAATTAATTTGATTTGCTGTTTTAAAATGTCAGATCTAGTAGGCCTAAGTAGTTGAGTTAGCAAGAATCAACAAACAACACTACTGTGCTTCCAGATTGTGAATTATAAATTACGATTTTTGTAAATAACGATGACAATAACGACTAGGGTTGTTTCTAGGGGTGGGCAAAGAGGGCGACTGCCAGGTGGCTAAATTTAAGGTGTGCTATCGGTGCCCATTGGTGACTTTCTGTCAGTATTTTTCATATTGGGTTTTAACGACGCACTATACTGATGGCTACGATCTATTGGCGTCGATGGATGATGAATGAAATGATGGGATGATGAGATGGAAGGTTATTTTATTAGGTGTTTTGGATGGTAGGAAGGAGTCGGTCGTGGCCTGTTGTTAAGAAACCATCCCAGTATCAACCTGAACGACAGGGAAACGACAAAAAAAGCTGTTCAGGATAGTCGACCATGGCGGGATTAGAACCCCGTCTCCCGAATGACAGTTCAGTGTGTTACCACTCGGCCACGCGTCTCGGTTCTTTCTGTCAGTAATCGTATTCTATTAATCAAATGTAGTTGTATTTATACATCACTGGGTAGAGAGAATGTTCTCATATTCAAATATCACTGTTATTGAATGATGAATTAATTCTGCGTTTTATCTGCTTGGAACAGCCATTTGGCAAAATTAGTCTTGTTGAAATCCATGTATTCCAGGAATTTTGTGTACTTCCTGAAACCCGTAAAATCATACTATGAAAAGTAAATTTTCGAAAATTTTCCCTGCGAGGCATGGCTTCCTCCTTACACTCATCTTTGATATAGACACTCAGTTCTGGGAGTGCACAATTGAGTGCTTGCCCAAGGCGCTGAAATGACATGAAACGGCCTTGCAGCTACAAATATTGGTTTTGGCGTAATTTTCAATTTCATAAGTAGAATGATTTTGGCATCTGAACCTCATCTGAAACACGCTGAACTGTCTTAAAAATGAGTGCAATCTAAAAACATTCCCTGCAGGGCCAGAAGGGACCCTTTCCCTCTTGCCCCCCACAGGTCGCCAGCTTCGCGATAACGAGCCGTTGCATACAACTGTTCACATGTGACATTTTCTTTTCTAAACTGAAATTGGCCCTGCCATGAATGTGACCTGGATCCACCACTGGTACTATGTGCAGTGCAGCTATTTGCTTCTATTACTAACTGTTGTTACAATAAACCCTCGTTAGTCCAAACATGGTTAAACCAAAATTTGACATTTTTTCGAACTATTGGTCCCCAGCTGAAGGTAGGGTATAGACATTTCAATGTTAATTGATATGGTTAATCCGAATTCTAGCTAAGCCGCAATTCAAACTGATATTTAGACCTTTCAATTGCTTGAACACAGATTTCAGATTGGATAGTTTGAAATAGAAATAACCACAACTTTGCCAATTTCCATGCTCTTTATTTGACGGGTAAGAATAGACCTAAGTAAATTGAGCTGTTTGCTGCTTTGTGTGTGTCATCCGACCAAGTATGGTCTTACCTTGATAAGCACGAGACCTGTTGAGCTCGAAACAATCGTTCATCAGTCAGACTCTGGACGGCCGAACACTAATAGTGGCCGGCCTTATTACGATTGCGCTTCGGCAGTGCATTGAGTACACACTATCAGTAAGGCACTCAACAGTTTCTCACAGGTTGTTTCGGCCGGTGGTATAGCTTTCTCTTGCGCGCAATATGAAATTGACTCGATTCTAATCGGGAAGAGTGGTGATTTCTTGAAAAATGAGTTTAGGGTTAATCTGAATCATTATAAATCGAAAACATTTTATTGGGTCCCTTCCATTTGGGATTAACGAGCTTTTACGTAGATATTACGTGTGTGGTCAATCAGTGAAGACACTCATCATTTCTTTCAGATCCCGGGGACCGGCGTTGGGTGGGCCTGTGGTGGGGGGGCTTCCTCCTGTGCGGCCTGCTCCTGATCCTGGTGGCCGTGCCTTTCTTCTCGTTCCCCAAGGTCCTGCAGCGGGAGAAAGAGAAGATCCGACTAGTGGAGAAGTCAAGGTCGGCCGAAGTGGTTCGCAGCCAGAAACTGGCAGACGGAAACAACCAACCAGCCGGACAGTCCAATGTCGCAGCTTACGGCAAGGACATCAAAGGTAAATACCGGGACGAGAATAGCAGCTTACCTGAACAAGCATCAATTCTTCCTCATCATTCCCTTTTAAAATTGCAGTCAGTTGGAGATGAGTCTGATACCACAGCTTTTTTCCCGCTATATGTTCTTTGCCTCGTTCGACTGGGGGGTCTATTCCTATTCAGTGATATTGGAGCTAAAATGTGACGTTACCTGCACTAATGAAACAATAACAATTGGATGACCATAAAATTTCCCTCGTAGAATTTAGATCATTATATTCCAAATATACGAATTGAAAATGAAAATTTACGCAAATTACTTTTTTGCTGTAAAATATCCACTGATAGGCAGCCAAGATACAGCTACAAGTTACATTTCTGTTAACCATCTTGGGCATCTTACCTGATCGCAGCAATCAGTTGATAGAAGCCTCTTTCTTGAATCGCATTCCACATCAGCTCGGCCACATATCAGTGAATTTTCTACAGTAAAAAAGCAATTTGCTCAGATTTTCATTTTATAGATATATATATATATATATAGAGAGAGAGAGAGAGAGAGAGAGAGAGAGAGAGAGAGAGAGAGAGAGAGAGAGAGAGAGAGAGAGAGAGAGAGAGAGAGAGAGAGAGAGAGAGAGAGAGAGAGAGAGAGAGAGAGAGAGAGAGAGAGAGAGAGAGAGAGAGAGAGAGAGAGAGAGAGAGAGAGATAAATAGATATATATATAGATATATATGGATATATATAGATATATATAGAAATATATATATATATATATATATATATATATATATATATATATATATATATATATATATATATATATATATATATATATATATACATACATATACATATACATATACGTATATATATATATATATATATATATATATATATATATATATATATATATATATATATATATATATATATATATATATATATATATATATATATATATATATATATATATATATATATATATATATATATATATATATATATATATATATATATATATTCAGAAAACATTCATATTAAATGACCAATATTATGATAAATGCAAGGATAAAGAAGAAAACAGAAGAATTCAAGAATAAGAAGATCAAAATATGACATAAAAATATATATATATTCATCTAAATTTTTCGAAGACAAGTTTCATTTTTTCTATTGTGTTTATTTGACTTCTACTGTTTCGTCAGCGCAGGTAGTGCCTCATATTAGCTCTGATATCTTTAACGAGGAGCGTACCTCTCGAATGAAAGAGACAGATAGTGGGGATAACGTAGCAGGAAAGAAGCTTGACCTCAAACTAGGGTGACTATTTCAAGAGAGCCACCAGCAACACCAGCTATGTATGGAGCTAGTGTGCTTAGTTCAGTACAAGGTAGTAGGCTCCAAAATCAAGATATAGGCAGACACTACGTATAGGCTTACAAGTTGTTGACACTTGAATTCGTGTTGATGAACATGAAAAATACAGTATTTAACTGAATAAGGATTCTCATCATTTTCAAAAAGCAAATTGATTCACACAATTACTTCTCCATGATTTAACCTTAATAACTTTGAGATTATTGTCGATGTTCAGAAGGCTTAACCTTTCTTGGGCCTAGCATCTGAAAAGACTTTGTTGACATAACCAGAATTAGATATTACCGGTAATTACTGACATTTCGTGACATTTATTATCTCTTTCTCCATCAACTAGGGTGGGGGAGTCAGATTGAGAGAATAGTAAAAAAGAGTATAAATGCACTAAACTTTGTAATGAGGCAACTTAGGGGGACAAGTATGGAGATAAAGGAAAAGGCTTATATCTCGTTAGTGCGTCCCATGGTGGAATATGCTAGTTCAGTTTGGGATCCTTATAGATTAGGTGAGATAAGGGATGTGGAAAGGTTGCAAAGGATTGCAGTTAGAAGGGGGACAGGTAGGGTTAGGAGGTGCAAATGGGGGGAGAATAAAAGGGGGGAGAGGGTGAGAATATTGGAGAGTCCATCTGAGATGATCCGAGACTTGGGATGGCGGGAATTGGAAATACGGAGAAAGGAGGATCGGATCTGTAATTTCTTCAGGGTAATGGAATGAGAAGGGGGCTGGGGAGAGTTGAATAGGTTGATTGAAAGGAATGAGTCAGGGTATGGGGGTAGGCAAAGTCATGATAGAGCAGTAGTTATAAAGGGGGCTAGATTAGATGTCGGTAAGTTCTCTTTCTTGAATAGGACAGGTAGGGATTGGAATGGGCTTAGTAGAAGTATACTTGAGGAGGATGAAATAGGGTTGAAGCTATTCCGTCAGAAGGTTAGGGAGGCGATAGGATAGGATCGATAGGGAACTTGCCACCGCGCATTTATGTGCAACTGCAAGAGTTAATAATAATAATAACAATAATCAATAATCTGCTTCCTTTTTCAAATTTGCGACTAGGAACCGTTAAAATCGGCACTTTCATATTTGTATGTTCATCAAAAATTGAGATATCATTTCCTGCGCAAAACCCATAATATCTACTCGACTATCTACTCTACTGTGACCAAGGCAATAGCCGAAACGTCAGAATCTCGTGCTTATACCAATCACCTATCTCTGTGCTCTATCAACGTGCTCTCCACTCTGAATAGGCCTAGCTATCTCTACTCATAAATCTTGGTAAGCTGCTGTTCTTTCTTTCCCTTTTAAGAACAAAACAATAAAAAACTCAAATCCCCAAAAAAACAAATTCATATACAGTGAAATCTCGATCTATCGTTCCGGATCGATCGTTTTCCCGCATCTGTCGTTTGTTTTGTGTGGTCCCAACCAAACCACCATATAAGCAATGTTAAATTTTCCCGCATTCATCGTTCCCGCATTTATTGTTTTCCCGCTTTTATTGCTTGTTATTTTCGGTCCCTCGCCACTTAAAACCTCGAACGATCGTTTTGAAACGGGGAGAAAAATTGATACCAAGATACAAGACTTATCAGTCACCATAGCACACTTCCAGGCGAGCATTGTTGATTGATGATAAACAGATGTGTCAAAGTGTTGTCTTTTCATTCAGTGTAACATGAGACTTTAAAATCGGTAATTTTGTGTTACTCGGTACCAAATTCAGGTTCTATGATTTGTGAGTAATGTTGGTGTTTTCTTGTAGTTTGAGGTTTGAAGTGTGTTTTGGAGTAACCTTAAGTTTATAATTGTCATGTTTTGTGTGTTTGCGACTTAGTTTGATGTGGCGATTTTCTGATATCACGTATACTCCCCATGTTTTTTGCTATACCGTCACAGCTGGGATGACGTATCAAGTGGCTTAGGTCGGGTTGGTGTACTTACCCCGCGTATACCGCTGACAGGCGGAACGGAGCTTATATACTCGGTTTTTAAGGTTTTGGTGGTAATTTGTGTTGCCAGGTGTGGTTTTTGACAAAGGTTGATGTTTATTTATTCAAAAACACAATCTTCAGGAAAATTTTTACGAAATTAGGGATGGTACCGAGTAACTCAAATTTACCTTAAAATCCACTCTGAACTCCTGTGCATTAACACTGACGGTCGGCAGTCTTGAATAGCAATCAGTTTTTATCATCTTGGTAACCGCTATTCATCGGACCATCGGTTCATGTCTTGTCATCACATGCGGACGTTGCTGTTGTCCTTCCGCGCAGCCTGAACTAACCTAAATAACCCAATCTACCTAGTGAATGAATCTAACCTATCCAAACTAACCTAAACTAACTAATCTTACTAATATTCTTATAGGCCCATTACAAAACAACTTGTACTTTCTTTATAAAATATACCAAAGAACATTTTTCCAAGTGTTGTGTGTTTGTGATGATCCGTTAGACATTCCGCGGTCCATTTGGCGGCTGATGTGCAACTCCGTCTATGTGGTGACCTGTCTGGGAGCCTGCATGGAGCTGATCATCGTCTCAGGCTTCGTCGTGTTCCTGCCCAAGTACCTGGAGACCCAGTTCAGTCTCGGGAAGAGCCAGGCGTCCGTGTTTACTGGTCAGTATGCAGCCAACCGAGCTGCTCGGGCAGCCGACCGAGCCGCTCAGTCTCAGCATATTGTGTTGTCACGCAGAATAACGTGCTGCTCGGTCGCCTGCGTGCCATCACAAAAAGTCAACAATTGAATTTAGAAGAGATGATGAAGGGTGTTGTATGAGGGACTATTATTCATCTTGTATTAGCCGTGATAGTCCTTGTTTTGAGTGAATATCCTAAGAAGTGTCGGTTGAGATGCTCTCAAGTCCTGTTTTTAATGAAGAGTACAAAACATGCATAGTAAAATTAGGCTAATATGAACTAAAATTCAACAAATATGCTACTATTTCAAATTCTGAACATTGGTTGTGTCCCGAGTTTTTAAGAATAAAAATAAATAAATAAAACAGTGCCAATTTGTACGTCAGCCCAGGCTGGACAAATGAGAGAAAGAACTAACTTGTCCCTATGCCGAGGCAGGCAGGCGTGACCAGTGACCCAAAAATGATGTGTTATTGGCCTGATTGTAGGATCTATTGCCATCCCGGGCGCGTGCATCGGGATATTCTTCGGAGGCTGCGTTCTGAAGCGTTTGGAGCTGCGTCCGAAAGGGGCCGTTCAGTTTGTGTTGATATCAAACACGATCTGCCTAGCGTGCTACGGGCTCCTGTTCTTCTTAGGCTGCGAGAACATCAAGATGGCTGGGACCACCATTCCGTACTTCAATAGGTATGTTGCTACTTTTTAAAATTATTATTAAGAACGAAATCTTGATATACAATCATTGTTTCCCAATTGAGGATAAGGATGAATCAGTAAGACCGTTTTGATCGGCACCTCTCTATTGTTCTAAAAGACTTTGAGGCGATCCTTACCACCAATATCAATAATTATCTCCAATTATTGAAAATGAATATAGTAATTATAGATTATAAAAAAAGAAGAGCTTGACATTGCTAATCACGTGCTTCTCACCTAGTGCAAATATTGGCAAAAATAATGACAGTTCTATTAGAGAAATGCAGCGTGTGCATTGTAAGATTGAGTTGATTTTTTTTAATATGGTATCACATCACCCACAAAAAATTGTAAAAAATATAAAGTCACATGTTTTTTCTTATTCATTCATTTTTTTCAATTAAAACATGAATATTTTTTATTATCATGGAGATACTTTCTATCAAACGATCTGAGATAAATGGTTGGAAAAAAAATCATATTGTTCTCGAAAATCGATTTAATAAAGTTATGCATTGATGTAACTTCATCATTTTTTGAAAGGAATGAAAAATTAATTAATCTCACACATATTTTCTAATCGAAGTTATTCGATAATTTGTCTATTGAACAGTTTTTCTGTGCACGCTATTTTCAAGATACTGATGATGCATAACTTCATTTATCATCTAGTTCATGGAAAATACTAAAAAAAATGGTGCATATCCATTCAGAAGAAAAGATTTTATTTATTTCTCCATTTCAATATACGTTGAAAAAAAAGATGACTAGATAACAGCCATCAAACATTTAAGTGTATATTCCATTCTGAAGCAAATCTAGTTTGACACTATATGGTTAAAAGTTCAATCTAAAATATACCAGTGGATTAATTCACATTATTTCTTCAGTAGCCCAGAAAGGAGATATGAAATAAATTGATCATAAAAAAAAAGGATATTCCAACAAAGGGACATATTTTCAGTGGTTCCCCCCCTTAAAGCTACTGCTGCTTTCTCCTTATCTGATTTCCACTCATTCCTCACCTGATCAGCTAAAGTGGGCAGCTCCCTACCACTACTCTTCTGACTTGAAACAAACCTGTACATTCTATTCCAACTACCCTACGCGTCATGTTCATTGAACATACCCCCATGACTGTTTCTTTCGCCTCTCTTTTGGCCTTATTTGAATCCCGTCCTACATCCTGAAGCTCTTCCTTTCCCTCCCCTGTCGCCCTCAGTTTCCTACTTATTTTTTTCCCTTCCTCTTAAACCTCCTAACCTTATGTTATGAGTCTTCTAAGCCATGAGGTCATCTGTCAGTCTGTTGTCAGTGGCTAGTAGTCTCCACCCCCTTTGGGGTAGTAATAAATAGATATAACCAAAGGGGTTGGAGAGTAGTGCACTTCCTCTTGGGGCCCTGTTTCCTGTAGGGTCAACCAGACACATGGGTTTTGGGCAAGACTATAGAGTGGTCAGTGTGTATTGGAATTCAAGACAATAAAGATCTCTCCTGGAATCATGCGAGCTTAGTGAATATACAACAATTGGCGATGAGGATGGGATCAGATACAAACCAGGAAGGAATATGGCCAACGTGGATGCCCTATCGAGATTGCCCCTGCTAGCTACTGTACCCTTGGGGGTAGAGGGACTTTACTACTTTTCACCAGTAGATGCAGTACCAAGGACAGCAGCAGAGATCGCCGCAGCCACGAGTAAAGACCCGGTGTTAGCCCGAGTAATGGACTTCACGAAACAGGGGTGGCCGGAGCATATTGTAGACGAAGCACTGGCACCTTACCAAACTAGAAGCCAGGCCCTGGGAGTGGACCAAGGGTGTGTAGTGTGGGGCCATCGCGTTATCATACCACCGGCACTCAGGGAAGTAGTGTTACAGTTATTACATGAAGAACATCCAGATATGTGCCGCATGAAAAGCCTGGCTCGTGGCTATGTATGGTGGCCAAAAATGGATGAAGAAATCGAGTACAAGGTGAAGTCCTGTACCACTTGCGCTCTAACACAAAACAATCCACCGGGTGCACCAATTTATCATTGGAGATGGGCAGCTAGGCCATGGCAAAGGATCCTTATCGATTACGCCATGGCAGGCACAACTAATTATCTGGTGGTAGTCGATTCATACTCAAAATGGCCGGAGGTGAAGCCAACCGTCTCAACCACAGCAGGGAAGACCGTGGGATTCCTTCGCGGATTATTCGCAGCATACGGACTACCTGAGGAGGTAGTCTCGGACAATGGACCACAATTGGTGGCTGACGAACTGGACGATTTTCTAACATGCCAGGGAGTTAAGCACCTCAAGAGCCCGCCCTACCATCCACAATCCAATGGGGCTGCCGAACGGGGGGTGCAAACTTTCAAAAAAAGTCTCTCCCGTGCCATGTTGAATCATCCTTCCCTGTCAATCAGCCATAAACTTGATAATTTCCTAATGGCCTACCGGAACTGTCCTCACACCGTTACTTTGGTCTCTCCAGCTGAATTGTTCCTGGGTAGGAAAATTAGGACCCGCCTCTCCCTTCTGAAGCCTAATATGGCCAATCACTTGAAGAAGGAGAGAGACCACCGCCAGCCAGCACCGGACCAACGAGCCGTCAGGCAGTTCAAGGCAGGCCAACACATCTGGGGCCGCGTCTACCGGGACAAGGCCATTAAATGGGAGCAGGGCGAGATCGTGGAACAATCCAGCCCCCTAACCTACCAGGTCCGTCTCCGCAGTGGTCTCCGAACGCTACATGTTGACCAACTGAGAGAAGACTACTCGGAGGAAGAAAGCCGGCCGCCATCTTGCAGTAGGGGAGGAAGAACGGACAACAGCGAGAAGGGAGCACCGGATCAGTCGGACGCAGACCCGGAGTCCTTGCCACCCAGAAACCGGCATCCACCGAAGAGGCTTCAAGATTATGTTCAGTAGAAACTAGACTGTAAAATTGAATCGTTCATTTATTTGTATACATGTAAATTTAGACTTGAGCAGGGAAACCTGTGAACAGGAGGGAGTGTTATGAGTCTTCTAAGCTATGAGGTCATCTGTCAGTCTGTTGTCAGTGGCTAGTAGTCTCCACCCCCTTTGGGGTAGTAATAAATAGAAATAACCAAAGGGGTTGGAGAGTAGTGCACTTCCTCTTGGGGCCCTGTTTCCTGTAGGGTCAACCAGACACATGGGTTTTGGTCAAGACTATAGAGTGGTCAGTGTGTATTGGAATTCAAGACAATAAAGATCTCTCCTGGAATCATGCGAGCTTAGTGAATATACAACACCTTACTTTTATAATGAGCAGGATCTGCATTTGCCTGTAACACCTGATAGGGAACCAACTTATTTTTAACCTCCTCAAATATTTCCCGAAAACTGTACCACAAACTTTCAACATCATCGACCTACTCCTCTATTTCACACCACTTCTCAAACCTTTCCTCAAAACCTTTTCAAACCTCTCTAGTTTTTACCTAATAACGTTGGACATCTCCTGGAAAACGATAGTGTTCTTGGTCTACAGGTCGTTGATTCACTTGACCCATCAGATTCGCCATTCCCGCCATAGCCTCACGAATAGCCGTCTGTATAGCAATTTGCATTAAATCACTACCGGTACCGTTAATTCCGTTCCTACCGTTTTCACCATTCATCCCGTTCATCCCGTTTTTGCCGTTTATACCGTTCATCCCGTTTTCGCCGTTCATACCGTTTCTGCCGTTCATACCGTTTTCGCCGTTCATTCCGTTTTCGCCGTTCATACCGTTTTCGCCGTTCATACCATTTTCGCCGTTCATACCCTCATTCATCACGTTTACACCAACTATAAAATTGTTCAACTTCTCTGGTCGTGTTCTGATTCGTGTACTACGTCTGGGCATTCTAAGCACGCAATAAATAGACCTACGTATAACACCATCACCACAGGTTAGGCCTGTGCAGGTTTTCAGCACGTTTTCGTCACCATCCCGCTTCTGAATTATTAACCTTGGTTCGTGAGGTGTTATAGGTTCTACATTTCCACTTATTGACACATAATATAGAAGACAAAATGTATTTAATACAGCTCAAATTATTTTAAACAATGATACAAAACGTGGTCAACTATAGGCTTACATTTTTAAAGGTGCCAAACTATCTATCTCTTAACTCTTCACACCAGAGCGTGTATTAATCAACTAGCCCTGTCGTCAACATAACAATAATGAAAGTTACTAGCTGGTAACATACTAACAACCTAACTGCAAATGACACATGATCGCTAACATACCCTTTTATACGCCCAGACTTTCTTCCCAACGTTTTTAGTTTCAACCGGAGCTAAAGCCAAACCAACTATAGGTACGTAACCGATGATCACTAATAATACCATCAACAACCACTGTTCTTACTAGTGATGACATCGATTCTCAAAATCGTGAATCGATTCTCTAAGCTCCAGAATCGGTTAAAAATCAATTTTGAAAAAAAAGAACTTTATCCTCAGAAAATGTGTAATTTTTAACTTTTTTTTCAACCTTTCCACGGCGTTTTACGTGAAAAATAGCTGCTAGACTTCTTTGAACTGTACTGTACCATTCGGATATTTCCGAATAACTCGACTAGAATCATGCAAAGAACATTTTAGAGGGAATCCTTAACTGTACCAAGCTTATATATACACAACACTGTGGTACTTGGCAAGATCCGGGGAGTGCGAAATGTCAGCAATCAGCACATACACGACCATAACACCAGGCGGAAGTGTGATGCTCATATCAGAGCAAGTCGACTTAAACTTGCCGATGAAGCACCAGGTCCTGCCGCTCAAACTATACAATCGACTTCCTCAGCATATAAAAGACACACAAATTCAAGGTGCCTTCAATGCTAAAGTACGACAATATCTGACAGAAAAAGCGTATTACACAGTTGCTGAATACCTAAACTAGAAACCAAACAGCACGTGTATTTGTATTATCCTTATTTATTTATTACCAATGATTTTAATACAGTGCTTTAGCCCAAATATAATTTTTAGTTTACTTCTGATTAACCATGTATCAGTCCTTAAGTAATAAACCAGCACGGGTATCATTAGTTCCTTAAGACACTCAATTGTGAAATTTATATAGAAATAATTATTATATACTATGTTATGTTAATAATTTGACATTTAGAAATTAAGTATTCGTATTATCACCATTTACCATAATTTCAAAATTTTTATTTCTGTTAAACTTATAGCTAAAAACTTAATTCTGATGAGGTTAGGTGGAAGAGCGGCTCCCGTCCGAACCTTGCCCTTTTATAATGTATTATAAATTGTTGTACATACAAGATAAATAAAGTTTATTTATTCTACCTATTCCATTCTATCAACGTTCGGCTGTCAGACGTACCCGAAGGGATAGCTTGTGTCCTGATAGTAAAATCTCAACAATACATGATAATATGGACAACGAAATGAGCACACATTGCAATGTGAAGAAGTACAGCACTGACCCCAAAAGAAAAGAAAAAATTTTAAAAATTGATTTTTTCATTTGAGAATTGTTTTACATTAGAATCGATTCTGAATCGATTCTCGGTTAATCGATGTTATCACTAGTTCTTACCTGCACATGCAAAATAGATTAAAATGACAATAAACAATATTATTATCATTATTATGGTGGGGTGGTAAGATCGCTCTTCTGGTGCCCCATCGAAACGATGCTACATTTATCCATAGCCTTTGAGGCACAATGATTTTGTATCAAGTTTTGATGTTGATGAAAATGAAAAAAAAAATATGTCCATTACTATTATGAAAGTATTTTGGAAAGTAGAACTTGATTTAAAGAATATATTTTTGTGATGGATGATAGGAGATATGAATGATATATCATTCATCTCTGATATCATCCATCACAAAAATTCACTATAATAATAATTTTTTGACCGAGACGCGTGGCTGAGTGGTAACACACTGAACCGTCATTCAGGAGACCGGGGTTCGATTCCCGCCATGGTCGACCATCCTGACAGGGGTTTTTCGTGGTTTCCCTTTGTCGTTCAGGTTGATACTGGGATGGTTCCTCAACAACAGGCCACGACCGGCTCCTTCCCACCATCCAGAATACCTAATAAAATAACCTTTCATCTCATCACCCCATCATCTCATTCATCATCCACCGACGCCAATAGATCGTAGCCATCAATACAGTGCGTCGTTAAAACCCAAAATTAAAAATTAAAAAAAAATGTATTGAACAAAAGAACATAGAACATACTTAATTATATAAATTAAATTAAAATCTTTTCCACAAAGCCTGGGAAGACTTATCTGTGGGTTAAAAATGACAAAAAATATATAATATATGTAAAGTTCAGACTAAGATGTAAGAAAGGAATACGTTTAATGCCAAAAAGTAGGGTGTTTAGATTTGAAGTGATGCTAAGTGAATAATTTAGAATATAGAAAAGCATATTCAAGGTCAGAACAAAACAAAACGAAAATAATTACACGTCTAAAAGAAATATTATATAGATGACAATTTGAAAATAAACTTCAATCTAAAGATGTAGGCCTATTCGTAAATTGAACTATAGTGAGAATAAACAAAATGTTGACGAGGTGGAAAAAAAGTATCCTGATTAAGTGAATCTAAATGAAGAGAAAAGGTGAATGAAAACATTCCCAATAATATAATAATATAATAATAAATGATTTAATAATATAATAAAAATAATATAATATGGAAATAATAATAATAATAATAATAATAATAATAATAATAATAATAATAATGATACACAATAATAATAATTTTTTTTTTTTTTTTCATTGATAATCAGAAACCGTTTACAAATTCTGTATAAAACTCCGCTAAGCTGCTTTCGCAACTTGTCAGCAGAGATTATGCTAAACAAAATAATAAACATAGCACTTTATTATTACTCATGCGTCTTGTTTTAGAGCTGCTTCCTCTGAATGTCAATATATGAGATAATAAATCAAACAAAGCATACAACAAACAACATACAACCAACAAACACACATACATGTTGACATACAAACAACAAACAACAAAATCCTATTCAAGCATCTGAGAAAAGAAAAATAGAAGAAAGAAAAGATCATACACCATCGAATGAATTCAATATTAATTAGGTATACACAATTTACTGATTCATTCTAGAGTGATGATCCAATTTTTCACATTCAATTTAATATCTGCCATGTATGTTAGACTGCGAAGATTTGCTGGAATGGCATTGAATAAAGTCGGAACCGTTACCTTCAAAAGTCTCTTGCCGTAGCTGTTAATGAATAAGGGTATTACACAATAGTCGGTTTCTTTGATTCTTGTTCTATAATTATGTTCCAGATTTTGTTTATATTGGTCCGAAAAGAAATTTTTAATAATAATTTTATATCTATAAATTCCTCTAGCTGATGAAATATTACAGTGAACAAACAAATTATCCCAATTAACTTGAATATTGACTGGTACCATATTTTTTAAAATTGATTTTTGAATGTTAACTATAGTTTGAATATTGGAGTCGGCAGAGTTTCCCCATACTTGAATACCATACAGAATTAAACTCTCTGCAATGACTGTGTATACAGTTTTTAACGTTTTAAATGGTAGGTAAGGTCTTAATTGATATATTTTGAAAGAGCATGATCTTAATTTTTTTCTGAGCTCGTCAATATGAATGTTCCATTTGAAATTACTATCTGTATGTAAACCTAAATATTTGATAACTTGGATGTTTTCAATGAGTCTGTCACATTTGCAAATGATAATAATAATAATAATAGTAGTAATAATAATAATGTTTATTTATTCTGTTTAACTGTTGATTCTGTTTATACTTTGCTATCCAAGTTGAGTTGAACAGAAATATTATAATTATCTTTCAAATGTGTTTGATTGTGTTGTTCATATTTCATACTATTCTTAAGTTATATGACTATTACGATTTATCTCCAATCCAATTTTATGATTGGCTGTTTCTGTAATAATGTGTAAGTTTAAGGACAAGGATAGGCGAAAGAGGCCTCGCAAGACCAAACCTCATATTTTGTATTGTGAACCATACAATGACAATAAACCATATTACTATCATGTCTCTGTTGCCAGCACGAAGGCCGAGCCATTCCAAGTGAACCTGACGGCCTCGTGCAACTTCGGCTGCGAGTGCGGGGTGGCCGACGTGGAGCCCGTGTGCGGGAACAATGGCTTGACGTACTTTAGCCCCTGCCATGCGGGCTGCACCGCTCTCAGCTCGCGCTCAAACTACACTAATTGTGCCTGTGAGTAGCCTTCTCTGTCGTACACCCCTCCAAACCATACTGCATTTCAAGAGGAACTTGCCCACAATGTAAAGTTTTCAGTTTTCAGTGTCAACAAGACATACAAACAATCATAGTGGCTTTCCGTATGAACATGTTGTAGTGAAACTACTCACCATTCAGAGAAGTACCTTATGAAATACTGACGATTCATAATAGACGTTCACAATAGGTTGCATGTTACTTGTATGTAACGGTACGTGGTGAGGTAAAAATCGATGGCAAAAGTATCAATAATGTTACCTGTACTGTTTCATACAAGTGATCTTTCCACATTTGTTAGTATAAAATTTGAGTCATCAACATTTTTGACAAAATTAATATTGATGCATCTTATGATGTATTTTCTTAATTTTGTATCTTGTGTTGAAGTTGTATGACCATTTATACCTGTGAAATCATCCTGGTGGGAACTGTTTGAACTGTTTGGGGACTTCTTAATATTTGAAAATTAATGGAGATAAATCGAAATTTTAATCAATATTGATAACAAAAATACTCAATTGAATAGAAAAATTATGATCAGGATTCAGAATGGTAAATGGACGTAGCTAGCAATAAAAGGACATTCACTGCTCTGTAATTTTCATCTTACCAAATGGCTGGCGTATATGTGCTTCTTCTCGCAATACGAAATTCGGAAATTGTATTATTATGTGCTTCGTGGGAAGCAGAGTTGGGTAAGTTCCTGAAATGAAGGAACTGAGTAAAAGTTCAGTTCCTTGCCTAAAAAAGAAACTAAGTCAAGTTCCTAGTTCATCAGATAAAAAAGTAACTTTCAAGTTCCCAGAATTTGTAAAAGTTCCTTTAAAAGTTCTTGATGCGGACAATTCTCAGAATTTTCTTGGTGTTTAGACCATTAACAATGATAACAATATTGGTTTTTTATTTTATCAAGGTCGTTGCAGACAATTTTACCAAGTATCATAACATTTCAGCATCCAAGCAGGTTTCAAGCATCAAATAAAATCATTTGATCAATTCGAATTTATTCATTACAGTCGAATCTTTCAGTGGGATAGTAAATTGAAACAATAAAATTCCCACTACTCATGTAAACCATGAAGATAATTTTTTTCCAAATACTGTATCATGCTTTGAACTAAAATTTGAAACAGATCGTAAATAAATATGATATTATGAAAAAATGTAACGTGTTGGTATATAGGATGAGTCAATTTGAAACTTCAACACACAATATATTCTTTGACAGTTCTTCAAAGAAAATGGTTAGTATGATGCTTTAAAATTGAAATATATATACAAATATCCTAGGTCCTATTTAATTCTTTCATGATGCAGTATTCACAATCATTTACAAACAAGATACACAATGTGACCGAACAGTGCGAAGGTATAAACAACGATGATGAACGTGTGTGCCATGTGGACATCGATGCGTCTGGTCGATGTCGATGCCTCATGAGAACATATTTTCTATTGGCTGATCAAAATGTATACTATCTCGTGATTGGTTTTTGATTGTCATTTCTTTCACGTGCCGCGTAGGGGCTACTAAGACGTCAAACCTTAGGAATGTTAGTTAAAGGGACAGGTCGGTGAGTCAGTGTCTACCTGGCGGGGTTGTGTTGATGGCTAGTTGGGGTATTTTCCATTCGGTGGTGTCTATTTGGGTCAGGACACCCGAGCGTTAGTGGGACAGGACAATCATCCAAAAGCATAAAGCGTACCTGAGGGTAGTTGGACTCACGACTTGGGTTTGTTGACCGGAAATAGCGATGGATAACGATCACGCGTGATGTAAAAATAACTTCAACAAGTACACTTATGTTAAGAAGGAACTTTCAAAGGAATGTGAATTCGTTCCCAAGTTCCCCGAAAATAGTAACGAAGTTCCTGATGAAGTTCATTGTTATAAAAAGGAAATAGTTACTTTAAAAGTTACGAAAAAAGGAACGCGTTCCTTTCGTTAAGTTCCTACCCAACTCGGGTGGGAAGTGACCAATTAATATTATGTCCAGTGTTGAGTAGTAACTTTCAAAAAGAAACGTGTTCCTAGGAACGCTTTCCTTTTTCAAGAACTTTCAAAGATATGCATTCCTTTTTTTAAAAGGGAACTTTTAACCTTCAAGTTACAAATTTCCGGGAACTTTTAATATAGACGAAAACGTTCCATTGAAAGTTCTTTTAGGCATTGACTGTACTTCATTTTGGAAATAATCCAGAGTCTGCTTCATTTGTCATCAGTTATCTGTTTGAAATATTTGAAAATGGAAAATCATTCAGAATGTCCAGTCTTGGAATGTGGCAAACCCTAATCACTCACTAAAAGCTTATCGGCACTGGGATCGGGAATTGATGATCACACATGCAAGTGCATAGTCTAGACTAGTTGTAGTTATCTACAAGTTCAGAAGTTGATCGATACTTGTCAACGTCCCTGATTAGTTTGTCAAAACTCGCAGATTTCCCTATTATTAAAAAACTTTCCATGAAGTATAACACAGCTATTCCATCCAGTGCTGGTGTTGAGAGAATATTTAGTGCAGGAGGGCTGATTTTCAGTAACCGGCATGACCGCATGTCAGATCGAAATTTTAGAATTCAATTAGATCAGAGATTGGCATGTAAAACGATAGAATGTGTACAATTGATTGAACGATGCATGTTGTTCTTGCGACCAAGCGGGGGCAATTTCCTTGACCTGTATCCTATATCCCGTCATCTATCTGCTGAAGTAACTTTTAATAGGAACTTATTATTCTTCAGGAACTTTCAAGTTCCTTTTTTTCTGAGGAATTGTAACTTTCAAAAGTTCATTGTAAACATTGAGGAACTTAACTTTTAATAGTTCCTATATTTGAGGAACTTACCCAACACTGGTTGTGTTCCACCTGAATCTATTTTAATATTTGCAAGTCTGCTCTTGTCTCACAATTCAGAAACCACATCACTAGTTTACATTTCACTTTGGCATAAATAAGTACATATCATCTTGCCTCTCCCTCTCATCTGCTCTGTGTTGTCTGTGGCTCATTCAGCTAAGGCTCATTTGGCTAAGGCACTGCTTCAGAAGTAAAGTCGGGCATGGGTCCAAATCCCTCATAAGGCAAAGGCTTTTGTAAACAAAATGTATCTATCATCTGCTCATTTGTACCCCAAATAAACTAGCTGTTGGTGGGGTCGTGCAAACAAACAACCAAGAGCGTCTTTCCTTGATCTGATGACGTGGTGGTTCTCTGCTCAGGTATCCACGGGAGCAACAGCAGCTCAGGAATGCCGAGCGCCTCGGGTCAGCACGAGTTTGCCGAGGTGACAGTTGTGCCGGTCGCAACTGCCGGCCCGTGCAGCTCGCCATGCAGAACGATATTCCCGTTCCTCATCTTGCTGTTCTTCATGACCTTCATTGTTGCCGTTTCGCAGATGCCCTTGCTCATGATAGTCCTCAGGTATGATGTACATATTGATGTCACCAGAACAAATATTGGTGAAATGGCAGTCATAACCAAAGCTGCGTATTTATATAATGATGTCCCTAAATAAATATTCAAAGTGTAATTAAGATGAATCAATTCAAAAAATTAATCAAAATGTATTTTTATAATCGACAATAATAATAGGGTCAAATGTAGGGCTGTGCGAGTCTCGAAATTTTAAAGCGAGTCTGAGTCAAGATGACTCAAACTCGATCGAAAAGATTTATTCCCAGATGGAAAATTCGAGTTATGAAATACTTTTGGATCTCAAACTATTTCGAGCAAGCGAGCGAGGGTGGAAGGATAAACTTGTCATATTTTCATCATTGAACAGAATTGGTATTAAATATACAGAATTAATTAATATTGGGATTTTACGGCGCGTCAACGACGAGGTTATTTTGCGCCGGTTAAATATGCAGTATCTGAAACTTATGAAAAAGTTTTGTTTCTGCATTTCTTCGTTTGATTTTGCATATGAAATTGCTGAATGATTACAACGCGCATAATCTCACACTGTCAGTGGCACCAGACTGACTGACTCCGAGTGAGTTCTACTGAGTTGTAGTAACCACCAGACACGCACACGCGTCTGTCCCTTCCTCAGTTCCTCCCCCTCTCCATATCACATCCACACTCTTCAAGGACAGATCGAAATGTCATCACACGTGTTGTCAAGCCACTCGGGACGGCCAAGCACCAATAGCAAAAAGTTTGCGCGCCGTCGGAACCGGTTGGAACTAGCGAGTATACATGATCTCAGCGGTTTCTATCGGCAAAGCTAGCCGATCAAGTAGCGAACTCATCAAGTAGTTTCGCCCGGTTTCTCTCATAGGCAATACAAAATTGCCGTAATTCTAACCGGAAGTGATGATTTTCGTGGATGAGGACAAGTTTGGTTAACCCTTTTAGTGCCAAGAGCCGATATATCGGCTCTAAATATCTTGCTTGAGAAATGCCAAGAGCCGATACATCGGCTCTTACTTCAAACTTATGTAGTTCCCAAAGTTTCTGTAAAATAGCAATAGTAGTGACATATTCAGAAAGCTGCTATTCACACGAATTTCGTGTCACCAAGGTCAATATTCCACCATTTTTCCACAGCCGTCTATGTTTGTTTACATTGGGCTGAAATATGACAATGTTTTTTTGTTTTTTTTATACTAACTTTATACTTACTTACTTACTTTTATACTAACTTTAACTTTTATACTTTTATTGGGTTTTAACGATGCACTGTAATGATGAATGAGATCTATTGGCATCAGATGAATGATTAATGAGATGATGGGATGATGAGATGAAGGTTTTATGGGTAATGGGAAGGATAGTGGGAAGGAAGCGGTCGTGGCCTATATTGTGGGAACCATCCCGGCATTAGCCTAGACTACAGAGGGAAACCACGAAAAACCCCAGTAAAGATGGACGGTGGCGGGGATCGAACCGGGTCTGATATGTCCCTTCATGCACCTCCCGGTCACACGAAGCAAATGCGCTAACCACTCAGCTACTGTGCCGGTATGACAATGTTATTCTAGTTTGTTTTCAAAATGGCGTCTTGTGGAAGACGTCATTATTTTCAAGTTGAACAAGTGATTAGGGATTTAGTAGATGAATCAGATGAGGAAGAAGGAAGTGACTTTTCGGAAGATGCATTATCCCATCTTCAGATGAAATAGTGATGCGAGTGACATGGGCAAAGAGAGTGATGTACCTGATAAAAATGTGGCTAGGCCCACGCCTAGGCCTAGAGTAGGCCTAGTTCATGTCATGTCGTCGTCTTTTGAAAGATAGTTTGTAATGATTGAAATTCCACATAAAAATGAATGAAACTCATGATTCTTACTCAAAATAGTTCGTTCTTCATCATGCAATTCTTCAAAATAATGTTGAAAATTATTTGTTATCTGTACCATTGTCATAAACCCAACAAATATTTTGACAGTTGGAAAAAATAAAAATAAAAGTCATTTTTTTATTCATTGTCAGATGAAATATGAAATTACAGTATTCCTCATCCAAGTGCCCATCCTTCCATCACATTTCAAAAAATATTTCATGATATTTGACCGAATGATTGGCAAGTTATGTTTTATTTTGTGATTCACTGTAAATCGGTCAAAACCTACCTGGCATTGTTAGACACATTTTGGATCAAATCTGGTGGCACTAAAAGGGTTAAGGCGGACTCAGGTGAAAATCCCATCTTTGTTAGTATTGATTTTATCCACTTCAAATTTTGCACTTAGATAACCATCATGCTAAAACTGCAAAAAAAAACAATGGACATGATTGTTTGGTTTTAACGAAATATTCAACAGGGAAATTCATCTTTTGTTTTTCTCAAACAATATTTTTTTTCAATTTAATTTTTTCACAAAAATGTTGCGAAGTATTCTTCAAGGGTTGGTCAAAAGCCTATTGTTGTTTGATATTCCTGTTATATTTCAAGATAAGATTTTATTTACGATGTTTTTTTTTAACAAAAAAAAAAATCGAGACAATTGAACAACTTTTATAGATGTGGCACAAAAAAAACAAATTCTTGTTTTGTGAGCAAAAAAGTATTGCAGTAAATGCCCTATCAAGATTGACAATGTAAATTGTTATATTAAAAATGAGCAGACGGCTCAATGCACGGGGACACCAAATAATTTTTTCATGTATGATTATTGATATTTTTCAATATTTTGAAACATATTACTCGACTAAACTTCCGAACCGATAATTATTTGAAAAAAAAGGAAAATGCTTGAAAAAATGAAAATTTTTACCTGAGTCCCTCCTTAATTCAAATTTTTGTAAATCAAAATCATTTTTAGCGGGTCTCTTCCATTTTGGATCAATGAGGGTTTGAGCTCGCTTGCTCGAACTAAGGTTGTGCTCAAGCTCTCTCGAATTAAAATTTGTGCTCAAACTCGCTCAAACTAAAATAGTGCTCGAAACTCGCTCGAAAAAAGTCAATCTCGCTCGAAACATGCTCCAACTCAAAAAGCTCTGCTTGCACAGCCCTATTAAAATGTATCTTCTTTTTTTATGTAATAAGTGTTTTGATAACTTCATTCCTTAGAAGATACGACGGGTACTACATGTTATTCAATTTTATTTACTCTCCTACGAGATATTCTCCCTGGGAGCTCAAATACTTATGTGGAGTTTGTAAGAAGTGTGTTTTAATGTGTAATGAAATGAATAAATAAATAACCGTTCCTAAGATAACACCAACTCATTGAGTGGCAAATTGAAGTTTTGATCCAAGTGTTAAAATATTTCATAATGATTCTTGTAAGCCAGTGATGCACAACTTGCGGCTCCTGGGCCGCATGCCATGCCATTTTTTGTGGCTCTCCAGCTGAATGAGAAATTATAAAAATTTGCTAGCATATATCCCAATAATTTCACAGGGAATTGTTTTACCATTTTGGCCTGCTTTTATTGTCAATGTTCTTTGAGAAATTAGTGCTAAAACTGTTGTATGTTATTGCGCACGTCTTTCTGCAGATGTGCAATGTAACTACCCTGTTCCTTGTGACGGTATTCAGTTGTGCCAGCTGCCACAACTACTGCTGGCAGTTGAATTGTTTGGTTACTTTAGTTGAAGATAATATTCACTCTAAATTTCTATCAGCAATATATTTTGCGAAGACAATATGGCAGCTAATCACCGACTAGAAGAAAAAACTCAACATTTCCAGTTTTCTTCAATAATTATTTGGCCATTGATTGACAGTTTGAAATTATTCATAAATATAATTCATTTGAAATGTGTAACTTTCTTGTTTCAACTGTGATTTTTGCATCTTTTCCTGTATGTTTTTTCAAAATGAACCACGAGTAAATCATAGTAAAATGATATGATAAAATTTAACTACACCTAGACTACGGGTTTCAATTGAATGTTGCAATTTTTCCCAATGCAATGTGCAGAGTGACCAGAGTAGGCCCTAACTGGTATGAGAGAAATCAAATTTATGAGAGAATTCCTATAATTGTTTGGGATACTTGTAATCTGTGCAGCCCTTGAACAGGTGCAAAATTTATCAAATGATCCTTCTGATAATAAATTTGTAGGCCTACAACTCTGTTGTAGACCGCTTGTTGTTGTTCTAAAATACTGTTTTTTCTAATTGTGTGTATACATGTACAATACAATTATTTACATAGTGACCAAAGAACATCTTACTAGTCAAAAAAATAATGACGTGCACATCACAACACCATATCAAGAAGGACTTGAGAATAATATTTCACTAGCTAACCATGTTCACTGAAGGCCCAATATATTTGGTATAATGATCAATGACTTCACTGTCGCTTGAACTTGAAGTTGGCAATACCTAATATCAGACTGACCTCAAAGAAGCGAGGGGGGGGAAAAGAAGCCTAAAGCTGGACCTCCATGTGCGGAATTTGCTAAGCATATTCACAAGGCGGTTATTTTAGCCACCATGGTGGTAAAAATAATTAGTGACGAGAGCAGCGCGATTTGTGAATGTTGAGCTCGGCCCAACTTTTTGTATTCCGTCTAGTGAAATGGCCTGGAGTAGTTACTTTCCAACATTCAAACAAGCTACATCCTACTACATCCAACGAGCTAGTATTCCTACCGCTAGCAAAATGATCAGTGAAGACTGTGCTAACGGTTCCACTAGCAAAAATGAAATGCTAATCGATTTCATGGAAGGACAGCTTGAAGCTTGTAACAGATAACCCAGCCTCAGTCGATGTCGGACGTGGTTGAAGCTAGTTCACGACGCTCCTTGGTGAATCGTTCACAAAACTCCGGCTTGTAGCTCAGTCCGTTGGTATTCTAGTTATTCGAATGTCAATCACGCACACTTGATCGTTGTTTAATCTGGACCAATTGTTGCTCTTTCGCTGACAGATCTGTTGGGGCGGAGGAGCGGTCGTTTGCGCTCGGCATGCAGTTTGTCATCTTTCGCTTGTTCGGCTACATCCCCGCGCCGATCATCTTCGGCAACCTGATCGACTCCACATGCATTCTCTGGAAGAGCTCCTGCGGGGAGAAGGGGGGCAGGTGCCTGCTCTACGACATTGAGCAGTTCAGATTCAGGTAAATTATACTCTTCTTCTTCTACTCTGTTTTCGACTACTACCGTCCCACTATCCTTCCCATTACCTGAGAAGCCTTCATCCCATCATCCCAATAGATAATAACTATCATTACAGTGCATTTTTGAATTCAATATATTCAGGGATGCCTGGAATGTAGTTATTTTATGTACGAACAGAGAATGTATAGACAGAAAGAGGGACTGGCAATGGGATCTCCACTTTCATCAATTGTAGCAAACATTTTCATGCAAAACTTAGAGGAATACGCCTTGAAGAATGCAAAATTGAAGCCTTCATGCTTCTATCGCTACATCGATGATTGCTTCATGATTTGGTCACATGGGGAAGAGGAACTCGACAAATTTCTAAATTTTATGAATTCGATAAACAGGAAAATTAAATTCACAATGAGAAAAGAAGTAAATTGTAAATTACCATTTCTTGACATTCTTCTGAAAAAAAAAGAAGACGGTTCAATTGGGCATTCAGTTTATAGAAAAGAAACACATACAAATAGATATCTTCACGGAAACTCCAATCATCACCCGGCTCAGAAACAATCAGTACTAAATTCACTGGTGACAAGATCGGAGAGATTGACGGATAAAGACCATTTGTTACCAGAGTTGACCCACCTTAAAACAATATTCAAATATAACGGCCACTCACATCAACAAATCGAAAAATCCATGGCTTTCATACCGTCTGACAGAGCGGAAGAAAATGACGTTGATAAGTCAATCGCATTGGCTTCACTTCACTACCATACATAAGTGGCGTCACTGACAAAATCAGTAGAATGTTAAAAAAGAATAAAATCCAAACATTGTTCACCGCGGATAACGTGTGGCGAGACCACCATGTGACGGTCAAAGATAGGATACCCTTGGAGAACTGTGGGGTATATGAGGTTCCATGCGAATGTGGATTAACATATATTGGGCAAACGATGAAACCAGTGTCTGCCAGGCTAAAACAGCACAAATATAATGAGAGGGTCGGCAATGTACATAATTCAGCCATAGAAAAGCATGCTATTGAAGAGAAGCATCGTATTCTTTATGAAGATGCGAAAGTTGTGGATCGTCAAGTGAAACAGTGGCCAAGGGCAATAAGCGAGGCCATCGAAATAAGAACACACCCTCACAATTTCAACGGTGAAGACAGCGGATACATCATGTCCCCCAGTTGGTCCAAATCGAAAAGTCTTGTATCAAGTCAGCCACTGTTTATTTGTATTTTTATTTGTATTTGTATTTTTATTTTCAATCTCACTATTTTTATGCTCGCTTCTATATTTTTTCACTGATATTAGAACAATTTTCGTATTTATGTTTAATGAGCCAAGGTTCCATCCATATATTGACTGTGTTGAGAAGGTAGTGGTATCCAAGTGCATATGTTGAGAAATAATCGATTACAATTTTTGTCATATTATTCAGTTCAATAATTCTCTTGAAGAAGACCATAACGTAATGGTTGAAACGTAGAGATATTGAAAAGAAATCACAATTTCATACACGACTTGAATCTTCCTGTTAAATATATATCATTATTATAATATGAGTCGTGAAAGATT
>OZ023327.1:30302984-30345484 GCA_964007535.1 Brachyptera risi
TATATATATATATATTATATATATATATATATATATATATATATATATATATATATATATATATATATATATATATATATATATATATATATATATATATATATATATATATATATATATATATATATATATATATATATATATATATATATATATATAATATATATATATATATATATATATATATATATATATATATATATATATATATATATATATATATATATATATATATATATATATATATATATATATATATATATATATATATATATATATATATATATATATATATATATATATATATATATATATATATGTATATATATATATATATATATATATATATATATATATATATATATATATATATATATATATATATATATATATATATATATATATATATATATATATATATATATATATATATATATATATATATAAATATATATATATATATATATATATATATATATATATATATATATATATGTATATATATATTTATATGTTTTTATTAATAAAAACACTGCCGTCAATACAGATGCCACTTGGACACAGTATAACATGCAACATAAATTATAAGAAATTTAAACATTGTCATAATTATTAATTATAATAATATTATCTTGAAAAAATTATCGATATTCGTTGGAAAGATTACAAAATCAATAATGACATATACTAAATAATTCTAACACTATAAAAAAAATAATATAAAACACAATACAATTATAGTAAAAAAAAAAAGTAACCTAATAGAACAACTAACAAACTCTTTTAAAAGCACCTATTTTTATGTTGTTTTTTTGTGTCAGCTGTTGACCATAAAGGTGATTTCTAAGGATGACAATTGAACCTGTTAAGGCCAGCATGCTTATGTGATTGATTGTTTTTTCCTTATTTTGAATTGTTTACAGAAGTCGGTAAAGTACTTCGTTATTGTACCCCTTGCACCCACAAATAAACCAACTACTATGATTTATAACTATATTTGTAATTTTGTTTCTATGAACTTATAACGTGAGCATTTTTCAAGGTAGTGTGCTCCCCAACTAAATGTAGGCTCTCAATTCAAGTTCTCTCAATTACTACCCACTAAATGTCATCAAGTTGATGAGAAACTACATTTTAGAATAGAAAATGGACGGGGGAGGGCAAGTTTTTTGAATCATATTACGTTTTCCTGTGTTAGGAATGTGAAGTTACCTATTTTCTTAGCATCATGCACTTCACTTCAATTCGGGGTGGTGTTATATGAGGGGACGTGGGGAAAATGAGCCAAGTGTTTCCTGTTATTTTCCAGGCCGTATTGCCGTACATATTGCGTATTGGCGTGTATTGCGTATAAGTTGCACCTGGCATACAGTTTTGATTTCACACCTTTTTTATCAGGAAGTTTTTGTAGTTGTTAAAATATTTCAGGACTTGGCTCCAAGTTTTCACCCATCAGGGTTTTTGGTGTGATATCAGAAATTTTTGTTGCTTGTATTGTATTGTATTGTATTATTCATTCTCCGTTAGATTTGGTACATGGTACAAATATAGGATTTGACATACTAAAAGAAAATGAAAACCAGACTAATTACACTCAAAAATTACGTGAATTAATACGATATATAAATATATGTGATGTCTGAAGTTTTGAGGGCCGATGGTTGATGGTAATGCTGGCTTTGCGGAGATTTGCCCTTCTGGAATGAGTGTGGGTGGTTCTGAAAAGAACCCTGTAACTCGACGTTTCGGCGAAAAACTATTCGCCATCTTCTGGAGTCGTTCTTGTCTTCTTGAGGTACTCGAATCGAATGGCATACGCTCTCTCTGGTGGGTCCTATATAGGGAAATGCCCGACCAATGAGCGACGAGGATTACGATCCTGACGTTGTCATTGGTTCGCGCGTTGACGGTGGGCTAAGTCTGGCTCCTGGTCGCTCGGTCGGATGTGCGGATGCCTCTGCTCGTCACCGGTGGGTTGGATGTTGGGTCGAATGGCCAAGTGTCGCTTTCGGATCGGACTGCCTTCTTGAGAGTCTCCGCATCGAGCTGGATGCGCGTACTGGGCTCGCCCTGGGCGTTGGTGCTGGCCACGACTTCTCGTCCCCGGTCCGTCTCGGATGGTGGAGTTCGGGCCTGTGACAAAGTCCCGTTGAGAGGCTCGACCGTGTGGACGGCTGTGGTAAGAACGGCCTTTTTGAGAGCGTTTACAGCGAGCTGGCTGCGCGTGTTAGGCCTGGCTTGAGTCGTGGTGGTGATCTCGAACTTGCGTCTCCGGTCCGTCTTGGTTGGTACAGTCCGGGCATGGGACCGTATCTTGTCGGTGGGCTCGACTGCGTGGATGGCTATAGTGGACAGGATAGGCTTCCATGCTTGTGGGAGACAGCGGCTGTCGTCCCGAGCGTTCATGTTGTGCTCTCGCTTCTCGATCTTGATGCTCTCGCGAACTGCACGTTGGTCGAAGTTCTCAACGTTTGCGAGAGAATGCGCGCTCCTGAAGTGGATGGCGTGGCCAGTTGTTTTGGCATGCTGAGCAAGAGATGACGATTCTGCGTTGAGAGTGACGTTCCTGATGTGTTCTTGTAGGCGGACGGCTATCTTCCTTTCTGTCTGACCGATGTAAGTTTGGGCACAGTTGCCGCAAGGTACCTCGTATACACCTTTGCCTTCAAGGGGGACTTGATCTTTGACGCTTCTGAGGACCGTCCCTATTTTCTTGTCCGTGTTGAAGATGGACTTTATGTTGACTTCGGCCAGGAGTTTACTGATGCGGTCAGAGGTACCCTCGACGTAGGGGAGATATGCGTACGCCAGAGGTTTCACAGCGTCTTCTTCTTCCGTTCGTGTTCTGGGTTTCCGATCCCATGCCTTGTTGATGAGGCGATTGGAAAAACCATTCAGCAACAAAGCTTGGTGTAGAGTTTTCTTCTCGGCTCCAATGTTCTCGGCATCTGATATCCTTTTCGAGCGGGTGGCGAGTGAGTTGGCCACTGATCTTATCTGCGATGGATGGTGGTGAGATGTGGCGTGCAGATAGCGGTTGGTGTGGGTTGCTTTTCTGTAGACAGTGTGACTGAGGTTCCCATCCGGTTTCTTAGAGACCAGCACGTCCAGAAAAGGTAGACTGCCGTTTTCTTCTCTCTACATTGTGAACTGGATGTTCTGGTGGATGCTATTCAGGTGGAGAAGGAACTCGTGAAGATGTTGTTCGCCGTGCTGCCAGATGACAAATGTGTCGTCCACATGGCGCAGCCAGCATCTCAATTTTTATATATAAATATCACTGTTATTGAATGGTATATAGGCCTATTAACTCAGTATTTTATTTGCTTGGAACAGTCATTTGGCAAAATTGGTCTTGTTAAAATCCGTGTATTTCAGAAATTTTTTGTAATTCCTGAACCCCGTAGAATCGTATTAAAAGAGGGAAATTTTCAAAAATGTACCTGCAGGGCATGGTTCCCTCCTTGTATTCACCATCAATATGCACACTCAGTTTTGGGGGCGCACAATTGACTGCCCAACTGATTGTTTGCCCGGGGTACTAAAATGACACTGAACGACCCTGCAGCTACAAATATTGTATTTTTGGAGCCATTTTTAATTTCATAAGTAGAATAATTTCGGCATCTGAACCTCATCTGAAATATGCTAAGCCGTATTAAAAATGGGTGAAATTTAAAAAAAAAATTCTGCAGGGCCAGAACGGGGCCTTCCCCCCGCAGGTCGCCGGCTCCGTGATAACGGGCCATTGCAGAACTGTTCTCATGTGGCATTTTTTTTTTCAAACTGAAATCACTCCCCCTCCCCCATAAATATGATCTGGATCCACCCCTGCTTAAGTTTGATATGTCGTGTCGTGTATGGCGCATCATTCCATTACAACAAACTGGAGGTATTTAAGTTTGTTAGTTTCGGAGATACAGTAAGATCAAAACCGCCTGAAAGTACTTCGTGTAAACAGTGTACAGTGTTGGGGAAGTTCCTTTTTAAAAAGAACTTTACAAAAGTTCAGTTCATTACTGTGAGAATGAACATTTCAAAAGTTCAAGTTCATTTTCTATATTTTATTCTGAAAAGTTCAAGTTCGTGTGAAAAGTACATAAGTTCACGTGAAAGTTCATTTCGCGTTTTTGTTTTTGCTTTTAACGTCAATTTGGACCACTGACAGTATTATATAGCTAATATTGGTAGGGCTTACTGGTCAGAAAACCGCGTCTATCTCCATCTCTCTCACTCAAGTACAAACGTCATGGAAAAATGTACTACTCGTTTGAAAAAAACGTCTCACCGGCGAACTTTCGAACTTTTGAAAAAGTTCGTGACCGAAAAGGAACTTTTACCAAGTTCACGTTCACTATGTGAAAAACGAACGCGTTCATATAAAAGTTCATTTTGCAAGTTCACTCCCCAACACTGACAGTGTAGGCCTAAGCGTTTAGTTGGCTTCCCGAGGGACTAGGCTCCCGTCGAGTTATACCGCTCGACTAGATTCTCTCAATTTACACATGATGAATATTCTCACTTGATTTTTGATCTAAAATATTCAATTTTAGAACTGAGACTAGATTTGAGTTTCAATTTCAGGACTTGATATCTATGTGACCACAAAACTGAGAAATTCATCAAAAAGTTTTTTGACAGGTCTTGAAAATTTTGACAAAAAACAAAAGGACACTAGTTCTTGGCTTTTTGCAATCAATTTCTATGAAATGGTGAAAGAGAAGTGGTTCTAGTATTATTTTGTGAATTTAATCTCCGTGACCTTTAAATCATTGGAAAGATCCACTCCCAATTTCTCCAGCCATTTGAATCAGAATCAAACTTGAAAAGAGGAAAAAAAGGACAATAAATCATGATTTATTTTGTCAAGTTTTGTAGGAGGATGAATGAAAAAATTTAAATTTCTTAAATTTTTTCAATAAGATTGATCTCAAGTATTTACAAATTTTTTTATTATACTGAATTGACCCTTTTCAAAAAGAATGAGCCAACTAGCGGCGATGTTCGAACTAGAACGAGATGTCAGTACCTATGTTTGAAAGTCTATGCTGCCAATGCGATTTAGCATGAATGATTTCTATTATTGTGCATCACAGTGAACATATCTACTTATATGATGGTAGTCTCAACATTTATATGTTTACTATTTATTACTTTTTTTATTTATCATCTTTTATTTACTGTTTATTTATATGTTTACTATTTATTACTTATTTATTTATTATTTTTCATTTACTGTTTATTTATATGTTATATTTATATATATATATATATATATATATATATATATATATATATATATATATATATATATATATATATATATATATATATATATATATATATATATATATATATATATACTGAGAGATTTACATGCACACTGTTAGAGTAAAATGAGAGATAATGTGAGTTATATATCTTGGTGTTTTGCCTCTAACCTTCTGGATAAGAGGACTAACTTTTTCAACAGTACTAAACCTCCAGAATGCAATACCAGCAATCTCGTCAGCTAGAAGGCGATGTAGCAGGCAGTAAGCGCCTGCGCATTGAATTCTGGAAAGTCTATTGATTTTTGATTTTCTAATTGAACCCAACTTTGAAACTTACCAGATCTGAGTTCTAATTCTAGTACTCTACTATGTACCCAATAAATTGAGAAATTCAACAGCAATAATTTCAAGATTTCCAAAACGGACTTTTGAAATACTGATAACTTCATTGCCTTCTGATGCTGCGCATCGCATCACCTATCATCACTGAGGTCGTCGAATCCTCAAGGATGCCATGTTGGTGATGCGGCCTATGGTTAACTGACTGATGTACTATCAGTTTAAAATTTACCATTTTCTCCAAAACTTCTGAGAAGGAAGTAAGGAGTGAGATTGGACAGTAGATTGAACAGATGCATGCACCTCCTCATTCTAGTATCGAGTAAAATATGACATGTTTCATTTTTTTTCAGAAACAATATCAGTATGAAATGAATGGTTGACGATGTGGGCTAACTCAACGATGACTCTTGGAGATGACCAGCCGTAGCAATTCGAAATGTTAATACTCGAGGTTCCTTATTTTCTCATTATATATAATCAACTTTCAATTCAATTTTTCTTTATTTGTCACTCATTGAATAATCATGCAAACCATATGAAATTACAAGACAAAAAGGCAGTATTCACCGCTTGTGAATAACTGTGATCTTCCACACAACCTTATTTTACTCCCTATGCATAATTCATAGATAATAATGACTGTTGTTATATATATAGGTTGTTTATTATTATCATCATTCATTTACATAAAACATTAGGTTCACTTGTTCACAAAGTCTAGCGCAAGGCTTATCTGTGGATTATACAGAGAATAATAAAACGAAGAAAGAAAACACTACATTTGCATATAAAAAATAACATTGCGCTTAGTTAAATTAGATAGATAGAATAATGGGAAGAAATAGGATAATGGTGGATGCGAATTACACATTTAGTGACAAAAAAATCAATTTGCAAATAATTACAGAGTACCAATCAAGGAGTCTAAAAGCCAGCACTTGATTTCTTTTTTGACAGAACTTAAGTTTTGAAGTTTCAATAGATGTTGAGGAACAGAATTAAAAATAGATGGAATGGCGTACATCAACCGCCTTTTATCATGCTTATTATTATAGCGGGGAATTACATAGCTAATTAAGTTATTTGATCTGGTGTTTGAGGTGTTTGTATAGAGAATTTTGAAATCATCTGAAAAATAGAACTTTGTTATAAATTTAGAGAAGAATAGACTTTGTACAGGCAGTAGCATAGAATATCGATACAGAGATTCAATTTTATTATTCAATCTCGATTTTAAATCAAGTGGTGCAATAGAAATGATCATATTATTTTGAAGTGAAGCTATTCTATTTAAATAGTTGGATGAAGCATTGCCCCATGCAAGTAAGCCGTACGAAATCAGAGACTCAGCCATAGCAGTATATATTAAACGATTCACATGAGATGGTAAAACAAATTTCAGATTAAATAATTGAAGAGCACAAGCCCTTAATTTTGTACACAAGCTGTCTATATGATCCTTCCAAGTGAAATATGTATCAATTGTAATACCCAAATATACGTGACTGTCCACAACATTTATTTTATCAGTACAAGAATTACACCTCAGGCCTCAGCTCACTTAGTCCTATTGAATTGTGAAGACAGCTATAATTATGATAAATGATATCAACAGATTCAAGCCTGAATTCATTGAATAGGGAACAAATATGGATAATTTTAGTTTTGCTTGAATTTATCACCAAGTTATGGTCGTGAGTCCATTTTAAAATATTATTGAAATCTGCTTGCATATTGCACTCTGCAATCTTTAAATTTTTATGAACTGACAATAAGACAGTGTCATCGGCATACAAAAAAACCTTACAATTCACAAGACAATTTACCATATCATTAAGATAAATTAAATAAAGAATTGGTCCCAAAATTGAACCTTGTGGCACGCCACTTTCACAAGTTTTAGTATCACTAAATTCATTGTTAACTTTCACTAAAAGAGTTCCATTCGTTAAATAACTCTTAAACCAATCCAACATAGGGCCTCTAACACCAATATTATCAAGTGCTTTTAATAATTTACTGTGGGAAAGAGTATCAAAAGCTTTTGAGAAATCAATAAACATAGAAATAATGTGCATATTATCATTCAGTTTACAGTTGACGTAATCCGAAAATTCAACAAGGTCAGAAGTACTTTTTCCTCTTTGGAAGCCAAATTGGAATTCGCTAATGATATTATATTTTCTTAGATAATTAGTTAAGGTTATTGCAACACACCGCTCCATTATTTTATCAATTATTGGCAACAATGCTATTGGTCTATAGTTTGAGTATAATAAATGATCACCTTTTTTATAAGCAGGACGATTTACCGCAATTTTCAATTTATCTGGCACAACACCATGTTCAAAGGATAAATTTATAAATTTAGATAAAATAGGGCTAATAGCATCACTTTGAAACCTTAAATCACAAACTCTTATCAGATCGAAACCGGCTTGTTTATTCACGTCTAATTGTTCAATTATAGATTTTATGAGGCTAGTAGAAACCGAAGGCATAAACATAGACTGCACTTGATTATTATGTGTGACTTCACGAGACGTCATAATGTCACAGTTATGCATTATAGATTTAACATCATTAAAGGACATAACAACCCTGGGAATAGATTTGAATGAATGATGACGCTATTTTTTCCCTTAATTTTTGGAGAAAACTAGAAATCATCATCTCATTCCCAGAAATTCAAATTAATTTATTTGTCCGTCAAATTATCACATAGGAGACGCCCCTTTTTCTGATTCGTGACGTAGATGTTACCCTATTTCATTTCAACCGCGTTCACAGCACACCGAATGTCACGCACAGTGGTGCTAAAACTGTCACTGACGCTCTATTTTTGAAGTCACCTGAAAATGAATTAATTCATTGTAATCTGCAAATGTTGCCCTGCCTGAATGATATTTCAAATATCTTCTACATACATTTCTTAATCAATTACACTCCATAATAAATCACCCGTTTTTTCGGTAAAAAACAACCTTTTTCCACAACTATTTGCATGCGTAATATAAGAGATGAAAATACGTTCTCAAGGTGCAAAATGTTCAGACAATTGTTATTTATCATTGAAAAATTATTTCATCACCCTGACTATTATAGTACTCTTGTAATCGTTTATCTAGTTTGTCACAAATCTTTGTGTTTTCGCCGGGATTCGTGTTAGCTTGAGCGTGCAAATGGAATTTCAGTCCGCCTGATATTCCTAGCGCAACCGATGAAGAAATGACGAACAGTTCACTTTATTAAAACAACGATTCCGAGAGTGACATGATAGTTAGCGTGTTGAAGTAATTTTTCAATACTAGGTAACAATTGCTTGAACATTTTGCACCTTGAGAATGTATTTTTATCTCTTATATTACGCGTGTAAATAGTTGTGGAAAAAGGTTGTTCTTTACCGAAAAAGCGCGTGATTTATTATTAATTAATTTATATATTAATAAAATATTAATATTAATTTATATTAATAATATATTATTCATTAATTGAATAATTATCTATTTATTTGTGATTTTTATTTTTTCAGTATATTTGAAATATTATTCAAGCAGGTCAACATTAGCAGATTACAATGAATTGATTCATTTTCAGGTGACTTCAAAAATAGAGCGTCAGTGACAGTTTTAGCACCACTGTGCGTGACATTCGGTGTGCCGTGAACGCCGTTGAAATGAAATAGGGTAACATCTACGTCACGAATCAGAAAAAGGGGCGTCTCCTATGTGATAATTTGACGGACAAATAAATTCATTTGAATTTCTGGGATTGAGATGATGATTTCTAGTTTTATCTCAAATTGAGGGAAAAAATAGCATCATCATTCGTGCAAGTCTATTCCCAGGGTTGTTATGTCCTTTAACAAAAGAGGTAGCAAAGTTTGCAACAATCGTATCGCTTGGAACTGTTTTTTCAATGTATTTAGATATAACGTCATCGACAGAATCTTTTTTCTTTCTACCTGAAACGTAATTAATATTTCGCCATGTTGTTTAATATTACCTTTCGATTTATTGAAAAAATCTTTGTAATACTTTGCCTTAGCACCCACTATCTATTTATTGATTTTATTTTGACATTTTTTATACTCATTTCTCAGTGTTATTTTGCATTCATTGGTACAGTCTTTCCATTTTCTAAACAATTGATCCCTCTCTTTCAAAGCTTTTCGGATATCATCAGTAATCCATTTTTTTTGCGTTCGAGTTTTTGGTGAATTAAAGGAGGATAGATAATAAGGTTTGTTATAACATTAATTGAATATAGCCAATATAGCATTGTACATCTCCTCACAATCCGTAAACGTTAATAAATGATTCCAATCACAATTCTGAAAATGTTGTCTCAAAGTTATTTCGTGGATAATCTTATGAGATACCACTGGATCGATTAATTCATTTTGTATTAGATTATTTGATAAACAGATGTCAACCAATACCATATAATGGTCAGAAACTTGAATAACAGTAAATAATAATAGTAGTAATCATATCATCATTAATAATTAATAGTGATGATAATTGTAGCAACAATAAAATATTAATGAGAGAGAATAATATAATAATAGTGATAAATAAATTGGAAATATAAATGAAAGTAGATTTCGTTATCTCGATGTAGCATAGGCAGGCGGAAATCAACAAGTGCGCAAATGCGCAATAAAATGAGAAATAAAATAGAAATGAACACATTTTTGTTATACAATTAGATTCAAATCAATGATAATTGAATAACAACTTCAAACTAGTCTGTGATTGGAACCTACCCCTTTGATCAGGTACAATATCGTTGATTTACATGTTCAGTACACAACTATATAGGCCATTATATTTTCACCATTACCGTACCATGATCATTTGCGCGCGCATTTGACTAGCCGCCAGTAATGAGGTGTAGAAATTGTCAACAAAGGTCAGTTTGATGACAAAGCCAATATGGCGCCGCCCATGAATGAGCGCGTAAGATCCCGTATAGCCATGTAAGCTACGTTGTAAAAATGATATTTTCATTTATTTATATCTGGCTCAACGACACATTGTAATGATAACCACAATCTATTGGCATTGGATTAATGACTATTGAGTTGAAGGCCTCTTAGGTAAAGGGAAGGATAGTAGGAAGAAAGCGGTCGTGGCCCATGTTGTAGGAACGATCTCGGCATTAATCTAGACTACAGAGGGAAACCACGAAAAAGCCCTGTAAAGATAGATGGTGGCAGGGATAAAACCTAGGCCTGGTATGCTTCTCACCTCCTTACTGAATCACATGGAGTAAGCATATTAGCAACTGAGCTGCATGTGCTGGTACAGTAATATTTTTTTCTAGAATTACATCTAGTTGGTACAAAAATACTACAAAAAAAGATAATTCAAATGCATATTTTGGTAATCACCACTGTTTTTATTTCACGACGTATTCGAAGTGAGGTAATTACTAGATAGCAACGTTGCAATACCACCGGTGAGTCTAAGAAAACATTTGCTCAGTTGACTGCCTTCCAAAATGGAATATTGCACAATACATCATACCAAAGCAAGATTCATTTACAATGATCACAAATCATAAATAAAGCATAAATATTTAATATGACAAACATTTAGTCGAGATCAGGTTATTTTAAAATAAAATTACAACACGTGAATCTTGATGGGCCTACCAACTCTCGTGATTCATTCAAATCATAGGTAGAGTGGGCTATTCGAAGATGTGAATCAACTGTGTTGACTCATTTAGCGCACTCCATCAATTAAAATAATCAAGTCAGTAGTTTAGCAGGTATGCGGCCCGCCACGCTCCAATGTTGACATCACACTAACCAATGGTGGAGGTCTGTCTTGTCTTAGAGTCAACATTACATGCCCACGCACTTGATATCACGCGATGTATGCCTACCTATTGGGTTTAGACAAAACGATTTATTTATCGTTGTATTGTGTGATCTTTGCTCTGGAAAAAAAAACCTTCGAGATGAACAGAAAAGCTATTTTTGATTATAGTTACATCTATCTCACAATAACTCCAATATTAATTCAAATATGTTGTTTTTACATCAATCTCATTAGCATTTGAGAGCTACCACAATGAACTGAAAATAACTGAAATCAAACTTCATCTGCATAGATACATTAACTTGAAGAATGCAAGAGATTACTTCATTTTTACATGAGAAAATAATTAGTATATCAAGCGGTTTTCTGTCTGGTCAACTCGCAGAGACTGCAATATCACACCCAGTGCCATCTTCACGAGTCAACAAGACAGAAAATATTGCTCGATATACTACCGGTAATTATTATTTCAGTTAAAATGAAGCAATCTCGTGCATTCTTTGAGTTTATGTATCCACGGAGATTAATTCCGATTTCAGTTAATTGAAATTCATTGAGGTGGCTCTCAAATGCCTCGAGTTAGATGTGAAAACAACACTTTTTAATTAATACTACGGTCATTTTGAGATCGAGATTAGCGTTACTGTTCATTTCGAACTATGTTTCTTCCGAGCAAAGATCACACAATAAAATAGACACTCCCATCTTTTTAAAATGTCCGTGAACGTAATCTCGACTCCAGATACAAGACGACTGGCTTGATTACCTATCTTTATTGATAAAGGGCACTAAATGCATTGCCACTGTTGATTCAAGTCTACGAATAAGCCACTCTTCCCAAGATAAGGCATTAGAAGGATTCGTAGGGCCTTCAAGTTGCAGACAGTCAATAACTAATGGTATACTCTGATGAGGCAAGACAACTTTGCATGGTTAAATAGAGACGGGTAAACTTGTACACCACTTGGAACAAACACTACACATGTTCTAGTTCATAACATTTTCTGGTCAATATTTAAAAATACATTTTCAAATGCAATCTAAAAGTGCTGGTAGCCATCTGACAAACTAAAATTATTTTCTGGCAGTCAAAAAATAGGTTTTTTATGATGAAAATACATAAAGAGCTAGCTTGTCAAGGATATGAATGGATCCATCACGAATTGATACTCTTCAAAATGAACGTTAAAATAATGCACCAATCCGTTTTATTAGTGTATAACAGCACTAAAATTCAGGCAGAAAGAATTTCTACAACAAGAAGTGTTGAAAACGGTATATTTTGAATTGTCACTTGGAAAATATGAAGATTTATTTATATTGAGCATGTCAATACATTCCTTAGTTGTGTCAGATGAGCTCAGGGAAACGCTATGCAAGCCATGTGCTGGTCGTCATCAGGTACAAGTAAAGAATGTATCAATATTTGAAATATGAGATAAAATCATAATTCCAAGCACCAATTTAAAATGTGCTCTAATCACCCACATTGTGTTTTTAAAATATTCTTTCTGCCCGTAGCACTGCCAACTGTTGGTGTCAAATATTGAAGAAGAAATAGTATAATATAATGAAAACTATGGTTGTTATTTTTGTGGGGTGACCATATATGAGAAGGGGCAAAATCCAAGACAGCACTAAGAAGAGCAAAGCCAAAAACATTGCATGCAAAAATTTGTATTCTGTTAGTGTTCTTCAGTCTTATAAAATCATAACTAGAATATATTTCTTTTCTATGATTGTACACATTATTCAAACTCTATAGGATAAATCATACTTTCACATTGGTTTGTACTGTTTTTTTGAAACCTATGAAGCTCATGTCCTGGAAGTGTATCAACAGATTATTTAAATTCTACGAAATACATTGTTCATGAACTTCAGTATCGTATTCTTTTCAAAATTGAAAATAAGAACACATTACCATACGAAGAGAATTTCATGTATGCACGAACACGTACAATATTGTAGGCCTATAATATATATATATATATATATATATATATATATATATATATATATATATATGTATATATGTGTATATATATATATATGTGTATATGTATATGTATATATATATATATATATATATATATATATATATATATGTATATATGTATATATGTATATATGTATATATATATATATATATATATATATATATATATATATATATATATATATATATATATATATATATATATATGTATATATGTATATATATGTATATATGTATATATATATATATATATATATATGTGTGTATATATATATATATATATATATATATATATATATATATATATATATATATATATGTGTGTATATATATATATATATATATATATATATATATATATATATATATATATATATGTATATATATATGTATATATATATATATATATATATATATATATATATATATATATATATATATATATATATATATATATATGTATATATATATGTATATATATATATATATATATATATATATATATATATATATATATATATATATATATATATATACATACACACACACACAATAATATATAATTCATCATATGGTTGAAACCGGGACATATGCTGGTCTCGAGATATCGTCACAGGAGAGTGGGACCGGAGGATCCCAACAAGGGCAATCCTGAGACGGCTAGTCATCCTACACTTGATACGAGCCAAAGCAATCTATTGAACTCTTCCGTTTAAATCCTCTACGGATCACATATAGCCCACTGGGATCAACATTGATCTTCAACTCCTTTTGCTATTTCTCATACTACAAATCCAATAACATCTAGCTTTTGTCACATTTAATAAGGAATTTTAGCAGCCAATCATCAGTTATAACCAGATGGCTTACAGCACTCCATATTATAAATATTTACACATACATAAAATCCAAATAACTCTGATAAGTGTGGGCAGGAATGGAAATGGTAACAATTTTCGTAATAACTTTTGAAGTAAATTTCCGAATGCAAATAGTTTATGAGAAACACAGATGTACCCAACAGTGTACAGTGGAACCTCTTTGGTACGTTTTTCAGGGGACCAGTTAGAAAAAACTTACTAAAGAAAGTAGGTATTCAACATGTGGGAGCATATAGATGGGATCAAAAATAAAACTTACTAAGGTGAAAAATGTACTAGAGAAACTTACTAAAGAGGTTCTACTGTATCTGTAAACCATAAAACTGGTGGCCAGTAATGTTTATTTTGAGAGCAGCTGCTACACAAATAACAATAGATAAACATTCTGCTTTCATATAATCTAGATCTGTTCCATTGGGGAGCACAAACTGACAGTTTGATATCAAAAACTTAAGAAAACTGAAAACTCACTGAAATTTGTGTTTTGAATCCTGTACACTTTCATTAGGCAACTCAAACCTAAAATCTGCAGCTGCAGGCACCAACAATATTTTTCATTTTGAATTGTTGTGAAAACGGTATGTTTGGAATTGGCGATCGGAATTGCAGTAATTTTGATTTTGTAATTTTGAGTAGGACATTATAAATAGGGCTTGCAATATGTTCTTTACTAGTGACTGATAACTGACCAGCACATGGTTCGCACAACAGGCAGTAGCCATCGATCACAAGTTAACAACATACCAACACGCCTTATTTATAATAAATCTCGACTAATTCCAGGTGTCATTTTAAAATATGGTGTTTTCATTACAATTTGTTGAAAGCATAATTCTTTCTACCCGCAATGGCAGCTTTTAGTGTTAGGCTCAGCTGCTCAGAGCGAACAAGTCCAAGTGGCTACAAGACTACACACGCAGTTAACTGGTATCACATCTGCATCACAAAAACAGACATCATAGGACTACGCTGTCCACTTTTGATCTTACTTCACGCAACCAACTATGACAACAATTACATGAGCACGGGAAGAAACTTGATCAGCATGCACGAAACAAAGACAGCTGCCACAGATGGTGGCAGGAAACAAAGACAGCTGCAACAGAGGGTGGCATGAACAAAGACAACGGTCACATGGGGTGGCACCAAACAAAGACAACAGCCACACGGGGGCACGAAATGAAGACGATGACCTTAAAGGGTGGCATGAAACAAAGACAACAACCACAGAGGGTGGCATGAAACAAAGATGAATCATACGGCATCACACGGTACAAGTGAAGATACGGATAGGTTTCGGTACACACAATGCTCCAAATACGAAGTGCGCGACAGCATGTGAGGCAGATAGGTCAAATGTAAATACCGGTAAGTTCAAATTTCTTCTATAAAGATGAGCTTTTCAGAAAATATCACATATTATTTATTGGTGATCAACCACAGAAAAAGTAAAACAAAGTCCTCGGCTCGGTAACAAAAGACACAGATAGGTTTCGCTCCAGACACGGTTGATATAGCGCTCACATACAAGCCATTTAGCACGTGAATCACACTAGCTAAATACAGTATAACCAAATCAATCTCCATACAAAGAAAGAATAGTTTCATTAAATTAAAAAGAGTTTTGCAGAAAAGATAAGGCAGTACTATTTATTAGGGATGGGCTATACCATTCTACGCTCAATCTACAGTGATGCCGGATAAAAAATTTCATGGTGGGAATTCATTTATACCATAAAATTTTGATATTATCGTCAAGTTGATAGGACTAAAAAAGATTATCAATAATTAAATCGTCATCTTTTCCCACCCCTACTATTTACTGGTTACTAGCAATAACCACGAGCAGAGAAATACAAAAGCCAAAGGAAGGTTTCAGTCCGAACCTAGTTTCATACAGTGCTCATACACTGGCCATTTACCATGTGAAGCACACAAGCCGCACATAGCCAAGATCTACTTCAAGCAATCTCAGACACCCTCACACTGGTCACAGAATGTGTACTTTATCTAACTCTGCTAACTATTACTAAACATGTGTATCGTAAAAATCAAAACAACTCTGGATGCTTGGAATTACATAAATAGAAATTGATACATAAACTCATCATTATAATGAACGGGAGAGTGAGCGAAAGACAGGGAGAGAAAGAAAACAGTGTACAGTGAAACCTCTTATCGTTTTCTCGCTTCAATAATTCATTTTGTCTACCATATAACCTGTTCACCGACCCGGATCGTAGTGTTTTCCTGGTCCACTGAACGACGATGTATTGAGGTTTCACTGTACCTACATGAATGTGCTGAGTAGCACTTGTTTGTAGAACAGTTTGTACGCAATATAAAACGTGTTCTACGAACAGGTCGGTGGCCTGCTGCCATCTTTCACCTCCAACGACGGCTTTTTTCACTCACTCAAGATATCAATAAAACATACACTATAACTTAAGTCACTGAAATTGATTTTAAAAAAGCAAATTGAGACACGGTTTTTCAACCAATCATCAACTTCTCGCCATTCGAGGAAAAACTGGACAACTTACAGGCCTATTACGCAACTCAGTTTACAATTCAAACGACACTTAATTCAACGTCTTCACTCGGTAAAAAACATCCACAACTAAAACTGTATTTGTACGTAATGACTATATTAACATAGCCTTATGATCTATGTTCACTTTTAAAAACGTATCTTCATAATTCTAGCTACCTATATACATAATAGTCTTAATACTGTGCTATTATGTACAGATGTTTATACATATACATTACAGCCTCGAGTCAAGCTCTCACATACAAAAATATACACGTAGTCAGGTGGGGACACACATTACAAGCCCAAGGAAACAAAGAACCAAGTGTTAATAAAAATTAATGAAATCAAACGCCAATTCAACGGTAATAATACTGTTTAAAAGGTTTGATTAAGATTATCACCGGAAGCAGACAAAGTGCATGATTTGTAACTTGGCAAAGGTGAACAGTCCAACTTAAAAACGTGGGCTATACGGCAATCCACAGACTAAAAAATATTCTTGCCACTTCGATGACAGCCCTCGTGGAGAAGTCAAGAGTGAATACAGGGTTGCACTGCTTTACCAACTAACATCTCACAGTTGATACCGAGGCCAAAATAACACACAAAACGTGTATTTTTTAAATCATCGAACATCGGCTTGATTCCAATCTTGGGCAAGCAGAGGAACAGTGGATGTCGGCTGTGATTAACTTGAGAACCCATTGTTACAGTTCACTTCAGGTACAGCTGAACTCGTCTGGGGGAAAGAAGGAGACCACAACTTGTGCCAGCCTGGTTTACGAGACATACTGCTCGGTGACGGTGGAATGCTGCTTGTTCAGATATGGGCAGCGAGATAGCGTGAACGTCTGGCTGCGACAAATAATGTTCGCACAACCCTGATGTCAATACTGTACAACACGCGGTACATCGGGTCGTGATGTGACCGTGGTGTAGTATCGAGATGACTTTCTCTGACAAAACTCGCTTTATACTTATTCGTGAACTGCTCTACCCCCTTCAACCAAACAAGAAGCATTCTATCTTCGCTGATCGATTAGCGGCATTTCTACAGTCGATGTCGTACTCGCACCCGTGTTCATACCTTGGCACGTTGCTCTACAAATCACGCTACTTTCTTTCCCCACAGAAGACTTCCATAGGTCATCGCAAACAGTGAAAATGTCTTCAGGAAATGTACATATTACGCTAAAAGGCGTTCACCACGAATGTGAACGCCGAGCACGGCTAGAGGTAGATTTTGATTCAAGGCCATCATTTCGATCTACTAGTCGAGTTTATTGTGAGGCGGAAGGCGGGTCCTTGGGCTTACGGGGGGAGGACCTATACCCAGCAGTCTTAGCATCTCTCTTTCTCTGTTGTCGGCGGTTGGCCGAGGCGGGTCGGTTGCCACGGTCCCCGCGGTCACTGTAGCCCTCCTCCTGTTGCCAGCGGGAGCGCCCCCGCCTGCCTCCGCGGAACTCTTCCTGCGGCAGGGGGGAAATCAGGGGCGGGTTCTGGTAGGGTGATGAAGGGCCGGTGTAGTAGTTGTACACAGGCGGAGGCGGCGTACCCATGTGGAACGGCATTCCTGGGAGCGGCATGCCCATGGGGGGCGGCAAGAAGCCGGGGGGCGGATGCATGTAGCCGGCTGGGGGGTAGTAGACCACGCCGGGAGGCAGCGGCTGACCGAACACGTTGGCCTCGGGCGGCCCGCTCATCTCCATTGCGGCCTTCTCAATCAGCTGGGCGTCCGTCAGTTTGCTCAGAGAGCTGGGCTTGGAAGGTTCGCTGCGGGGGTCGCGCGACTTTGTCCTCGACTGAAACAGACCAATACCAAAGTAACGGCTTCTGTCCACCAAACAAGTTCATCTTCAACATCACATGAAAACTATCCTAACGACTTTCCGTTCAAACGTACTGTAGCCAAATTGCTTCAAAACGTTCAGGAAAGTAGCTACTGTAATACTCTCCAAGCCCAGTAAATATTTACAATAGGTTGGATTTCGATCCATAGACAGGTTAAAACAGTTGGGTCAAAATATCTTTTTTTTTTTTATAATTCACCCAGGATGTTACCACACAAAATTTAACCATCAATGTATACGTATTAGTGATAACACCGGGTACCCGGAGACCGGTCCTGGACTGGTCTTTGAACTACTCGATCTTCTATTTCCAGTAGGGATAACATCGATTCTAAAAATCCAGAATCGATTCTGTACCATCCAGAATCGATTAAGAATCGGTTTTAAACCAATTTTTTTCTGTGTACACTTAGCAGCACGAAAAATGGGATTCATCAGCAGAGTCCCTGAATCAATACTATTCGAACAGGTAGTAGTGGCCTTTAGACCTGTATCAGGAACTCTGCGATTGGCTGATAAGGGTTGCATATGATAACAAGATATTCAGAGAGAACCACCCCACCACGTGCTTCTCCATGTGGTGTCTTGTTTTCAGTCGGTATTTTCACCTTGAAATATATCACGTGATGACCAAAGGTAGACCTGTCGTCTGACGATGATGGGTAGCGTATAGACTGGGTTGTATCCTAATCTATTCATGCAGTTTGTCTATATGCTATATAAGAATTGTAATCAGACCGAGTGGAAGTCATTCCAAAAATGTAAAATTAGCGCATGAGACATGATTCTGCAGAATGATGTGACATATCCAAATTAAAAAGAAGACGGATCAGAGATTCGTTAACACTTTTAAAAAGTGTTGTAGTGAAACTATTTCAAGTTATTTATTGGATGATTTTCACAGGTAGAGGCCTTACATTACAGCTAGAAGTTTACGGCCCTACTGCTGAAAAAACATGTTTTCAGCTGTGCGCATACCGTGGAAATTATATTCCATGATTTGAATAGTTTCAACTCAAACCAACTTGAGTGTAATTAGAATAGTATTCTGTATTTTTAGACGGGCTTTAGCAAGGATTCAATTTGACATACTGAAAAAAATGGTGTTCGTTCTTATGTCTTTTTGTCGGTTCTCCACAGGTCAAACGGCTACAGCTAACAAATCCAAACTTTTTTTCATCATGGTTTCTTATCTAACTTATTTCTGTATAGTTTTGTGGAATTATCGGGTGATCACTTTTAATTTTATGAATTTAAAATTTTCAAAAATAGTAGCTAGAATAACACAGCGAAAAAAAAATTATTTTCCTCGAAAAAATGAATTTTGCGTGGAGTTGAAATACATTTTTATACACCGCATTTCTGGGAAGTTTCAGCTTGATCGGGTCGGCCATTTTGAAAAAAAAACATCAAATGTGCTGAATTGGTACCACTTGGAGCAGTTTTTACCCATTTATAACTTGAATGTCAACCAATTGGCGAATGTAGGCGAAAGTTTGGCAATCATGTGATTATATATATATATATATATATATATATATATATATATATATATATATATATATATATATATATATATATATATATATATATATATATATATATATATATATATATATATATATATATATATATATATATATATATATATATATATATATATATATATATATATATATATATATATATATATATATATATATATATATATATATATATATATATATATATATATATATATATATATATATATATATATATATATATATATATATATATATATATATATATATATATATATATATATATATATATATATATATATATATATATATATATATATATATATATATATATATATATATATATATATATATATGAATATATATATATATATATATATATATATATATATATATATATATATATATATATATATATATATATATATATGAATATATATATATATATACATATATATATATATATATACATATATATATATATATATATATATATATATATATATATATATATATATATATATATATATATACATAAATAGATATATATATATATACATAGATACATATATATACATAGATACATATATATATATATATATATATATATATATATATATATATATATATATATATATACATACATATATATATACATATATATATATATATATATATATATATATATATATATATATATATATATATATATATATATATATATATATATATATATATATACATATAGATATATATATACATATATATATATATATATACATATATATATACATATATACATATATACATATATATATATATATATATATATACATATATATACATATATATATACATATATATATACATATATATATACATATATATATATATATATATATATATATATATATATATATATATATATATATATATATATATATATATATATATATATATATATATATATATATATATATATATATATATATATATATATATATATATATATATATATATATATATATATATATATATATATATATATATATATATATATATATATATATATATATATATATATATATATATATATATATATATATATATATATATATATATATATATATATATATATATATATATATATATATATATATATATATATATATATATATATATATATATATATATATATATATATATATATATATATATATATATATATATATATATATATATATATATATATATATATATATATATATATATATATATATATATATATATATATATATATATATATATATATATATATATATATATATATATATATATATATATATATATATATATATATATATATATATATATATATATATATATATATATATATATATATATATATATATATATATATATATATATATATATATATATATATATATATATATATATATATATATATATATATATATATATATATATATATATATATATATATATATATACTTGCTGTTATTCCAAGGAACAACAGCAAATGATTTGTTTTGCTTCATTTCAGTGGAATAACAGCAAATAAGAGTGTCAGCTGTTTTTCCAGTCAGATGCATTTAAACCCATATGCTGTTATTCCATGGAATAACAGCTAATATAATTTTCCAAAATATTTTACATTTTTCTTTTACCGTTTAACACGTTCACATATTGGCCATTCATTGCTCACACATGCATACCTCTTCACACAAGAGAAGATAGCTCCCAGGTGTGATGACTGTGGAAAAATTTTGACCATCAAGCACATTTTAATTGAATGTGATAAATATACGACCATCAGGCAACAGTTGTCGATGAACGACTCCCTCTCGAAAATCCTGGAAACGATAGTAGACAAATTGATAGGACTTTCAAAGTTCTTGGCCGACCCAAGTTACTGGAAACATTTTAACATCGTGTTCTTTGTTATTTATCATGTGCCGTCCTGCATTTTGTGTCATTTATTATGGCCTCCTACATCATACATATATTTGCTCCGTGATAAAAGCAATGAGTTTATCAGATATGTTCAACATTAGAATATATTTTATTAGCTTTAATAATATTGGGTTATAACGACGCACTATACTGATGGCTTCGATCTATTGGCGTCGGTGGATGATGAATGAGATGATGGGTTGATGAGATGAAAGGGTATTTCATTAGGTGTTTTAGATGGTGGGAAGGAGTCCCCCTCGGTCGTGGCCTGTTGTTTAGGAACCATCCCAGTATCAACCTAAACGACAGAGGAAAACCACGAAAAACCCCTGTCAGGATGGTCGAAACGGGAATCGAGCCCCGGTCTCCCGAATGACGGTTCAGTGTGTTACCACTCGGCCACGCGTCTCGGTCATGTTACTAAAGCATGCACACGTTTTCATATGCCAAATTTTGTTCTGACGTAATAATCTGATTCAAAATTACGGAAAAAATGAGTTGACTCTTGTATAATGTCGGGTAACTGTTAACGGAGAACTATAATTCAAAATCTATATGGAATTGTTTCTCGTTCCTGCAGACGAAATTTCGAGTGAGTAAGCCAATAACCAGTTGGTTTTACAATGAATCAGGTTTCAACTTGGAAATATTATAAACAAAATCCAGTATCGCACATGTAAAAAGCACGTGTATGGGGTGGATCCAGAATATGTAAACAAAAATTCAATCAACCAATCAGCTCATAGCTGAAACTGGTTCAGAACCCAGTACCACACAAGAAATAAACGTTGACGCAAAGAGATAGAACGGCAATCCCACTTTATGTGCTGTCAAGTGTACATTTTACATGTTTGAATATTCCCGCGATGTTTTCAAGTAGCTAAAACTGTAACATATCGTGTTATATCAGCTGTACTGCTTTGTTGTGGTAGGAACGTACAAGGCCACGTAACCATGGCAACCAAAATAGTCACCCCCTCCACCGTACACTCACATTCTTCTCTTCGAGGCCGAACCACGTCCTCCGTCGCGTAAATCATCCAATGACATTTGCCTCATTACGAAAACTCTCGACAGTACACCAACCGAACGTCTCGGTGTGCGGCCTGACAGGCAGGATGAATGAATAATTATTGTGAAAAGGTGTGGACAAAGTGGTGGGGTCATTCCATATCAAATCAACACAGCCGAGGGCTAAAAAAAACTTCATCGACTCAGATTTTGATAAAATTTTGCACGCATGTTTGAAATGACGAGTAGAATACGTTTGCCAAATATTAGCATTGTGGGTCGACCGGTCCATGAGATACAGCGGGTCAAAGTTTGACCGTTTACTCAAATTTGAGTCCGGGCGCATCAACGGTAAATCCTATAACTTCGTCCCCAAGTGTCCCAGAGTCATCTACATGGTGTCATTTGAAAGCTGTTGAAATGCTCTACAAGATGAAATCATCACATACTTGCTCTCATCAACCAATACATTTTCTATCATCAAGGTTAAACTTTGACCTTGAATATTTTGGATTCAGTACAACGAAATTTTCCCAAAATTATTTCCTGAGCTCATTTATGTGTTTTCTCTAAGTTCTGAAAATTTCAACTTGGGTTGAGAATGGGTTCAAAAGTTACAGCACATCTAGATGTTATATGCGTACCAAAAACACTGAAAAACACTGGAAAATATTGGCTAGATTGAATATTAGAAAGATACATTCTTACACAGATGCCTAAATCTAATAAAATAGTAGGCCTACTTGTATAGTCTCATGTATAATATTATCTTATACTTACTACTGTATTAGTTCTACTTATCAATAGTATTGCTAACCAAATATATTACACAGGTTATAGATTGTTAAATAGTCAAGACAGTATGAGTAAAAACAGAAAAAAAAACTGTCAGACTGGTTATTCTAAAGCCAACCATACAATAATACTCCAGCTGACTGTTATTTTTATTGATAAATAATATATTGTCTAGAATTATGCGGCTTAAACGGCTTGCGCTCAGCAATTTGAAAGAAGTGTACGTACGGTACCATGCATTCAAGATGAAATATCCTGAAGGAATCGGTTTTCCAAAATTTGCTGAATTGCGTCCAAAGAGCTGCATTTTGGCTGGATACAATGGGGTGAATTCTGTATGCGAGTGTACGATCCACCAAAATGTAAAGCTCATGTTGGTTGGTGACAAAATTGCAGACATGACAAAAGTAGACGACATCCCTCTACAATTGTTCCAGAACTGCTTGGCAACAATTATGTGCAGCCCAGCTTTACCGAAATCTTATTTATCAGAATGCCCCAACTGCCCAGGTACCACTTTCCAGGAACGTCGTGTGGACCTCACGGAGAGTGACATGATTGAGGACATTAGGTACAAACAGTGGACATCTGTGGTGCAATTTAGCAACAGTAATCAAATCGACCAATGATTTCGTAGATACTTTTTGCGAAAAGCTTTTAATATTGAAACGTTATTCTTTCATCGCAAGTCAACAGTAATTAAAAAGATAAAAATAACAGTCAGCTGGAGTATTATTGTATGGTTGGCTTTAGAATAACCAGTCTGACAGTTTTTTTTTCTGTTTTTACTCATACTGTCCTGACTATTCAACAATCTATAACCTGTGTAATATATTTGGTTAGCAATACTATTGATAAGTAGAACTAATACAGTAGTAAGTATAAGATATAATTATACATGAGACTATACAAGTAGGCCTACTATTTTATTAGATTTAGGCATCTGTGTAAGAATGTATCTTTCTAATATTCAATCTAGCCAATATTTTCCAGTGTTTTTCAGTGTTTTTGGTACGCATATAACATCTAGATGTGCTGTAACTTTTAAACCCATTCTCAACCCAAGTTGAAATTTTCAGAACTTATAGAAAACACATAAATGAGCTCAGGAAATAATTTTGGGAAAATTTCGTTATACTGAATCCAAAATATTCAAGGTCAAAGTTTAACCTTGATGATAGAAAATGTATGGGTTGATGAAAGCAAGTATGTGATGATTTCATCTTGTAGAGCATTTCAACAGCTTTCAAATGACACCATGTAGATGACTCTGGGACACTTGGGGACGAAGTTATAGGATTTACCGTTGATGCGCCCAGACTCAAATTTGAGTAAACGGGCAAACTTTGACCCGCTGTATCTCATGGACCGGTCGACCCACAATGCTAATATTTGGCAAACGTATTCTACTCGTCATTTCAAACATGCGTGCAAAATTTCATCAAAATCTGAGTCGATGAAGTTTTTTGCTGTGTTGATTTGACATGGATTGACCCGGTGTTCAAAAATCAATCAACTAATGTCATAATGGTACTCATAGCTCAAACACCAATGATATTGGTGACACAATGTGTCGAAAGGGTAAAGTCAAAGGAGGGAAGGCTACAAAGAATATGTGCGCGCGATAGTCCACGTTCGTCAGTCGACGTAAATGCTGAAAATGTGTAGTTTCGTTAAAAAAAAAATTACAAAAGAATCTATTCTCAATTTTTAGAGTCGTTTGGCATTGGAATCGAATCTGAGTCGATTCTCGATTAATCAACTTGATTAATCGATTAAAGATAATTATTGAACAACTGAAATGGGAAACCCTGGAAGCAAGGAGACGAAGGACTAGACTGTGCAACTTCTTTAAAGCAAGACACAACTGTACTGGATGGGATGAACTAGGCAGAAGAGTTGGAAAGGGGATCCAAAGAAGTAATATGGGAGGAGAAAGAATGGAGGTGGAGAGAGTTTACTCAAATATAGGGAAAAACGGTTTCGTCCAGAGGACAATAAGAGACTGGAATAAACTCGAAGAAGAAGAAGAAGGAAGAACTGCAAAGAAATGATTAGAATTCAAGAAAATGATCCAATAGAATAATAATATCTTGCCACCGTGCATCTACCACATCTGTAAGAATGTTTACAAAATACAAATACAAAATAAATATCTTGAATAATAAATGGCCTGGTACTACATAAAAATATTCCGTAGCTCAACCAGTGATATGAAGGGAATAACCAACAGGTGCAAATCACAAAAACATTAATAATAAACTAAAACTCACGACATGTTTTGATCTTGTTAGATCTCATCAGGTGAGTATATCAGGTATTCCTAATGCTTCTTCCACTCAAAGAGACAAACTGCAAACTGTTTCCTGTGCTGGCTTGCACAGGCCTTCCACCAGAGTACACTGTCTGCACACAGCAACTTCTGGGCCTAGGCCTCTATCATTGAATTTGTAGTGTTTCAATGCCTCTATGAACCAGCCTAGAATTATATTTGCCGGTTATGTTCTCTGAGTTTATGATTTTCCCCTGGTGGTTGAACGAGGACAATAAGGAACAGATCAGAGTCAGAAAAGAATGATAGGAACAAAATCTCTAGCCTCCTCTTGGAATTGAACCAATACCCATAATATCATTGTAATGAGGCATTGTAATGAGGCAGCTTAGGGGGACAAGTATGGAGATAAAGGGAAAGGCTTATTTCTCGTTAGTGCGTCCCATGGTGGAATATGCTAGTTCAGTTTGGGATCCTTATAGATTAGGTGAGATAAGGGATGTGGAAAGGGTGCAAAGGATTGCAGTTAGAAGGGTTACAGGTAGGGATAGGAGGTGGAAATGGGGGGAGAATGAAAGGGGGGAGAGGGTGAGGATATTGGAGAGTCCATCCGAGATGATCCGAGACTTGGGATGGCGGGAATTGGAAATACGGAGAAAGGAGGATCGAATCTGTAATTTCTTCAGGGTAATGGAAGGAGAAGGGGGCTGGGGAGAGTTGAATAGGTTGATTGAAAGGAATGAGTCAGGGTATGGGGGTAGGCAAAGTCATGATAGAGCAGTAGTTATAAAGGGGGCTAGATGAGATGTCAGTAAGTTCTCTTTCTTGAATAGGACAGGTAGGGATTGGAATGGAATGAGTAGAAGTATACTTGAGGAGGATAAAATAGGGTTGAAGCTATTCCGTTGGTAGGTTAGGGAGGCGATAGGATAGGATCGATAGGGAACTTGCCACCGCGTATTTATGTGCAACTGTAAGAGTTAATAATAATTATCATGAACTTTTCAAGTGGAAGAAGCATTAGGAATACCTAATACCCACCTAATGAGATCTAACAAGATCGTAACATGTCGTGAGTACTAGTTTATTATTAATGTTCCTGTGATTTTCACGCATTGGTTATTCCCTTCAGAGTCTGTGGAAAAGGTAGTGGGAAACTTTTGAGTTTGTTGAGTCTTGTGGCAACCTACCTCCCACTACACAAATTGTCCAGTCCACACATGCATGTGTGTTTTTTGTGCTCTGTCTATGTATTTCCTCCAACCTGTACTCATCTCATTCATCTCATATCACTTGTTTCACTTACTATGTATGCATCATCTATCATTCTCTCATATCGTCCATCACAAAATAATATTCTTGTAATCAAGTCCTACTTTCCAATAATGTCAACCCGTGATATGGAATTCAACTAGGAAAACACAGCATGAGTTGTAAGATGAGCAATTTAGGCCAATTCATGTGAAATGTAATGGAAAGCTATACACACCTCAATTTTAAAAACCATCAAGTCACATGGTCTTTCTGTTTTACCTGGGATGCTTATTTTTAGATTGTTCAACTATCTGATTGGTCCACCTTTTGATCTTCCTAATAGTTTTTTCAATTGGTCTAATGAAACTACCATATTGTCCCAAATATAAGCCAAGGGCTTTTCTCGAAATTTCAAACCCAAAAGTCACCCTCGGCTTATATGCGAATCTCGGCCTATAATCGGTCAAAAATACGTTTTTTGCTCATTTTTAATTGAACGCACTACATCCGCACACTAATATCAACAGAATCAACTAGAAACTGTGAGATATTCCACTAAAAACACGTTTAGTAAATGGGTCATTCCAGGAGGAATCACCCAATTTTCAGAAAATTGGTTGCTCATGGAATTTAGATTTTGAAAATATTTTGTATGCTCATTGGCACTCATGTCCTGAGCTCAAAAACACTTATCTCGCAAATTTTTTGTTCGTTCCGTTTCCAAAATATGGGGCGTCAAAGTTTGGCTCCGAGCCCAAATTTAGCTCCGTTAAGCATATGCGGTAACTGTTGGTGTTTCTATACCGTTCAAGATATCAAAATCAGTAAATTGAAAACAATTTGAGATAGTCCATTCTTTCTAATATACACTTCTGTTAAATCATCCTTGTCAATGTCTCATCTCTGTGGGAGGTCAAATGTCAAGGTCAATAATTGCTTTTTTGGCAATTTTGAGGCACATTTCCATCAAGATGGGATGAAAAAGACAGAAAAGTAAAATGACAGCCCTAAACTAGACCCATGTGTTAACAATAATCAATGATTACTTCTATGTTTTTCAGTCTTCTTCATGGTGAAAAAAAATCAAAAATATCAGAAAAAGTCAAATTTGGTCATTTTTGACCCCACTTCTCATCCAGAGGGGGACCAGGTAAAAATCTGAAAGTACCCAATTTGTAATAAGTAATATCTGATCTTCATATGCTGAAAGTTTCTCTTTGTTTTTTTCATTGGTATAGAAAATAAAAAATGTCAAAGTAATTGGAATTCACCAAATATTTTTCGTATATGGCCACTAGCCCATATCAATCAACATCTATATAGTTGAGGTGTCTTTCTTGCATTATTTCTACAATGCAATTGCTCAGTAATATACCTGGTTGTTATTGTTTCCTACTCAATAAATGATCGGTTTCCACCCTGCTTTCTTCGTTAATGTTATATGTACGGCCTGTTGCTGTGGTGAATTGTAATGGTGAGAGAACACGTAAGATGTCGATGTGCTTCACCCACACAATGTCATCTTGAGAAAGATTGTGGGAAGATGAAGACACATTATAGTTAAAGAAATTAATTTGGTACTAGGTTCACCACCGACTCTTTCAGTACAATTCCCACGTACAATTTTTCATCGTACGCTCAAGCTACCTGGTAATTAATTTTTATACGTAGCACTTCTGGCGTTAGTGATTTTACTTTAGAAATCAATACCTCTCGGAAGATGGCTGAACTTGATGTTCTAGAGATCTTGATAAGAGTTCATATCTAGCAGTATGAAACAGTGATTCTCTCTCGTGTTGACAATTGTAGACGTATTTTCGTAACGTGCAGTGAGTGAGCATTCATTATCACTGTTCCATACTGCTAGATATGAACTCTATCAAGATCTCTAGAACATCAAGTTCAGCCATCTTCCGAGAGGTATCGATTTCTAAAGTAAAATCACTTACGCCAGAAGTGCTGCGTATAAAAATTAATTACTAGGTAGCTTGAGCGTACGATGAAAAATTGTACGTGGGAATTGTACTGAAAGAGTCGGTGGTGAACCTAGTACAAAATTAATTTCTTCAACTATAATGTGTCTTCATCTTCCCACAATCTTTCTCAAGATGACATTGTGTGGGTGAAGCACATCGATATCTTACGTGTTCTCTCACCATTACAATTCACCACAGCAACAGGCCGTACATATAACATTAACGAAGAAAGCAGGGTGGAAACCGATCATTTATTGAGTAGGAAACAATAACAACCAGGTATATTACTGAGCAATTACATTGTAGAAATAATGCAAGAAAGACACCTCAACTATATAGATGTTGATTGATATGGGCTAGTGGCCATATACGAAAAATATTTGGTGAATTCCAATTACTTTGACATTTTTTATTTTCTATACCAATGAAAAACACAAAGAGAAACTTTCAGCATTTGAAGATCAGATATTACTTATTACAAATTGGGTACTTTCAGATTTTTACCTGGTCCCCCTCTGGATGAAAAGTGGGGTCAAAAATGACCAAATTTGACTTTTTCTGATATTTTTGATTTTTTTTCACCATGAAGACTGAAAAACATAAAAGTAATTATTGATTATTGTTAACACATGGGTCTAGTTTAGGGCTGTCATTTTACTTTTCTGTTTTTTTCATCCCATCTTGGTGAAAATGTGCCTCAAAATTGCCAAAAAAGCAATTATTGACCTTGACATTAGACCTCCCACAGAGATAAGACATTGACAAGGATGATTTAACAGAAGAGTATATTAGAAAGAATGGACTATCTCAAATTGTTTTCAATTTACTGAACTTTGATATCTTGAACGGTATAGAAACACCAACAGTTACCGCATATGCTTAATGGAGCTAAATTTGGGCTCGGAGCCAAACTTTGACGCCCCATATTTTGGAAACGGAACACACAAAATTTGCGAGATGAGTGTTTTTGAGCTCAGGACATGAGTGCCAATGAGCATACAAAATATTTTCAAAATCTAAATTCCATGAGCAACCATCATTGGGTGATTGCTCCTGGAATGACCCAAATGTTTTATCATCAAGAAGCATCGTTTTCTCAATTTCCATCATTTTTATTTGACGCGCAGTTATAAACATAAGCATGGAGCTGTTTGCTGCATGGCGTCTGTCATTCTACTAGTCTACTGCGCGGCACGCGCTACTACGTGACGTGTGTGGTCTAACCTTGACGAGCTCGAGACTGTTTCGTTCGTACGACTCGAGACGGCCGAGCGCCAACCGAAGCCGGCCATATATGACTATTGCGTGAGGCACCTCTCACCGGTTTCTCACAAGTCGTTTCGGCCGGTGACATATCTTTCTCTTACAAAATTGACTAAATTCTAACCAGGAAGACCGATGATTTACGTGGAAAAAAAGAGAAACTCCTTTTTCAATTACTGATCTAAAAGTTTGGGGGGTCGGCTTATATTCGGGACAATACGGTACATGATGATTATTTCCTGCAAAAAAGCTGATCCGATTGAAGTGCGTCTCAAAACTATACAGTATCGTGTTGGAATTTGACATGTGGTGCGCAAACAGAGAAAAAAGTTTTAAAAAACTTCCGTTTAAACAAGTACAGTGAAAACTCGATCTATCGTTTTTGAAGGCACCGGGGGAAAAAATGATGAATGCGGGAAAACGATCAAAGCGGGAAATCATTAAAACCGTTGAAAACATTGAAAAAACATTAATTTGAACATTATTCCTTTTATTGTAATAAATACCGTAATCACTAAATAACTTATAATTTCGTCTTCAAGTCATTAAAGATGCTGAAGTGTCATCTTTCCTATCTTCAATTACGACTTATTCTTTATTTACTCAATGTCCCGACTGATAAATGATGAAATAACCCCTAATCACTGCTGAATATAAAATAAGAAAACACCATATAAATACCGTATTTACACGCATACCCCATTTTCAAGTCATCAAAAAGTCACAATGCCTCTTATAAAGGAAAGTGAAAAAAAGTCACATTTTGCGATAAAATCATTTCCCATGAAACACTGTCGGTCGTCCAATGTTAAAGCATACGGCGAACCCCCAATCGTCGTCAGATTTGATAACCGGACAGTCGTCAATGCGCTGCTACGCGAATTGGTTGAGTATTTGGTACAACCTTTCCTCTCTCCGTCTCTCTCTCCCTGTGTGAGCCATATGGCTGTTGTTTTTAAGGCAAAGTCACTGATTGCTATTCAAGACTGCCGGCCGTCAGTGTTAATACACAGGAGTTCAGAGTGGATTTTAAAGTCTCATGTTACACTGAATAACAAGATGAACACTTCGACACATCTGTTTATCATCAATCAACAATGCTCGCCTGGAATTGTGCTATGGTGATAAGTTTTGTATCTTGTTATCAATTCTTCTCAGTTTCAAAACGATCGTTCAAGGTTTCAAGTGGTGAGGGATTGAAAATAACAAGCGATAGAAGCGGGAAAACGATGAAATACGGGAACGATGGATGCGGGGAAATTTGACATTGTTTATATGGCGGTTTGGTTTGGACCACACAGAACAAACGATACGGGAAAACAATCGATCCGGGCACGATAGATCAAGATTTCACTGTACCACTGTGGTAAAAATTAGTTATTTGCTTTGCTCATACAATTAATTTGTTGAAATTCTGAAATATCTACCATTCAAGCCTCGACACTACCGAAGAAGAGATGAAGCAATTGATTACCTCGGTCGCCGGCGCGGGCTTGATGGACGTGGGCGTGTACGTGGCGGCCGGCTTGCGTTCGCTGCGTCGCGTGGCCGCGTACCCTGTCACGATTGGGTCAGCCTTGGCATCTGCCTGCTTCTTCACGTTGGCCAGGATCTCGTGCAGGTTGGATGGCAGCGAGATACTGGCCGAGATGGTTGCCGGGTCAATGGCCGGGTACGATGGGCGGTGGGGGGGTGTGAAAGACGCCGATGGGCTGTAGGCGTCGTCACAGTCCGCCACCGAGCTGCTGCTCGAATCCTTCAGCGCCTGGAAACAGTCGTGGTCACGCATCATTTACACGACTGCAGATAGTCATTCTTATGCATTTTGGAAATCCATTATTTTTGAAGTTTCGCAAAATTTATGGTCCAATTTTGGGGGGGTTTGCCATCACTCGAGCCATACTTTTCAAGTTTCAAGTCGATGTCAATGGCTTTCAATTCGTGTGGGACAAAATAAATGATAGAAGCGGGGAAATGACGGAAGCGCGAACGATGCACACAGGTTTCTGAGTAAAACAGAGTACAGGTTTCATGTAAAACAACATAATTTAGAAGTCATGATGACCACAATCATCATTTTGAAAAAAAAAAGATCTTTTGAATACATTTTTGAGAATTATAACTGATTGACACGATTTTTTCCATGCAATTTGCGACAAATCTGCAAGTGGAAAGTTAAAACTTCTGAAAGGCGATAAATCCCACTGCTCTAATTACTGACCAATCTCATTCTTATGGCTATCTCACAAAACACTGAAAGAATAATGTACGATGAACATGTTCATCACCATAGAGTTTCTCTCTGGTCTCAGCCAACATGGCTGTTTTTAATTTCAATTATTATTATTTGTATTATGGCCACAAAAACGCAATATTCATTGTTCAAAGACGTACGCAATACATAATTATATCCCACATACTGTAACTTTATAAAAAAAACTACACATGCAGACTGGACTTTCATAAACAGGGAATACGCAAAGTGGATACAGTAAACCCTCGTTAATCCAAACTCGGTTAATCCGAAATTTGACATATTTTCGAACTTGAAGTAGGTCCCCAGCTGACGGTATAGGCCGTTCAATGTTAAGGGGGGATAATGATGAGATTTCCAACTTTGTTAAAAAAAATACCAATTCCATCAACCTTGCAGGGTTTGTTAAAACTATAAAAAGAAATACTTTTGCTATACCACTTTTTTTTTTCGAAAAAAAATTTTTGGGGCCAAAAATTTTCAATTTCTTCCAAACATTGTACTTTTGTATTAAATAATGGCGTTTTAAGACCTTATGAGATGATTAAAAAAAATAAATATCCTACACATTAAAACATAATTAAACATCTGTAAGAGAAGATTTTTTATAACTATTATTTTTAACTTGACAAAATTTTATATCCACTGAATAATATTACATTTTATATGAAAAACTTCAGAAAGTTTTTAAAAGATGAAACTACAAAAAATTAAAAATTCCCTCTTTGAGATTTTAGATGAGCTACTAGGTCATACAGTCGAGCCCGCATATAACGAATTTCAAGGGGAATAAAAATCTGTTCGTAAAAACAGAATTTCGTTATAGAGATTTATTGCTCTTTTTCATAACAGCACTTGAATTTTAGAGATTTATAAAGATGGGCCTACATTTACGACTTAGGCCGTAGTATAGTACTGTATTAGGTGACATATTATCATCGCATCGTATTATCACTTAGTATGTTTGTATTAGGTGACATATTATCATCGCATCGTATTATCACTTAGTATGTTTGTAGAAAGTAATAGAAAACAACAATGTCCTTTCATAAAGAACTCATCATCTGCCATCACATAACACCACCACTCCCCACTTCTCGTGTTTCATTTCCTAGGTTACAGGACACTATCACGAATGGAAATGAAGGAATGTAAACAAAAAATAGATAAACAAAGTCATTGAAGATGTCACCATCACGTTATTATTTAGCGCGCGTTGAGCGAATGTTTGGGTTTGTCCGTTCCACTTTTCGGAGGGACGGGGAGGGAGGGGGGGTGCAGCAAGAGTTATGACCACGTGCTGTACGCGTCACCAGCTGCTACGATGTAGCCTACAGTTCGTTCAAAATAAATGTAGCCTGAAAATAAATTCACGCAAAATGCTCCGATTTTCGAATATTTTGTTGGAAATAGCTGAAAATAATTAGCAAAATATGCTGTAAAGTGACAAAAAATTCGTAATGACCGAATTTTGAAATATAAATCACTTCGTTATAGGTCTTTATTTAACATTGTAAGAATAGGAGATTTGAAGGGGAATGGTAATTAATTCGTAAAAACCGAAATTTCGTTAAAACCGAGTTCGTTATACGTGGGCTCGACTGTACATGGAAAATAAAATCAAGAATATTGAACAAAAATTCACTGAGATATACTATTCTTTGTTAGCAATTGTGTAGTAAAATATAATTCCAAGTAAACGAACCTCAAAGTACTTTTAGCACAGTGTTAGCATGGCTTCAAAAGACTTGAGTTTTCACAACAAACAAAGTTTGTCGCCCACGCTTTTCATCATTGTTTATTTATTTATCGTATTAAGTAGATTATTGAAGATACTGAGTACTGGTACTTGAATGATTGATTTCTTAGATTCTTAGGCCTACATAAAATAAATAATTATGAAAAAAATTGATTTTATTGAAATTCTCACCCTTATCCCCCCTCAATCAACATGGTCAATCCGAATTCCGGCTAAACTGTGATTCGAAGTATATTTCGTCCCTTCAATTACTCCAACACTGTTATCAAATTGAACAATTCAAAATAGTGTGAGTTAATTTTATACACTAACCATTATTTAGCAATTTCAATCATTTCTATTTGATGCGTGAAAATGAGTTGAAGCACGCTGACGTTTTCGTTATTTTGTGTATGGCATCCGACCAAATGCAGTCTGACCTTGAGGATGTTGAGCTCGCAACACTCTTTGTCCGACTCAGGACGGCCGAGCGCCAATAGAAGAATGATCGCACGAAGTCGAGCTAGGCGAGTACACACGATCAGTGAGGTACTAGCAATGGTTTCCATCACGTTACGCAATAGAAACCATTGCTAGGGCCTCACTGATTGTGGCTTTCTCTTTCGTGCGCAATACGAAATTGACTAAATTCCAAGCGGGAAGAGTGATGATTTACACGTAAATGAATCAAAATAATTTTTTTGGAGTCCCTTCCATTTAGGATTAATGAGGGTTACTTTATTTTAGCCGCCATGCTGGAAAACCACCAATCCGTTACGAGAGCAACGCGGTTTCTGAACGTTGAGCTCGGCTCAACTTTACCGCTAAGTGAAAGTGAACAACTAACCGCATTCATGGAAGAACTTACTTTCAAAATTAGCTACTAGTGAAAGCAAATGATTATGACGAAAGAACAGTAAATAATATGATAAAAAATGATGATAAAATGATTTATAATTCAATAATTACAGCATTATTAGATCCTCATACTATGATGCATCATGTATACCTACTAGGTCCAATAAGCTAGTGATGCATTGAAGGACCTTTTAGAAATGTTGTTGGCCGAGCAACTTCATATCGTCTAAAATTTACTATACGCTATTGCAGCACTATCCGTAAATGACGTTTTAAATTTTCATTTTTTTATTTTGTAGTTAGAGATTTTGTGGTTCAGTGGTCTGCTCACCTCTGCAATCTCTCCCTGGAAGCTGCTGCTCATGTTCTGTATCTCTAGCTTCTGCTCGGCAATCTGTCGGTTCAGGTCGTCCATGTGGCGCTGGAGGTCAGAGTCAGGGGCGGACGATAGGTCTGCACTTGACGCCCCCTCGGGTGAGTACGCCCCCTCCTCCTTGGCGGGCTCGACGGGGGGCGGTGTGTAGCTGCGCTCGCTCTTGTCTGCGCGCGTACGCTTGGCCCTGTACGCTGGCTCCACGTCCGTGCCACGTTTGCGCTTTGGCTTAACGATCACCCCGAGCAGCATGTGAGGGCGGTTGTCCTGCAAACAAACAGAACACGTAGGAATGGTACTACAACTGCCTCGTTCCATCAACCTAGACCGACTTGGACCCATGCAAAACCTAATTTAGTAACGTTAATTATGGGGCATATATGATTTTAGTGATACAGTAAACCTTTGTCAGTTTGAAACTTGAGGGAGTATAAAAAAGACTTTGCAAATTGAAAAATACCAATTTTTTATCATGAAACAATGAAACCTCTATGCATCGTGATGACGATGATTTTTTTCTCAACAACCCCATCAACACCTACGTATACGGCGGTATGAATGAGCACATGATAGTGAAACTACAAACGGACCATAAGTGAGAGGCAGCTCACAAAACCCATGCTTAATACGGGACTCGAACCCACGACCAACGGTGACTTCAGTTTCTGAAGCTGTGCCTCAGCTGAATGAGCAACGGTGGAGGCTTCATGCATCATTCCTACATCCATCCTCTTCCCGCTTTACCATTCATTTTGCTCCACCACTCTCTACCATATAAGCAATGTTGAGTTTACCCAGATGGATTGTTCTCCTGCATAGATGGTTTATTTTTCCCAGTCCTTTGAGAAACAATGGACAACAAATGGAAACAATGTCGGGTCCCCGCATTCATTATTTGACTCCTAACCGGGTTTTCCCTACCCAGAAAAAAATGTATATTTCCTAAACCACCTGCACCAGTATTCATGAAAAGATGTGTGATTTTCGTCAATCCAATCATCACTCTATAGAGCAACAGGACCTCTAGCCTCAAGGCTTGTAAGCAGACTGACGAGAATGTTGCAATTGCACTGACGCATTGGCCCAGCCAGTAACAGCTGATAATAGTCAGGAGGGGGGTAGGGGGGTACGCAAGACGTGTGCGTGAGCGCATTTCTTCATGTCAACGAGAAGTAATTCCAGAATCAAAGTATTTTAAAAAGGCAATGATGGTCGCTTTTCATTGTTCAAAGTCAAATGTGATTTAAATAATATTCCCTTCCTAACAATGACAGGGAAACAAACAAATGTCAAAAGCTCATTTGAATTAATGCCTAGGGGTGTTCGGGTACCCGAGATTTTGGGTCGAGTGATATTTTTTTTTTTTTTACCCAACCCAACCCGACCTGATTCGATCTGATACTCATGTAACACTAAAATCGGGTTCTTCGTATATCGCGCGGTTTTGGTGCCATCAACTTCATTTGTTGCCTGATCCACTGCAAATAACAGCTAGAAGTTTCAAGAGTTGAGTAGAGGGCAAATTGAGATATCTTTGTTTCCAAAGCTATTTGACTTTTTGAAAACAAAGAAGGTAGCAAAATCTTGTTGAAAGGTGTTGGAAATCTGTGTTAACTTGGTTTTTTCAACACTGAGATCTATATTTGGAAGCAAATATAGACCATTTGACTGGCTCTAGGCCTAAGCCTTCAGTAGGCCTAGGCCAATGCCTGGAGCCAGAAGATAGGCCTATTCCTAGTCCTAGTAATTTGCTTGTACAAGTGCTTAACCTTGAAACACCACCACCTAGGCCTATAGCTAGTGCAAAAGCAAATGTATGGAAATTCTTTAATAAGGCAGATGACTATCCATAATGTTTGCCAGGCCCAGATAATAATACGGTTAGGTAGCACATCTGCCCTGCGCAGGCATTTGAGAAACTAAGTTAAAATACCGTGTTTTTCCTAAATCCCTACCCGAAACCCGAGTTTTTTCCACTACCCGAACCCGTACCCCACCTGAACCAAAAAAACACTACCCTTATACCCCTAGTAATGACACATCAGTACATCAGGACAGCGTCACTTGGTTCTACACTTGTGAACTGAGAGCTGTCAAGGACACATAGCATCTGTAGTGATGGGTGGGTGGGTGAGGGGCGGAGACGAGAGACAAGCGCGCTTGAGTCGTGCGCGCCCACACTTATGCACCGGACCAAATACATAATACACAGGAAAATAAAGACCAGAAAAAACATTGACTACCCGGCGGGTAATGGTTTGAACCGGATTTCACATGTAATTGGACCCGTTTGGGTGCCGGTGTATCTGCTGACATCCCTACAATGGATCGAGGTTTCACTGTAAATGTTATTAGGCTGAGTACATGCTCTACTGTCAAAACAACGCTGTTCACAGCTTCCCGCGTGTTGTCTACATCTAGTCGACTGATGGCTAGTGTCGAAAAACCCAAGTGACCGTAACATGCCAGATACAACATCAGTAGACCGCGCAATATGAGGATATGTACCAACAATTGTCAAAACAACACTGTTCACAGTTTTGCGCATGTTGCCTCTATCTAGTCAACTGGTGGCTAGAGGTGAATCTAACCCAAGTGACCCCAACATGCCAGATACTACGTCAATAGTTTAAAACAAACAGTTTGTAATCTTGAGGAGAAAATATTAAGGTTGTGCGAACGGTTCGAAAACGAACTCAAACCTTTATTGCTAGTTCAAATTTGAGCTGTAGATGTTTGAATTCGAACTTTGTCGAACTTTCCCGCATTTTTCAATTTTGCATATGCTTGCTGAAAAATTCACAGCTATTGAAGGAAACTACAAAGTTCAAAGGCTGTGCCATCTGTCAGTTGTACAAAATGGCTGACAAATTGTGTTTGACTGTGTGTTTGTCATTATAGTGAAACCTCGATTCATCGATTTTGAAGGAACCGGGGGAGAAAACCGATGAATGCAGGAAAACCATCAAAGCGGGAAATCATCAAAAATGTTAAGAAACACCGAAAAAACATTAATTTGAACATTATTCCTTTTATTGTAATTAATACTGTAATCACTTGAATTCATCTTCAAGTCATTAAAAATGCTGAAGTGTCATCTTTCCTATCTTTATTTACGATTTATTCTTTATTTACTCAATGTCCTGACTGATAAACGATGGAATAACCCCTGATCACTGCTGAATATGAAATAAGAAAACACCATATAAATACCGTATTTACACACATACCCCATTTTCAAGTCATCAAAAAGTCACAATGCCTCTTATAAAGGAAAGTGAAAAAAAGTCACATTTTGCGATATATTTTTGGCTGGGTTGATGTTTTTAGTTTGTGCTACAGTTATAACATAAACGCTATAAACACTGCCGGTCGTCCAATGTTAAAGCATGAGTGCGAACCCCCAATCGTCGTCAGATTTGATGCACGGATGGTCATCAATGTTATATGTTCATCATCTGTTTATAAGCAATCAACAATCGCCTGGAAGTGTGCTATGGTGATAAGTCTTGTATCTTGTTATCAATTTTTCTCCGTTTCAAAACGATCGTTCGAGGTTTTAAGTGACGAGAGACCAAGAATAGCAAGCGATAGAAGCGGGAAAACGATGAATGCGAGAACGATGAATGCGGTTAAAATTTTACATTGTTTATATGGCGGTTTGGTTGGGACCACACAAAACAAACGATAGATGTGGGGAAACGATCGATCCGGGAACGATCGATCGAAATTTCACTGTATTAGATTTGAATATTAGCCATGAGTGAGAGAAGAGCTGCAAATAGTGGGTTAGCCAGTATGTTGGTTATTATATTTTGTCATTGGCTAGCGTCAGGCTCACTTGTCACTTTGGGGTTGGGCCTGACTCAAAATTAAATTCCAGTGTTACTTGTCTTGATTATTCATTCTTTGAAGTGTGAACATAACATTGGTTATTGGTTATGGGGTATTGGTAAATAATTTAGCATAAACTTTTCAAATTAAAATGGTAGACACACAAACTGTATTCCAAACATTATTTGGTAAATATGCCCTATGAGTAATGTAGAATTTTTGAGGTTATGTAAGACAGTGGTGATTATCAGATGATTATTAGATATGATGGTTAGATTATTTACTATTTAGGGTAAGGTTTGAACCATGGAATCACTTAAATGTTGTAGATTCAACACAAATCATACCCTGGCTAACCCTAACCATCACTTAAAAAAGCTACAATTCTGAAAACCTTGAACAATAAAAAATGGGTTACATACGGCATATTTTGATTATTTTCTCATTACTTCTGGTACCAGAGCAATTCATTTTTATATTTTTCAATTATAAGGTTTGAAAGAAGTTCAAAGTTCGCGAGCTTCTGCATATCAAGTTTGAGTTCGATTTCAAAAAACAAGGTTCGTATATCCCTAAAAAATATTCTTGGTACAGCATTTTATTTTTTGAAACTCTCATTTTCAACGTTACTTATAATGGTGGTCTACTTCCGTGGAGCCATCTACCAGGTGATCACAACTCACAAACGGCAACGATGGCTTTCTCTTTGGAACAGACGAGACATTCATTTCATTTCAAAGATGAAAAATACTAGAAAACTGTTTTTATTTTGTGAGTGTCAAAACAACATTTTTAATTGAACAATTGGTTTTACAGTAATAAATTGACGTTTGGGGGACGTAAAGAGTTCAAATTACGAATTATTGAAATATTCTACAACGTATTCACTACACTCAAGATCAGGAACCAAGCTTGCTTCGAATTATGACGAATTTCTAATTGAGTTTGTAACACAGAGCATTTACTGTACTATCAAAAGGCTTACAGAAGAGTAAAAGGAGTTTGAAGAGAATAAATAAATTATTAATTTGAATTTAAATTTTTCTTCAACTGTTTTGTCCATATTTTTGCACTAGTACTTGAGAACTTCGTCAACTACTCACTGCATAAACAGTAGAAATATATACGTAAAAAGTTGAAAAAAAAACACTGTAAACTTTGGAAAAAAAAGACTTCAGACAAGTGAATGACAGCTTACCTGGAAACCAGGTCCGTCCAGTGGCAGCAGCACCTGAGGCACCGGGTTGTGGCTAGCTAGTGGCAGGACATAGAAGTCCTTCACCCCCTTGGGCAGGTTACCCACCACGCCTAGACGATTGCGTGAGTTCAGGTAAGTGTAGAGAATCCCATGACGGGCCAGTTCCTCGTCGCTGCTTGGGTCCAAACGTATCACGACGATCTCCTTGGTGCCAGAGCGCTTCATCTTGGAGATGTACAGCCAAACAGCTTCCGGTTCGATCCTGCCAACTACGTCGATAGTCGCGGTGAAGTCCTGGAACAGGTTCTTTGTGTTGCCTGAGATGACTCGAGCGACAGAGTGGAACTTGGCCACGTCTTGCATGGCGAGGAACCCAGTCCACGACAAACTATTAGGGGCGGGCGACGCGACGACGGCAGCGGTGTCAGGGACCGTCGACGTGGGCTCCTCCATCGGCTTGGGTGGTGGCGTGAGGGCCTCCAGTTCAGTCGCTTCATCCTTAACCTCGCCAGCCACTTCCACCTTCACCTCGCTGGTCGCTTCCACCTTCACCCCGCTCTTGGTCTTCTTGGTCGTACGCGTACTGCTATCCCTGCTACGATCGTGACGTCGCGTCTTATGACGGCTGCTGCCCGAGCTTTTGCGCTCTCGACTCGACTTGCTCGACTTCCTGCGGGAAGAGCTCCTGCCTCTCTGGTGCCGGCCACCGCTGCTCGAAGAGGGCTTGTCCAGGCTGACATCGGACACAGTCGAGGTCACTGAGCTCTGGCTCTGGACCAATGGCGGTGAGCTGCTCATGTCCATGTCGGGAATGGAGGTCTTCTTCTCATTCTCCGTCTCTAGCTCCAGCTCCCCTTTGTGCGACTTCATGACGAACGTACGCGACAGTGAAAGCATGTCGAGTTCGTTCTTTTTTATCATTTCCAGCTGATGCTTGCTTTCCTTCTCGCGCCAGTCGGCCAACTGTTGGCTTGCCATCTCCTCGGGGGACAAACGCACCAACTGGTACGGAGTCACGGACTTCTCTGCAATCTTACGGAACAGAGTCAGGTTCTTCAAATCTTTGACATTGAAGATGAGACTGCGGTATTTGGCTTTGTACTTGAGCACTGCATCTTTGAAAAGAGCGTACAGCTCTTCTTCGATGTCGTGGCTCATCTTCTTGACTTGGTCGTCGGTCAGGCTCTTGAGGTCGTCGCATTGCCAGAAGCGGACTGCCAGCACCGATTGTAGAGTGTCGCGAATAGTCGAGCGAATCACATCAGTCACTTCTGGCACCGAGTCACCCGACGACTTGGGTTCTTCAGCCTTGCTCACCACACGTTTCTCCTTTGACGGACTCTTGGCACTCAATGCCGGCTTGGATTTCGTACTCACTTTTCCAGGCACGTTAGGACTAGCTTTTACTTTCATAATGCTGCCAACTTTCGGCGATGGTTTGGAAAGCTTAGGAGTGACTTTGGCC
>OZ023327.1:30360137-30401021 GCA_964007535.1 Brachyptera risi
TATATATTATCATATAATATATATATATATATATAGTATATATATATATATATATATATATATATATATATATATATATATATATATATATATATATATATATAATATATATTACTATATATATATATATATATATTATATATATATATATATATATATATATTATATATATATATATATATATATAGTATATATATATATATATATATATATATATTTATATTATATATATATATATATATATATATATATATATAATATATATATATATATATATATATATATATATATAATATATATATATACATATATATATTATAATATATATATATATATATATATATTATATATATATATATATATATATATATATATACATATATATATATATATATATATATATATATATATGATATATATATATATATATATATATATATATATGTATATATATATATATATATATATCTGCAGGGCTAAAAATGAGGGGCCTTGCCCCCCAGACCCCTGCGGGTCACCGGCTTCGCACATACTACCCTGTATGTGCTAATCGTTCTTATCAAAGAGTAGCATTACCCAGCAAAATAATCACCGCACGCCGCTGTATATATAATACATACTTTTTTTTAGTGAACATGTGTGGCCTGCGGCGATATTTGGAAAATTTAGATGGCCCCCTGCCCAAAAAGGTTGGTCACCACTGATCTACACCCTCGAAAAGTGGGTGATACCCACTTGGAAAATGATACTTATTAAAAAATCAATCATATATGAGCGATCAAAATCATTTGAAATATGCCGAATCGAATGATATTAGATATCATTTGTGTTTTCTTGTGAGAATGGATTTCACACTGATTGAGGGACTTTCATTAGTAATTGTAGAGCAAAAAGTAAAAGAATGAATATATATTATTGATTGAGATCCATTATTTCATCCACTCCTCGAGTCCAATTAATGAATCTTGATACCAAGAAAAATTCAAAAATCAACTATAACCCTCATCCTTAGAACTAGGGGTGTGCAAGCACTCGAATTTTCGAGTTCGAGTTCAAATTCAGCTGAACTCCAAAATTTCGAGTTCGTTTTTTTATGTAATTTTTTTTCCTTATTTTAGAGTTCAGAAGTCGCTACTGATGTGAAAATAACGACCTAACATTGGTCAAAAACACGTTTTTAATTTTTGTAATTTGGCAGAACATACTAAGCTTAGGAAGTGTTGAAAATTGACCATGTATAGTAATTTGTCCTGCTTATCTGCCTATACTTGAGCAGTGAAATAGCTCGTTTTGTTGACAGTTATTACTAGGGATGTAGCCTTTATTACCCGACTAAATCACCTATAGATGATCATAAAAAGACGCGTCATTTCCCTTAATCCAATCATCACTCTCAAGAACAACAGAACCTCCAACCACAAGGCTTGAAAGCACACATGACCAAAGCTGATGACTGATGAGAATGGTGCAATCACACTAGCACATTGGTCCTCAAGTAACAGCTGATAATGGAGGGGGGGAGCGGGGATAAGCAAGACTTTTGCAAGAGCGCATTTCTTTTATGGAGACGAAAAGTAATTCCAAAAATGAAGTACAGTATTTAAAAAGGCAATGATGATCGCTTTTCATTGTTTGGACCAAAAAAATGTCATTTCAATAATATTCCCCTTCTAACAATGGCAGGGAAACAAACAAATGTCAAAAGCACATTTAAAGTAATGCCATACCAGACAGTCATCTGAACGGCGTCATTTCGTTGCTAAAGCACTTTTGTCAACTGAGCTGTCAAGGACACTGAACACATGGCTTGCTGTGTGGGTGGGTGAGGGGGGTGGAAAGACGAATGCGCGTGAATCGAGCACGCTTTTAAACATACAGACCGGACTAAAAACATCATACACAGGAAAATAAAGACCGGGGAAAAAAACATTGACTACCTGTCAGGAATTGTTTGAGCCCAGGTTTCACTTGAAATTGGAACCGCCTGGGTACCTGGGCAGTCAGGCACCCGCCGACATCCCTAATTATTACATACAAACTCAATTGATGTTGTTGGCGATAAGATTGTGACAGATTGATGAGTAGTAGCCTGATAAATAATTAATAAATGATCACATGTCAATGTGGAGTGGAATTTAAAATGTGAATAGCCTAGTAAAATTCATTTGACATGAGGTAGAATTAATCAATTTTTTTTTAGAACTCGAACTCGATTCGAACTAAAATTCTCAAACTCGCACACCCCTACTTAGAACGTATAACAAGAAGAAACGTTTTCCTCTGCAACTTGTGACAGACAGTTCGTCTGGGTTTGTTCCAGACCTCCGTTCATTTCTATGAATATGACGAACAAGATAAAAATCAATATGCATGATGTCATTATTTCAAGGCAATAGCCATCTCTAGTTTTGATGTTCAGCAATAGACAAAGGGAGCACATGAGAAACCACGTGTTCAGGGCGGGTCTTACGTTATATAATGTTATGATAATCAACTCTTAACAACCAATCACAGAGCTTCTGACACAGGTCTAAAGGCCACTACTACCTGTTCGACTAGTATTGACTTAGGGACTCTGAAAAAGAATCCATTTTTTGTGCTGTTAAGTGTACATTACCTTGACCTAAAAACTAACATCAATATACTTCCACTTTGAGCACTTTTTCCAATTTCATTCAAGAAAAAAATATAAGATTGTGACTACTTCCACAAGGTGATGTTTGGAACAAGTAGCATTGAAAAAAATAAAATTGATATTCATATAATGTCAATATTTAGTCAAGTTTCTACTGGTTGTATCTTATTCAGCCAATATTATCGGTACGTCTCTACAACGATCACGATGTAGAATACCATCGTTACATTTCAAATTAAAGCTTGTGCCCTCATTAGCCATTCTCCTTCCCTTAATACAGCGCGTTGCCGAGACAGCAAGCTGATTACCTGCCAAGACCCTGCCAGTTGTCTTGTCTGCGACAGTGACGCGCTGGCCCTGCTTGTCCCCGATCTTGCTGCGGAGAGGTAGCGGTGCGGGTGAGGGAGGGGCCTCGCTGGGGCCTGACATGCCCTGCGCATGCAGCAGGATGCACTGATCTGAGCAGTAGATCGAGCTCGGACGGGCCGTCTTGCCGCAGACAATGCACGTCATGGCAGCCTGCGAACTGGAATCACACGGAAAACATCAAGAACACTAGGATATGCACAGCGATTACATATGTCAACTACAATATTACCATCAACATCGAGATCTTGATACACAATTATTTTTTCCGAACTAAATAGAGCTTATCCACAGCGTAACATTTTCAGTGCCAACGTAACATACAAACGATCGCTGTGGCTTTCTGTTGAGTAAATTTTAATGAAACTGCTCATAATAGCCCACAACATTCTCAATAGGTTCAATGTTATTTGTATGTGACAGTATGCAGTGCGGGAAAAATCAATGGCAAAAAGTCATGTGTTACGGTTAGTACAAACAACTGGCATTTTCATCTATGTTTTGATACAATTTGTGTCATAAGCATTTTCGACAAATGTCTGCATTTCAAGATGTATTTGTTATATTTGTACCGTGTACTGTTGAAGTTTCATGATCATTCATATCTGTGAAAGCACCCTGGAGTGCGCTTTTTGCCCTATGGACACTGGGGACACCTCAAGGCAAAGGCTTGATTAATGAAACAGTTTATAAGAGACACCTCTTAGTTGTTTCTAGACTTTGGGGCAGTATTATCCCCAAATATAAATAATTGTACACAACTGCTGTCACATAAAGTGGTCAATCGAGCAACATTAAAATGCATCCAGAAGGGAATATACTGATATTATACGCACAAAAACTAGGAGAGTGTGCATATGCACTCCACGCATAATCTGTGAAAAAATTAGCGGTTAAATGTGCATAGATTTTACTTGAATGAAAACTTTGGGAAAAAAGGTATGTGACCACAAGTGTACATATAGGCCATGGTGAATTTGGAGAGCAAGACTGCAATGAGTGTGACCAACCATATGCGATCGATTTGATCAAATATGCGGGCACTAGCATATTCCTACGGGTACGACTTTGAGTAGAGGCATTTATTTTCGCATTAGCTATAAGCGCGATATAATTGAAAGTCATCTGAAACAATAGTTTTTTGTGTCATCAATATGTCGTGTGATGTTCAAAGCCATTGGAGGCCAAGTTTATTTTTCACCATTTAAAACGACATTTGCCATTTACAACAATAAATCAATATTCATCTGAATTATGTGCAGATTGTACGGAAATTGAATTTACTGAAAAAAAAAATTGTCAGTTACACTCTTTTCTATTCAAATCAGATGCTATTCCTGGGAAATCCCCAAAATCTTTCATTCTGATTTGTTTGAATAAAATATTTACCCACACACATCGTTCGTCTATGACAGTCATTTACTCTTTTGGTTAGTGCAGTTCAAGTAATGTTTCAATGACTACGTATATCACACAGTCGGGAAACGGTTTAGTCAAACCGGTTCACGCTGAAACGGTTTACAGATGGTGATATACCTGTCGGTTTTGGTGTAAAACACTTTAGTTCCAATCCAGTTTGGCAAGTGAATTGGAGAACTCGATACGATTGATATACACGTCAAACCGATTCAAGGTAACCTTGAACGCGAGCGATAGATCGATCGATCCTTACCGACTTACGTCGACCTTTTGGCGCTTTTCCACACCGCCATAAGAAATTTGCAGAAAATGCATTCTATTTCTATTCAAGATGAAGCCACACACATACACAAATTATTGTCAAGTCAAATCAAAAATGTTCTCAACTTTGATGGTTAATAAAGTAGTATCCGTCATAAACTTTTAAAAGGCGGTATGGATTGAAATAACGATTCACAAGGCGCTGCCAACATTCAAAATGGCTGGCGCTGAAACGTTTTGCCAAAGTGTTTCTGAATTATTGTAAGATATACACTCATTTGTTGAACCGTTTCAGCGTGAACCGGTTTGCCTAAACCGTTTCTCGACTGTGTGATATACGTAGTCAATGTAGGGCATAACTTGATCACTGATCATGTTAAGGATATGTTGAAAATACAGTAGAACCTCTTTAGTAAGTTTCTCTTTAGTACATTTTTCACCTTGGTAAGTTTTATTTTTTGATCCCATCTGTAAGCTCCCACATGTTGAATAGTTTCTTTAGTAAGTTTTTCACTTTAGTAAGTTTATTCTGTCTGGTCCCCTGAAAAACGTACTAAAGAGGTTCCACTGTACTACTAATGCATACACCATTTTCATTCCAAAACCTTTACATTTGTCCAAAGACTTTTTGATGTTATGTATTATTGCTTATTTTTTAATTCGACAAATGCTATGAAACTGAATAACTGATACTATAGTTTCATGCCGCTAGGTACGAGTCAAGGTACGTACTCAGCAATGTAGGCATCCTCTTGTGCGTGGGGCGTCTTGTTCGTGGCAGACCCCTTGACCTTTTTGGCCGTTGCCTGGCGCTTGTCTGTCGAAGCAGACCTCTTCGGCCCAGCTTTGGCAGCCGGCTTCTCCTTGATGGCCGGAGCTTTGTCCTCGTCCTTCTTGGGCCGCTCCTTGTCGACGGGAGGCTTGGCCTTGGCTTCGTCTAGCTTGGCCTTAGCTCCGTCTGGCTTGGCCTTCAGATGCTTGCACTTGGGGCACCTCCACTCGTTGCCAGCATCTTCCATCGCTTTGCCTTGGGAAAGAAACAACAGGTCAACTGCAGTCATCAACAATTCCACTTTTATAATTTTGGTAAAATTACATAGGCCTATATGCCGATATGTGGAAATTTGGAACTAATAAAATGGACCATCAAATTTAAATATTTCACGGAGATATACATTTTTCATTTTCTTTATCTTTCATAGGTTATCAATAGAGGCACGAAATTTTTGCATTAGCTGTAAGCGCGATATAATTGAAAGTCATCTGAAACCCTAGTCTTTTGTAATATCTTCATGTTTTGTGATATTCAAGAGCATATAACGCCTAGTTCTTTTTCGCGATTTAAAGCGATAAATGCCTTTTACAACGATAAATCCACATTTAGACGAAATACGCGCTATTTGTAAGAAAATGCCAATTCTTCTTAGAACTTCGTCAGTTACACTATTTTGTTCAAAATCATATTCACGTTCTAGGAAATTTTCTTTGGGAAATTTTTCTAGGAAATTTTCTCAAACTCGACTCGAACTTAAATTCTCAAGCTCGTACACCCCTAATAATAACACAAGTTTTATTGCAAGTACCTTACATCCAGATGATTGATACATATTACCAGTATATATAGTAATCGAAATCATGTGAGAAGTCCACATCCCCCAAACAAAAAGTATTATAATTAGGGATGTCGGCAAGAACCTGAGCAGGTACAATTCCAAGTGAAACGCGGGTTAGAACAATTACTCGCCGGGTAGTCAATGTTTTTTCTGGTCTTCATTTTCTTGTGTTTGATGGTTTTGGTCCGGTCTATATGTGGATTCGCGCATGACTCTCCGGCCTGCCCCCCACCCACCTGCCCGTCACTACAGCACCTACCTTCTGCGGTGGGTAAAATTATGGAGCGCTTGGAGGACTTGGAAATTAAAACAATCATTGATAGAAACGGGGGGATTTTTAAGGGACAACACGGTTTTCGGAAAGGACATTCATGCGAAACACAACTCCAGGGATTTACACAAGAACTGACTGACACTTTAGATAAGGGGGGTAGAATCTATGCAATCTTTTTGGATTTTGAGAAGGCCTTTGACAAAGTGCCACATGACCTGTTAATCAACAAATTGCAACAAATTACAGAAAATAGTAGAATATCAAATTGGGTAAAGGCATTCCTACAAGGCAGAACACAAAAAGTAAAAGTGGGGGAGGAATTTTTGGAATTTGTTGAAATCACATCAGGAGTGCCACAAGGAAGTGTCATCGGACCCTTACTTCTCAATATATTCATTAACGACATAGAAACTGGTATCAATTCTAAAATCCGACTATTTGCAGACAACTGTGTTGTGTACAGGATAATTGAGAGCCAGGAAGAGACAATGCAACTACAAAGAGATTTAGATAAAATTAATGACTGGATCAATACTAATCTAATGGAAATTAATGTAGAAAAATGTAAGGTAGTCGAATTCTCCAGGAGTAAGAAGAATAAAGAAGTGACATCATTTAGGATGGGAGAAAGCATACTGGAGCAGGTTGACGGTTATAAATATCTCGGATTATACATGCATAAAAACTTGGGGTGGGGGGATCATATTAGAAAGTTGTCAAAAAAGGGGATTAGATCATTAAATTTTGTTATGAGACAGCTCAAGGGGACAGGAATTGAAATCAAAAACAAAGCATACAAGACACTAATTAGACCTACACTGGAGTATGCTAGTTCAGTCTGGGACCCTCGGGACACAGGATTAATCAAGGCTGTAGAGAGCGTACAGAGGGTTGCTGCGAGGAGGGTATTGGGGAGAGTCAAGAGATGGAGGACCATTAGGAATAGTAAGGGAGTGATACAGAAAGAACTGGAAAGACCAACCATAATGATTGAACAACTGAAATGGGAAACCCTGGAAGCAAGGACACGAAGGACTAGACTGTGCAACTTCTTCAAAGCAAGACACAACTGTACCGGATGGGAAGAACTAGGCAGAAGAGTTGGAAAGGGGATCCAAAGAAGTAATAGGGGAGGAGAAAGAATAGAGGTGGAGAGAGTTTACTCAAATGTAGGGAAAAACGGTTTCGTCCAGAGGACGATAAGAGACTGGAATGAGCTGGAAGAAGAAGGAAGAACTGCAAAGAAATTATTAGAATTCAAGAAAATGATCCAATAGAATAATATCTTGCCACCGTGCATCTACAACATCTGCAAGAATGTTTACAAATACAAATGTCATAAGACCTTGACAGTCAATCGACAAATGTGCTGGTAAGACACAAATCCACACAATGCTCATAGCAACTAAGTGACAATGTCCAGATGACTAGACATGTCTGAGATGTCATTTGACTGGAAGTGTGGCTACACTTTAAATTTGCTTTCAACATTTGTTTGTTTCCCTGCCATTGTTAGAAAAGGAATATTATTGAAATGACATTTGACTTCAAACAATGAAAAGCAATCATCATTGCCTTTTTAAAGTACTTTCATTTAGGAATTACTTTTTGACTTTCCATCACCATAAAACAAATGCGCTCATGCAAAAGTCTTACTTTCCCTACTCCCCCTCCCACGCATTGTCAGCTGTTACTAGTAGGGCAAATGTGCCAGTGCGATTGCAATTGCATCATTCTCGTCAGTATGCTTCCATGCCTTGAGGTTAGAGGTCCTGGTGCTCTATAGAGTGTGACGTATTCCTCTCCACCGACGATGGTCGAGGGCCGCTGCTCAAGAGGAGATGGGTTGGTGGGGGGGGGGGGGGGGTTAAGGGAAATTTTATGGGCGCCACGTTATTTGTAGGTTGTATGAGACAAATAACGAAAACTCATAATTCGTAAATAATAGGGAGTTGAATAACTAACGTAAACAAGACGAGATCAATCTAAGGAGGCCATAATATAGGTATAATGCAATGATAAGTACACTTTACAAATGAACTTAAGTACACTCTAGCTCCCTGTGCAATCGTGAGATATGTCGATCGTCATCAACACACTCCCCTAAATAACTCTAAATAGATATATAATATTAACAATATGTATGTACACCGGTTGAAAAACAAATCAAAGAAACGTAAATCGTCGGGCTAGTAATCAAATTGAATTAGGCAGCCCCAATACACGAGATAGCGATCTCTTTAGCGATCTCTTCCAACTACTCCTGTTACTCATAGTAGGCCTACGGTATTCTACTCATAATTACATTCATAATAATATAATCTTACACGTTCAACTGCAAGTTTGTAGGCAATAAAAATATAAGTTGAACAAGAAACAAAAACAAATGAGGCACTGAACCAATAATGTAAATAGAAAATGATATGCGAACCAACGTCATACGCTTCTCCGTCCTTGTGTCCGTGGGTTTTCGATGATCTTCTCGAAGTCGTACTCAATGATGCGCCGAGCCGGGGCGGGGCAAGGGGGAGGGGGTATGTCGACGTAGATTTGGACCACACGATATGGATAATGTTCGTTACTTTCTTGAAGAAAAACTAATAAGCTTCACTTTCGGAAGTTAATCCCGGCTGATAAACGGGCTAACAATGTCAGGTACGGCCTCAGCTACTAAGCCGCGCGCGTATTCACAAGCGAACACCCGCGTTATTACGATATTTACGAACAACTGGAATACTCCACTTCAATATTTAAACAACATACAAGTTTCCAGAAATGATCTTATGGCAGTATCAAAGCTTTCACCAACAACTGGCAATCACAAATATTTCCTGGCTTATCAATCTAGTACTCCGGCTCTGCCGTTAAATTCCAAAAAAAAACACAACTCTCCTAGCTTGATCTCGTCTCACGCGACCCCAAGAATAGAACTGACCCACTCGGTACTCGAATACAGGTCTCTCTCCCCCCAACCCTCACGGCCGAATTCTCAACTAAATATTCACAGCATAGTGGCGTAGGTTCAGGGGTAGGGACAGTGGGTAAATGATGGGTTACAAGAGTGATGATTGGATTGAGGAAAATGATGCGTCTTTTTATGAATATAGGTGATTTTGGGCCTATACGGTTTTTTCTCTTCTTTTTCTTGTGCAGAAAACTTGGGTAGGAGTCAGGTAATGAAGGCGGTAAAAAAATTAGGAAAATTCGGTAGGAAAATTCCTTCCCGCCAACATCCCTAATTAAAATGTATTTTCAATTGCACCATTTTACAAGCCTAGGGTATTTGTTCATTTCAACTGCATCTTGGATGACAATATCCACTGCATCTTAATGTAAATAATTGAGGTATACAAAGAATTATGCAGTTTCATATTGTTCACCGGGGCGAGCAGCGATCGGTAGGTTCAAGGACAGTACTCATGAAAAGGACCAAGATTGACAGCAGAGTAAAACCACCAGGTAAGCTCGATACATTTTGGCCTAAACGCACCTATGGGAAGGTCTGGACAGGTCACTATGAACTGTAAGGGGTAGTTACCTTGGACCTTGGTGATGCCAACGCAGTGACCGTGGAACCACTCCTCACATGAGTCACAGCAGATCATGAAGCGGTTATTGTGAGGCTTTTTGCAGATGCACCACAAGCGATCGGGGTCGTCCTCAGAGTTCCAGCTCTCGTCAGACGAGCTGTCGTGGCCCTCCCCCACCTCGTTCGCTGGCTTCACATTCTTACGAGGCCGGCCCTGACCCTGCCCACCCTTGCCCTTCTCTGCCTTGCCCTTCACCGTCTTGCTGCGCTGGCTGGGCTTTGGTTCCACCTCGATCTGAACAGTCAATAAACAGTTTGTTGTGAGAATACAAATTACAGTACAGTAGAACCTCTTTAGTAAGTTTCTCTTTAGTACATTTTTCACCTTTATAAGTTTCATTTTCTGATCCCATCTATATGCTCCTACATGTTGAATAGTTTCTTGAGTAAGTCTTTCACTTCAGTAAGTTTTTTTGGTCTGGTCCCCTGAAAAATGTACTAGAGGTTCCACTGTGCTACAGTACAGTTACAACTACAGTATTTACATAAACACTGGTGACAACCATTAACCACTTGACAACCAGGATACAATGTCACTACCCCATGGCCAGTTATTTTCAGGTTACACTGCACAGATACTTGTATTTATGTGGCCTGTAACATTTATAATGGAAACAAATAGTTTTATTGCATTGATTTTGGATATATTGTTGTACTGTACTTGATATGTAAAACAATAAATCAGCCAATACCACAGTCATTGGGCATTCAGAGGCTCGTCAAACTGACACATGCAGGGTGGGGAAGCCTAGAACGAGGTTACAAAATGACAGCTGACTGTACCATATCATTTTTTGATATACATATTAGCATACTACATGGGCGAAATAAAATCAACACCAATTTCTCAACCCATCTTCTAGATGTCAGTACAAGTCCTACGTCAATATGACGTAATGCTGTCAAGATATTAAGTGCAACGTATTGGAAGTGTAAGAATGCACATATGCAAAGGCCTGACAGCTTGACCAGGCGTGGACGCAACCAGAAGAACTTCTACAGTTAAATTTCCATGTTAGGGTTTTCAAGGGACAAGTAAAATAAAACCACACGTGCGGGGAAACGATGCACCTAGGAAAATTCAACATTGGTTAAATGGGAGTTCAAAGTCGAGACGAAATAAGTGATGGAAGCGCGAAAATGATGGATCCAGGAACGATGTATCGAGGTTTCACTGTACACTAGTAGCAACCATGAATACCCAAGGAGAAGGACTTCTACTGATAACCTGTTCAAAACAGTATGAGGGCACACAGTGAGCCTACATATATTGGAATTTAAAAGTTGTATTGGTTTCAAGGCATTTTCAAAACTTTGAGGGAACTAAGAAATATCTTCGAATACAGAATAGAGAAATTCTCAACTGTCCTTGCCTGTTATACTCGAGGTGAATTTCAGAATGTTAGAACATATAAATGTCAGTGTTGTACCGCGTAAAGTATTGATTCTAATAGTAATCCAACCGACAGATGACAAACTTGTAATAAATGTAGAAAAACACTTGAATGACACGATTGGGTGTATTTATATAGGGTTCAACGAAGCACATTCCTGTTAACTAACATCTATTGGTGTTGGTGAAAAATATATGAGATGATAGGCTGAGAGGTTATTTTATTAGGTGTTTTTTGGATAGTGAAAAGGAGTCGATCATGGCCTGTTGCTCAGGAACCATCCCAGTATTGACCTGAATGACAGAAGGAAACCACAAAAAACCTCATCAGGATGGTCGGCCATGGCGGGAATCAAACCCCGGTCTCCTGAATGACGGTTCAGTGTGACACAATTATAGACCACCTTATTAGATATTCACTTCAATTTCAATTTAGTTCAGACACGTTTTCATTCATGCTATTAAAAATCTCATAAATCAACATAAAGTGATTGATCAAGTGACAATAAAATGCAGCCTGTTGTGGTTGCAGGTAAAGGCTAAGTAACACAGGTTGGCGCTCTTGTAAGCCTCAAGTCACTGCGACTTCCAAGGAAACTCTCCAAACCATTTACAGGAAAAAATTCATTACAGTGCCGTATTTACATGCATATAAGACGCACTTTTTTCTATTCTCAAGTCATCAAAAAGTCACATGCATCTTATAAAGGTAAGTTAGAAACAAATGTCACATTTTGAGATATATTTTTGGCTGGGTCCAGCAACCCAGCTGCAACCCAGCTTTTTGGGTGGAGCAGCAGTCCTGCTGCGCAGAACTACACGCGCTCGCTGCAAACTGTTTTTCTCTGATGTTTTACGAAAACAGTTCCCTGAAACACTGCCAGTTGTCCGATGTTAAAGCATACTGCATAGGGCGAACCCGCTGATCGCTGGTATTACATTCTGGGAGTTCTAGTACTGTTCAAAAAGTCGACCCGCTTATACACAGGGTTAAAGGCAAAACATCAAGATATATAACTTGCATTATCTCTTATTTTACTCACTCTGACCGTGTGCGAGTCTCTCAGTATACAGTAAACATATCAATGTTGAAACTACTATCATATTACAAGTTGATACGTTCACTGTAACACACAATAATATAAATCAACCGTGCTGAATAGCATTGGCAGCATAGGACTTTCGACCGCAGGTAATAATATCCCGTTCTAGTTCAAACAATCGCCGCTAGATGGCTCATTCTTTTCGAAAATGGTCTATTCGAACTGCTGACCAACTGATAAACTGCTTAAGAAAGATAAGAACCACAAAGATACACAAAGTTGAGCATATTGCTTTGTAGTCAACATTTTTATGAATATAGGCCTATGTAAATTTATAACATAAGATAGTGAGTTATTTTTTGTCAAAATTTCTGAAACTGTCACCTTTCAATTGATTACAGGATAAATAAATGAAATGATAATGATTTATTCATAAATGGTTCTGTGTAATTTTATCCTGTTTTTGAAATCTAATTTGCCTTCTTCAATAATTTGTATTTTCTGACGAGTGTAATACTCTTCCGATGTAAGCACATAGTCATGAGTTATTGAGAACTTCTGACAGATAAGCATGCGTGGAGTATAGGATGAGGGGGAAAGGGGAAGATGGCAACACGTTGGTCAGCTACACTATGCAATACATCAGCATATTTTCGAGACATCGGGGTACAACTATTGAAATAATACAGACTACAAGTGAAATAGAATTTGAGAGGTGACCATGGCAAGGTAGGGGGAGATATAAGGTGGAGGGATATACAACCTAACCAATAGTAGTGATGACATGTGTTAGCGCTGGCGCCAGCTGGTAGCGCAGATTGTCGTAGAGTGCTGTTATTGACAAAAGTACAAAAGAATCGATTCTTCATTTTCAGAATCGTTTGGCATCAGAATCGATTCTAAACAGATTCTCGATTAATCGATGTTATCCCTACTATCTACCGTAGGCTGTCCGGGCAGCAAATAACTATGCTATATCAAGGACTCGAACTTCGACCAGTGGCGTAGCCAGGATTTCAGGTCAGGGGGGGGCAAGAATTTTAAAAAGGGCACCAGCATAAAACGTTGATGAAAATTTACACAAAATTAAAATATGAAGCAAAGCCCAGAGCAAGCTAGGCACATAGAGTGCAAAGTCTGCATTCCATTATCTCCAGTTACTTGCAATGAAATAATTTCTCATATTTCAAGCCTAAAAGATAATTCAGCAAATGGTGTCGACGATATAAGTGTTATGTCAATCAAATCAGCTAGTCAACATATTGCTCCTTCACTTGCCCATATCTTTAATCTATGTTTCGAATCGGGTGTTTTCCCACAAAATTTCAAAATTGCAATAATTATCCCAATACATAAAGCGAATGACCAATCTAAACCTGAAAATTACAGACCCATTTCTCTTTTAACTCATTTTTCTAAATTACTTGAAAAATGCATCAAAAGTAGACTAATGAACTTTTTGGACAAATTCCAAATTTTATCCCCTAATCAATTCGGTTTTAGACCAAAACTCAGTACCAATGACGCTATTTTCAGATTAACTAGTGAACTTTATGAATCTATGGACGATGGTTATAAATCATTAGCAATCTACCTCGACTTAGCAAAAGCTTTTGACACCGTTGATCATCAATTGCTATTGCAAAAACTCTACGACATTGGAATACGAGGCCTTCCTTTAACTTTATTTGAAAATTATCTTTTAAATAGACAACAATCCGTTAAAATCAATAAGACTCTAAGTGACCTAAATTTAATTGTGTGTGGTGTACCACAAGGGACTGTGTTGGGGCCTATCCTTTTCAATATTTATATCAATGAACTGTGTAATTTAAATTTAACTGGTAGTGTCGTAACATATGCAGATGATTCGGTTCTTCTGTTCAAAGGTGATAACTGGCACCAAGTTTTCCAAAATGCGAATAATTCTCTGCAAATTGTTTATAACTGGTTAAATAAAAACCTTTTGACCCTTAATAAATCCAAAACTATCTACATAGCTCACACAATTAATTCAAAAACTCAACCCAGTTCGGATTTCTGTTTAAAACTTCACTCATCTAATTGCTTTTTAAACATTGATTGTAACTGCTACAAAATTCAGTCGCGTGAGAATACTAAATATTTAGGCATTATTATTGACAGACACCTTAAGTGGAATGCACATATATCATCTATTATCACTAAAACTCGTAATATTCTGTATATCTTCTACAGGCTGAGGCAAGTCCTTAACCGAAAGTTGATTCTCACTGTTTACAAATCTTTAGCGATGGCCGTAATACAATATGGCATTACTTCCTGGGGTGGGGCATATTACTCTGCCATGGAACGTATTACTTTGATGCAGAAATTGTTATTGAAAATTATTCTAAATAAACCCAAACATTTCTCCACTGATAAAACATATGAAATCGCTAATGTGCTTGATGTAAGACAAATCTATACTAAAAATGTCTTAATTTACTTCAAAATTCATTTCGAAAAAATATAAACAATCAATTTGCACATCAGCTAATGATAGTAACATACTACTAACAAGGAGCATGAATAAACTTACTTTGGCTATACCTATGAAAAAGAAACAGATTGGTCAACAAAGTGCAGAGTTCATTGGTCCCCACTTATTCAATAGGATTCCGTTGCACATACGAAATATTACAAGTATTTATATCTACAAAAAACAGTTACACGATTGGCTGAAATTATCTGGCAGGCAGTTTTGTTCTAAACTAGTATACAGGAATTAATTTTCAGCTGTTTACGCATTTTTCATATAGCCCTTATCCTTATATTATTAGAATCATCGTAATTAAAGTCGTTCAGTTTCTTTCATTTATATCAATAATCAATTAATCACTCAATAAAAACCTCTACGTAACTTGTTTTTCTGTTATTTCAACTAGAGAGAGCTATTTCAAAATGTTTAATTTATTTAGGGGTGATACCTACACTATTCGCAATTTTTTTTCTATGTTAATATACCAACATCTATTTATTAATGTCCTTGGTTCATAATTCCATAATCTTTTACTACAATTATATAATTAACACCTATTTGTTCATTTCATGTCTTTGTTTCCTAAATTCACTTCTCCATATAAACGCTCAACTCAGCCGATCACTAATCCAGAATATTATTGAACCTAACATTTCACTTGATCCCACTCCTTTCCTTCTCCCTACCGTTCTGCACTCTACCCCATCCTCTGCACATTCATCACCAACCACTGCAAATACACAGCATCCAACCTCTACCCGGGTGGACCTCTCGCCGCCCCCAGCACAAATGATAGCGGCTACGTCTACGGTGTCTCCAGCGTTGTCCTCGGAGCCTTCTCGACAATCGACGACGACAATGCCGAAGGTGCCAACGACGCCTCTGTCTCAAATAAAAATGGCGCCATCCGTACCATCGATGGAACCCCCACTTCAAACGCCGCAGGTCCCGTTTTCCATGCCTCTAACACTTACCTCGACGACTTCCATACTAATGGTAGACCAAACTCTATCGCCAATGACGACTCCCCCAAGGACGTCGATGGAACCTCCAGTGTTAGAGGAGTCGCCTCCTGCTCCAACAGCGGTGCCCACCAGCAGGACTTTTGACTCTACGTCTACGACCACCAATCAACCTCTCGCTACACATTCCAGTCGACCCAAGAGGATTGTTCGCCAAACTCAGCGCTTGAACCTATGACCATCAACCAGCCAAGTCCACCCGTCAAAACCCCCTAGGTTCCTAACCCCCCAACCTAGTGCCCCCATGAATTCCTCAAGTATCTCATTAAATCCTCAACCAAAAAATAACTATTCTAAAAAACATCCATTCAAAAAGAAAACCAAGAGGATACCCACTAATACTGAGCAGTTAGGCCAACAAAGTCCTAAGAAGGCCGAGGCTAGAAGGTACATGGCGAGATCTATCAGGTCGCACTCGTCTTACCACTCAAGTTCCTTACTACAGCTCAACATCCGCAGCATACGTAACAAAGTAGGCGAACTAGAAATAATCCTTGACAAACTCTCTCCAGATATAGTTTGTCTTTCAGAATTATGGCTGGAGGAAGAGGAAATAGTGCGACGTATGTTGACAACTACTGCCCAAGCTACTACAGCAGGCGGCATGGCAAAGGGGGCGGGGTATCAATACTTGTCAAATCTTCTATTTCATCGGATGTAGAGGACATCCCATATATTTCGGCACTCAGCGTTGACAAAAATTTTGAATGCTGCGCTGCCAAATGGAATTCGGTGTCTGCTCCATCCTTCATATTGCTGTCGCTCTACCGTTCACCGAATGGGGATATACACTTCTTCCTTGACAGACTTGAAGCTGCACTAGAATTTATTGCAAATAAATTTGGAAGCAACACGAGAATAGCTGTCTGCGGCGACTTCAATATTGACATGTCTGTCGGTTTTGGTTCACCTTCTCTATCAAAGCTATTGGACTTGACAAACTCATTTAATTTGCTACCAGCAATAAATGTCTCCTCTGAAACCATACCTACTAGGATAACTTCGAGCTCCTCAACTGCGCTGGACAACATATTCAGCAACTTCCATAATGCTGATATCAAATGTGACTCGCTTGATCTCGCCATTTCTGACCACAATGGACTGCTCCTCAAATTCCGATTAACTGAAGGGAACATATCAGCCAACGATGTCGACAGGATTTGCAAACGCACCTTTACAGACGGTCAAATCGAGTACTTTAACCAACTATTATCAAGATCGTCATGGGACTCGGTATACACAGCCCAGACTGCTGATGAAAAGTTTGATGCATTCCACTCTACTTTTCTTCACCAATTTAACTGCGCTTTTCCTAAGCGGATGTCAAAACCCCGCAATCATACGAAGAAAAACTGGGTAACCAATGCAATACGCGAGTCGGCCGCGAAACTGAGACAGATGTACGTTCAAATGAAGTTTAGCAACAATGATTACTTGATACAGGAGCACAATGCCTTCAGAAGATCGCACATGCAAGCTATCAAGCAGGCAAAGCGAGCATTCAATGACAATCACATATCCAATTCAAGGAACAAATGCTCTGCTGCTTGGCAGGTTATCCGAGGGAAACTGGAGATATCCTCTTCGACTAGGCCGAAAATTCAACTTACCACAGTGGACAAAGCAGCTACGGACCCACAGGACTGCGCAAACATTTTAAACAGCTATTTCTGCAGCGCTGTATAGGAACTGCAGAGTAAAATTCCTACACTCAACAGGTGCGAAATTAGCAATACCGTTATACACCATAAACTACCGAAACGCTCAAAATGCCAAATATTCTTTAGCCCGGTCAGTAACCAGGAGATCATTCGCATCATTAACACCAAATGTACAAAGCACTCTGCTGGGATGGATGAGGTTCCTAGTAATCTACTAAGAGCTTGTGCACGACACATTTGTGAGCCCCTTGTAGATGTTATAAATTGTTCCCTATCTACAGGTGTGTTTCCAGCGAAACTTAAAGTAGCTAAGATCATACCAATCCACAAGAAAGGGAACAAGTCTCTCCCTGAGAACTATAGGCCTATAGCTCTATTGTCGTCGTTTTCAAAAGTTCTCGAACTGGTGGCACACTCTAGAATCATGAGTTTCTTGGAGAAAAATGATCTTCTTTCCCACAACCAGTTTGGCTTCCAAAAGGAGAAATCGACTTTGCTTGCTATAAACAGCTTCCTGGAATCAATTTACAGAGCTTTAGACACGAGATCCCAAGCTCTGGGATTGTTTTATGACATGTCAAAGGCTTTTGACAGTTTAGACCATCAGCTACTGGCCAACACCTTGATGAATTTGGGCTTTAGAGGTGTACCCTTAAAATGGATTAGCTCTTTTATCTCAGATCGCAGTCAATTTGTTTCATTATCGGAGGGAGCTGTTCAGTCGGATCTCAAAGATACACACATTGGAGTTCCTCAGGGCACAGTATTAGGCCCGCTGCTCTACATTTTATACGTCAACCACCTACCAGAATCCCTAGGCCCTGGGACCATAGCACTGTTTGCTGACGACACGAGTCACCTGATAACATCTGACACGAAAGAAAATATAGCCCATGCTGCAAACGCGGCAGCATCAAGCATGGTGAAGTGGTGCAGTTCAGCAAAACTCTTGATTAATAGTAGCAAAACAACTTTCCTACAATTTCACACAGCTCAAAGACAACTCCACTCAAGTCCCTTGATCAAACTCATGGGGGTTAGTTTGAGGGAGAGCAATGAAACCAAGTTCCTAGGAATTACTATTAATAACACGCTTGATTGGTCGACACACATTGGAACGATCGCCAAGAAACTTGCAACCTCTGCCTTCCTGTTACGCAATCTCAAGAGGGTTACCAGTATAGAAATCGTGAAAGTAGCGTACTTCGCGCTCTTCCAGTCACACCTTTCCTACGGAATATGTTTCTGGGGCGGGTCGCCGCACATGAGAAGACTACTCGTCATCCAGAAAAGGGCTATCAGATACATGGCTGGCGTACCAAGTCGAACGTCTTGTAAACCCTTCTTTAAACGGCTAGAAATACTGACAGCTCCCTGCCTTTATATATTTAGTCTAATCATATTTATCAGAACGAATTTGTCCACACATGTAACTAACGACCAGATACACGACCACCACACCCGTCATAGGAATGATATCGTCACTCTATCACACAATCTGTCACTGTTCAGTAGGAGCACTTCGTACGCGGGTGCCATCCTCTATAATAAACTCTCACAAGAAATTAGGAGTGAGAGAAACGACATTACCTTCAAACGTAAGGTGAAAGAATTTTTAATCTCAAACCCACTCTACGACGCAAGGGAATACGCAAACGGCATTTGAATATGACCAACCCAAGTGAGGTTCCTTGAGATTTCTTTCTCATATAGGCCTATATATTTTATCGATGTTTTACTTGTATATTATGTTTTACTTACGTATAACAAATTTTGACCTGTTCTACAACAATGTATTTTGTTACACATGAATGAAAGTATTATTATTATTATTATTATTACTAAAAATCTATCATTGTATTATAACTTACTGTCAGCCCGTACACAAGAATATTAGATTCTTAAGCGGGCTTCTGTTCTATATTATTTTTGTTTCGTTTTTGTTTTGTATACCAATCCATGTACAATGTAATTCTTGGAACAGAATAAAATGAATTTTGAATTTGAATTATATATGAAAATATAATAGGAGGGGGGGGGGCAATACCGCCCCGCAGGGATCCTCATTTTTCGATTTTTCATTGAGATTAGGTACGTTTTTCAACATAATTCAATGACTATATTCTACTCAGACAGCATGAATTTTATGAGCCGATCCTGCATATGCATTATTTTGTACAGCTCTCAGATGAAAGAATTGCCACGAGATGGTGACCTGCGAGGCAAGAGGGAAAGGCCCCCTTCTGGCCCCGCAGGAAATTTTTGGAATTTATACCTTTTACAATATTGTTCAATGTGTTCAAGACGAGATTCAGATGCCAAAATTGATTTTCTTATAGAACTGAAGGAACCCAAGTGACATTTGCTAATAACAGTTATTGTGACTCAGAGTCGTTCTATGTCTTTTCAGCGCTCTGGGCAAGGACTCGATTCTGTGAGCCCTCAAAACCAAGTGCCCATAGGCCTATTGAAGGTGAATGCAAGGGTGGGCGGAACTAAGCCCCGCAGGGACATTTCTTTGGTTTTCTTCCTTTCAATTCAATTCTACGGGTTTTGGGAACTACACAAAATTTATAGACCACATGGATTATTTAGTGTGAAAAAGAGGCCAATTTTGATAAATGACTGTTACAAGCAAATACAACGGAAAATTAATCCATCATTGATAACGATGACAGATGTAGGCCTATATAAATGAGAATATTTACTCCATCCAAAAATGTGAATAAAAGAGATTAGGAATCACAGAATATCATCATTAGGCCCTATATAATAGTGTCACAAATGGGCGTCGTCGATAACGTCCCTTGAATATGACTCCCCGGCCAGTCACCCTCTTTGCCCTTCCCTAGAGACGACCCCTATTGGAAGTTACCTCGCCGTCATCGTCACGATTGTTGTAGATTTAGTGAATTTACAAAAATCGTAATATATAGAATTGATTCAAATTGCAATTGTGTAACATATGAATTTATACGGTAATGATTTCGGATCTGAAGGATTAGGCTCTTTAGATGGTTCCACAACGAAAACAAACAATAATACAATGATAGTAATAGAAATTACGGAATGTGTTTGTAGAATGATGATGACATTTTTCAAATAATTGAAAATGAAATATATATATATAGGCTCCTACGCCTTGAAAAAAATTCACAATTCATCTCAATCTACACGACAGTTCTGTTTTAAATGAAGAATAGTGTTGTCATCTTCAAGTTTTGAAATGCTTCCATTAGGGCGCCATGATTACGGCTGAGGGCGCCGCCGTGCGATGAAATTGATGGAGAAAACTCACAATTTCCCCCATTGTACTGGGAATCGCAAATACAACAAATTATCGGGAACACCAGCTGTGAATCTGTATTATCACTGTCGGTATGGAACTCGAGGAAATGCTTGCGCGATATGCATGTTAACACATCGGGCGACGATAATTAGGACAGCTCAGTTTTCATCATCAGTCACGTATACAAATATATTAATTTCACTAGTGAAATGTGAATGATCACAATGAATCTGAAAAGGGCGCCAAACACACAATAGAACGTCCAGGGGGGGGGGGGGGGCACGTGCCCCCCCTGGGAGCCCCTGACCTGCAGGGAAGATAGAACAGATTTTCTCCCCTGTCACTATACAGATCAGGCGGCGGATGAGAAGATGGCCGAAACCTGTGATTGAAGATGAAAGGGGAAATGGGCCCGGAGGCAATGACATTATTGGAGAGTAGGACTTGATTTAAAGAATATTATTTTATGATGGACGATATGGGATGAATGATAGATGATGATTCAGGGTAAGAGAAACTAGTAATGTGAGAACCATGAGATGGGTACAGGTTGGAGGAAATACATAGACAGAGCACAAAAGCACTGTCTGCCCACAGCACCCTCTTGGCCCAGGCCTACATGAACCAACTCAGAATTCAATTTGCAGGTTATGTTCTCTGAGTTTATGATTTGCCGGACAGCCTACGGTAGATAGTGAATGGTAATTTTTTTCGATTAATGATACTATGGGTCTTGGTTCAATTCCAAGAGAAGGCTAGAGATTTTGTTCCTATCACTCTTATCTATCTCTGATCTGTTCCTTTTTGTCCTCATTCAACCACCAGGTGAAATCATAAACTCAGAGAACATGACCTGCAAATTGAATTCTGAGTTGGTTCATGTAGGTCTGGGCCTAGAGAGTGCTGTGGGCAGACAATGCACTCTGGTGGTAGACAATGCACTCTGGTGGCAGACCCAGGCAGGCCAGCACAGGAAATAGTTTGCAGGTGTTTATTTGAGAGGAAGAAGTATTATGAATATCTGATATACTCACCTGATGAGATTTAACAAGATCGAAACATGTCGTGAGTTTTAGTTTATTATCAATGTTTCTGTGATTTTCAACTGTTGGTTATTCCCTTCAGAGTTTGTGGAAAAAGTAGTGGGAAACCTGGGTTTGTTGATTCTTGTGGAAACTAACTCCCAGTACTCGCATTGTTCAGTCCACACATGTGTGCTTTTTGTGCTCCGTCTACGTATTTTCTCCAACCTGTACCCATCTCATCATTCTCACATCACTAGTTTCTCTTACCCTGAATCATCATCGTCTATCTTTCATCTCGTATCGTCCATCACAAAATAATATAGGTTTTACAATAAATTTTCAGACAATACTGCCTGCTATTGACTGAGTAACTCAAGTTGATGTATTAGCCTACTGCAGTTTTAAATATTATGTAGGCCCTACCTCACTTTATTCTTATTCCTTGTGTTAATTTTCAAAAAGTCCACTAGAAACATTTGAAATAACATTCCTTATGAATAGCATTATTTGAGATGTATTGTAAAAAAAATCCAACAAAACTGAAAATTTCAACTTTAATTCTCCAAATTGAATGTCCCCAGAAAACCAGCCTACTAGTTACCTCGGAGAATGGCTGCTTCTTCTTGCGCACTCGTTTCGATCCGGTCGGTAGAACCTCGGGCGCGGCGCCCAGCTTCGGAACCTTAACCGGCACCAGGGCAGGCTTGGGTGTGGGCTCAAGCTCGGCAATCACCATGGGAGGCTCACTGTCGTAGTCTGCCTCACGGTCTGCCTCCTGGTCCACCTCCTGTTCCAAGTCCGTGTCGCTCTCGTCGGGCGCATGCACTAGGGCGTGCACCAGCGTGCGCACCACTGGCGACTGAACCACAGCCAGTGCCACCACCGGTGTGCTCACAGCCGACGAGACAACCGACGATGGGACGGTGGCTGGAGTAGTAACGGCAGAAGACGGTAAGGTGGCCGGCGACACATCGACAGACGACAGAACGGTCGGGGTGTGGGCCGCTGAAGATGAGGAAGGACGAGGCCCAGCACTGAACATGTGGGGCGTGTCTGCACACAAATAAAACAAGAGGATTAGACTCGTCATGCGATCAGAACCGAGCATGCCAAGGCAAGGATGTGACCAGATCGCGTAGAGGTGTACAAGGCAGTTCTGGACTTACACGTAAAGACCCTGCATTTATGCATCGTGAGTGGTTATTGGCTGGCGACATGATTCGTCTGTGCTTAGGGCATCAATCAACGTAAAGCGATGTTGACCCTTTCACAGATATAGACAGCACTGTTCCGCCAATCTGTGTTGCCCCTGCCGTGTTATGGACGTGCATATCCACTGTGAGTAGCGCAATATTTAGGAATTTGAACAAACAAATTCAAACAGTTGGTCGGATTCACATTAGCTGGTGAAACCGATATCATATTTGTCATTTGTCCAGGTGTGCTCTTCAAGTTTCAGTCACAATTTTTAGATAAATGAGACCAAAGTCGCAGTAAAATTACTGATCATTTTCAAAATGGTACAACTCACAACTGACTACTAAAATATGCAAAAACAAAGTAATTGTACGGTGGGACCTCTTTACGTAGTACGTTTTTCAGGGGACCAGACTGAAAAAATGTATTACAGTAGAACGTCGTTTATACGACTTTCAGGGGACTGAGAAAAAAATCGTATAAATGGATAAACGTATAAATGATTTATTAATGAATCTGGGTTCAAACATTTACCCACTGCATAATCAATGTTTTTTTTTTGGCTTTATTTTCTTGTGTATGATGTTTTTGGTCTGGTCTGTAAGTAATGACGCGTCACAGCTCTCCCCTCCGCCCCCTCACCAACCCTCAAGCCACTACAGCATGCCATTATGTCCTTGACAGCTCTCAGATGACATGTGCTTTGTGAGAGACAGACGCAGACATTTACCAATGCTCATAGCAACCAATTAACACTGTCCAGGCGACTCCTAGTGTGGCATTTACTTCAAATGTTTGACATGACATTGACAGAATTACATTTTTTTTGTTTTTCTGTCCCTGTTAGAAAAGGAATATTATTGAAATGACATTTGACTTCAAACAATGAAAAGCGATCATCATTGCCTTTTTAAAATACTTCGATTTTGAAATCACTTCTTGTTGACATGAAAGAAATGCGCTCCTGCACACGCCTTACATACCCCCTCCCCCCCCCCTAACCCCCTCCCACACATTATCAGCTGTCACTGGCTGGGCAAATGTGCCAGTGTGATTGCAACATTCTTGGCAGTGTGCTTCCAAACCTTGAGGTTGGAGGTCCTGTTGCTCTAAAGAGTGATGATTGGTTTAGGAAAATGATGCGTCTCTTCATGAATATTAAGTGATTTAGGACTAGACAATATCTATAAATATTTTTGGGGGTGGGAAAAACCTGGGTAGGAGTGAAGAAGTCATGATGAGGTGGTATTTTTACTAGGATAAACAGGTGTGCTTACGCATGTGTTGTTTACGTTTTTGGGTTTTTACGACTTTATGATGGAACACATGACTAGAATTATTGAAAATGTTGGAAGGAGACAAGAAATTCAGTTGTATATACGAAAAGTCGTGAATAAATGAGTTGTATAATGGAAGAAATTTAACATGTAGTCTTATGGAGAATGGTTGGGACCACCTGGAAAAGTCGTATAAATGTAAAAATCGTATAAATGAGAATCGTACAACTGACGTTCTACTGTAATGTGAAAAACTTTATAAGGAACGATGCAACATGGGGAGCATATGGGTGGGATCAAAAATTAGAACTTATAAATATAGTGAATGCATAAATGAGGTTTTACTGTACATGAATGTAGTTACTTGAGAGTACGTATTAGATGATGTCAGTAATCTAGAGTCTAGTGATGATGAGTTAGAGACATTTAAGTTGCTCTGATGAGTCTAACTAGGCAAACGCAGCATGCGTTGTAAGATGAGCGAGATATCTGAATTCAAGTTTATAATCAAAGTAGTTTAACCCTCCAGTGGTAGCGTGGGGTTCTATGGACCCCAACACTTTAGTTATGCTAATATAACATGGATGCCATAACTTCTAATTTTTGGGAGTCTCTACACCTTCAAGTTGAACCCTTTAGTAGCCAACAAAGAGAGTTTCAAAACCAACAAAAATGTATATCATGTGAATATTGTAATAAGAACTTTTTGGGGGTCTCTGGGACCCCACGCGACCACTCGCGTCACAGAAACTGTCTCTTTTTCAGCAGGTAAGAAAATTGTTTTGTTCAATTTTTACGTATTTTTATGATGTGTATTCCATAGATACATATTTTTGAAACTTTTCATAGTTCATCTAACCTTAAAATATGGTAAATTAGCATAAAACAGTTTTGGGATTTTCAGATTATGCTATCAATTTTGTGTATTTTTTTGTTTTGGATAAGTAATATGGATATTGCTGCGATAGTACATGCGCCTAAAGATGAAAATACCAAGTACACATGTCATCTCTGCCACAAATACCTTTGTTTGGATCATGTCACTATATCGTGCAGCCGAATTGTACCGTTACGGTCATAAAAGTTGACGCCGAATAAATAAGATGTATGCTGGATTCAAAGATGAATATAAATCATAAAAATGTGAATCTTATAAATCAAGTCTGTGATACTATCTATCTTCAATAAAATACATAAAAACCAAAAAATCTGACATTTAAAATGATTGGAACAGTTTTACTCATGAACTTGATATTAACTTGATTCGAAATAGCATAAGTTCAAACTAAAGAAAAAAAACATGTTTGTTCTATGTTTTTTCAACAATGTATATTAATTTTATGATGACGTTCAACACCAAACTAAATAATTGATTGAAAGTGGAAAATTCTCGCATTTTTAATTTGTTTATCAATTTTTATACAGTACGTTGTTCATTATTTGGACTTTTTACAAAAAATTTCAACTCAGAATCACAAACAATATTTAGAACCTATGAGTACAAAAATAAATTTTAATGCTTACTGAACCATGAGATAACATTTCTAAAGAAAAAAATATTTGGAACAGTCGTTTACAAAAAAGTTATAGCAGATACACTGTGGGGTCTGGTAGACCCCGCGCGACCACTGGTGTTTTGGGTCAGGGCGCACCTACTGGAGGGTTAAGTAGTTCTACCTTTGCTAATTTATCGACTCTGGTATATTCGAAAGCTCTACACACCTTGATGCATATAAAATATACTTCATTGTTAGGCAAATATCGAATCTAGAAAGCAGTGAATCTTGACAACATAATTCTGCTATAATTTTCATCTATTTGATCAATAAAAACCGTTTATTAAATCAATTTCTCCGAAACGGCTAGTCCAAATTACACACAAAATTGTAATAATGTGTATCATTCAGGTATACACATTAACAGGAATTTTTTTTTTAAGATTTTATTGTACGGATATTCTTGCCCAGCCTAATCTTATTTCAGAAACTTTGAGATGATATTTCTCAAAATCAATCCAATTGATTCACCTCTAAAACGGTACAGTTCCAAGTTGGATAAGTTTGCACGTAGGCCTACAGAAAAAGTTTCATGTTGATCAGTCAAACCCTGCGACCTGTGCAGTGCTTACAAACAGAAAAAAAAGGAAGAAAAAACGCAGACAAAGCTCTACAAGAGTGGGATGGAATCTTCGCATACGCTCATCTAATAATGATAATGACGGCTAGTAGGCCTACGTCGTGACTTGACATTGCGGCTAGACCAACCAGCAACAACTTTCATGATAGACCTAAACATATTATTCCAATGAGGATGAATATTTATTATTTCATCAATAATCTCCAACTTAGTATACAGTGAGATCTCAATCTATCGTTCCCGGATCAATCGTTTTCCCGGATCGATCGTTTTCCTGCATCTATCGTTTGTTTTGTCTGGTTCCAACCAAATCGCCACATCAACAATGTTAAATTTTCCCGCATTCATCGTTTTCCCACTTCCATCGCTTGTTATTTTTGGTTCCTCGCCACTTAAAACCTCGAACGGTCGTTTCGAAACGGAGAAAAATTAATAAAAAGATACAAGACTCAGTCATCACTAGAGACATGTAAAAATAGCAATTGCTATAAAAGCGATGAAATCTAAAAGTGCTTTTTCACATGTTTTTCTGATATTTCTTCATGTTTCAATACATTTGATATTGTTCTTTCATGTTTTTGAAAAGGCGACAAAGCGCAACAAACGTCTGAATTTGCTACGTTTCAATGTATTGGCGACATAGATGCTATATTTGGAATAGAAGCATTATAGATGCTATTTTCCCCAAAATTATTTCAATCGATGTGTAAACGGGTGAATTTAGTCGGGGAATTTAAAACAAAATTGCAGTTGCAAATGCAGGCGGCAGATGAGGTGTAGATTCAACTTGCTTTGGAGACTATTTCACTAAAACCAGTAATCAGGGTGTTTCTCTTGTATGCCTATTGTACATTCTCTAGTGGTTTCAACGGTACCGTACTGTTGTTATGCCACAAAACATTGTTGCGCTACAAAATACGATGATTCAAAATAATAGATGCACCAAAGTGCTATTTTTTAAATTCTAAATGCTATGAAAAAAAAAGAAAAGCTATATTTACATGTCTCTAGTCATCACCATAGCACACTTCCAGGCGAGCATTTTTGATTAATGATTGATGATAAACAGATGTGTCAAAGTGTTCATCTTGTTATTCAGTGTAACATGAGACTTTAAAATCCACTCTGAACTCCTGTGTATTAACACTGACAGTCGGCAGTCTTAAATAGCAATCAGTGACCTTGCCTTAAAAACAACAGCCATGTGGCTTACACAGGGAGAGAGGCTGAGAGAGGAAAGGTTGTACCAAACACGCAACCAATTCGCGCAGCAGCGCATTGACGACTGTCCGGTTATCAAATCTGACGACGATTGGGGGTTCGCCGTATGCTTCAACATTGGACGACCGGCAGTGTTTCACGGGAAATGATTTGATCGCAAAATGTGACGTTTTCTTTCTCATTTATTTATAAGACGCATGTGACTTTTCAATGACTTGAAAATGGAGTATGCGTGTAAATACGGTATTTACTATTTATATGGTGTTTTCTTATTTTATATTCAGCAGTGATCACGGGTTACTCCATCGTTTCTCAGTCAGGACATTGAGTAAATAAAGAATAAATCGTAAATAAAGATAGGAAAGATGACACTTCAGGATTTTTAATAGTTCTCAAAGACGAAATTATAAGTGATTAGTAGACATGTAAAAATAGCAATTGCTATAAAAGCGATGAAATTTAAAAGTGTTTCTGATATTTCTTAATGTTTAAATAGGTTTGATGTTGTTCTATTGTGTTTTTGAAAAGGCGACAAAGCGCTACAAATGTCTGAATCCACTGCGTTTCAATGTATTGGCGATACACTATATTTGGAATAGAAGCATTATAGATGCTATTTATACCACAATTATTCCAATTGAGGTGTGAACGGATGAAGTTACGGTAGTTGAGGAATTTGGAAAAAAATGCAATAGCAAATGCAGGTGGTAGGCTTAATCTGCTTGCGGAGACTATTTTCCTAAAAAATATCAATTGGGGTGTTTCTCTTGTATACCTATTGTAAGTTATCTAGTGGTTTTACCAGTACCGTACTGTTGTTATGCTACAAAACACGATGTTTCAAAATAATAGATGCACCAAAGTGCAACTTTTCAAATTCTAAATACTATGACAAGAGAAAATAGAAGATATATTCACATGTCTCTAGTGATTAGTGATTACGGCATTGATTACAATACAAGAAATAATGTTCAAATTAATGTTTTTATTGTTTTTTCAAGTTTTTAATGATTTCCCGCTTTGATCATTTTACGCATTCATTACCGGTTTTTTCCCCTGGTCCCTTTAAAAATGATAGATCGAGGTTTCACTGTAAATGTAAAAATTGAAAAATATCTGAAAAAAAATTAGATACAATTTTTCTGGAACTGTTGATTATTATAACAATATTGGCCAAAAGTGAAAGGGTTAACAACGTGACATACAGATTACTGAGTCACTACCCTTCCTCCCAGGCCAGGTCATTTTTCGTTTAAGCTGCACAGATACTTGTACTCCGATGGCCTTTTATAACATTTATAGCAGAAATAAATTGTTTACTTGTATTGATTTATTGTTGTACTTAATAAGAAAAACAATAAATTTGCCAATATTACTGTTATTTAGCATTCAGAGGCTCGTCAATTTGAGGAGGCAAAAGGACGCAAAGCCTAGAAAGGGTTTCTGAAATAGCAGCTGACTGAATTATATCATTTTCCGATAAATAAGCGTATTCTAATGTAAAAATAAAAAATAACATCAATTTCTCAACTCATCTCCCAGATGTCAGTACAAGTCCAGTATCAATATCATGTAATGCTGTCAACTGTAGGGGTGTGCGAATCCATGTTTTTTATTTCAAACCGAATCCGAACCGAATCTTCATAAAAAATACCGAATCCGAATCTTTTTAACATGCATTGCGAAGCGTGATAATTGAACAAACGACACTGCTGATCAAGTTACACTTGATCCAGGAAGTGAAAATCCCATCTCAGCATTCTCATAATGACTAGAAACTGTGAGGTATTCCACTGAAAACACGTTTAATAAATGTTTAATCAGGAAGAAGTATCATTTTCTCAATTTCCATCATTCTTATTTAACGCGCAGTTATAAACATCGTAGCTGTTCGCTGCATGGCATCTGTCATCCTACTTCTGTGTGGTCTAACCTTGACAAGGACGAGACCAAAGACCCTAGCATCTAACTTCGTTAACGAAGTTAAATACTAAGGTCTTTGACGAGACTTTCGTTCGTCAGACTCGAGACGGCCGAGCGCCAATCGAAGCCGGCCGTATATGGCGACTCCACCCACTCGTAGGCTAGTGCGCATCGCACTTGCTCACGCGATCTAGAAAGTTGACAATGCAATGTTGCCACGTTTTTGGCGCCAAGATTCGCGAAATTTTCGAATCTTTTATGTTTGACCGAATCCGAATCTGAAAGTGGATTCGATTCGAAAAACATGGATTCGCACACCCCTACTGTCAAGATATTAAATACAACATACTGGAAAGTGTAAGAACGCACACATGCGACGACGACCTGTCAGCACGACCGCGCTTGGACGCTTATACACATCCATGGTCTTCAAGTGGTTAAAACTTACCACATAGATGACAGAGCCCTTACCTTCGAAGTCGTCCAGCTTGGTGCTATTAGTGTTGGGAGTCAAGGTATAGCGGTATCGAAGACTAGTTACACGGCAGAGAGAATGTTGGCCTTACCTTCAGAGTCGTCCAGCTTGGAGCTATTAGTGTTCGGAGTCTCGGAACTGATCCTGCGGATGACGTCGGGACTGGAGAAGAGTGCCGGCTGATCCTGTAGTCGCCCCGGTGGTCTGCGGTTCTCTCGTTTTGGATACAGCTTCTTGCCTGCCAACGCTTTTGCCAACGGTTTTTCAATCCTTTCCATTTCACCTGGCGGGGCTTCTTCCCTCTCAACCTTCTTCTGTTTTGCCTTTTGCTTTACTGGCTTAACTTGCTTTTTCTCCATTTCTTTATTTACACCTTCTCTCTTCCGAATTTCCTTTTTCTGAGCTCCTTTTTTCTCGGTCTTGTCATCCTTCTTGAACAAGATCTTCTTAACAGGAGGACTGGACTCAGGAGAGACAATTGCACAATCTGATTTCAAGAACACGCCTGAGCTGGGACTCTCGTCAGTAGAACTGGTCTCGTACGTCTTTACCAGGCGTTTGTATGGGATTATGTCGCCCGCTTTAGCGGACCTGCCTCCGATGGACATCTTGCCAGACGTGTACCGAACACGAGTTTTTGGCGTCGGTTTTTGACGAGAACGTTTTGGGCGGCTCAAGCCTCCAAGTTTCTTTGGCGTGAAATCAATCTTCATATCCGAGTCGGATTCGGATCGAGCATCAGAATATTTTTTGTCCTCCGGGGCAGACAAGTGAGCGTAATCATCATGATCGAGCAGTTCTTGCTGAAACTTTTCGTTCAACATGGCTTCAGTGATATTCTTCGCTTTATCAGAATATTTTGGCACATGCGTTGTTGAAACCTGTAACAGAGTGTCAAATAAATCTCAAGTAGTTTTCCATAAAAGTACAATGATTGAGAAATTGGGACTATAGTAAGCCCTCGTTAATCCGAAATGCAAGGGACCCCAAAAAATGATTCCAATTCATAAGAATTTGGATTAACAACGAAAAGCTACGAAAAGCAAGCAAACTCTACGAAAAGCATCACACTTCCCGATTAGAATTGAAGCAATGTCGTATTGCGCGCAAGAGACAGCTATGCCACACTTATAGGGTCATTCCTAGAGGTGTTTGTAAACGGTGTTATGATCTAGTGTTTTTCGTTTCCATGTTTTCACATTTCGGTGTTTGGCGGTGTTATGAGTTTTTTGACATAATATCATGCGTGAATGCCATTTCACGAAGTTTCAAATGGAAAAATAGGATTAGGTCCATGCATGACATATTAAGTACAAAAAAAATGAACTGTATACAGTAAACCCTCGTTAATTCGAATTTCAAAGGACCCCAAAAATCAACATTTGAATTAAAAAAATTTGAATGATGAAAAAAATGTTTTTCATTTGTATAGTACAGTAGTAAAGTGTAGGCGTGCAGTTTGGATGAACCAGCCATGTGCGCCTCGCACGTGGTTTGTTCCCTCCCACTTCCCCTCGCCCAGGAAGCCAACTTGGAGAGTCCCATTAAGGGGATACAGGCTTGCCTAAAACTTGTAACAGCTCAGTCGGTCTCAGACCATGGTCGATGTAGGTTCACATCGCTCCTCAGTGTAAGGCTGCTTCTCCCGCACCGACTGCAATATACATCCACACTTTGTCCATCTACCCTTCCTCAGACACGTCAATCATCTTGAACCGTAGACTTGCAGTCGACCTATTGTCCAGCCTGGAAGGGTCGTTTACCTTTTCTTTTGTTGAATGAACACAACCTCACTCATGAATGATTTTATTTGTATCTAAAATGAGTATATTGTTGTCATTACATAATTACAGAACACGAGATAATAATTGAACAACTTTTTCAATTTTCAAATATGGTCAAAGGATGGCCGAAATAAAAGTACAGAATCAGATCTCTCATTTATTCCATCAAAATATATTTCCTACCTGTTCAAGACCAAGAACTATTATTGAAAGCCACGATTTGGTGACAAATCAAGTCTCATCCCGCAAATGAAAATTCTTGATTGATCACACATTTGTGTTCATTACGATTTCAACGATTATAATTAATTGTGGTAGATGAACTTCCTCCTCTATTTTTGTAATTTACCACCACTTGAGCGAAAATGATAAAAATTGTTGATAACGCTTATAGTATTAATTTTTTCGCGAGTATGAAAATAAATGAATAAACGTATTTTCAACATGTTGATGATGACACTTGATTCATACGTTTTTTACGTACTCATACGCCGCTATGAATTGAGGCGGTTCAATTAATGATCATCGATATCTATAAATTGTTTCCACCATCAAGTTCAGTAGAGACATGTGGACTTACTTTTCATTGAATTTATTTACCTAGGATAACGAAATATATCTGGTCTATTTGTTGGTGAATGAACGATTTACGAAGGTGTATGAAATCGTAAAAAACGTATTTCTTCAATATTTCTCCACATTGCATCATGATACAAAGATGGCTACAGAATTTTCGAATTACGAGATAAATCCTCGATTTTTTTGAAATCCGATTTCAATGTGTGTTGTGTGAAGGTGTGATTCACGCATATGTTTTCACCAACGTTCTTGTGATTTATGATTTGACTAAAACAAATCGTACAGTTCTAATTGAGTAAATTGGTGTCAACCTGTTATTTGTTCACGATGCTCTTTTAATCAACTGAATTCAAGTTTATTGATTTCTTTATTTTTTTGCCATGATATTCTACGCATTAGATTCAGATACATTGTAAATAGTTCACGACTGATGGAAATTTTTGTGATTGTAACTTTATTCAATCACAGAATAAATGTGGTTGCATTAGCACTCGGGAACTATTATTGATGTTGACAATAGTTATTGAAAACATCGATCAAATCAACATCTCCAGTACACTATAGTGATAACGTGACAAGTTTTGCCATAGCAAAAATGCGTGGCTGAATCAGCAACCCGATGTGTACTTCAACTTGAGCACTGCAGGTATCTCGGTCAGCTGAGGCACCGCTTCAGGAACTGAAGTCACCGTTGGGCGTGGGTTCAAGTCCCGCATAAGGCATGGGTTCTTGTAAACGTAATTTCACTTATCATCACATCATAGTTTCATATCACCTGCGCATTCGTACCCCCGTATAGCCTAGCGGTTGGTGGGGTCGTTAAGCAAACAATAATCATCATCATCTTCACGTCATAGTTTCATAATCACCTGCGCATTCGTACTCCCGTATAATCTAGCTGTTGGTGGGGTCGTTAAGCAAACAATAATCACCATCATCATCAAAATCACTATTGCATTATCTAATTCTGGTGATTGTCATTAATTTAAATCACTATTGCATTATTTAGTGATTGTCATTAATTTTATATGAAAATTATTTATATTCCAATATTTATGTTGTGGTGTCAACAGTCCTACTAGCTAGCCTACCTAGTCATGGAGGGTTGGATTCACATTTACTTGTTCAGCCTCAAAAGACGACTGCACTCCTCCTAAACAGAAAATACGATGAAATCTAGGATCACCGAAAATCTCCCATCCCTCTACCTACCTCTTTTTTCTATCAAGTCTAGACCCTTACTTAGTTCGCACATTCCTCGATCGCTGTCAGCGAATAATAGCGCACAAGTCCACTATAGTTTTCTTTAAAAAAATACGTGCATTTACAGCGCTCAATTCAAAACGATTTTCGATTTATAATTTCTTACTAATAAACTATTGGTTGTAGATACTTGAAACTAGAACAACCCCTGGGTCGTACAATGATACACACTTAAGAGAAAAAACAATGCTATAGAGTGAAGAGTTTGTGAAATATCACGTCAATGGTTAAATTCCATCACATTTTTTGTGATTCGTGACGTATTATCTTAAAACTGACAGAGTAACTAGAAAAAATACGTTATATCAATTAAAGAGTATGAAATTATCTTGGTTTTCATATACATTTTGTCCGATGTCACTGGTTCGTGAACATAAAAATAAAATGGTAAAGATGAATTTCACCATTGTATAAAACCCGTGCATGTACCCCCTTAATACAGTAGAACCTCCTTAATACGTTTCGCTTTAAGACGTTTTTCGCGTTAACACGTTTTTTTCCACAGGTCCCAGAATTGTCTTATGGCATTTAATGTTAAATAAAATTCGTTAGTACGTTTCTCTATAACACGTTTATCTCGTTATTACGCTTGAAAATGTGATCCCTTGAGCATTATTTATTCCATAATACGTTTTTGAACAGTCCCTTTCCCAGTTTTGTTTCATTGAAAAATGTTGCAAATGTACGTAAAATTCTCCGAAATCTGTACCCATGCACCTGCATTGGCGTTGTGCAGGTGGCCTTTTTGCTTTTTTCCCGGTTGCTTAGCAACGGTCGCAGTGCATAGCAACGGTACGGTACAGAACACGTGTTACTGTTTACAAACGTATCATTCTACCTCGTGTTGTTCTTGAGTGCACTACGAACGCAGACAAAGCTCCTTTGTGCTAAGATGTCTGGCAAAAAGAAGGCGCTATCGCTAAGTGATAAACTACGCATTTTAAGTGAAGTTGATAGAAATGTAGGAATGACTCGAGTAGCGTTGGCAGGCAAATTGGGTTTAGCTGTATCAACATTAAATACGATTGTCTACAAGCGAAAAATTGTTGAAGAAAGTGCTGCAAAGAGTGGAACGTCGTGTGCGAAAAGATCTCGAATGCGTCCCGGTCGCTTCGAGGATCTAGAAGAAAATCTCCTACAGTGGTTTAATCAAAATCGTGCAGCGAATATACCCATTAGTGGACCGTTACTTATAATCAAAGCAAAAGAAATTGCACTGAAGTGTAATGTGACCGTAGACTTTCAAGCGTCGAACGGGTGGCTACAGAAATTTAAATACCGCCACGGTATCACTTGTAAACGCGTGTGCGGGGAGAGCGGTGCTGTAGATCCTGAAACCGTCAGGATATGGAAGGAGGACACTTTGCCATCGCTTTTACAAACCTACAAAGCGAAAAATGTTTTTAATGCAGACGAGACCGGACTTTATTTCAATATGTTGCCCGACAAAACGCTTGCCATGAAAGACGACACGTGCCACGGCGGGAAGAGAAGTAAGGAAAGATTGACCGTATTATTATGTACGAACGCCGACGGATCGGAAAAGTTGCCGGCACTAGTAATTGGAAAATTCGGGAAGCCTCGGTGTTTCAAGAACGTCAAGACATTGCCGACGAAGTACACCTACAATAAGAAAGCGTGGGTGACTACAAAAGTGTTTACGGACTGGCTCCACCAAATAGATTCCACCATGGGGTCGAAAAACAGAAAAGTGTTGCTGATTGTGGATCAGTGCTCCGCTCATCCACCAGATATAGTTTTGAGAAACGTTACGGTGAAATTTTTTCCGGCGAACTGCACGTCTGAATTGCAGCCGCTAGACTTGGGAATCATCCAAGCCATGAAAATGAAATATCGGCGACGGTTGCTACAGAGAGCGATTCAACTCATATCCCTTGGCCGAAAAGAAGATATGAAAGTGAACGTCCTTCAAGTAAGTTAAACATCTGTTGTTATTACATTTTTGTACCATTTTGGTGTTGTACGGATATGACTTTATAGTTTCATTATTAATTTATCCTGTGATATTGACGCAATTGTTGCCATGCCTAGCCTTGTATAGCCCTATTGTTTCTGTGCCATTCACGCCCGAGAGTACGGGCGATGAGTACCCGGCAAGTGAGGCCTCGATTCCCGGTAGACGGGAAAAAACGCGCTCGGTCACTTCGATATTACTGTGTTGGCCTAGCTGTGTTGCAACCTGTGCTTCTTCAAAGCAAGACAAGTTGCCTACCTAACAGGGTAATACAGGGGACCGTAATCATGACTTTTTTTGTTTGTTTTAGGCAATGCAATTTATTGCACATGCTTGGAGTGAGATCACGGCGGAAACAATCACAAAATGTTTCAAGAAGGCAGGTTTTTTTACTGCCAATTCAGATGTGGACGACCCAGATGACGACCCACTGTTGGATGCAATTGACCCTGAGGATTGGCAGGTTCTGGGAGGAGGGGCGCTAACTTTTGAAGAGTTTGTAAATAGTGATAGTGCTGTCATAACTAGTGACTTAATGGATATTAATGAGATTATTAGGGATCAGCAGTGTGGGAATGAGGAGAGTGATGTGGAGAGTGACGATGGTAGTGAGGCAGGGCCAGCTAAGTTTGTTGAGGCTTTGAGAGGGTTTGAACAATTGCAGAGTTTCTTGCTGAGTCGTGATGTTGAAGACAGTACATGTATACAGAAAAATCTTTCAGAGCTATATACAGCCTTACTGAACGTCAATACAAAACGCAGCGTTCAAGCTAAGATAACAGATTTCATGGATCAGTAATTGTAAGATGTGTAAATGTAAGAATGTGTGAGAATGTGTGTATTTATGAATTATTTTGACTACTGCTCTTTGGGCATTGTTTTAGTTTAGGCCCTATCTGTAAATATATGTATATATATATGTAAATAAATATACATTATTATGTTGAATATCTACTTTTTTTCCTTTTTTTTTTTTTTTTTGGCCCTTTTTTTTTAGGGTGATATTCATTAGTACGTTTTTCGCGTTAGTACGTTTTTTCCTCATTCCTCCCTGAAAAACGTACTAAAGAGGTTCTACTGTACTACCATATATATTATCATGTCATTCATTAGGAAACACTCATCTCAGTTTGCAGTGTTGAAAGAGTCAAATTACTGAACTGAATGTTAGGATTAAAAGTAGGAAGCAAGGCAGTAAATATAAATATTGGAGCCTAGAATGAAATTAATGAATTATTCTGTCTACATGCACTAGCTGGCTGATTTATTTATTATTGTTTCGTGTCTGTTCAATTCGAATTTCAGCAAAAATTACGAATAAAAGTTGTCACAATTGATACGTGAAATCCTGTTCTCCATTATCCTAAACATTACTGCTCCAGTGTCGCGACAAGCCAGATGTCTGTATGACCCTGAAAACACCCCCGCCCTCGCCTAACCCCTCATCTTGCTTTACTTGCGCGTCGGGTGTTTCGCTGTTCTACGCGCAAGCAAAGTACGCACAGGGTTGCTAGATTTAGTTATGCTCGTGCGTATGACTGCTCTGTTGAGCCGCCTCAGCCATACTACACACGGAACTGGCAACGTTGAACCCACGTTCTAACCTTGAACGTGCGTCGTGTTGACATAAAATAGCATTTGAAGTTTTGGATAAAATTGTGCATGTTACGTAAAAACATAATATTTTACTGAAATCATTCAAAAGGTTGAATTTCGTGGTACATTTCGCAGTTTAAGCTTGATTTCGGTGTTATGAATGAATTTGAGTAAATTTCGCGTATTTTCGCGCGCTGAAAATTATATCAATCAGTACAGAATTGGTCAAATCATGCTTATATTAATGTTTCATCAACATATAAAACTTTTCGCGATTTCGCAGCTTGCGAAAAACAAACACCTCTAGTCATTCCATATCAAATCAACTGAGCCATTTCCCTCACCATCTCTGATTTTGATGAAATTTGTACCAGTTGTACCAACCACTGAGTCAACCAATCAAGGTCAGATCACTCGCAGTCGGCAGTAGGATGATGCACACCATGCAGCTAACAGCTCATTAAGTGATTATCATTGCGCATCAAATGGAAATGCTGGAAATTGGGAAAATCATGCTTTTATGATAAATAGAGGTATGTGAAATAAGCATTCTGTTTTGGCCTTTCCAGATTTCAAAATGTGAAAATTTGTATTTTGTAGCATTTTTGGCAAAATACACAAAAATAATGTTAAATTCACGAAAAATTGAACAATTTACGGTAAATACTATAAGTGTGGGTAGTACACTCTTAATATTGTCGAAAATAATGCTGTTCATAGCTTTCCGCGTGTTGTCCGTGTCTAGTCGGGTGATCGCTAGTGCCGAACGTAACCGAAGTAACCCGAGCACGCGCGGGGGAGCCAGATACTACGTCAATACATAGTCCTATATATGGGCGCGTACCAACAATTTCATCATGTACCTTGGGAGTTGAGAAATTGCCAATGCAACCTACATGGACCTTAGATGACAAGTTGAGATGAGGAAATAACAAAATATGAGTTTAAAACCAAAAAACTTTTCAATCTCGAGAAGAAAATATTCCTGATAAAGCATTTAATTTTTCAAGCTTTGGTTTTCAACGAGATAATGGTGGTCTAGTGCCGTGGGGCCGACAACCAGCTGCTAGCAACTCGCAAGCGACAACAAAGGTTCTCTGTTAGGACTTTGCAACAGACGCAATGTCGGGAGGGAGGTATTTCCAACGGTTTGATGCATTCGGAACTTCGGTACAGCAACAAACGCGTGCGATTGGGATCTATTTTCCTGCAGGTTTACCCGGATAAGACAGCTCTTGACAGCACGCCTTGGGGTTATAACAATAGTAATGAGTTGTGTTCCGAGTATTACGATATTTTTGTCAAGGTTTCGTAGAAAACAAATCATTTATACTGAAAATGAATGTTATCTTTCTTTTCGTGGCTATTTCGTTGAATAGAATAAATTCGCTCAAGTTCAAAATGATCTTTTTCGTGATAATTCGTGAAATAGAAAACCACTTTAAACACATCCCAACACTATGGAACATGAAGATCATGAAATAAAATGTCTTCAGGAGTATTCATTTTTTACGCATTTTATGTTGATGCAAAAAACACGTAGGCCTACCTCTAATGATGAAACATTTATTAAACGTGTTTTTAGTGGAATATCTCACAGTTTCAAGTTGATTCGGTTGTTATGAGTATACGGGTGACGTACGCCCAATTAAAATGAGCAAAAAAAACCATTTTTGACCGATTATTGGTCGAGATTCGCAAGTAAGCCGAGGGTGACTTTTGGGCTTGAAATTTCGAGAAAAACCCTCGGATTATATTTGGAACAATACGGTACAAACAATAACAATTTTTTAGTCGTTTTGTCGTAGTATTGATAGTTGGGGAACCAAAAAAGGGTCGTATTCTCGCGATGGTTGTATATTAAGGGACAAATTAACAAAGAAAATATGCACATGGTCTTACATGGAAATTGGTCGGGACTATCTAAAAACGATGATATATCGCGCTGACCGCTGTAATGAGGGACATTCTAAAGCAGTTCTACCGTACTTGTATTTCGTAATTCAAATATATCACTTTCGACAATGAATTTTGTAAGATGTACGCCTATTTCCAATTACCATCCCTGAGATATCTTACATACCGCTATGCTTGCCTTTGTTGACTTAGAAACACACGCTTGATAAAGCTTGTGACGTCATATCATGACGCCACAGCGGTCGACCGCTCTCATCTAGTCTCCCTTAAAACTGGTTGTGTCCTACCCCCTACCCTCCCTCGACTGATAACGTAAGCGGGCGAGTTAGTTAGATCAGGTTCGAGGACGGAACAAGTACTCGGTCTGTATTGTGATTACTGATTAGGATCGGACAGCTGTCGAGCGTTGGCTCCCGAGTGTGTGTGGGACTGGGTGCAGTGCCTACTTGGTTTATTATATATATTCAGTGTTCACTTATATTCGCAGTGCCTACTTGGCTTATATATATTCAGTGTTTACTTATATTTTCAGTGCCTATTTGGCTTATTATATATTTGGCAGTGTTTACTTATATTCACAGTGCCTACTTGGCTTATTATATATTCACAGTGTTTCCTCTTCTGTTTTCATTTTCTGTATACGAACATTATAAATATCATACACAATTTCAAACGTTCCCCAGAAGAACATCGCCCCCCCGGACTACTTAAAAATCACCACTTGGCCAGTGTCCTCGAATATTTGTTTTGTTCATTATAATTATCTTCACATATGCTGGAATATTGTTTTGTTTATTTTAATCATTATCTTTACATACGCTGGAACAATAGTCACCACCATTAAATGTATAACGGTGAATAATTACCTTTGCTTACGTTAATCTAACCATATAATATCCATCTTATTGAGAGCTTTTGTAGTTGTGCTCCCAAATATGCCCATCTACAACTACGTGGCGCCCTAAAATACCTTCTCTATTTCTTACCCACCCCTTCCCACTGACTAGTCAGGCCATCACCAAAGAAGTGGTGAGAGGCTTCCAAAATCTTTGTGATAAAAAAAATTGATTTCATTTCAATAAGGCCAATGATAAAATGATTGGAATATCTGTGTTCTGCATTGCAAATTAATCTATTCAATTATCCATCATTTTGGTACTGTGTACAACATTTTGAAATGATTTGCTTTCTGAAAATTTATTCTAATATGAAGAGAATTCGAATGTTTCGAAAATACAATTTTCATTATTCATAATTGGCGAAGTATTTTGTATCTCAAATCGAAGTATTTCAGGCTTTCAATGACGGGGATGTCGAAGACCTGGGATTGTACCTTGGTGCCGTCCAGCGTGTGCAGCAGGGGCTCGCTGACGTTAGCGTAGCTGTGCTCCATGTGGACGATCTCGGCCAGCCGCGTGGCGGACCCGGGGCGGCATCATCAACCCCAAGAT
>OZ023327.1:30401221-30496221 GCA_964007535.1 Brachyptera risi
ATATATATATATATATATATATATATATATATATATATATATATATATATATATATATATATATATATATATATATATATATATATATATATATATATATATATATATATATATATATATATATATATATATATATATATATATATATATATATATATATATATATATATATATATATATATATATATATATATATATTATGTAGGCCTATATATGCATTATATAAATCAATTGGGTGAAAGGGAAAGAAAGAACAGCAGCTCACCGAGATTTACGAGTAGAGAAAGGCCTACTCATAGTGGAGAGCTCGTTGATAGAACACATAGAGATGAAAGTTTCAAAAAGTTTCGACGTTTCGGCTATCGCCTTGATCACAGTAGAGTAGAGTCAACGGGCTCTCCACTATGAGTAGGCCTTTCTCTACTCATAAATCTCGGAAAGCTGCTGTTCTTTCTTTCCCTTTCACCCAATTCATATATTCAGCCTCAGGCTTTTTTCCTATACACACCTATTCATTATATATATTATTATATCATTTTTACCGTGTTATATATGTGTGTACCATGTTCAATAATATCCTCTTTTAACTATGACAGGGAAATAGACAAATGTTGAAAGCACATTTTAAAATAATGCCACACTAGCATCTAGAGACAGTATCGCTTGGTTGCTATGAGCATTGGGTGTGTGTGTTTGTGTGTGTGTGTGTATCTCACAATTTCACTCGTGAAGTGACTGTCAAGTCAAGGATGCATGCTGTAGTGATGGTTGGGTGGATGAGGGGAGCAGAGAGGAGAAATGAGTGCGTGTGAGTCATGCGCGCCTATGCTAATACACCAGACCAAAAACATCACTTGCAGGAAAATGAAGATCAGAAAAAAACATTAGTTACCCGGCAGGTAATTGTTTGAACTCGAGTTTCACCTAATTTGGCATGAGTAGTGAGATTCCTTGTTTTGTTGACAATTATTGCATTGGGAACTCGATATTTAATGGGGCCTAGGGTCTACTACAGTATTGAAAAGAGAAAAAAATATTGAAGATGAACCTCGCGATTTTCACTCAAACTCGACTCGAGCGTAAATTCTCAAACTCGCACACCCCTAATAAATATGTCGCTCATCTTACAATACACATGCTGCGTTCGCCTAGTCATAGAAATGGTGAGATAACTCTTATAACGGAATTACAAAATACAGTAAAACCTCCATCTATTGTTTTTGACCAGTGACCAGGAGAAATAAACCATCCATGCAGGAAAACGATCCATCCAGGAAAATTTAACATTGGTCATATGGGAGTGGAGTTGGACAGAATGAATTATAGAAGTGCTCAGGAAAACAATGTATTCCGAGACCGATGCACAGACGTAGGTCAAAGATAATTTAGTAAAAATAATATCTCTTTAAATAAATAACCAACATTTGAGTAGGCCTGCATGTACGCCATCACTCAAACTGACGCCAACTACTCATCCATCACCAACAGAATCTCATGCATAAACTTGCTAAAAGTGCACGACTTGCCAGACAGGTTGCCTACGATATCTCCCCTACAAGAAATACATTTCTGTTTGGTCCAATCATTGTGCTCCAAACTGAAAGTTGACAATATGCCTGACTTAAGCCAAACTTCTGAGACAGAAGTTTGGCTAGTTTTATCCAAGTCAAGGCGGGGCTGCACGTAAACAAGTGCTTGACCGGTCGAGTAGGTAGGAACTTTGAATTGAGTGTGAGGAGAAGATATAATTGTAAATAACTAGGAAAACGCTATATACGCGTTGTTAGACGAGCGGAAAGTAATAGTATGTCGACTTCATTGCCAAACTTTCGCCTAAATTCGCCAATTGGGTAACATTTTAGTTATAAATGGGTAAAAACAGCTTCAAGTGGTACCACAATTTAGCACATTTCGTGTTTTTTTTTTCGAAATGGCTCATCTGATCAAGCTGAGAATTTTCATAAATGTGTATCAAGATGTTATTCAACTTCACACAAAATTTCCAATTTTTTTGAAAATGAAAATTTTTCAATTTTTTTTCCGCCGTGTTATTCTAACGGGTATTTTTGAAATTTCTAAAATTCATAAAAATAAAAGTTACCACCCGATAATGCCACAAAACTATACAGATCTAAGCTAGATGAAGAACCATGATGAAAAAAAGTTTGAAGTTGATAGCTGTAGCCGTTTGACCTGTGGAGAACTGTCAAAAAAACATAAAAACAAAAAAAAAAAAAAAAAAAAAAAACGAACACCAATTTTTTTCAGTATGTCAAATTGAATCCTCGCTAAAGCTCGTCTAAAAAGATAATATGCCTAGGGGATACAGCATCTGGGGCAGTGACCCAGCCACAAAAGACAGTAAATTTGAGCCCTTTAATTATTTTTTCAACCACTTATAGAAGCAAATTTAACCCAAGTTGGCGTATATTCCGACGACCATAAGTCGTAGTAAAGATGTAGAGTGGGGTTCAGAAACATTAGTGGAGTGAGTCATTCCCCTCCCTAATCCTTCTTCCTTGCTATATGCCTGTGCTCGGCACGTACGTGCACGGTCATTACAATCCAGCCATTACAATATAATTGAGTAAATAAACACAGCCAGAGATATCGATACAATTCAAATCACAACGACATATTGTCAACTTGAGTACGACTGGTATTGCTTGTTACACTGGCATATCATTGGTTCAAAATAAGTCAAGATTAATATAAACATATGGTTGCTTTGACAACTTACAGGTTATATTGGCGAGAGTTACGTCATCCAATGACAATGTTCCGTCAGCGTTGACGAATATCACCATGTCTGGCGGTTCAATAACAGGGCTTGGGTCCACAGTTGACTTGGTCATAGACAGCCTGGTGTATCTGCAAACAAACACATTCAATTCAACCTCCTTCAAGCCTTCCTTGACGCCAGGGGCAAGCCAACACAAGCGTACAATGATGATGTGATGTCTCCAAACACTATAGGTCAAATTGAAGAACATGGCACACTCTTTTCTACAAAGGATTTCTCTTTGTAACCAACTCACATCTTCCCACTCGTCCCCATCGTCAGGAAATGCATATGACGTTAGGCCAAGAAAAGAGTTTGCAGAATTAAAGAATCCAACAAGAGGTATCGAAAGACGTAGCTGCAGTGAAGCGATATCCAAGTAGAAGTACGATTGGAATTGTTGGGAGAACAACACATCGAACACCCACTGAACGGGGGTTTTTATTTATATGTAGCATGATCATCATTGGTATATTTTTTTTATGATAAATTTGATATCACCATTGGGCCACAAGTTTGGAATTGATCATTCTAAACCGTACTTCACAAGATCAAATTTTGATTACTGTCATGGTCGCCCATGACCTGAACGAAAACAAAAACGTGTTACAGTTCAAACAGACGTTTCCGGTCAGGACGTACGCAGAACCGGGACACTGCACACTGGACGTCATGGTTTTAACTGCCAACGGTTTTAATGAGTGTTGCCATTTATTACGATTTTATCTTCGAATGGAACGAGTAATGGAATAGTAGGTTTATTGATTATTTCAGATAGGTTTCTATAATCGAGATGAAGTAATTGATTTATAATCGAAAGAATCAATGTTTCCTAGTCCCACTTCACTTTGGTTTGAAACAGCAAACAAAAACTGATTCATAATTGAGTGAAGAATTTGAAGATAGCCCTTATATATCTAGGCCTATTAAATTAAATCTATTGAAAAACAAATAGAGGTGACCACCGAGTTCACGCTTAAACACGGTACAAAAAACAGAGAACATGTTCATTTCCGATTGCAGGCTGTATTTGAATATGCAAACAAATATTTAAATATTAAATTATGGACAAATACTTGAGACAACTAACGCCGACAGAACGCCTCGGGGATATCCGGAGAGTCCCGCACTCCCCTGCCTTACCCAAGCCAGGCTGCTGTTCCGAATACTAGCAAAAAAGACTTGAGAAAAGAAAAGTCACTCAACAGATATCAGCCTGAATATGTGCAAAACACTAGTGATCTATCTCATCCATGGAACATACAGGGAGTGGCCAAGCAGTTTTGCAGCTCGGACCAATTTTTCCACGTCATTTATGCAGGTAGGGGCCTTTGGCAAATAAAATTTTTTTGATTAACTATTACAGTAAACCCTCGTTGATCCGAAATTCAAGGAACCCCAAAAAGTAATTTCTATTTATACAAATTCGGATTAACCAAAAAAACTCTTTTGCCACGAGAATCATCACACTTCCCGGTTAGAATTGAAGCAATTTCGTATTGAGCGCAAGAGAAAGCTAGATACCACATGTGCGAGGAGCCGAATCACTGATCGTGTGTATTCGGCTATCTTCGACAGCAAACGAACGTTAGATGGCCAGATTCCATTGGCGCTCTGACGTTCCTAGTGATTGAGAGTTCCGAGCTTACCGCTCGTCAAGGAGAGACATAGCGGCCAAAGACCTTACTATCTAACCTAACGAAGTTAGATACTAAGGTCCTTGGAGCGGCCCGAGCGCACTCGGAGTCGGATGACGTATTCAGTGGCAGCGAACAGCTGAGTTGGCTTCGGCCTATTGTTACGCGTCAAATAAAAAGAATGGAATTTACGAAAATAATGATCAATTCAAGGAATTCACTCGATCTATTTCGGATTATCCAATCCAAAAACAGGGCTAAAGCAATTGAGGGGTCGAAATATTAGTACGAATTACGGATTAGCTGGAATTTGGATTAACCATATTCATTAACATTGAAATGCCTATACCTTCAGCCGCGGACTGACTTCAAGTTCGAAATATGTCAAATTTCGGATTAACCGAGTTTGGATCAACGAGGGTTTACTGTATGCTTGATCAACTTGAAACTCTTGTGGACACTCAGACTCGTAGAAATCACATCAGTCGAGTTTTTGGTGTTCATCGGTTCTAGTCCAAAGTCCTACCAATTTGAAGGAAAATATTTTTCCAATCAACTTTGAAAATCTCTTGAAAAAATTCAAATTTCTACCAAATATCAACACATTAATATGAACTTCAACATAATTTGGACCAGACGTTGAGAAAAAAATATTGAAAATATGTTTTTATTGATCAATTCTAACTAGAATAGATTTTCACTTTTCAATGCCATTGTCAAGATGTTTTATTATGACGGTGCCTATGAACAGCTGTTATAGAAATTTACAGTCTACTTTGTGTGAGTGATAAGTAGGCCTATCACTGAGATTTCCACCAACCCAATCAATGATCTCAATTTCAAGTGTAAACTTATAGGGATTAAATTGGCCCATCGAATTTTCTAAAGGTTCTTTTTATTTATTGTTAAGGTTAGGTGGGATTAGGCTTGTGTCAGTGAAATTTGTGAAGGAGAGAAGTCTCCCCCCCCCTCCCCCCCACGCGAGTTGAGGTATAGGTAGAGAGTGAGGTAGGAGTTGAGGAGTACAAGGTATTGGCAACTAGCGATTAAGGGGTGGGAGAGAGGGGATATCAGAACTGTAGCCAGTTGAAGAGGAGCACGTAAACACCCAAACAAAGCAACGTGTTTGGGGCAGCCTTCTAAATAATTTCAAGAACTTTGGTCAAACGGGACCATGCCGAGGTTGAAATGTATGCAAAAAGATAAAGCAACAATGTTCACATAAACGTATCCAATATGGCCACTGTGAATAACAAAGGCCGGAATTAGCAGTCACAGGCATAAGTCTTACCGATTAGTGCTTACTACAAACTAGTGTATTACCCCTGGAATTAAACAAACAACCGTTGCCAGCTTACTCACATGTTCGAGATGTGAAGGTCATCTACGTTGATAGAAAGTGTAGAGTGGCTGCACACAAGAAGATTCAGTGATCGCTCAAGAGGCTTCTCATCTGTTGACAATGGGTCTAGTGCATTTACCAGGTCTTTTGTAGCCACTGGATTTTCTTCCGCCTCTGGGTCTAGTGCAGCGACTGGGTCTAGCGCCTCCAATGGATTATGTTTCCCCACTGTGTCTATTGCAGAAACCGGGTCTAGAGCCACCACTAGATTTTGTTGCACCACTGTGTCTAGTGCAGCAACTGGGTCTGGAGCCGCCACTGGATTTTGTTTCTCCACTCTGTCTATAGCAGAAACTGAGTCTAGAGCTGCCACTGAATTTTGTTGCGCCACTGTGTCTAGTGCAGCGACTGGATCTGGAGCCGCCACTGGATTTAGTTTCTCCACTGTGTCTATTGCAGAAACTGGGTCTAGAGCTACCACTGGATTTTGTTGCACCACTGTGTCTAGTGCAGCAACTGGGTCTGGAGCTGCCACTGGATTTCGTTTTGCTGTCTCTAGTGCAGCGACTGGTTCTGAAGCCACTGGATTTTTTTCCGCCACTGTGCCTAGTGTTGCAACTAGGTCTAGACGGTCCACTGGGTCGTCTGTCACCAACGTGTCCTCGGTAGCCATCGGGTCATCCACCGAAAAGGGATCCGCCATAGTGTATGACCGACAATCTACGACAGAAGAACCAACAATACGGTTATCATCAAACAGAATGGGAACGATACCTTCACTCTTGTGGGACACAAACTGAACTAGATGTTACTATGGCCCATGACATAACGAGAGAAACCCCTGATAGAGGTGAGACGTCCGCCACATATCTCAACCGTTTGAACACAGAACGTGCCACAATGCTTGGTAGTGCAGGTGGCAATCGTTAAAATAACTCGACCACTTTTTAAAAATGAATAATTCAAGAAATGGAATGGTTATAGAGATAATCGAGTGGCTTAGCAGTGTCAGAGAAAAACTGGAATAACTTATAAGCCAATGGGTTAACCACTTGACAGCCAGTCACTACCCTACCTCGCAGGCTGGATTATTTTCAGGCTACACTGCATAGATACTTGCATTCATATATGGCCTTTTATAACATTTATACTGGAAACAAATAGTTTGATTGTTCCATTTTCATGCTTCGTAACGACCCCACCAATGGGTAGGTTATACGTACAAATGATGATAGGTGATCAAACAATGAACTGATGATAGGTGAAAGGGCGTTTACAAAAGCCCATGCCTTATGCCGATGCGAGACTCGAACCCACGCCTGACCTGACTTCATTCAGTTCTTTCATTTTCAACAATTTTTTCAGGGTACAAAGGTGTAAAATAAGAATGTTCTTATAACCTCATCTGATAGAGATGGTTAGGCCTACATAGTTATTGTATAAAAAAATTAGTCATGAGTGTTGTTTTCAACTTTTACGTCGAATATATTTTGTTTAAAAGTCAAAACAGTAAAATAATCATTGTCAATGCTATTCAAGCGACTCGTAGGTGAAGGAATATCAAATGTAGCTGGAATATCAATCTTGTACATATTAAAGAGTAGCATTTACACAATTATTACATATGTAGTGTATAATATCACAAATAGTTTTCAAATTACGGCAATTACCACTACGTACTAATGACGCTATGGTCTATGCGGGACGTGAAATTTTATCTGTATGAACTAAAAAATCAATATCTTGAAAACTGCTCATCCAGCCAACACAAAACTTACTGTACATTTACTTAGATACATCTAAGTACATAAATTACACCAAACTTCAAAATATTCTGAAATGAATATTGACCTAATTAGGATGTGTGGGCTGCCTATGGTATTGTGAAACATTGTTTTAAATGTAACTAGTCGCATATTGATTTTTATCACCTCTCCCAACTCTGTATCTTAGTTCAGAGAAAAGTTAGGGGTCAACCTGCGACAGGGCGTGACCGGGATGCCGGGAAATACAATTTTGACGGCCAGGTATCTTGAGAACAAATCAACCGTTAGAATTTGAAAACTCATGTAATTATTTTAAGCAATGAAATCAGTAAGTACGTGCCAAATTTCATTAAAATCAAAGATGGTTAGCAAAATTTTCATTCAATTTTGGTTGATTTGTTTTGGAATGGCCCAAATTTGAGTCATTACTCATGGGCATTGTCAATAAATATTGTTCACATCTTGTGATGTATTTGTGAATTTTGTATCTTGCACTGTTGGAAGATTTATGATCATTCATATCTATCTGTGAAATACCCTGGCAGGAACTGTTTGCACTATGGAGACTAGGGAGGCCTTAACTTCAGTTACTTCAGATTTCAAGTGAGATGGCTAGGGTGCCATAATTGTGTACATGATGCTTGTGCCTAGGTGAACAATCATCACTAGAGATAGGATAGTTTTGCAAAGGCCCGTTTTGATTCAAGATTCAAATCTCAAGCAAAAACATGTAAAAGTCTATTACATGACCCCCAAAGTTCAAAAACATGGGTTTTATTTTGCATTTCTAGCTCTTTCCCAATGGAATTGCATATTTTCACATTTTTGGCAAGATTTTAAATGTTCAGGCATTTTTGTCAAGTTACTAAACAATTCTCTTGTCGTGAAAATTATACACCAACATACTAACGTTTCTAGGCAAAAGGCCCATTCACAATGCAACACCAACACTAACATTAACATGAACATGAAACAACCGTCTGTTCATAATAGGAAAGGACATCAACGTGAACAATAACCAACAGCCAATCAGAAGTCTAGATTTTTCGCGCCGATTCCACTGCCATCTCACACGACTACCTGCAATCGCGTCTAGGCAGCTGTGTGTATTTCATCTAACATTTGACTCAAGTTTGACAGATGGGCCTATTTGAAAATGGATTTAGATGCTTTTGCTTTCAGTATTGTATGTTAGGAGTTTTGATGGGCTATCTATACCTATATTTTAAACTGTTGTACTGGACCTAGAAGTCAAAGATCTGGCCTCAACTATTAAATGTTTGAAAAAGAAAGGGGAAACATAACCTAACATTAAAATAGACTAGGGCAGGGCTTTCCAACTAGATAGCTCAAAGGGCCATTTTTTCATGGAAAAAGTCGAGGTGGGCCACACAATTGAACTTGCTCAATGATTTTTCATTCATTATTCAATTGATTTCTATATGGTATGCTGGTATACGAACAACATATTTTTTCAAGCTTCTTATAACCGTTTTTTCTCAAATCAAAATTAAATTACTTAAATTGTACTTATCTTCTTTATATTGTCACAGTAGTCAGTTGACCACTGTTTTTCTATCATGCATCATGTTTGTTCTATTCTAATCGACCATTAACCACTGATCAACATCTATCCAACTGATTGCTCCGACGTCTGTCGTTAGGAGAATGACCTATACATTTACCTAGTCAGCGTAAATGGCCCTACCGACAGACCGGACACATAGCAACAGCGAGTGAGGTGTGTGTATAAATGCATGTGTGATAAGAGTACTCGGGCTCTTGTGAAGATAACTGGAGACGAAGACAGTCGAGCCGCTGTAATCAACATCTCGCGCGTGCCACTGTTTTTGTTTATGTACTCTCCTGGGCAAGGTTTTGCCGTGGGCTAAGTATCGGTCCAGTTGACCGTTTTAATTTCTTTCCTGAATTGTAAGATCGTCGGTCCACTGTAAATGCATTTTTCGTCAAACGTCAGATTTATTTTTAACTGTTTCAATCATCTTGTTCTGTTTCTTAATCATCATCAATAAATATCTATTGTCCTATTAATTACTGTTTACGTCACTTATACCTTCACGATCCTACAACCAACCTCTCACTATTCAAAAGTAAGCGCTACTATTTCTAAATTATTGACTACACCCCTCATCTAAATCTATTCAGAACCTGGCATCCAAATTTCGGTTGTAACATTGGTGCAGGTGCAAATTTCGGTTGTAACATTGGTGGAGGTGCGGGCTTAACTTCCTTCCAAGCGAAGTTTTTGTGTTTCAAAATTCATATCATTATTATTATTTTTTTTTCCTTCTTCATTTCTCACATTATGCTTATTTCTAAAGTTAGTGGACTGACGACGAAGGGTGAGAGATGGTATTCTGTATCTCAGTTTGTTCGTTTGTATGTTTGTTAATTCTTGTTCATTTCCATTATATGTTGTTGTTTTATTTTTTCAAAGTGAAATGTTGTGAAATTTAATTTGTACTAATTCTGTTCACATTGATTTTCTTACTCTCCACATGAATTATGTGAACTTTAATACGATGTTATAATGTTATTCGAAATCATTCGTTAAACGTGAGTAATCAAAGAGCATACGATCAGCTGTTCGAAAGTTCATCGTTCTATCATTCAAGGGATAGCGCACTCATGTTCCGATGTACATATAGCAGCGACAGCATTATACGTATGCGTTGCTTATCGCTACGTGCTCGCCTGACTGGCAAGAGAGTTTATTTAATAGCACGCTGTGAATATTGTTTCTCCCGGTTATTTGTTCGATCTGTCCAGCACATCTAAGTTTCATTTTCAATTTTGAATAATTTGTTATTACTTCCGTTCGTTTCAAAGTAAATTTCCGGTAACTTTCAATTTTTTCATTTCCCCAGAGTCGAGTATAATTTTTTTTTGAACATTTTATATATTTTTTTTTTGTGAGAAAACGTAAGGAAATGTTGTGGTTTTAATTTTTTTTCTCTATGTGTGATTCAATGCATTCAGTTCCGTTTCCCAATGATATTTTGAGAAGATACATGATGAGTTTCATACTGAATATACACGCGGGGAGCCAAAGTTCAACCATGTTCATACAGCGTGCAATAGGTCGAAAATCGCCAATTGACATGGAACCCAGGTTTACACCCGTTGGTTTAAACGCATGACAGGGTCATTGCAGGTTTTTTTGGGGGTGTTCAGGTCTGATAATTTGTTGGATATATCTTATCCAAGAGCAGTTTTGACTTACTCACGGCATAGTTAGTTATTCTAAATTTAAGATTTCAGTTCCTAATTAAATAACAACGTTCGAAATGTAACGTCGAATGGAAATAACAGACATGCGCAAGTAACTTCAGGAGGGTCCTGTATGCGAAGGTCCCGAGTTCGACATTACATTACAAAACAGTTGCCCCACGAATTGTGGACGTAGTCAGTAACTTTATTATTCGAGATTGATTTCATTTTGCTAACTGTCGGGGGAAATATAAGTCACATCCGCTCACGTAATTTTAGTTTAGTCTGTAAGCCCTTAATTTTAGTATTATCAGTGCCACAGTTATAGACACCCCCAAAGTTAAAGGTTCCATGCGAAGATTTTCGACCTCATATAGGCAGGTATTGTGAATGGCTCCCCGGTATTTCACTTCTTCATAGGGTAAAAATTATTATTTTTGGGTGAATTGTGTATCTTTCATAATAAATTTGAAGCGAGGTGTCTCTCATCAGTTTAATATCTTGGGGATCAAAAGGATTCGAAACTGGTGCAATACATTCAATTCACTAATTACAATTGGACAAATCGGAGGTTATTGATACTTGAAACTGTTATCGGTTGATGGCTTGATCGGTGTGAAACTTTTTATATTTGATAACTAATATCATGTTTCGTCCTACACGCAGGCTTTCAACGAGCGGGCCGGATGCGACGTTAGCAGCCTATATCAACATCTACCATCCAATCGTTGTACCTGCAGTACCACGACATACGCGGACGATCATGTTTCACGCAATAATAATCCAATGTGTTACATTCATATTTGAAGTCGAACCATTGTCATTTCTGTAATTATGAAATCAAAATTCTCAAATTTTTAAGATAGATGTCAATTTCATTTGTAATTTTCTACATTGCTAAAATATAACATATTTTTTTTCTTATAAACGCTTCTTTTTAGATACCTTTCAATTCACTGGCTACCTCGGTAACATATTTTGGATTATTATTGCTTATTATTATTATCACTTATTATTACTGCTCTTCAACTTCATAATTATTATTTGGATTTCTGATTATTACTTTTCTGGATTCTTGACGCTTTCAGAGATCAAACTGACCAGACTGACGTCTTATATCATATTCTTTCCAATATTTCCACTTCATACTTCTGATCCGTGTCCATTCCAATATAAGCCACATGGAGTAATCAAGTCTCAGAGAGTACGAACCGAGAACACCACCTCTACGCACACGCACACACACTTTTTAATGGGAAAACTGATTACGAATATCATTATTTATTTTTATTTATTCATTTTCATTTTTTTTTGTCCCTGAATTTTATTATTTTGTTTCATTTTATTTCCACCCCTGACACTCGGGTCGAGTATCAAAGGAAAACGGGGTGTGTCACAGAAGTCAGTTGACCACTGTTTTTCTATCATGCATCATGTTTGTTCTATTCTAATCGACCATTAACCACTGATCAACATCTATCCAACTGATTGCTCCGACGTCTGTCGTTAGGAGAATGACCTATACATTTACCTAGTCAGCGTAAATGGCCCTACCGACAGACCGGACACATAGCAACAGCGAGTGAGGTGTGTGTATAAATACATGTGTGATAAGAGTACTCGGGCTCTTGTGAAGATAACTGGAGACGAAGACAGTCGAGCCGCTGTAATCAACATCTCGCGCGTGCCACTGTTTTTGTTTATGTACTCTCCTGGGCAAGGTTTCGCCGTGGGCTAAGTATTGGTCCAGTTGACCGTTTTAATTTCTTTCCTGAATTGTAAGATCGTCGGTCCACTGTAAATGCATTTTTCGTCAAACGTCAGATTTATTTTTAACTGTTTCAATCATCTTGTTCTGTTTCTTAATCATCATCAATAAATATCTATTGTCCTTTTAATTACTGTTTACGTCACTTATACCTTCACGATCCTACAACCAACCTCTCACTATTCAAAAACAAGCGCTACTATTTCTAAATTATTGACTACACCCCTCGTCTAAATCTATTCAGAACCTGGCATCCAAATTTTGGTTGTAACAATATCTTCATTTCGGTCTATATTACTGATATGGTGCGAGAGGGGAAGCTCACAATATTGTCAAATGGGTGCGCCTGCTGTCACAAGCCAAATGGTAGGACAGAATATGAATATTTTGTCAGAAATTATCAACTATGATGTCAGTTTAAACGCCGCCCCTACCGTTTGACTTGTTACAACAGTTCAACCCTTGCCAAATATACTCTCAATTTGACTACACAGAATGTTATAATAAATTGCAATGATTTTACATTGGTTCATAAGATCCTACTGTGGCCTGTGGGCCATTTGAAAAGGTCCCGCGGGCCGCCAGTTGGGAAGCCCTGGGCTAGGGACTCTCACCGAAAGTCGAAACAAGATGGAGGGACAAGTTCTGAACAATATTGTGATGACTTCGTTGTACTTCGCCACTAGTAGTTTTCATTCGGAAATTGAAGGATTCTGATTGGCCGATTCTTATGTTTCGACAATAATGCCAACATGAAAGATAGGAGCTCGCAAGGTTTCATGTTCATGTTCATCTTAGCGTGGTGGTTGTGAATGGACCAACGACATCCCATAAGGCAAACATTTCTCGCGCTAATGTTGACGTTACGCGTTAGTGTTGGCGTTGCATTGTGAATGGGCCTAAAATAAGATAAATGTATCCATCCTTTCTAGTCAGTTTGTAGATTTTAGGTAAACTTTGAACGAAATCATTTCAACAGATAGAAGACGCCCCTCAACGCCTTTAAATATTGAGATGTTATTAGTTAGCCGAAGCTCATCTAGGTTTAGTAAGAAGATTTCGAGCAAAAACTCTGTAGGGCCTAATCCGTCTGAAGGTTTACCATGAACGACGTATTTGACTTGAATAATTGAACCAAAAAATATCCCAATGTTCTTTTACATTCTCATGTAGGGGGTATTGACTTTGACTCATATCAAATCATGAATTGATCCATTTTGAAAAATACAATATATTTCTTCATAGGAAATTGTTACTAATTTGTTTAAAATGATTACTTGCTGAAAAACTTCACTCAACTTCAAGACTATTATTTAATTCAATTGGCAGTGTACTGCAGTGGCAGCTTGTGGTATAAAAATGTGGTAGGGCTGTCAGTTGTGGGTCTAAGAAAAGAATATGTATGGTAAATGTGTTTTCAAACATTGCTACTACATATAATACAGTACATGTAGTTTTAATGAGTGTTCTAGACATTGGACAATCTTGTATTTGTCGGGTTTTCAAGAGGATAATAATAATAATAATGATAATAATAATAATAATAATGTGCCTTAGTAAATTGCTGTAATGTTGTATACGGGCTGCGTCAAGATATCAACATTGTATACCAGAAATGCTCAGCTAACTCTCAATATAGACCAACCAAAGTTGAACTATTTTCAAGCATGTGTTTAAGATCTGTAAGTCCAGTTTTAGTCCATGGAAGTTCCCCACCAAATGATAAACATGGGAAACAAAACATGGCATTTCGTATTAACGTACACCCACAGAGCCAGTCAGTGTGGCCAGACCCACAGAGTCAGTGTAGTACTTTGCTTGAAACTTTCTGGTGTATACCTTATTTTTACTCTTACCCTTTTCTACTATTGTCAGATTAGGCGTCAACCGTTCCGAACGTTTCACAGATAGTTCATTTTCTAAACACATGGTCTTGAATATAGTTAACACTGTTTATTTCTGTTTCCGCCATTGCTGGCATAAGGATACGGAGTAGGCCAATAGGTTTAAGAAATAAAAAAGTTGAATGATACGTACATTATAGGCAGTGGTCGAATTGAGAAATTTCTAATGGGGGGATGGTAACTCGAGTCACAAAAGGAAGCGCTAAAAGGATAAATGGAGGGGGGGGGGGGGTAGAACCCCCACAAAGCCCTGCAGGAAAAATGTGAAATCATGTTTTTTTATCATGTTTCAAGTTTTGGGAGTCTGTATTTCACTATATGTATTTGAGTATTTTATGAATTAAATCAATTGTTAGGATAGGTTTTACGTATATAAAGAAGCGAGGAGGAATCAATATTTTGTATATAACATAACGATGAGTCACCACCTCACCGGTGAATTACTGCGAAATGTGTATGTTTTCGCTAAACAGTAGGCCTACCGCGACACTGGTAAACTGGACTATGAAGTATAACATGTAAATACACGCAAATTACGCTAGCAAAACGCTAGATTTTAAAATATCTGTTAATAAACTATCAATTAATAATCAAGATACTATATGGGAGGAAAACTAATAACTGGAATGGGGTATATATATATATATATATATACATATAAAGGAACATGGTCGATTATATGGACAAAGGCAGATTGCAGACACTGGTTTAGGTTAGGTAGGTCAGGTTGGTGTTTGGTGTATAAACCTCGCGTATGCCGCTGGTTTGGCGGAACGGAGCTTATATATCATGTTCATTCATCGGTAACTGGTGTCTGGTGCACTCGAGCAGTGAAAATTATACAACTATAGACTATCCTCCGGAACAAATCCGGATTCGAGCGAATCCTACGTCACTAACATGAACAACCAATGACAACGCTGGCCGTACGATCTATTTACGCGTATTCATACGGCTGACCGTACGATTATCCACAGCCTTCAACATTGGCCTAGGCCTATCGTAGATCCCATTTGCAGTTTGTGTTATCAGGCTCAGCTTCAAATGCTTCAGCTTCAGAAAATACTGGGTCTAGGTTAGGCGAAATATGTGTCTAGGTTAGGCGAGATATAGGACTAGGCCTGGGCTAGACCTAGGCCTATTCAGGCCACAGGCAATGCCAAAATACACTTTAGGCCTAGGCTAGGATATCTTTTACGCTGTGTCGAGCAATTTCTACTATAGAGATGTCACGAAAGTCCTATTATTTTCCACAATACATAATATCACACGAAGGAAAATGTGAAGTACATGTATAATAATAAATTCGTTTAGGAACATAAATTGAGGAGCCAAAAAGCTTGGCTCACATCCACAGGCGGCCATGTTGAAATCACAAAATAATGGCGCAAAGTAACAGAACCCAAAGCGTTTTTCTATCTACCGAATAACACAGAATTTCTTTAGTATTACCTGAAATCTTAATGTTCTAACGCGAGCGTGAGGTTTGAGGAATCACATTTTAAATACTTTAACGTCCAAATGAACTGATTGAATTTATATTGACTTCAAGAAAGTCACGTTGACTCGCTACATGTGTAACAACAAATTTTCTTCACTCACTGCCTTTGAACCCAACGGTTATTCAACATTGTGAATTCCAAAACTACGAATGCTGAACCAACAAGCGGTGGCCAAGTATGTTAGAGCAAAGTACGGCGCCGATTGGCTATATTATCGTCCCGCGCTTTTAAGTGACCAATCTCTGCCTACTGACAGAAATTATCATTTTGAATAACATGGTGTGTCTGTATGAAGATATTATCGAAAACTCGAGATGAATATAATATGTGTAATCCTTGGTATTAACTCAATTCAACCCAGGATTTATATTAAACTATACAAATCTCTCATTTTTCTACCTCTTTGTTATTCAAATATCTATTTTTGATACATTGGATCCACGAAAGGAGGAGGCACGAACGACCCTGATCATTTTTAATCATCAGACAACTTGATGCAAAACGTTGTAAGCTGATAAAAAAAAAGTAAGACTAATTCCTAAGGCTTTTGAGGTGATCAAATACTAGGACCAATCTAATAAACTATTAATTCACATTGTTATCTTAATTACTTCATTTCTTCAACCCTGTCAAGTTTTATACATCATGAAATCACATTAAATTGTTAATTGAATTATATTTCTAGTCATAGGCGGGCGCGACTTCTAAGAATTCCGAGAGGTGCTCAAATAGCGAAGCCAAAATTGACACACCTCAATGGGGGGTGTGGGTCTCTCACCTAGCCCCGCAGGTAATTTTTTTAAAAATCGTGTTTTCTTATAATGTACTTATTTTTTAATTTGCAATGAGTTCAGCAGTTTAGCAATCTGATCAGTGGCGTAACTAGGAATTTTGGGCCCTGGTGCAAGGACTCACATGGTCCTCCTCCCCCATCCAAAAAAACTATATATCCATTCAAATGACGAAATTTCGATATCTTTTGATTCTTTAGGCCTATTCTGAACCAGACACTCACCCTCAGTTTCATTCACTGGCACACTCAAATTTTCAACATTATTTATAACTACACTGGACGTAAAAAATGCATTCATCTTCGGAAGCTTGGATATCTTAGCTTTATTTTGCTGCTGAATCTTTCTTTTCTGTGCACCACTTGAACACGGTTCTACGGATCTCCAGCCTATCATAACTAGTCTTCACAAACCACACATCTACAAATTGTCCCTCCTAAGACACTACTAACTAATTCATTGAATCATTGTTCTCAGCCCTTCAGCAAATATTAGAAATAGGAGAGAAAATAGTATTGAAAATACCACAGTAAGTCAGTAACAGACATAATTTATTCGATCGTGTGTCGTATTCACAATAAACAATGCCGCAATAATTTCTGAAAACAACTACATTCTGCAACTGTTCAATATCACTTTGGCAGCACCCGTGGTGAAAATATTCGAGTCGGGATCAGTTTTCCAATGATTACCGATTATAAGCTGTACAACTTACATTGTGGAACGCAACCATACTTTCAGTACTATGAGCTGCTACTTTAGACAGGCCCCTCCCCCTCTCAGGCCATTCGTCATCTGTTGCTCCCATGAATTGAGTCATGAATATTATGAAGTCAGTTATTTTCCAAGCAATTTAAGATGGTATTAAAAAGTATTTTTCCAATTATATGAATACAATCGTTATTTTTGGTAATCGTTGAACGTATTTCTGATGATACAGCATGGGTCCCCCAGGGCGGCTGCCCCAGCTGCTCTTGCGGTAGTTACGCCACTCAGTCTGATTTTCCATGATAATTTTATTAATGTAATAGCAATAGGTTTAGATATAATGCAAGTACAATCTAAATATTATTTGTTGTATTACAATCCAGCTACAAAGCTCAATCTCCATGATTACATCAATGTCGAAATTCAATCTCAACAATCAAGATCCTAATTTTGAGAAATGTTGACCTAACTGTCATTTGGGTGTCACTGGTGCCTAGTTTAACAAGGACCCCTCATAAGATAAACTACAATTACAATAGTGGATATAGGCCAACTATAGAATATTATTTTCAAATTACAAATCAATTCAATCATATTCTATGATGCTGACTCAACAGTCGCTGGAATCTGGAAAAAATATCATATCACATGCATTTTATGATCAGAATAAAGATTACTCAAGTGTATCACTAGGAAACACAGCAAAAATTGAACAATAGGAAAACGTTACGCGTTTCCTCAGCTTTGAAGAATGATCAGAGAAAAAATAGGTACAAGGAACTACTTTCACAGAGTAGTCGACGTAGACCATCAGACTATTTTCACGAGTTCTTTTTTCACTATAACTAAACTTTCCTTCAGCTTTTTCTGGATCAAAGTATACTCAGCTGTAAAACATTTGCCCCCCCAAAAAATAAGAAAAATTGTAGTCCTAATAAATAGCAATAATAGATAGTAATTAACAAATTAGTAAGAAATAATAGTGATTAAATAAGCTGAAGCATAAATTTATAATGAGGTATAGTAAAGATGATTTTTTTTTAAAAAACGTACTATATACACATCGTCTCGAGCTAGGTTCAAGTCTTTAACAGTTTCTATTTTATCCATCATAGCTACTTTCGGTATATTGTTTCATTAACAAATAGCTCTTCTAAGCAGTGCCGGACTGGCTCTCTCAACCGGCCCGGGCGAAAATACAAAAAGCGGCCCATATTCATAAATATTCATTAAAAATGATAAATGATGTGTGATGTGAGTTTCATTTTGTATGATCCGATTCAAAATAAAAACGAATTAGTGAATTATTATTTTGATGCACATGGACTACTAGAATGAAACGATGAGAAAATGCTTTGTTTCATTTGTAAAACTTGCTCGTTCTTCGGGTACTTTAGAAACACAACCTGCTCTTCCCAAATAACGTTCTTGTGATCAAAGTTATATATTCCTATAAATATTGAATTATTTATTTTCCTATATTTATCCTATATTTTTGTATATTTTTTTGTATATATTCCTATATTTTAGTATCTTCAGTTTCAAGCGATCTTAGATCAAGATTATTATAAGCCCACAATTTTTGTCATTGTAGGTAGTTTTTCAAATTCAATAGGCCAAGTACAATTATTGGTGATGCTGAAATACTAGTACTGTATTTCAATATATTTAATGAAATAATACAAAGTTCAAATGGGGATTCATAGAATATAATATCTATTCTATGGCCTACTTCTTTTCTAACAAATGACCGAATATTGGGCACGAAGAAAATTGGTGTACTCCTTGGTGAATTTGCTGGAATATTAGGATTTGGCAAAGATTACACAAATAGTCGAAAATAGTGCAAAAGAAGTGTTGATAAGAGAATCCATTTTCGATTAGTAGGGTCAGAGTTTCCAACATATTTTTCTGAATGAATGGCGATTGAAGATCACTCGGTTAAAAAGGAGAATATTGAAGAAAACACTGACGCTATTCCTTCCCTATTTGACCTAGTAAATCTTCTCTCATAGATTAGATGTTTTGCTTGGATGTCAGTAATCGCATAATCGCAGCCAACCTGCTATGAATGTAATTTCATTCAGGTGAATTATTATGTTTGTTTCTTAATCTGAATTGAGACTGGATTAATCAGTATCATGAAATTCTCTCCTGCCGTCACTTCCTTCAAGTCTTGTCTTTGTCGTGATTTTGGTTCTTTTGCCAAAGAAAGTATTCAACACTTTAGCCGATGTCTCGTTTTCCACATCCAGGCACAGTCACAGGTTTATATTCTTTGGTACCACGAATTTGGAAAATTCTGAGATGTGCTTGAAATGTGAAGTAAAAATTGTTTCACCCTAACATGGGTATGGATCCCACCCCACAGGAAATTTTTTGAAAAATTGTGATTTTTTTGTGTACATTCTGTTATTTTCAGTAGAATTCGAATCTAATGCTCCCCCGCTGAAGAGCGAATACTGGAATAACAATACTGCTAATAGTGAAGGAGGGCTTGGCATGTAGGAATGCTGTAGACAAGCTACTTTTTCGGGGAATTGGTTATGAGTACAAGGAGCTGTGTTAGGGTTTTTGGGTTGGGTTATGATCGTCTCCTCGAATAGGTCATCCTCTCTCTAAGTAAACATGCCAAGCAAAGTTCACTCTTGGTAGTATCTTTATTCCAGCATTCGCTCTTCAGGCGCCCCATGCTTATTGCTGTTACTGCAATAGTCCTAAATGCAAGTTGAAGTTTGGGCTATTTTTTGTAAGTTATTACACACAACTACAAGCTCATCACAATTGAAAGAATATATTTCGAAATTCAATTTCGTCAAACAACAAAATCATAAATATCTCAATTTCAATGGGGTGACCATCTTGAAATATTTTTGTATTTGTTTGTTTCTTCATGTATTTGTAGTTGCATATTTGTTTCACTGGTGCCGAATTTATCAAGGTTATATTTACCAACTAGAAAAAAGATTTCGATAATATTTGTAAATACGAAAATATCATATTCAAAATAGGCCTAACAAATTATATTCAAAATGCTCGGCTATGGTCTTTTCTAATTATTCAAGTTGTTCCACTAGATATCATCATTTGAGTAAAACTTTGGATGAAAGTGAAACAACAATACAAACGCATCAAAACATATTCGCGGGTGACCGGCCCATTTTGATATTCATTTTGCCAGTAGCCCACTGGGCATTGCCCAGTGGCCCAGTCCGGCACTGCTTCCAAGCAGGGAGTGGTGTCCTGTGTCAAAACAGTGTAGTGGTAATAGCAGCTTTGGCTCATGGTCCTTCCTGCCAATATGGTTCGGCAGCAATAGGAGTGCGACTAGGTCACGTTAGTCAGGCTTCGTGTTGGCGTAAGGTGAACAATTAACAAGACGACTGGAAAATGAGATGAAATCTTATTTCAATTAGGGTTGCCATTCGATATCGATATTTCATGACTTTGATCGATATTGAATACTCGTTTAATTCAATATCGAAATGATGATCGATATTGAATTGAAAAATCATAAATACCCAACAGTTACTGTTTGTCTACCAATAGTTAAATAACATGATGGCAATAACCACAAAATAAATAAAATGCACACGGTTTTGCGTTGCTGTATAAGTATGTAGAGGAAAGAGTTCAATCTGTGTTTATAGCTACCAATATAAAATTATTATAAGATAACTACTAGATTGTCAATGACTTTATTACTTGAAAAAGGAATTGAAAATCTTAAGGGTCAGACATAATTTTGTATGTTATTGAAAAATGGATGGAAAGAATTCTACAAATGAAACAGAATCACATGGCTGAGATACATGACCCACAAATTCTCATTTTTTTCACTGAATTTTTTTAAATTATTGAAAAGGTTGATATATCTTGATCTATATTTGCTAATTTGGTTTCGATATCCTTTTCAATGTTCACGCCAAACGCTAACCTTAATTTCAATACTTGGGTTGTAGAGGGAGTGCAAATGAAGTGGTCATGGTATGCTCTGAAGGAATTATCCCAGTCTTCATAATGAATGAAGGAAACAAAACAAATCAGGATGATTGATCAAACCCTAGTCTGCCTAATGACGAGTCACATGCCAGTAACTCGCCATCTAGTCTCGGTAATATATAATGTAAGAGACCTTTTTGTTGAAGCTGTAATATGGAATAATAGACAAAGAATATGGATATGTTTATTTTGTAAGTAAAAAAGTGATGACAATAAAAAAACATACAGCAATAAATGTGATATTCTGCACATGAGATCTAACAACAGTTGTAGTCTGTATCGACTGATTGTCATGCCACAGCTGTCAGAATATTTGATGAATGAAAAGTAAATAAATTATCGAGTTCAACAGGTCTGTTTTTAATAAATTCTACGTAATGATGATATTGATTGAAGGGAGTATGCTTTTCACTCTGCAGATTATAGATCAGCTGAACTAGGTCAAATGTCCCACACACAAGCTTCTGATTTGAAAATCAATGAGATGGTAATAAAAGAAAACAATGGGAGCTGTCTCCAAAATTGATTTTTTTCAGTAAAAACATTATTCATATTTGAATAAAGATATTGTGAGCTAGTTGTCAAGCTGATATGGAGACAGTGTCAAGTTCTCAGTAAAAGAGGAGCAAGATTTCGTTCAGTAATTAACAATGGAGTCATCATTACTAGCTAAATCTCATGTGTTACCGGTACCATAGTAAGTCAATAATCACAGTTACCATAATTGAATTCATGGTTACGATTCAGTATGCATTAATTCATAGTATATCAAGTTCTAATAAAATATGATATTTTGTATTTGAAAGTGTTTCAATGAATTTTCCTCGAGTCATCTCAATAACCATCATCATGATGTAACTTTTCTACAAATTGTTTATGGAATCTCTGTTATTAGTCACTCTCGTAATAATTTTTTACTGTCCAGTTATATATAGTATTTTTTAATGGGTCATTAGAACTTTATTACCAATATTGCACTATTTATCAGACGGTCTTTATTGTCCTATGTAGTTAGATTTTAGTCAGTTAGCTATATGTAGATTGTAGAGATGTAAAAAAAGATAAAGAACCATCTATCTATATATCTATCTATCAATTACATTTTCTTCAAACTGAAAGCTCATCAAAATCATCATCTATTTGTTATTCGAGACTAAAAGTAACAACAGAATGCGCTTCTAAACGCAATGTGGCCGACAACAAAAAGTTACAAAAAAACTGTCACCAAAGTCACACCTTTGGTAAATGTCATTATTGACAAGTGCGCACACTTAATTGTGTGATTTCGTATAGTTCCACTGTTTACCACTAACAGCGTGCCTGCAACTTTCTTGTTGAATATTATACATTTCTATCCAACAGTAGTCGAGACACTTATTCATAATGAATAGTTCAAAATTCATTATACAATTATATTTTGAAATGCTAGAGAAAAGCAATAGTAAGATGAAAACACTCTCACCATATTTACTCTAGAAAATGCACAACTTCAAAAAGTCAACGGCCAAATGATTTGAGTGGTATTCATATTCAAAAAACAATGAATGAGATAACTAGTCACATAATAATTTACAACTTTTCAAGAGCCCGTTTTATGATTTCTTAGTCAAGTATTAATTAATCAATTAAATATATTGATGAATTAGTTGAATATTAGTTGAGGTTCAAAAATGATATTTTTGACCCAACATGATAAAACAAGTTAATCCACGACCAGTTCGTAAAACGGGGCCTAAGATTACAAAAGCCAAATATTTGAATAACTGTAAGCAATGTAAAAATGCCTGCTTTCCTTCTTAGTCAAAATGGACTTAAATCACAACTTCCACTGTCTTTCAGTTCTGATATTTGCCGCAAACGGCACTGCAAGTCATCCATGATATACCGCAGCCAACTTACCAAGGAATTAGTATTTATCGAGACGCACCAGCCGTCTGCGCTAAAAGCACTACGGTCCAAACGTACACTCGGTTCTGGTCGGTTTGACACAGACTGCACACCCAATACAAGATTGAGCAAGAACAACAATAAAGAAAGCAGATAAGACACTTCGATTCAACATCGCTCCAAATACTAAAAACATTTTGAAAGTGTGATCAACAATATTCAATTATAAATAAGTTGACAAATGAATAGCAGTAGCAAGCCTGCGCTGAACAGGAGACAGGGCTTCAATTGCCACCACAGTGAACAATCCTGACACAGGTGCATCGTGAGAGAGCTACGATGGGAGCTGCCACCAAATACCCTAGTGTTCCATTGTAACAGAGCATTTTAAACATTCCATCCCTTAGAAAGAACCAATCATATGCATAAACAGAACAAGCATCAGGTAAATGTTTGTTGGTTTACCTAAAAAATATTGTTCTACAAAAAAAAGTATTCAGGCAGGTGCAGAACTTTATAATTATTCATAACCTGTGAAAATCCAACTGATTACAGCCTTCACTTTTAAACTGTAATATTCTCCTCTCCACCTTTGAGATAGCCATTTGCCAACACGTTACCCTCTCCAAGCCTCTAATCAACATCAACTCATCAATCTCTTCAGTTGAGCCAACCTTCTGAATCATTTTAATAACCTTGAATGTGAAGAGCAGTGGGAACTGGTTCTGGAGATTTGTTTTAGTTTAACCCTTTGAACGATGCGTCCGTAAATGGCAAGTTGAAACGAGTGCGATTTCTTTGCTCTCGATTTTTTTTTGGTATGAATAATTATGGAATTTTACGCTCTAGGAGTTCCGTACAATGTGATGAAAAGTAGTGCACCGCTGTGTTAATGAAATGATCATATTGCAAAGAAACATTTTCATACTGGACGTCTGAACACGGCTTCTACACAAAAACATGACCTGAATCGTGAAACCATACATGAAATATTAACGAATGAAGGATCACAACTCTGAGACTAGATTTGAATGAATATTGACGGTATTCATTTTCCTAATTTTAGAGATAAATGGAAATCATCATCTCACTTTTAAGACTAATAATTCATTTTTCTGTTCTGCATCGACCGTGAGTCATGACGGCATTAGCAATTCTAAATAGACATGGATAGATCATCATTTCTGAAATTGGGATTATGAATCCTAGTTTTCTCGAAGATTGGGGAAATTAATCTAGGTAGTCATTATTCGTTAAAATCTACTTTTAGGTTGTCCTTCAAGTCAGATTTCAACAAAACTGAATTTGATTACGTGCAAAGAGATTTGTATTGCACAATTTGATAGGCCACGACCGCTTTCTTCTCATTACCTAAGAAACTTTCATCTCATCATCTTAAATCTTATTAATCATTCATCTGACGCCAATAGATCCTTGGACGAGCAAAGCGAAGACTCCCACTGGGTCAGAGATATATCTTCCTGTTTTTTTTCCCCGTTCCACAGGTGGAGTGTTTGATTGATCAATTTGATTTTTATTGTGGATGCACATACTCAAACAACTTGGAACTGTTTAGTTTTCGGGAATAATTGGTATTGCCACTTTCCCAAAAATTGCATTTCTGAATGTTTTTGAACAAAAGAGCTACAAAATACACTCAACAGATCGGATGATTTGATAGATCAGCCTGTTTTTTTTATGATAACCACTTCTAAGCAAAAAATATTTGCAAATAAATTTGAAAAAATTTGAAAAATAGAAATCTTCAATTTTTTGAAAATTCCTACTGAATGTTGCCACTAGGTTGATACACTATCACAAAGTCTCACATTGATTGAAAATGGTGTTATGAAAAAAAAAAACGCAAATAGTTTTTCTTGATAACTCTACCTAAAATTTCTTTCATTATGCCACTGTCCAAATTTTTCGTTGGAAAATTGCCCATGAACTGCTTCGTCAAATATATGCAGCCCATGTTGAGTGAGTAATGAGTATCACTGGGATTTGCATCAACCTAATATATGATTACAGCATCGAATTCTTATTGGAATCATTTTTGGCCTACATACCACAATTTTATGTTAGTTTTGAGGCCACCATTGTTAGGGTTTTCAAAGTCAGGTAAGTATCGACTTAGACCTAACCTGTTTGGGTGCCTGGGTTGATTTATCATGGTTAGGGTTATTGAAGTCAGGTGACTTCACAGTAGGTGAGGTGAGGTACTGGTGTTAATTTCCCAGCTCATCCTTCAACGCGAGGGAAACACTTGGCGTTTGCCTAGTAGTGATCAGTAAAGTGCGTCGTTAAATCGAATGTATATTTTTTTTTAAAAAGTGATTTTGAGTTAATCTGATTAAAATTCAAGAGTGGTGAATCATAGGCCTATGCCTACGAATACTCATCTATGCAATCAACAGATAAGACATATTTTAGGCAACCATCAGCTAGCCTTGGGCACCAGAACCCAATCAAATTTTAGTAATACATGAACTGATGTTTTACATTTATAGTGGAACCTCTTTTATACGTTTTTCAGGGGACCAGACTAAAAAACTTATTAATAAAACTATCCAACATGTGAAGCATATGGGTTGAATCAAAAAATGAAACTTAAGGCCCATTCACAATGCAACGCTAACATTAACGCGTAACACTAACATTAACGCGAGAAATGTTTGCCTTATGGGATGACGTTGTTCTATTCACAACCAACACTAACAATAACGCTATCATTAACGTGAACATGAAACCTTGCAAGCTCCAAGCTTTCATGTTGATGTTAGTGTCGAAACGTAAGAATCAGCCAATCAGAATCCTTCGATTTCCGAATAACAACGACTGGTGGCGAAGTACAACGAAGCAATCACGATGTTGTTCGGAACTTGTCCCTCCACCTTGTTTCGACTTTGGCAAGAGTCCCTAGCCTATTTTAATTTTAGGTTATGTTTCCCCTTTCTTTTTCAAACATGCAATGATTGAGCCCAGATCTTTGACTTCTAGGTCCAGGACAATAGTGTAAAATATAGGTAAAACTCCAAACATACAACACTGAAAAGCAGAATCATCTAAATCTATTTTCGAATAGGCCCATCTGTCAAATCGAGTCAAATGTCAGACGTAGTACACAGACGCGATAGCAGGTAGTCGTGTGAGATGGCAGTGGAATCGGCGCGAAAAATCTGGACTTCTGATTGGCTGTTGGTTATTGTTTACGTTGATGTTCTTTCTCATTGTGAACAGACATTTGTTTCATGTTCTTGTTAATGTTGGTGTTCATGTTAATGTTAGTGTTAGCGTTGCATTGTGAATGGGCCTTTATAAATGTAGTAAATGAATAAACGAGAAACTCATAACAGAGGTTCTACTGTACATAAGAAACATTGGGTCATACCTCATAATATGGATGATGAATTGAATAAAAATTATTGTCCCTTCAGCCAAACAACCCACTGGACAGATGTTGCCTCACTTTAAAATACTTCACAATACGTACAACACCTGCTTCTCATTTAAACATTGGCACAGAAATCAATGAGTCATTTTACACCTCTTCGTGACATTTATTGTGATACAATTTTAGCATTGATTACAGGGGTGTACTGAAATTATTTTCAAAAAAGTACTAGAGGTTTTTTGTTAAATAAATTTAATTTGCATTGTCTGCCAGAGATGTTTATGTATCACAATGAAATGAAAATATAAACTGTATTGACACCCATGGGCTGCAACTATCCTGATGGTGGTTTGTCCAGTTAGATTTTCTTATTATAATTACTCTAGTTAGTACATTCACAGTAACCGAACAACTACAGTGATTAACTGTTGAATAAGTTGACAGTGGATGCTAGCATGTATTTATTTGCAAGTATTAGGAACAGTCATGTACAGCAACACAAATAAAACAGGTTGAATATGGAAACAAGGCCAGTCATGAGATGTGTCCAAAACAATATTCCAGTATTTAGATGGCAAAATTTTACAAATAACTTACAGTAATGAGATTAATATTGGATGAAATTGAACCACAATAGGCCTAATCTACTACGTATTTAATAGCACAGTTCGCACAACGATTGAAGTGGGCTACTGTGGGTCAGCAATAAGAAGCAAGGTTTTAGATATTATTGTGTAAAATACATCATCTATGATATTCACTTCTAAAAGAATTGATATCAAGTACAAGATATTGTGATCAATTATGCTCGTTACAACACAACCCCCAATGACTCATAATATTATAAGAATAAAAGTTATATTTATAGCAAGCTCGATACTGTCAATTATTATTAACAGTAGATGTAACAATAGAATAATAGTATAGTATTAAATAACCATCGAGATTGTATTCGTGTCGGCTGGCAGCCTCCATAAGTTCGGTTGCCAAATGACCGTAATTCACCGTACTTGCACTGAATGTTATGAAGGTAATATAAATAGAATCCCAGCGAAACCATGACACAACATAGATCCGATGAAAAGCTCCAGAAGGTATGCCTACAGGTATTTTAAACCTAGATTCCACTGATTTCTGTATGCTACTACACATTTCCAATGAACAATCACTTGGTTATACGTCAATATTCCACCGCAGTGAAAATCACAGTGTCCCTTATTGCCCGTTGTCGTGATGAAGGTGTCAAAAGGCCGAATGGATGGAGTCTGTAGTCAGCTGTGGCATGTGCCTTATGAGATGGGCCTGTCTTCGGGGATGGTGGGTGTCGAGGCGGGAGTGGCTTTCCGACCGTCAGCTTCTCGGAGGGCGTCTTCAAACGACTGCGTCGAGTTGGAACGAGACGTCACCACTTTAGTCTGGAAAGAAACCGTCAGTCAATAATCATGCAACGACAACCATCTATGATATAAGATATATAGGCCTACTAGGGATAACATCGATTAATCGAGAATCAACTCGGAATCGATTCCAATGCCAAATGACTAAAAATCAAGAATCGATTCTTTTGATATATTTTTTTTTCACGAAACTGTACATATTTTCAGCAATAACGTCAACTGATGCACTATAGCGCGCACATGTTCTTTGTAGCCCTTCCCTTCTTTGACTTTCCCCTCTCACCACATTGCGTCACCAATATCATTCATGTTTGAACTATGAGTACAATGATGGCATTGGTTGATTGATTGTTAAACACGCCAAGTTGTCCACGACATTTGGTCGGTGTACGGTCGAGAGTTTTTGTAATGAGGCAAATGTCATTGGATGATTTCTGTATTTACACGCATTAAGCTGCACCCCTACTTTTCAGGCTACATTTTTGGAAACCTTTTTGTTTACTTATTTAAGATGCAGGGGGCAAATTCAGGTACATTTTACTCTCCTATATTGCTGTCTTATCGTAAATATAAGACAAAGCTTATTCATGTACGTTTTTGATGTCGTATATGACCATTTACGATGTGTAAATTTAGGAGAATGACTGTGGCTGTCGTATTAAATTTACGCTAGCTTAAATTTAAGAGTGAAAAAGGTACCTGAATTTTGCCCCAGGGTCATAAACATGATTCAAGAGACCTTGTAACCACAAAAGAAGGTTACAGTCCTTTTCCCTTTACCCAACAACACTAGCACATGGCTGTTCAAGCCTTCTTCTTTCAACGACTCTATTGGAGAATAAACAAACAATATTGATAACATCTTCCCACTTTATATTCATTTTCATCTAGCCTAGTGTTGAATGAAAAGCCCCCTATAGACTTATCACCCATTGCACACTTCCAGGCGAGCATTGTTGATTGATGATGAACAGATGTGTCAAAGTGTTCGTCTTGTTATTCAGTGTAACATAAGACTCTAAAAGGACCTAATCCGGACGATAGCGGGCTTGCCGTATGCTTCAACATTGACAACCGTCCGCGCATCAAATCTGACGACGATTGCGGGTTCGCCCTATACTTCAACATTGGACGACCGGCAGTGTTTCACGGCAACTGTTTTATCGTAAAATGTGATGTTTTTTTCACTCATCTTTCCAAGACGTTTGTGACTTTTTGATGAATTAAAAATGGAAAAAAGTGCATCTTTGACGCGTGTAAATACGGTGCATGACAGAGGGCGTGGTTCGGCCTAGAGGAGAAGGATGTGAGTGTACGGTGGAGAGGGTGACCATTTTGGTTGCCATGGTTACGTGACCTTGTACTCACTTACCACAACAAAGCAGTATAGCTGATATAATGCGATATGCAACAGTTTTAGCTACTTGAAAACGGCGTGGGAATATTTAAACACCTAAAACGTACACAGAAAAAAATTGTTCAAAAATTTAAAAAAAAAAAGAAAAAGATTCCTAATCGATTCTGTACGGTACAGAATCAACCCTGGATTTTTAGAATAGATGTTATCCCTAACATATATATAATTGTGAATAGGTATACCATATAATATGATAATACGATTGTTCACATCACATCGATAATTAATCGTAATATAGATATATATTTTTTTCTCATTTTCGATACAATAATCGTATCAAATGTCCAAATAGCATATCGTATTCGAGTTTTCAATTCATGTTTTACTACTTTGATTGCATTACAAACATCTATGTGTAAAGATGGACAGTGGCTGGGATCAAACCAAGTCTGATATTCCCCTCACCTACTGAATCACATGAAGTGAGTGCGTTTTCCACTGCGCTGCATGTGCCGGTAGAAACGTATCATTTTCTAGAAATGCTTGGCTCAAACTTTTCGTTTTGCCACCTTCAAATACTTAATAATTTTATATTGTGTTTGGTAGACAAGCATTGCCTTCTACTATTCACAAGTTTTGTGTTAGGCGATATGAATGTATAGTAATGTACTTGTTTGTTGTTTACTCAAAAGAAGAAGGTTCGTCTCCCCCCCTCACATCACTAGTGTAGGCTCAGCCTTCTTTTGTGGCTACAAGTACACTCTCCTCAGGACACAATACTAGTTAGGGGTTAGCAGCACCAACAGAAAGTTCAATCACACGATTACGACTAACAATCTGTCTAGTTTGACCAAGCCATTTTGCGAGTCTCAGCCAATGGGATATCACCAAGCATTTCAGTTATACTGTATGTTGAATGAGCATCTTATAACTGAGGTCTCAGATGAGGTACACTTTTTACAAAATGCTTAGCTTTTCTCTTCATTTATGTTTATATATATATATATGTGTGTGTTATTATTATCATTAGGCCTATTATCATTCATTGGACTATATGGATGAATACATAATTTTAAATTAAGCATAAGTTTACAAAAGTATCAGTATGAAAATATTACATTAATAGGAAGAGAAATAGTATTTACAACAGGTACAACAGTATATGATCATTTTTATACAAATTTAATCTTTGCCTCCATCAGAAAGAAGCACTTCACAAAAATCAAGCAGCTACGCTCGCAGAAAAAAATGCTATGAACTTGAAATAGCTGACAATTGTACCTTAACGTTCTCGTAGGCAGATCCAACCTTCTCCTCTAGCGAGCGGAATGATTCCGAGTTCTTCAGCTGGCCCAGTTTCATGGTGACGCTCGAGCCCAGCCCTCCGAACAGCGAGGTCGTCTTCTCGGCCGTGGTCTTGATCACCGACTCCGTCTTCTGATATCTGGTGAATACGCCCACACATTAGATACACTAATATTGTGTCAACATCAATTCACTCCATGCACCCTGGTTCGAGAGCACTGGGTGTTCAGTCAGAAGTGCTGGCCTTGAGCTGTGCCAATTGTTATCCGCTGTTGCTAGCGAGCGCCTCTTCGCTCCTTACACCAACTGAAGTTCATTACAACTGGAGCCGTCTCATTCAAACTCGCTGGCTCCGTATCCAATAACATGTTTCAATTGAGACACCTCGTTCAAACTGTCTGGCATACGTTAACATGGGACCGATTGAGGAAGAAAGTTTGTACGAGCTACCTTCGATTGTGATAACGGATGTAAGTGAAGAGTCGCTCACTAGCAAAAGGGAACCGAAGGCACAGCTCAAGGCCTCAGGACCAGGGGGTCGATTGTGTAACTTTGTCACTTCACTTGTCGATCGATATCTCATCTCACCTTGAAGGGCATTTGTAATGGCTATTGTCTAACTCGTTGTCAATCAACTACTTTGACAAGTTACCGAAAATTAAATACATTTCGGTATCTAGTTGTCATTTCGAGACAACCCAAGAAAATGGCGGACAATGGCAATAGTATAAAAGTTTCAAGGTATAAACTAATTCAATAGATCATGAAAGATGACTGATATTTGCCGAACAATTATCTACAATACATATGGAATCAATACATAGGCCCTACCTCTTTATTCAGGGGAAAACGTAAAATATGTTCATCATTTGAACAACAAAACTACTAGTTGAATCTAGGCACAGGTGTCAAAGTGAGTACACAAAAACAATATTGCATGCACGGCCTTCTATAGTTCTCGACTTATATTTCAGAGATTTGGCCTCAGTGTTGAATTCAGGGATTTTATTGCGGGGGAGCTTTTGTGTTTCCCAGGGGGGCAAGGGAGAACCAAAAAACAAGTTTCTCAGAAAAGACACTATATACGTAGTGCTTAATGTTTTTATCTCAGGGGGGGGGGGGCAAACGAAAACGACGCTATGCCTGGATTCAACACTGTTTGGCCTGCGTCAAGGAGGCAGATACAAAAATCTCAAACACAGTCTCCTATAAGTTCTATGTGTACGTATGATAATCACACTACAATTGGTCCATTATATATTGTCATGGTAAATAATGTAATATATTAACAAAAAACATCTGTGAAATGAGATCTCATGTCAACTCTAGTCATTGTGAGAAGTCCAACGAAAGTGTTAGACAGTAGTGTGAGAACTTAGTTGTCACTTCGGTAGAGATGATGAATGATATCATTGTTGAACGAGTTGTCGAAAGAGTTACACAATCGACCCCCTGGCCTCCCGTCCCATCTGCCACTGTCCTGACGGAACACCCAGTGCTCAAGAGCCTCATTTGCGAATGAGCAAAGGTCTTATAAAGAGGTAATGTAGAACTGAAACAAGTGTGAGCGCCTATATCATCTGGATATATTTACAACAACCCTTGAATGAATTTAGATCAGACTGGGCCATAACTCTAAATACACACTCCAACAGTGTCTAAGAGGAACATAAACATCCTTTAGTACCAACTCAAGTGAAAGATGAAAGGCAAAACAATGTACAATACTCTGCCTGAACCAATGATAACAAATAGCATGGCTTATGCAACATACAACCAGAGACTCTTTTGAGAGAGGTGACATATGGGCAGTTGACAGAGAGATAAAATACTGATTTCAAGCAGAAAAAAAGCCAAGTGATCGTTTGGTACCTTGACTTTCTTTTTAGCTGTCACTCTAGAGTTCAGCTCTTCACTTGTTTACATTTGAGATAATTTCCCATTTCTGGATGTCATTCGATGTCGAGCTTTTCATCAATATCGAAATGAGGATAAGATATCATTCATTGGAATCATTATATTGAGGCATACATTGGATTTCCATTATTTCTACTTCGAAAACGAATTCAACATCGGATTAGAAGTTTCATTTAAATACTCTTGGCCATACGTCGACGTGGCTATAGTGCACGTGTATGTGCTCGAACCCTTTCTCTGGTGAAACAAAGCACGTCATTTCTCTCAATGACATCAACTGCATTTCCCAGCTCGATTCACACATGTTAAGTAACGTCCATTTCTCATCATAGATTCTCATAACCATGGTTTCAAATATTTTTTCTCATTTTGTTATTCAAGAAAATATCCATACTTTGACCCACAGATTTACATGAATTTAGGATGATGATTTTTTTTACGTAATTACGATTAAACAATGAAAATAGACAAACGGGCATCGCTCAAGACGAGTGAGGCTAAAAACTTGAACGGTTAAGAACATTCGGTCACACGTTGTCGGAAATCTTATCTCTTTTTTGTAGATCCAAGAACAAAAAAATGGCTACTTTAATTTGAAGTTTACGCTTGTGTACAGTACGCATGGACACAATGACAATGACTACTTGCACAATTGTAACAAGGTATTTACATGTAATTGCTTCCATCAAACATTATGTAATGGGATGCCTCGGAGCACACCACAAAATAATTGATGTTGAAAAAAAATGATTTAGATCTAAAAAGTGCTGATAATTTTGATCAATATTTGATATTGATTTGAACTTCCGATTTTTCACATTTTCTACACATCATATTTTGGCATTATTTACAAATTCTTGGTCGAATGACAACCTCAATATGTAATATCACTGGATATGGTAATTTTTAATAATAATAGTAAAGAATAATCAACAAAAATAATAAGTAAATATATACCCAACTTCCTATATCTCGGTAACTCGAGCAATTGTTATCCGATAAAGAGTACCAAACACACACTATCAATTGGTATTATGTATCTAGGGTCGTAGAGACCGTACTGGGGTGATGGTAGGTTTACTCACATTGGGGCATCTGCGACAGCTTTGCCAATTTGTTCTAACTTGCCTTCTACATTCAGATAACTGCCAGGCCACAAATCCACCAAAATAAACCAAACATAGAATGGAAAAAATAAAACACAAAGTCAAGCGTTGAACAACTGAAAAACATATACAAAAGCAAACATAGAAATGATAAAATGAGAGTTCAAAAATCAAGTTTGCTGGTGATATATGACTCGAGTACTAGTAAGGTAATAGCTGGTTAGCTATCATTGGTGTAAAGACCACAAAGAGTGAAACATAATGTAGATTCCAGAGCATGAGTATTGCCACACCTTTGCATGAGTATTCAGCAAGTGATCATTCACTTTGGTCACAACAATTACAGCTCCAAGGGAGCTTTGATTTCACATCTTATAGTAGTTACAAGAGTTGCTGCCAGGTTTGGCCCAGCAGCTTATCAATATATTTCATTAAACTAGGGTTGCCTTTCCATTTCGATATCTTCGTTCGATATTTGATATCATCATTTGATTTCGATATCGAAATTAATCTTTTCGATTTCGATTATTCCGATATTGATAATGGATTCGATATTGAATAAATGAACAACTGACTGTTGACGCTCCTAACTATCATCATAGTGCCATTCTATGCATGTTCTAGTCAAAGGTTAGGCTGTCAGTTGACGCCTAATGTGGCTATATATCGAGACAAAGGTAAATCCTCACTAAGCGGCACAGAATAATTACACAAGGCTAAAAAGATGAGATTTCTGCCTAAAAAATTGATGATAACTTTGAATGATAATCAATATCACCATTTCTATTTGATAATGAATGGCACTATCGATTTTTCAATAGATTTTCGAAATGGCATATTTGGTATCGTTTACGAATTCTCGATTGAATGGCAACCCTAGATTAAACCAAATTAAACAGTTATTCCCTACAGCTTTATCAGTGGCAAGGATTAGATGTGGCTTGTCTTACACATTGGATTCCTTGACGTTCCTGAAACCCTGCGAGATGTCATCTTGTACCTCCTTCCAAACGCTGATGCCTAGCTTCTTCTTCAGCTCGTAAGACTGTCGCATCTTACTGGCTAGGACGTGGCGAAGAGTCTGGATCTCATCCTCCAGCTGAAACACGGGTTACAAATCAGCTCGTTTCGGAGTGAATCATTGGCTGCTCAAAATCTACACTGTTGCGGACAAAATCCTTTCATTCAGGGGTGAGTCAACTGTACTTGAACTCAACTGTCTTACAAACTGACCAACTCTACTAAAAAACAACTATCTCAAAACTTCTACTTTACGATGGTAAGGGTTAGATGGGTAAGGTATGAAGGGGAGAAGCCTTCAAAACCTGAAAAAAAAAACCTGAAAAGTAAAGTTCATGTGAGTTGGTTTTTACGGAAGTCAAGTCTTAGGACAGTTCATTTTCAGTACAGATGGTACCTTCTCCTTTCATTCTACATGCGAACGTCAAGTAACATGAGCTGAAAGTCTGTAAGCACCGGCCGTTCTATCAACTATAGAAACTTGTATCAGCATGAGTTTAGCTACTGGTATTAATCACATGGCTGTGTGAGACTACTGGCAATACCTTGAACCTTACTTCAATTGTAAACGCCTATGTCAACATATTGGATAGCCATTCTCATCATAAACTCATTGTAATACCAAGTTGACCCTAAGATAATAATAATGATAATGATTCATTGTCTTTTTTCTGAACAAGCACATGATATAAAATAGTCGATACAGCAACTGACCACTAGTGATTTACGCCTCCCTACGTCACGCGTGACGTGCTAAAACAAGATGACGACTCATGTGGGAAAATGGTTCTAGGCTTCATAGCTGTCAACGTGAAAAAGTGACTGGTTTTATTTAATATGGTGCAGAGCTGTGTTGTTTTGAAGTGTGATAACAATGCCAAATCTGTTGGTATATCTTTTCACCTTTTTTCCAAAAGCAAAAATATTTTAGGAGTGTGGTTATTCAAAATGAGACGTGATTCAAAACATAGCTGCAACATCTCTTCAACAATATGAGTAGGCCTATACTCAGCTCATTTAATTGAAACCGATTTTCGAAGCGTATTCTGTGAAACTGAAAATGTCTCAAGGTATGTCCATGGATACACTAAAAAGGTTTTGCAATTTTCAACCTAGACAACTAATTTTTTTTTTTTAGAAGAGTAAAACAGAAGGAAAAAAATTCAAAAAAATAACATGCAACAGTTGATTTTTTTTTCCATTATTGAGAATCAAAATACTGGCAACAATGCAATTTGCTGTATACAGGATATCTCAAGAATGGTAGAGACTTTTTGTTTGTTGCTGAATGTTGTAGATACTTCAAACTACAGTTTAGACTAGGATCTCATAATTATAATGAAATTTGCATTTTCAAATAAATTATTCGTGAAACCACATATTTTTGCCACAGGATCATGAATTTAGAATGATGTAAATTACTGTCTGAAGGTAGCACAATTATTCTAGTCTATCTTGTGAAATGTTTTATCTTTCTAAAAAAAAAAAAATTAGCTGAATAGCTCAACTATTAGTATTTTTTCCATGTTTACAGTACTGTAAAGTGTAGTAAAATGTGATTTCGAGTAATCGAGTCCTGAAATTCAAATGCTATTGACAAGCAAATTTAAGTATGATTATTGGTCTAAATATTTTAGATTTAGGACTACCTGCAGTTTATAATGTTTATGATTGGTCAGTATTTTTTTTCAAGGCTCTTCATTAGATGAAGATGAAATTGAAAAAAAGAATTGAAAGAAAGGAAAATAAATAAATGTAAGAAATTGAAAAATTGAAAATTGAAGAAAAAAAAAATTGAAAAAATTAATGAAAATAAAAATGACACTGGACATGAATCCACAAAACCCTGGAAGGGTTCATCTATGGCATAGGTACACATGAGCGTGCGCACGGGGGGAGGGGGGGGGTAGGCATGTGCCCACCCTAATGTATCACCGCCACAGACGGTGATACAATACACTCGATAATACACTTCTAGATATATTGTGTCTTTTGTTATTAATAACAATTTACAGAATTGGTAACCTATTATACGTTTGTTGTTGATATTCCCTCTTTACCCGTGTGTGTATAACAATTCAATTACGGCAGGCGGCAAGCTGCATGGTGATTGTATAGTTGGGGTACCGCCGCTATTGTAGATAAAGCCAGCATATCATAATATTATATGCATATTCTTTGAATTTACCGATCGACACGATTACTCTACAGTCTACTCGGTCCCACGCAGTCAGACTGGCTACTGAAACACATGATGACTTTGATGTAGGTACCACTGGGTTATAACTTATGAAATGTGCTGGATTTTCAGTGTATTGAATGTTTGTTTTCTTAAATATTGCTAATTTAGTTATTTGAAGCAAATGCAAAATTGTCCATCAGATAATCAGAAGCAGTCTAGCAGACGTACTGAGTGGTTCATTTGTTCTATTGTATTTTTATATGTCAGACAATTCAGCGTGTAAATATGATAGTTGTGAGTTGTGTGGAGTGTTAAATTTGTTATTATAAATCTGACATGAGTATAAAAATCGTGTGTTGAAAACTATACTGAAATGGCTGCAAGTGGCAAAAAAGTGAAGTTGAACACTCCTATGCAATCAAAATTATCTTCTTTCTTCAAACCTAACACTAAGCCTCTTCTATTTCAATTATTATTATTACTATCAATACTCTTTCTGGAAATCAAAAAACTCGAGTGACTTGTATAATTCCAGCGATGTTGAGAAAATAAAGCTAGAGGAAAACTAGTATGCACCCCCCCCCCCCTCCACCAGACAAAAACTTAGAACTAAGAAGCATATACAATATTTGTTGGAGTGTTAGTTTTTAATTGAAACGCGGGTACAATGCATGGATAGGGTATACCTAAAAATATATAAATTTAAAAATAACAGGAAAAAGTATGCATTTTCAAAAAATTCCCTGCGGGGCCGAGACCCCCGTATTGGGTTCCTTCTATCCACCTTTACTTTTTACTGGTGCCCACCCCAATAGTTTACCCTGCGCACGCCTATGTAGGTACACCAGTAACCTGTTCGCTAGTAACCTGTTCGCTAGTAACCTGTTTAGAATCAGTTACACAAATCATGTTTCAAACATTAATAATAAATTGACTAGATAAGATGAAGGAAATATGAGAGTATGATTAGAAAACTGATGAGTTGCATAAATTGAATTAATCAAAAGTGAAAAATACATTTTTTTCAAAATCTTTGTTAGGCTAGTGTATCCATATACCTTAAAGATGAAGCAGTTCCTAGTGTATTTACATTTACTTCTCGAAGAAAAATAAAGACGTCAAAACGAAAATTGATGCAAGATTATGTTCAACAATTCAGCAACTCAATAGTAAGTAGGCCTAGACCAGTGGTGACCAACCCATGGCCCGCGGGCGTTATTTCAGTGGCCCGCTGAGGAATTGTATTACTATTTACCATGTAGAAATCAAATGGCCCGCAGGCCAATTAAGACGTGGGTGCATTCAGAGTGTCAAAGATGGGGTAATTCTCTAGCTAGCCACTACTAAATTAATGAAAATAATGATCAACGTTATGTCGTGTAAATCAAAACAAAACAGTGTATCAAAAACAGTACCACATGCGGGACAGAACACGTGCAAAAGGCTAGCTCGCTACCACTATATGCTACTGGTGAGATTGAACATCGAAGCACAAAATCACATTCACAGTGAGTGAGTCATTGTCCCTTGATCACTTTTAGTTTGATTATAAGTGTTGTGACGGCAAGACGTGTTTCGGAGCGAAATTAACATTATGTCAAAGCGCAAAGCAACCAATAATGAATGTCGATTATTTCAGGAGAAGGGCACAAATATGTACTCTTTTACCTACTTCAAAGGCAAATCGGTGTGTTGTCAGTGATTTTGCATTCAAAAAATAAAAATACTTCGAGCAAAGGCCTACCATCAAAAATGTATTTTTTATTTTTTTCCTTTGTTTTCTCATCTGAATCCATTCATACGTTCCATCAAAAGTCGACAAAATGCACCTAAAATTAGGATTTGAAAAAAATTCCCTGCGGGGCTTAAAATGGGGTGCCTTGCCCCCCAAACCCCCCGCGGGTCACCGGCTTTGCACATACTACCCTGTATGTGCTAATCGTTCTTATCAAGAGTAGCATACCCAGCAAAATAATCACCGCACGCCGCTGATATATATGATATATCCATTTTTTAAAGTGAACTTGTGTGGCCCGCGGTGATACTTGGAAAATTTAAATGGCCCCCTGTCCTAAAAGGTTGGTCACCACTGGCCTAGACCAACTCTGCCTAGCCTATGTGACGGGTTATTAAAATAGCCTGACATTTACGCGTTTGTGTATGCCTAGGCCTATAGTATGTAATCTTATTTATGTATGAGTGAAATATAGGCCCATGTATTATAAATAACCCCAGGCTTAGATTATTTTGCATTTCATTTTCAAGTACCTGTGTATATTATTTGTGGACATATTAAACTCGAGATTCGAAGAAACAAAGCTTTCGTTCCAATGTCTCATAAAATGTACCTTCTCTCTCAGTAAGTTTAATTTTACGAAATGAATGGAATAAAAATCATGTAGTTTTGAGTAGGCCTATCATTATAACTGTAGGCCCATTTGCTCCGATAGAGTCCGCAATTTGTGAGAATATGCCCACTGTAAATATATAATAATAATAATAATAATAATATAGTATAGTATATTATATAGTATTATATGGTATAGTATAAAAATATAGTAGATTTAAGGAAATGGTTATCTTTACTATTAAAATCATGGGAGGAAGAATCTGTATGTTCGTAGCGTGGGTGCGTATGTACGTCTGATATATGGAATGCCTGGTAGAGCGGTGGCTTTGGGTGCTGTGAACGGGCGGTAGTGTCTGATAGGGGAAAACGAGGAGGTGGAGAAACCGTCGAGTGGGGGGTTGCGGTCCGGCCGCGCGAGGGTTTCGGCTCGGATTAGGTCACCTTGGCCCCATCATCAATATTTACTCAAAGCCACTGCATTCACAACCATGCACCATTCAGTACATGATCATGGCACGCCATATACAACGGGCGCAACCTGATAGTCAAGTAAATACAATACAAAATATTCTATTCATATGGTCATGAGAATTTTATTTACAAAATAGGAACTCATATTTCTTTTGGTTCTCATGTTTTCTAATCCTAATATCAATGATAATTATTGATATAATTAGATTACTGAAATGGCATAGGTAAACATCATTTTATTTTTTATTACTTCAAAAATGTTTTGTTCACCACATTTTTTGATGGTCCATATCTCATTATAATATGGAGATATAAACAAACTGTAACCTTCTGAAAAAAAGTTGGACTTTCCTCTTTCTCCACATATCTGGAAAAAGCTTCCATCATGAAGGAACTTCATTTTTTGAGACTTCCCCCCCCCCCCATAGACATGATCCTATGTTGGTAATGTTATCCAGCATGTTTTGATTAGTGCTATCCCACATGACCAGTGGAGAGCGCAGTGAGAAAAATGGGAACTATGTAGCTACATCCATCACTAGTGATCAATTAATATGGAACAATGACCGTGAAGTAAATTACATACACTGAGACGGGAGGGCCAGCGGCTAGCATGCTGAACAGGATTTCCAAAGAAAATGTATTGACATTTGACAAAACAGACACTTGGAAGGGACTGGGCCCTTCTCACATTTTAGTTCATCGTTATATTTTTAGTTCATTATACATCGAGTGTATCAATATATGAAGGACTCGATCGAATGTCCACCCTACTCATTAGACCAAACGGTCGGATGTGACTGTCAGGCAACAATCCCGTCTTTAATGCGGTATGTGCCAATTATCAGTGAAGGGTGGGTTACAACTGTTTACAGTTTGTGTATTTGGTCTGAAAACTGAAGAGTGCGTGGCAGGAGGGAAATGATTTATCAACTTTCAACTCATAACAAGTTGAAGGTGATAGGGATGAGATGTAAAACGTATGAATAACAATTATTTTGCCAACTTTCAACTCATATAACAAGTTGAAGGTGATGGGGAAGAGGAGATGAAAAACGTATAAATAACCATTATTATGCTCGTTAAAACGACTCTCGTTGGCGCGGTTTATACATGCCATTTTCCATATTGCAGTACCTGGGTAGTAGAATACTAAAATATACACTAAAACAAATATACAAAATATGCGTATACAATTGACTAGTGATTGACCCGCCCACAAAAGTAACATCCAATCGAAAGAGCTTTTTATTATGTGGGCTTTTCACAGTACCAACAAAGACATCTCTGAATGCCCACTTGAAGTATAGTCAGGTAGCCTACTGATGAGCCATGGCTATCTCTAGTGGTAAACTCTAGTTGCAAAATTGTTTCATCTTTTAAAAATGTATAAATTGGTATGGTGACTTGACAGCCAGGTTACCAAGTCACTACGGTACTACGGTCACTACGGTCACTACGGCCTGTTCGTAATTGTCGTGAAAAATATGTACCGGTAATTCATTCACACAGCATGAAGTATTGTTCCCAATGTTGTTATTAGTTGTATAAGTTGTTTTAAGTAGGTTAGACACATTCCGCCAAATGGAGGACGGCCGTGTGTACAAATTGGGCGCTGATTGGTCGATTCCTACGTCTTTTTTTTTCTCTTTTTATATTGGGTTTAACGACGCACTCCAATGATAACTAAGATATATTGGCGTCGGATGAATAATTAATCAGATGATGTGATGATGAGATGAAGGTTTCTTAGGTATTGGGAAGGATATTGGGAAGGAAGCAGTCGTGGCCTATATTGTAGAAACCATCCCAGCATTGGCATAGACTACAGAGGGAAACCACGAAAAAACCCTGGAAAGATGGACGGTGGCGGGGATAGAACCAGGTCTGATATGCCCCTTCACCTCCCGGATCACATGAAGCAAGTGCGTTAACCACTGCGCTGCATGTGACGGTAACAGGGTTGGCAAAAAGCCGGCTTTTATTAGTTTTGACCAGGCCAGTGATTTAAACCGGTTTTAACCGGCTAAAACTGATTTTAGCCGGCTAAAACTGGTCAAAACTAAAATAAACTAAAACTAAACTAAAGCTGCTAAACTTGTTATGGTATATAAAACTCTAAACCCTAAGAACGCTCCACCTATGGATTGGTAGCCGACTAGCCGTAGCCTGGCTGAGAGTTATAATAGTACTATTAAATTTGTTTGTACGGTACCAGAATGTTCCTAAAATAACAATAAATCATTAACAATAAATCTACTCTAAAATCGTCTTTTTGATTTCAAATAAAAACCTTAGTCCTTTCCTACAATTTGTATTCTTGTGTTGTGTCATATTTACATGTACATCATTAACAAGACATGCCAAAATACAAAGCTTATACACCACCAAGATGTAACATTAAATTTAATTAAAAATGAATAGACCAGAGTATATTATTCTTTCTGTTGAAGGTGGTTTAAACCGGCTAAAATGAGTTTTGGCCAGGCCGGTTGGTTAAAACCACGGTTTAAGCCAAGGGGTGGCTAAAACTTGCCAACCCTGGACGGTAATACGTTTTTCTTAACTTTAGAAATCAGGTTTGATGTTTGCAAACTTTCAAGTTATGGCTGCTGCCAAGTACCAAGTTTAATATCACCATAAACGTTCACAAGAAATGCCATCAAACAAACAATTTGTAAGTTTCCAAGTTTACGGTAAAGTTAATCGTGAATGGGTCTTTAGTGTTAAGGGGACATTGTAAGCCCTATCCCTTCCATGTTAAAAAAACAAATTTTATGTACCTTTATCTCAGAAACTACTTTACCTAGGATACTCATTTTTTCTATACATGCACCTTGATAGTATTTGTACACACTGACAGGATTTTATAAACATATTACAACAATGCTGACAACAATGCAATTTTCAACAATGCTCCAAAATTTGCTACATTTTTCAACTTGTTTCAATTTTTTTCAATACCATGTATTTGTTGCAGAGTTAAAAAAACCTGTCCACATATGTAGTACATATGTACAAACATACAGAAAAAATTTCAAGGGTCTAGCTCCAACAGTTTTTGAGAAAAAGGTACATAAGTGAGAAAATATTGAATTCCAAGATGAATGCACTTGAAAATGATGTTTCTTGGATTTATTCCAAAACAGTCAAAACAACAATAGAATCCGGCATGCTATGATATTGAGATGTTTTCATGCATTACTAAATATTTAATTGTAATCAAACTATTTGGGTTTTCAAAACGAATCTTTCTATGATCAGTTGAGAGTGGACCAAATTATTTTAAAATATAAAAAAAAAAGTGGGAAAAACAATTTTTGGCTTACAATGTCCCCTTAAACTCGTAGCTCTGGCTAGCGGTTGACTAGTAAAACAGCACATACCTTGATGAGTTCTGCTTGCCATTCTTGTTTCTGTTGTTCCTGTTCTTCTGGAGTCAAGCCGGCTAGCTCGTTGATGCCGGAGTCCGGAGACATATCCATGGGCACATCTTCGGCTGGAAGACAAACCACACATTAGGCCTACTAATGACATGCCTAATAATGATGATTCAGCACTGGGTAAAATTGATGATAAAATGGTAATCATGCCCAGCTGTAATGAAAAATGTCAAGAACTTCAAATTATGACTGACTATGGCGTCCACGTATTTATACGAAGTGCTTATGTTCATGCAAACCAATAAAACTGATTTACCTTCCATTGACCATGTACATAATACTGGGAATAGGAATCTTATACATCTAAACAAATATAATGGTTCAATATACGGCAAAGGTCTCCAAATTTCAGGAAGTAAACTTTATAATATTCTCCCAACAAGTATTAAAATTCTACCCAAGATAAATCAATTAAATCACTCCTCAAAGAGCACCATACAATTAATAGTTTTTATTCTGTGCAAGAGTTTGTTGATGCTGGATTTCAGTAAATTCATATTACTCATTAATTTCACTTATTGCTATGGACGGCCGTATTCAGTAATTTTTTTTTTGGATTTTCAACCTATCATCTATATTAGGCCTATCTAGTTATTTATATCTATATATCAAAGTAAAAAATATCAAAAATTATATTGATTTATCTTGATTAGATAACTAATACAAGTTCTTTGAATGTATCATTATTTGTTGTATTACTTGTTTGATATTCTATAATTAATATTCATTGATGATGGCTTACTGCCATATTCAATAATGTAATGCTTTTTATAAGTTATAATGTAAAATATGTAATTTGTGTACCAATTTCCTTGAAAGAAGGTTCAAGGAATAAACACTACTACTACTCAGATGCAGTGGCAGTAAGACAGAACAATGTATCTCTCTATTAGTACTGCAGGGACATTACATGTATGCTTTCTCATTGCACATTTGTTTATTAATTATTATCAACATAGAGGCTTGACACAGAGCTATTGAATGATTGATTGTAAGGTTTTTTGAGGCGCATTGACAGCAAGGTCATTTTGCGCCCAAGTTCATGTCTGTGTACTTTGCCATAGTTGTCAAGGTTTGTGGATGTTTCAAGTATATGGAGGGAGTGGGCAAGAAAGAGAAAAGAGGGTGAAGATGAGAAAAAAGGAAGTGACAAGCACAGAACCATAGTGTCCCAATCAAAGCCTAGGGCAAAACGTAGGATCGTTCAGACAGGGCACCACTAGGGCGATCTTGAAACAACAAAATAATCATGATACAACTCATTTGATAAGCTGTGAATCTTTTCACATCTTTTCTATTTTCCCTCAGGACATAACCCCTACTCATGTTGAACGGCATTCAAGGCCCATTCACAATGCAACGCTAACATGGACGCGTAACACTCAAAGCGATAAATGCTTGCCTTATGGAATGTCTTCAGTCTGTTCACAACCACAGGAATGCGCACCTGGTGTGGCCCTTCTAAAACCAAATGCCACGCTATACACGGTTTCAATTCCCTCTCCTCTTTAGAACAATAACATCTCGGGCTTTCTGTCTTCTGACTGTAATGCTCAGGACAGATTCAGGTCCCATTTATTGAGGGGAACGGCATTAAAGGCCAATTCACAATGCAACGCCGACATTAACGCGAGAAATGTTTTGGTCAGTTTTGGTTTGTCTTTAGTCTGTTACAATCATTATGCAAAGATGAACGCGAACATGAAAACTTGCAAGCCTCGAGCTTTCATTTTAACGTTGGTGTAAAACATAAGAAGCAGCCAATAGAACGGTCAATCTCGGAACAACAAGAGACAAGTGGCACATAACCCGATCTACCTGGACCGGTCGCCAGATTTAGTTTGACAGTTGAGGGTGCAGTGACAATGGCAATAGACTCGTATTCTGGTTGGTTGTTATTTTCGTGTTCTACGGTAATGTTGATGTGAATTGTGAACAGATAAATTGGGTTCCATGTTTTTGTCATACGTTAGGTGTATGTGTTACACGTTAATGTTACTGTCAGGTTACATTGTAAATGAGCTTTCGATTTCAAGACACAGCAGATCCGTGTTCAGTTTGTTCGATTTGAATGATTCTAATAAATTCAAGAAGTTACAGACGAGTTTCTATTCTAATACTAGGTACTTGCTGCCCTTCGTACTTCAGTCAACTGAAGCACCGCTTTAATAACCGAAGTCACCGCTGGGCGTGGGATTTTATAACTCCTCTCACCTATAATCACTTCATAGTTTCATTATCACCTGCTAATTCATACCCCCGTATAACCTAGCTGTTGGTGGGGTCGTTGCGCAAACAATAATCATCAAACAACCACCAAATTGCTGCCTGTATTAGTTACATAATTATTGATGTACAATATATTTTGATTTTCAGCTAGTCGCACAGCCAATGACCCTAGGAGGCCAAGGGGGGTTATTAAATAGTTTGACATGTTTCAGACATGGTATTGGAGCAATACAAAAATATAGGTCTACTTCTCCTAAGAGTTGAGAAAAACACGAGTAATCTGCACCAAAATCTTGTTTATTAGATATGCATGGATATTAAAATAGCCGATTATAAAAATAGGTACTAGTGCATGGAAAATTATTGAAGAAGACCGAAGCCAGTAAAATGATCAGAAACATCAATTACGAGCAAAACACGTTATTTTGCAGCTGGTCTACACAAAACTAAGGGGTACAACTGCTGGCTAGCCGAGTACAAATAACACATAGCAAGCAAGCCAAATGATTATTGATTGAAAATGACCCCGAGGTTAATTTGGGGCAATCATGGATGTTTACAATGCCTTACACAAGACTCGGACCAATTTGACTTCAGTTTCCGAAGCAGTGCCTCGACTGACCCGAGCAATGGAGCCATGGAGGAGGGGGGGGGGGTATCGTGTTGGTATCATACTGCCTTTTGAGACTTCATTGATGTTGCTAAATGGATTTGGTCACCTACTGACATTTATGCAGCTTGCTTCACATGTACAGGTAGCTAACAATAACTGCCCATGTCTGCTGCCCATTAAAATCTACCATAGATTACGCCAAAATGAAGTTGAAATAAGGATATTGGAGTGAGCTATCAATCAGGCCTAGCACTAGGCTAACTGCTTAAATAATACTCATTGCGTTTTCAATGTAGCTTGCATTTTCAGAATGCAGCCTCAGAGAAGTGCTGGTCCCAAGTTTTGTCCACCAACAGATAGGTATAGGTTCAAAAATGCATGTATTTCTTGTAGAACTAGGTAAGTCAACTACACAACTTATTGTTACATGCTGACCATAGAGGTATTGCTACAATGTTACATTGAATCGTGTTCAAATTCTTGGCAAATCTTGACATCAAATTAAGAATTAATACTTTATTATGTATGTAAATTATTCAGCATTTCTTACCAGGTTTGAAACTTTGCAAAAATGAACTCTGGAAAATGTAATTTTTTCTGTCAATTCTGATAAAGTGCTCTGCTTACAGACCCTACTTATCTTTCGAATAACGACCTCGTCTAAGGATTATGTCGAAACAGATGATTTATAATAAGTTATGCATGCAGGAGTTTCGTTTAAAAATGATAAAACAGACAATTCTCAAGAAGTAGCTGATGAACTACTATGGATTAATGATGAGAAGAAAGTTTCCCTAAAACTCTGAATACAATACTGATACACAAACATCCACCAATAAAGCTCATTTTTGATGTAGATTGAGAGCCGAGTTAAAATTAAAAATTTGATGATGTCTCTTATTCAGATAGATCATATTGTAGTACCAGTATTTCATCCAATAACACTTCTAAAAGAGACCAGAAAAACTAACCTAGCTCAAATATTCAAACTGAAACTCAAATCGGAAAATACAATTGGAATACATGTACCCAAAAACCACAGTTAAACGCCAATCCTGTAACAGCAAACATAGATAATGGATATTTCCTCTGAGTATGCGTAACTACCCATCCAAATCACTGATCCAAGAGCTTATTAACCAGGGCCACTGACTACAAGCTGTCAGTTTGAACAGGCAACCAGACCATAGAATGACAGATGAGTTGAGAATGAACTATTGTATAACAAAACATATGTACCTTTAACCAATTCTAAAAATCGTCTATAATTTCCAGAGTCACTCATTTTCGCTAAATAAGGTTTCGACAAATCTTGGAACATCACTCGCACCCCTTTGGCACTCGTCTTTTTACCGTCTCTGGCATAGAACTCTGTCTCTACACTGCAGTTATCATGGTCAGTAACAAGACTATTGCAGCTACTATCGTCCTCTAGACCCAACACACGGCTGAACTCATTCGCGTCGTCAATCGAAAACTGATCCGGATCGTCGGGGTAACAATGATCAAAGCTAGGGGTACCATTGGCTGCTAAATAAGAATAATAACAGTCTTCCTCGTACTCCAACGACTGGTGATCGTCATCGATGTCACAATCGTTCAAGTCGGGGATAAATACTCTCTCGACACCAGCACTGTTGACACTCTTTACGGACTTGACACTCTTGACAGCACCTTCGGCCATCATCACGTCTTCACGCAAGATCGCAAGAACAACTCGACATTAGGCCTATATTCGTAACAATACGACACAATTCCTGGCGGACAAGCACGTCCTTTAGATTCAATTGTAGACTCGAGTCAACATCTAATCACGATGGTCAAGATAGTTGGGCCTATTCCACTCGTAAATTTGATTAGCACAGTTTGGCTAATTAACGGTGTACCCCATTAACCCAGTGCGATACGAGAATAAGCCACGTCTCCGCTCTACACGCGATCAACTAACTCTCTCTAGCCTGTGCCAATCTCAACAGAAAAACGGAATTCGAACTAAGTCATATGCTCGGGTACACTTTGGTCTGTACTACGAAATTCCTTGCTCCACCCTCAACTAGACAACGTCACTTACGATTTGCTCGATACTAGTTTGCTCCGAGCAAGCATACAGGCTGGAAACAAGAAAAGCTATGATAGATAGTAAGTTGATTAAGGTGTCAACAGGGAAGTCAGCACATCTCACACTGATGCACGTAGCCCGTCACGGCTGGACACTGGTGTCTTTCTCGGTAGAGATACTATAGTAGCGGTTGTACAAGTGGTTACTGAACTCTACCAGTCTACCTGCATCTCACGAGCTAATAAAAAGCAAGCACCGTTCTCTTCACCTCAGCCACGTCAACCCAAGGAATCAGAACTAATCGAAATCAGATCAACTCGCCTAAAAATCATTCAACAGACACACAATGCCAAATAACTAGGTGTGTGATCGGCGTATCATTTAAAGCGATGCATTGAAATGTATTCAAAATAAGAAAATCATTTTTTATATTTGGAACACACCACAAATGTTCAAAGCATTTAGATGAAGAAAAATTACAATTCAAGAGAATTTCTCTTTTTATGTTCACCTGAAAGGGGTTTGACACATTTCGTTATGATTATTGTTGCTTAACGACACAACAGCTAGGTTATACGGGGGTACGAATGAGCAGGTGATGATGAAACTGTCACGTGATAAGTGAAAGGACGTTTACAAAAACTCATGTCTTATGCGGGACTCGAACCCACGCCCACCGGTGACCTCAGTTTCTGAAGCTGTGCCTCAGCTGACTGAGCTACCGAGGGTGGCCAAAGAAACTGCAATTCAATGAAAAATTGCATTACGAAATTTCTAAAAAACATACATACGAACACAAAAACATCGCGAAAAATTGGAACGGCCACCCTAGGTAGCTCAGTCAGCTGAGGCATCGCTTCAGAAAATGAAGTCACCGTTGGGAGGAGGTTCGAGTCTCGCATAAGGCATGGGCTTTTGTGATCGTCCTGTCACTTATCATCACTTCATAGTTTCATAATCACCTGCTCAATCGTACCCTGGTATAACCTAGCTGTTGGTGGGGTCGTTAAGCAAACAATAATCGTCATCAAAATTGGAACTTCTACCAATTTCACCAGGATTGCGTGTTCAAACGCAGAATTTGTAAATCAAGAAACACCGAACAACCAAAAACGCTAGTCACCACTACAAATCCCCCTTAGTAAAACGATTTTCTGTCACTACGCAAATATTTTATTGAAAACCAAAATATAATGGAACTTATAGGAAATCGGGAGTTACCATTATTACATCATAGAAAATCGAAAAATTCAAGCGAAAATACCCGAGATAATTTGATATAAGTAAACAATTTACAGTTTATTGAAGAAGCTATATGGTGGGGTCGTAAAACAATCAGCACGGATAATATAGTTGGGAACATGTATACTCACAATTGAGTAAAGGCACAAGGGATGGTCGATGGTTTGCACAAGAATCAATATTCTGAAAAATTGAAGTTCATTACATACTTGATTCAATACCGGTAATACATTCATTACGCAATTTGTATTAGATATTTTAAATTAAGGACTGAGACGAGTGGTCAAGTGGCTAGCACACTGAACCGTCATTCAGGAGATCGGGGTTCGATTCTCGCCATGGTCAACCATTCTGATAAGAGGTTTTTCGTGGTTTCCCTTTGTCGTTCAGGACAATACTGGGATAGTTCTTAAACAATAGGCCACGACTGACTCCTTCCCAGAATCCCAAAAACACCCAATAAAATAACCTTATATGTGTGAATAAATATGGAGGTTGATCTCCAACCATATATGAAAGAATGCTATTCTTCAATGCTGTTCGTTATTACTGTTGTCAAGGGGTTATATTATAACTAAGTAATGAGTTGATTATTAATAATAATGCATCAGGGGTTAACATCTCCTGGAATCAAGTCTACACTGTGAATTTAAAAAAAACTGTTTAAGAAAAAAATCCAAATAATTACTAGGATGAAAAAAAATCACGCGTAATAGAATACTAATAGAATACTGAAAGACTTTTATCTATGGCGAAAAATTATGGTCACAGACAGCGCAGTCTTGGTGTTGAAGTTCATTAGTTTTAAATGGTCAAAATGGGGTGGTAAGATCGCCCTTGTGGTGCCCCGTCCAAACGATCCTATCTTTCATCCTTAGCCTTAATTGGGGAACAATGATTTTGTATCAAGTTTCGATGTTATTAAAAAAAAAGTAATACAATAATTGAAGGAATCAAAAACATCAGAGCATTGGCAAAATAATTTGTGCTTCCGGAATTAAAAATCAGATGACAGGAAAATGTCAAGCTGTTGACGGCTACCGGGTTGCCTATGAACCTCTGATCACAGAGAAGTGTGCTCTGATACACCGAAAATCTCGTACACCGAAAACGTTATTTTACAGAGTGACTCTACTAGGAGGCAAGACCCGAATAGAAGGACCAAGACGCATTGAGGGTTGCCTTGGTTTGCCGGTTGGACATGGTGACGTCACTAATTCGAAAACACGTTCCATTTCCTGAGTACTTTTCTGAGAACCATTGATCGCTGCTCTGTCTACTGTTGTTTTGAAGAAACGGCTGATAGGCTGACAAACTTGATGACAGCTCTTATTAGCTGAGCCGACGTGAACGTAAAGTTGTTTCCTCCTATCACTACTTATCTACGCACGATCGATAGTTCTTGAAATGAAGCCCGTGAATTGGAACATATTTTGAACATGGGAAGGATAGGAAGTGAGGACACCATCTCCAACCCGCAAACCAACGCAAGCATCAATGCATTTTGAGAAGGACGAATCAGGGTGAACTTACATTGTATTTAAATAGTGACGGTCTATATCCCTTTTTCAACTCTCACTGAAAAATAATTTACGATCACGTGTGCAAATATCGTTATTTCCACTGGAGATATTTTCGGTTCGGTTCAGTCAGGTCAAGTCAACCTGACCTGACCCAACCGAAAATATCGTACGCCGAAAAAAACGATATTTGCATACATGATAATATATCATTTTGGTGAAAGGGGAAAGTGGGGGAATAGACTTTCATTATTTGAAAACAATATCGTAACTTCACCCTGTTTCGTCCTTCTACAGTTCTACTCACGTCTTGCCTCCTAGTAGGGCCACCCATTAAAATAACTTTCCGGTGTAAGACATTTTCGGTGTATCAGAGCGACCCCCAATAAAGCAAGACAACATGCACTCATTAAATATGGTCCGTAGTATATTTTGCCCACATACTTCCAGTTAGTTACTCGAGAGGTTGAAACCAATTCTTTTTCAATTCAATTCGTTTTGTTATATTAGATTAATAACGCCATATTGATTTTAAGCCTTGTCTAGAACAGTTTTTACTTTGTTCAATCTCGTCGTTTCCTGATATCGACTTGAGCATCTGGAATAACGAAATGTCCACAATGACAAGTTTTCCCCTGGTAGATGTACTTTTGACTTACTTTCAAGCAGTCGTGTTTTCTGACTAACTAAGGATCAAAATACTGAATTATTCTCATCGATACTCCAGATTTAGAGGTCAGCTATTACTTGGATTGGATCTGTTTTTGTGTTCATTGATTGGCTGTGATAGGGCTCAGCTGACCTCTAGAAATCGTAGCAACACTCCTTCCTATTAATAACATATTGCGACCTTGCAATCGATAAATCGATTTTTCGAGTTGCCGCAATTTGAGTGTGGTGGCTTGGACTTAAATCTGGTATAGGCCTACCGTTCCCATTGGAACGACCCACCGGCCTGAAATCAGCTGTTTCCTCGACATTTTGTGTGGGCTCTTGCATAAGGCATTGGTTTTTGTGATCATCATTCATACCCCGCATATAACCCAGCTATTGGTGGGCAATAATCGCCGTCGTGATCATTGCCTAAACTGTGGTAAGGGTGTTACGTAACGGCAGGGGACGCATTCCTCTACGATTTGATCCTGTTTTAGCGGGTTACTTCCGGTTTTTCAATACACGTTTAGCACAGGTTCAAGGCGTCCCTAGTCTCCATGGGGCAAAAAGTTCACGCCAGGGTGATTTCAAAGAAATAAATGATCCTATAAAGCTTGAGCTGTGCAAGATACAAAATCAGCAAATACACCGTCTGATGCAGACAATATTTGTCGAAAATGCTGATGAGTCAATTTTTACTATAGTTACGCTGATCTGTGAGTCCGTGGTGCGGAAACGCTGTTTCTCGAACGTGACTGGTTCTTCAAAGAGCGACGGGGGGGGGGGGGGGGAGTTGGTGCAGGGTCGACTGTGTTGGGTGGAAGGGGAGAGGAACGAGGAAAAAATGAGGGGGTGAGAGGAGAGGCTGAGGAGGTGTGAAGACGATTCACGCGTCATGCAGTGAGCTGGTTCTCGAACGTTAATGTGCTGTGGAACTGAGTGAGTGTGTGAGTGAGTATGTGAGTGTGTTGAGTGAGTGGGTAAGTGTATGAGTGTGAGTGAGTTAGTGAGTGAGTTGAATGTGTGAGTGAGTGAGTGTGAGTGAGTGTACGAGTGAGTGAGTGTGACGTGTGAGTGTGTGAGTGAGATGTGAGAGAGAGGGGGGGGGGAGAGGGAGGGGGAATAGGGAGGGGGGAGACAGAAGGGAGTGGGGGGAAAATGAAGGAAGGAGGGTGGCCAGAGAGGGTTTGAGAAGAGAGGAAGGAAGGGGTGGGGGTAGTTGGAGGGGGGAGTAGTGATTTTTATTTCTCTGGTCACTCCCACAAACATATCGACGTATCCCGGCCGCATATGAAAATCAGTTTCGGAAATCAGTCGCTCGACGAAGATGCTTCCACTAAGCTGTACGAGAAAATGCCAAGAAATATTAGATCAATGTTCCTGTTCCCGGTTACTATAGAGGAGACTTTGAACGTGATTTCCCAGTTTGGGAGTAAGTTGTCAACGGGAGTAGACGACATACCTTTCAAAGTAGTCAAAGACATTTCGACAAGTATAGTGCACGTCCTAGTTGATATTTTTAATTGTTCACTTGCTACTGGTGTGGTTCCAACTGATTTCAAGCTTGCAAAAATAGTCCCAATCTTCAAGGAGCAAGAGACGATATGTCTAATTATCGACCTATTTCTCTTTTGCCTGCTTTTTCTAAGATTCTAGAAAAACTTGTGTTCAATAGACTCAGCTATTTTTGTGAATCATGCAACATTTTGTCAGCTCATCAACACGGCTTCAGAAAGGGTAAAAGTACTGTTACAGCAGCATATGAGTCAATCCAGAAAATTCTTGGTGCTAAAGATAAGAAGCAATATTGTGTCGGTATATATTTTGACCTGTCTAAGGCGTTCGATACCGTTGCGCACAATATCTTACTGAATAAACTTGAATTCTATGGAATCCGAGGAATACCCCTCAAGTGGATCACGTCATACTTGAGTGAGAGCCCTGTGCGCTCAAGTTCTCTCCGATGGTCTTTTTGGCATATCTTCGTGGAAACGAGTTAGCATCGGTGTCCCACAGGGATCCATTCTGGGCCCTTTACTCTTTTTACTTTACGTAAATGACCTTTCAATACTAGATAGGAATATCCACGTCACGCTATACGTCGATGACACCAGCTTACTTGTGGAAAGTAGCGATCCAGCTCAAGCTCAGGCTAGAACTAATTCTGCAGTAAACAGTCAGTGTAAATGGTTCCACGTGAACAAACTATCAGTAAATAACAATAAAACAGTCGTGATCAATTTCTCTGGACTGGACTGGGAACCTGTCATAATGAACCAGGATAAGACCCTAAGTGTAAACGACTCAACGAAATTTCTTGGATTCGATATCGACAGACATATGAAATGGACAATCTATATTAGCAATGTATGCATGAAGCTCAAGAAACCCATTTTTAAAATTAGATTCTTGAGGGATGTATTGAGATTACCTGAGATAAGAACATTTTATATGTGTAATTTTGAATCAATCATGCGCTATGGCATAGTATTTTAGGGGGGTGCAAGTAAAAGAGACATGGATAGGATGTTTAAAATTCAAAAGTATTCAATTGGAGTAATTCTACATATGAAGAGAAGTGACAGTTGCAAGGGTAAATTCAAAGAACTGAATATTTCAACATCTGATGAGGAGATTTTAAATCTCCTGTTTGTATATTTTAGAAGTTGTGTGTTTTGTTAGGACGAATTTCAATTTGTTCAAGAGAAATGCTGAGCACAATTATAACACTAGGCTTAAACAGAACCCAATAACTGAACCTCACCGTACAGCGTTATATGAAACCGGATTGTACAATAACGGTGTGAAGTTTTTTAACGCTTTACCTCAAGACATTATCTCTGAAAAGTCTCTTCTTTGTTTCATAGAAAAGGTTAGGCAATATCTATTGGGTAAAGAATTTTATAATACTGACGATTTCTGTAAGAAGGTAGTGTGAGTCAACTTTATAAAAAGTAAACTTTATAAACCTCATCGAGTTGTTGACGAAACATGACATTGTATTCAATGTATACTGTGAATAAAAATCTATCTATCTATCTATCTATCTATCTATCTATCTATCTATCTATCTATCTATCTATCTATCTATCTATCTATCTATCTATCTATCTATCTATCTATCTATCTATCTATCTATCTATCTATCTATCTATCTATCTATCTATCTATCTATCTATCTATCTATCTATCTATCTATCTATCTATCTATCTATCTATCTATCTATCTATCTGAGTGATTGTTTTCAAATAAAAAAAACGTGAATTGCTTAAATTTTCATTTCCAATGCATATCTTCGGTATACAACAATTTTAATTCTCCGTCAACGATTTTAATTTATCTCCATAATGGTCATTCAATTTCTATTGTTCCTTCCGGCAAAGGTAATAGACCCTTTCGACTACGATCCCGTCAAGAGTTTCGATCCTCTCACCCCAACGGAGTGGTAGTGGTGGTAACGTTGAGTGAAAAAAAGCTCAGACGACAGACTCAACTCACCCTAACAAGGACTTTAGTACGTAATTGCGTTCACACGGCAGAGTGGCTGGCGAGGTGTAAAAATGATCAAGCGTAAAAGTGGAGGGCATAGTGGTGAATAGGCCCTCATGTTTGAAACATGAGGGGTCTTGCTAGTTATACATATAGTCTTCCAGATCTGTCTGTGAGTCTGTGCGTTCATAACGCGTGTGCGCGCGCACCCCTGCACTTGGGTCGGCGAGATGCGATGAGGAGAGTGGAAGGGGGGAGGAAGGAATGAAGAAAGGAAGAAGAAGGGGAGAGGAGAGGAAGGAAGGGGGGGAGGGTTGCCAGAGTACCGAGAAATTATTCAACAGGCAGCCTGGCGATTTGTAAAAATTATGAAACGTAAGTGGGCAGTGGTGGAGACTCATGTTTTAAACATGAGGAGTCAGGCTAGTATCGAGGGGTCAACAACTTGACATTTTAGTGTACACCTGATTTTTTATTTTTCTCGATTTTTTTATTTTTCTTGATTTTTTCAATTTTTTCTGATTTTCCGTGATTTTTTTCATTTTTCACGATTCTTTTTTCATTTTTTTGAGATTTTTTCATTTTTCGAATTCCATGATTTTTCCTCGATTTTTGTGACTTATTTTTCGCGTTTTTTCATCCTTTGTGATTTCTTTAATTTTCGTGATTTTTCGCGATTTTTTAATCTGTTTTTTTTTCGAGATTTTTTTTGATTCTTTATATTTTCCTTCATTTTCCTTTATTTTTCTATTTTTCGTTATTTTTTTTCATTTTTTCAAGTGTACACCTGATTTTTTTAGTTGTTAACCCCTCGGCTAGTATTATAAAAACAATTGTGGAGAACTGGAGATCACTTGTATGCAACAGTAGCACTCCATATTTTTGCCATCGAAATTCATCTCACTGAGCTGTTACATACAAATAAAATGTAAACTAATGTGAATGTTTATTACAGGTCGACAGTATTTTATAAGATACTTCTCTGAATGGTGTGATTGTGAAGCAGTTGCACCACAATATGATCACCTAGAAAGCCACTAAAATCGTTTACGCCACGTTGAAAATGAAAATGTTACGCTGTGGATATGTTCCCCTCAAGGATGTACATGCACGGTGCTTATACAAGTAGAGAAATTTATCTCGACTTTTTTTCATGTTCACAAACCAGTGTAATTGAATAAAAAAGTATAATTTCATGATAATTTTCTGAATAATAAGATAATTTTATGCACTTCAAATAATATGACATCCCATTTTTGTGAATTCAATCAGTTTTAAGATAATACATCAATGAAATGCATCACATACTTGGTATTCATTGATGTATTATCTTGAAACTGAATGAATTCACAAACAGAATGTCACATTGATTAAAGAGCATTGAATCATCTTGGGAGTTGGCATTACCTTAGTTATTGGGCCCAATACATTTGGGAATCATTAGCATTTTCGACAAATATTGTCTGCATTTTGTGATGTGTTTTAATTTTGTATCTTGTACTGTAATAATTTTATGATCATATATTTATCTGTGAAATCACCCTGGCGGGAACTTTTTTCCCTGTGCATACTGGGGACACCTTAGAACCCGAAATTCTCAAGGATTGGTTTGGTTCTTGAAAATCACAATTGCACATAATTAGCAGGCAAGAAGTCATCATTTTAAATTTCACTTACATTGGGTATATAAATGCACTGACCAACTTTAATGACAAAGACCTGTTGGTGTCGGTCAATGATGAATGAGGTAATGGGAAGATGAGATGGAAGTAATTTCCATAGGTTTTTGGATTCATTTTATTCGTATTGGGTTTAACGACGCACTGTACTGATGTCCAAGATCTATTGGTGTAGATTCGTTTGAGATATGCCGTACATTTCGAAGAAGGTATGGTGTAGAATTGTAGATGATGACCTTTTGATTACAAGTTGATGTGAGCTGTCCAGTTAAGTGTTTCATTGAAAATAAGTCCAAGAAATAAGGTTTTGGATCGTAATTTAATAAGAGGGCTTTTGTCAGCATGGTATGAGGAAGGTGAAATCTTAGAAATGTGGATTTATTGCTATAAACTATGAGCTTAGTATTATCTCACCAGTCCATCATTTTTTGTATTGCTTCATTAGCATATGCTATAAGAGTATATGACGACCCATCTACAGACCCTGGTGTTCGAGAAGAGATCCATGGGCCGTGGTTGATGGGTGTCCTGGTGAAGATGGGTGTCGCTAGCCTTGGCCACCTTAATTATTTTCTAAGAGATAAAATTCACTCTTGTATTTGACACTGAGATAAATGGTTTCTTCTCCAGTTTAGAAAACTACAGTGAATCGTCCATCACCGGTGACGTCTCCAGCAGCGCCAACTCATTTGCCAACACTCCGGGTAGTCACAATTCCATCAAGTTGTCACGTACATTTTTCCCCACACCTCACAATGCTCTCCAGATGTGTATTGTTCTGCTCACTTCATTCCCATTCCTGGAAGGGGAGTCCTGTGGCAACCCATCTACAGACCCTGGTGTTTGAAGAGTGAATGCTCAACAGTTTTGTTACATTTACTCATTTCGAAGACAAACTGCAGAACAAATCCTTCATCTCAGTGTCAAGAACAAGAGTGAATTTTATTCTTACGAAAATAATGAAGGCTGCGAAAGCCAGCAACAATCATTACAAGGACACCCATCAACCACGGCCCGTGGATCTCTCCTCGAACACCAGGGTCTGTAAATAGGTATCTCCTCGAACACCAGGGTTTGTAGATGGGTCACCACAAGTGTATTGGCTGGGAGCTGAGATCAAGTGGCTTGTGTCGTCTGCATAGTAGATAATGATTGCCCTTCCAAGATTCTCAGGTAGAAAGTTCACATATATGATGTATAATATGGTCTCAAGTATAGTGCATTGAAACTCTATTAGTGGTTGTTATCATTTTAGAGATAGATCTCCTACCTTCTACATACTATTACCGTTGAAATAGGAATGAGATCATCCAGGACCCACCAATGCCTAGCCTAGCCTAGCAAGAGTTTCACATTCATAGAGTCAAATGCCTTGGATATTTCGTAAAATAGTCCTACGGCCAGCTGTCAAAAGCTTGATAAGTTGCCTTGATAATAGTGTGAATAGCACTTGTTGTTTATGTCCCTTTTGTAAATCCATACTGGTTAGGTGATAGATGTTCCTTCATGAATGAGATAAGGCAAGTGCTGACTGCTGAGGGCAGCTTGGAATACCTTGAAGAATGATGATACAAGTGAGATAGGAAGATAGTTTTCTGGGAGATACCCATCTTCTTTCTTGTAGATTGAGATTATCTCAGATGACTTCAGAGATGACGGGACGACACTTTCTTCGGTGGATGAAGAATTCATTATATCCAAGGCAAAAGAGAGCTAATAAAACTTGCACCCTGCTTGAAGAGAATACTTGGAATTTCATCCAGTTCAGAAGTTTTATTACACTCTTTATTTAACCATTATTTTTGTAAGACTGATTGGAAAGAAGAAAATCTGTTTAGAACATAGTCTAGCACTGATTCTGTCGGTGGGTTCATTGGTATGGTTCGATGTTGTTGTTGTAGAGTGGAGGTTAATGGATGCATTATAGAAATAATTATTAATTATGTTAGCACATTTTATGGAATCTGTGTAAGAAGAGTTTAATTTTCTGTTGATAAAATTGTCTGTTTAGTGACTGCCATCTTGATGTTATTCTTGTTGATTTTCCACAAGCCTCCACTTGTATTGCGTGAATGAATCATCATTTCATGAATGTATGCCCTCTTGGACTCAAAATATAGCACAACGTTCTCTTGAATGGCGCTTCAGTGTGCTAGCCCCTTGTCCAGCCGGCTCAGCAAGGATGGTCGACCATGGCGGGAATGGAAGCCCAGTTTCTGAATGAAGGTTCAGCATGCTAGCCACTGGTCCATCCGTCTCAATCAGGATGGGCGACGATGGAGGGAATGGAACCACGGTCTCCTGAATGGCGGTTCTAAGTCTGTAGATTTCCATAGTTCTATCCTCGAGCTGATTTATTTTCAATCATTTGATTATTTTGATTAGTTTGCACACACACAAATTCTCGCCTTCCCCCCCCTCACAATTGGCCGAAAGTCGAGGGCATTGCCCCCACTCCCACTTCTGACACGACTAATCAGCTTCATTGGAGACATGTTTCACTTGTCTCTGTAATTTGTGTTACAATTGATGAGGGATGGAGCTTGAGCCAAACCCAATAAGCATTCGAGAAGGGGTTCAGGAAGAGAAGCTCTGTAGGATTGAATGAGAGGCGGAGGATGCAGGGGCGAGCTTGCGTACAAACAACGTGTGACAGCTAGCCTTGATTAAATATCATCACCAGTGAAAACTTTGAATTAATTCAGAGATATTATATTTTCCTTTCCCATTTTCCTGAAATTTTTTTCAGAAATCATTTTGTGACGTACCGTATGTCAGTGCCTCTGTGGTAAAAATAAAGACTTAGCCTACATCGTACATCAGAATACCTATTCTGCAATACAAAGGCCCAGCTGGTAACAAAATGTTTTTATAACTTGAAATAATGAAATGACACAAATAAAACCCATATTTTAATATTGCATCACAAATATTGAGATGCTTTGACGGGTGTTGTAACTGCATCGCAAAGTGCAATACGGTAGGCCTACTGCCTATTTTTTACCAGATAGCCTAGATTTAATTTATATTGGGTTCAACGACGCACTGTAATGATGACCATGATCTAGGGTGACCACAATTAGAAAATAAAAAACGGTACAAAGAAAAGACACGTGGCATAAATCGGCACTGCATTTCCGCGTAAGTGATCAATGTCAGGATGAAGCAAACGAGAGAAATTTGGAACAGAATCGCGTTCCTGGGTATCAAAATACACATTCATAGGACGTTCCTAAATTCAGTTCTGGAGTTATGAAACACATCTTCTTGTTTCCTGAACAATTAGCAAATTGTGAATTACGCGGTATTGCCACTCAAGCGACGATATGGTATATAAGCATTATCTATGACGCCTGAGCTCAATCACCTATTGATATGAAGTGACATGCTGATTTGAGTCCAATGTAGCCTAGGTCTAGGGCCTATTGTACGATGTCAAGAACAACAACAAAAATATATTTTAGCTTCATATAATTACTAGGCCTAGGACTTTTCCAAGTACATTCAGGTCTAAGCTTACTTGGATTATAGCTTGGGTTAAATTGCCAAATTGATTGACATATAGGCTCAAGAGGTCCTAGGCCTAATACCAGTAATTCTGCGAGCCTAATGCCCAAGCCTATACAACATAGCCTAGGTTACTTTAAGCACCTCCTGACAGACCAGGCTCAAGCCATTGAGTAGGCCTAGGCTATATATTATGCTTTTAAGCCTTCGTTATGTTTAGGCTACGGCCTACCAAGCTTACACCTCTATCATGCCTCTATCCTACATCGGGCCAACAGCTAGGCTAAGGCATTGATTTAGTAAGGTTACAAATTAACATTGTACAACGTTACAAATTCAATGGCTAAGGCTAGTCCAACAGCTAAGTGGTCCTTCGAAGTTTGAGTGGTCCTCTCGACTAATATTAATGGGAAAACTAAAGGGTCTGGGCTGGCTAATTGTGACGCCTTTGAATTGTTTCTATTGTGCAACTTTCGAAGAAGTTAAGCTTAGTAAGGACACCTCTATACTTAATGGTAAGGACGGCCCCACTGAGTAGGCCTACATAAATAGGCCTATACTATGTTAAGGACATTCATCATGTTTTCCCTACGCCCACCTTTCATACCTTGCATATTGCTGGTCTACAATGTAAGATGGTCATAACACTGAAAGATCAATGTGGTTGCATTCACTTACCTGTGGTAATATTGCTCATCTTGTAAACTTATTTTAATACAAATCTCAGATACAAAACACAATTTATCTGATACTTTCGGTCGACTACGAACTGCACTCGATTGACGTATGTAAGTGGCAAGTGCGGTCTAAGACTTGCAGTGCGGACGTGCACTCCACAGATCAGTGGGTGTAGCTGTTATCACAAGTCAAATAGTTGAGGCGGCGCTAAAACATACTCGAAGTCGAGTCACATGGCTCCCAAACTGTCCGAACCAGTACTAGATCTCTTTACAAGTCTAAAACCTGAAGAAGTAAGCATTCAACTCTTATGTTTGTTATAATTATCTCCTTGGGAGTTGGGGCGATTTGAATTAGGCATCTGCTCTCAATTCCAGAGTAATTGGATTCGAATACTTTGGCATCGAGTTTTTCATCTTTTAGAAGTCTATGTTCAATTCAATTCAATTCATTTTTTTTTATTCCGAATGTAAATTACATGATTATCAAATATTATTACATAATTATAAAAAACGTATTACATGGTACATGATCAGTAAATTGAAGTAGTAATCTAAAATGATAGTAATTTAAAATACATATAAGATAGGTAATGGAAAACCCACATAAGCAGTGCTTGTGTGTAGGAGAGGATATTTAAAGAAGAAGTAAAAATGTTTGATTTCAAGATGGCATGAGAATTTGTTAAGATGGGTTGAAGAAAAAATTTGGATGTTGAAGAGCTCTAATTAAATGATAAGAAGGAGGTAATTGGCTTGGGAGGTATGAATAAATTCAGGTAAATCGGTTTGAGTAAAAATCTGGCAAGTTTTTATTAAATAGGTTTTCCCAGTGGTTAAAAGGTAACGTTTTTAGTCATATGTGTATTTTTTTCTTAAAGCTATAGTAATTTGTAGAAAGTTTAGTATCTAGAGGGAGCGAGTTGAAAATTTTTGGACTTAGGTAGTCTAATTGTCTTTGGCCAAAGGAAGTGTTTTTCCTCGGTATTGATAAATTGTATATTTGAATATTTGTTTATAACTTGTCCATGTACTAGAAAAACGCGGGATTTGCGTTGTGAGATGAGCTTAGAAGTATGGAAATCTAGAATGAAAAAAATATTTCGCTGAGGGTTGCGTTTGTTTGCGGCGCGAGCAAACGTAACCCTCATTACATCTTGGTTATTTCCTACTGTTTGGCTTGTGATAACAGGCGCGCCCGAAAATAGTAACGTAAAACTCGCTTCGCCACCTAGTGGGAAAGTACTCTACTAGTAACTGCCCTGTAGTAGGAGGTACCATATTTGTAAGGTCTCGACCGGTCGCAAGGCACATAACTTCTTAATAATAACTGCAAAATCATAGGTCCGGGTTTGAATCTTGGTGTTCATGTTCCGGTTCTTGAATTTTGTTGGTCAGGTTTTTTAAAGCTATCTCAATGTTTAATTTTTTCAAAGTATCTTCATATTTCTTAGAAAAAGCTACCTCTCATGGATTCCATACATTTGATTCATTTAGTGTCTACAAAATTATTGACTGAACATCATAATTATTTGAATGATAAATATATAAAATAAGTATGTGTTCAACTTCTTGCAAGAGTGCAAGTGGTAAAACCCCAGACATTCTTCAGACAATACTAATCTTTGTGAAGGGTCGAGTAAAACTGATCCCTAAAATCAACTCCAGTTTTTAAACATAATTGTCAATTCAAAATTTGCAGGCAACCAAGAGTATATTATTTATTGTTGTTAATGTTCTCCAAGAATATCTACAATTTGTTCCAATTCCAATTCAAGGAAAATAATACTAACGGTGATACTTCTTCTGGTCCTTGTATATTGTCTCGTCATATTGAATAATGACATCCGCTCTCCTCCCTCAAAATGTTCATTCTTTAGATATTTCACAATTAGAATCATTTTAAATCCATGTTAGAAGCACAGATGAATTAGGAAGCTTAGATATACAACCTTTTATTTCTGGAGGCATCTTGGCACCTGTGCCATATGCTTTCCTCACATAATCCATTGTTCACCAATTTCATAGTACAATTCTGAATCCAAATAAAGGCATTATGTGAATATATCAATGCAATGAAGAAAATGAAAATATTTAAATATTTAAATACTCGCTGCATGAGTGCACTCCACAGGTCAATGCTAGGGCAAATGCATTTAAACGTTGTAAGATGAACGAGATATTCGTATGAACGAAGTCGAGTCACTGCTTCGATTTTATAGCCAACTTTTATTGATCATCCTTTACAAACTTGAAACCAAATATTTCACATTTTCACAATAGCCTGTGATGATTTTTTTTTCAAACTACCGCAAATAAAAATTCTTCAAACTTGGTAGAAACATGCAGTGGAACCATTTTTGAAATTCTGTGAAATTTTTTTTCTAGCAGATAAAATTGAAAATTAATTTATTTTCAACCCAATGCTTTTTTAACAAAAATTGACGAAACTTTCCAAATGTTTTGACTGAAAAACTGTCAAACCAATTTATTAATCTATTCTGGCATAACATCAAGTTGAATAGCCTCCATTACACCCCCCAAAAAAAAACGAACACCGAAAATAACGAACACCGAAAATAACGAACACTGAAAAAAACGAACACCGAAAATGTTATTTCTCAGTGTGACTGTACTAAGAGGCAAGACCCGAGTGGAAGGACGATTCAGGGTGGAGTTACGATTTGGTTTTGAAAGAGTGGGGGACTATTCCCCTCCTGCCAAAATAATATACTTTCATTTGTGAAAAAATCGTTCTTTTCGGTGTTCGTTGTTTTCGGTGTTCGTTTTTTTCGGTGTTCATTTTTTTCGGTGTATGAGATACTTGCTGTTCGAAATTTTTGATGTACCGGAGGCTAAAAAGCATAAAAGTCATTTTTTTCGCCAATCGTTTGTGCTCTTCAAGCCGCACACTATTTTCCTAACTCGTTGTGCGCTATTTGGAAAACCACATTGAAAGTTGGGATGAGAGCGGACGAAGCAGCTTTTTAGTTACACCGAAAATCTCGAACACCGAAAAAAACGAACACCGAAAATCTTGAACACCGAAAATCTCAAACACTGAAAAAAACGAACACCGAAAAAAACGAACACCGAAAATCTCGAACACCGAGAATAACGAACACCGAAAATAACGAACACCAAAAATAACGATTTTTTCACAAATGATAGTATATAATTTTGGTAGGAGGGGAATAGTCCCCCACTCTTTCAAAACAATATCGTAACTCCACCCTGAATCGTCTTTCCACTCGGGTCTTGCCTCTTAGTTCAGTCACACTGAGAAATAACATTTTCGGTGTTCGTTTGTTTGGTCTTCGATTTTTCCGGTGTAATGGAACAATCCCTCAATGTTTAGAAAGAGTTTCAAGTCAATTGGTTACACTGTCTAACCGGTATGCCATCTACAGGAAAAAACAAGCCCCGATTTTTTCCAGTAGGCCCATCAAGTAAATTGAAGTTTTTGCTACGCTTATCTAACTACGCAAGGTGATTAGGCCTACACATTTTCCTACTGGAGCGCGAGTTGAAACCCATAATGAGAAATCACTTGAACCAAATGATTGGCCTGGACATGTCAACTCAGTTTGCAGCAGTCTATGAATATAATTCAGCCTGGCTACGTACCTCTCTCGACTTAAAAGGTTTTACACAAAAAAGAATAAGAAACTCTCATTGTATATGTATATATATATATATATATATATATATATATATAAATATTTATTCATTTATTTTAATTTACATTTTATATATAAATCTACCTAATCTAGATCATGGTTTGATACTTCATGTTTGGCAATTAATAGAGATGTAGTTAAGAGCATAAAATACATAATTAACATGTTAGTAATTGACGTTTCAGATGAAAAACAGCAGTTAAGACACAGCTGTGGTTTGCCATATGGGGCTTTACCAGGCTATTTGGGTGATTGAACACAGCCAAGAATACTGTTAAGTTTCAACAACACGTAACGTGTGATAATTCAAGTTGATTGGCAGCTCGTTTCAACCTACTATATTATCTATAATTATGTTAGTGACTAATTCATCAATGCTCGCAGTTGAATCTCTTACCCAAATCAGCCAATCACCGGCGATTCGACTCAACCAACTCGACCTCTGGCAAATTTCATGCGAAACGTCAGTTAACAAATTCAAAATATTGAGCAAATAGACACAAGAAGATAAATTATTACTATGATACAATACTTCTACAAACATAATCATTAGTTTCATGCGGCCCTGTTAACAAGACAAACCTTGGGAAGGGGGTTCAAATATTGAACAAGCTTCTGAAATCTAATCGAATGAGAAAAAGACAATATTGCTGTACTGTATTCAACTTTGACATGCGCACATACAATAGTTCGGAATAATAAGTTGGCAAGTTTGCTAAACTGATGAGCTTTGGGAAAAATAAACTTCGGACGGTCGAATTTTATTGCTAGCGCTTGATGAAGCTAGAATGCACACATTTACCAATCTTTATGTGTCAGATGTAAAACTGACATGGCAGGTAATACACTAAATGCTCAGAGCTGAATATGTAAGACTTCCGAGCAACATTCCAAGCAATGGGCAAAGATAACCAAGTCGTGACCAATCGTTGGTTGTAGTTCTTCAAGGCATCGTAATGCATCTGCGATGCACTCGACAAAAATACGCTGTCCATCTGTGCTTTACCCTACGACAGAAGTAGAATTGCAGTTATTTCATTTCTTTTGAGAAGGTTGAATCGCTAATTCTAAGTCAGGGTACGCATGACCCTAATAGCTACCAATAACGTACACAAGTTGAGCGTCCGCGTGGGACCTCCACCACAGTCTTCGTTTGTTTAACCACTTGGCAGGCAGGTTACCAAGTCACTACCCTACCTCCCAGGCCTGGTTCTTTTCAGGTCACACTGCACAGATAATCTTGTTTAAATGGCCTTTTTCAGCATCAATAGCAGAAACAAATGGTTCTATGGCAACAATATATGTTGTACTTGATATGTAAAACAATAAATTGCTGATATCACTGCTATTGTGAATTCAGAGGCTCATCAATTTTTCACATGTTAGGAGGGAAAGCCTACAATTAGGTTCTAAAATAACAGCTGATTACATTAAATAATTTTTTGATACATGGGCGTATTCTATCAGCGAAAAAATAAATCAGCACCAATTTCTTGATCTATCTCCTAGATGTCAGTACAAGTCCAATGTCAACATGGTTTTTGAGATATTAAATGCAACATATTGGAAAGTGTGAAGACCAGGGACTGAGACCTTTATTCATAAACGTTCCGGTTGCGGTTACGAACTGAATTTTATAAAGGTTGTGGTTACGGTTATGAACTGAATTTCATAAAGGTCCCGGTTGCGGTTGGGGTTATGAACTGCATTTTATTTAGGTCCCGGTTATGAAATACATTTCATACATTTCCTCGGATCAGTGTCTGGTTGAAACAACCGTCTCAAGCCTTTCAGGCTCAAGCCTCAAGTCTCAAGCCTCAAGGTTAAAAGATGGCGTCTAGTAAAGCCAATAAAGCTGGGGTAGAGAGTAATAAATTGATAAAAGAGGCAGATGAATGCATTATTTGTAAAATAAGAGTAAAGGGTGGTGTGTGGTGTGTGGTGTGCAAAAGGTGGGCGCATTTCCAATGTGTGGGGATCAGTAAAAAAGACAGGGCCAAGCTCAAAGTTAGTAGCTGGGTGTGCTCATGCTGCGAAAGTGGGGTTAGGGAGGACAAGTACGCCCAAAAATCCAAACCTAGGCCTAATAGAGAAGGGGGTGGGGATGGGGATGGGGATGGTGTTATAGAGAGTGTAAAGTGTGGGCACATGGTGAAAACAAGAGACAAAATTATCCGATGTGATGAACCAAATTGTTTCACACTATGGCACTTGGCATGTGCCGACATCACTCCAAGCCAGTACAAGATTATTCAGGAGGTGCCGGGATTGAAATGGAGATGTCGAGAATGTAGGAATGATGAGGACATGAAGAAAAGGGTTGCTGACGAGTCGAAGAAAAGGGAGGCTGATGATCAGAAGAAAAGGGAGGCTGAAGACAAGAAGAAAAATAAAAAAGAACAGAAGGAGAGCAAGACTGATGAAGAAGGCTTAGGACTAAAGATACCAGGGTTGGACAAGATACCAAGGGTAGAAAGAGGTCTAAGGAAAGTAGTGCTTATGGGAAGCTCCATATTACGAGGAGCCAGCGGCAGAGTCGGTAAAAATGTGGAAGTTGAAGTGCGACCAGGGATAGGAGTCTCGAGAATGAAAAGAGTGGTGGACGGCCTGAAAGAAAGAGAAGTAGAAGGAAAGGGAGTGATCTTCTACGTAGGCGGGAACGACCTAGAAGAGATGGGAAGACGAAATGATGGACTGGATCTAATGAAGAAGGGATTGCAAGAACTTATAGTGTCGGCAAAAAAGAAGTTTGGGGGAGAAAGAGTAGGAATAAGTGGGATTGTATATCGAAAGGGGGTAAGGAATGAGACAGTAGACACAGTCAACAGACAAACAGAAAAACTGTGTGAAGAACAAGGAGTCCTCTATATTGAGACCGGATGTTGGATCACAAGCCAAGATTTACACCATGATGGAGTGCATCTGAACAGTGAGGGGACTAAGAAGATTGGTGAACTTATGGGAAGAGTGGCAAACGAAATGATTGATCGAGACAGGAAGTGACTGCTGAGGTTGGATGGGACAGATACAGGGGTAGATGTAGGGAGCAGGGTGAAAGACACTATGTTGGCACTGGCCTGTACAAATCTTAAAATAACATTGGTGAACTGTAGAAGCATTTACAACAAATTAGACGCATTTAGGTCCACAATAGAAATTATAAATCCAGATATTTTTGTTGCAGTCGAGACGTGGCTAGATGGAGGGTTTACTGATAGTGAAATAAGGGTGGGGGGATACAGTTTATTTAGAAGAGATCGGAATAAAAACGGGGGAGGTATAATGGTGGGATGTAGAGCTGAATTAGCAGGAAGAGTGGTATGGACAGAAAAAGAAGTAGAGCTAATGGGTATAAAATTAAAAAGGGGAACAGAAGAATATTCGATAATTGCCGGATACAGGCCCCTGAATACAAACGAATACATTTTGGAAAGAACAAGGGATAGGATACGAGAAAGCAAACATGAAAAAAATATTATAGTGGCAGGGGACTTCAATCTACCAGGGATAGCTTGGGAGGAGGGAAGTACTGGCATAGGTGCAAGCAGGAGGCAGGACCTTGTTACAGACATTATGAATGAAGGCTTTTTACAAACAGTTAGGGTAGGGACAAGGGAGACAAGGACAGGAGACAGCAACCTTCTTGACGTAATTCTAGTGAGGCCACCAGAGAATTGGGTGAGGACGCAGGTCGAAATGGGCATAAGTGACCACAGAATACCGACAGTGGAACTGATAGGAACACATAAAATACACGAAATTAAAACAAAAAAGAGGATTTGGTTTTACAAGAAGGTGAAGATAAACAAAATTAGAGAATTTTTGGCAATTAGAAGAAGGGACTGGGAAACAGAGAAGGGAGATGTAGATATAAAATGGGAACAGTTTAAATGTATTTGCATAGAGAGTATAGAGAAGTATGTGCCCAGTAAACTAATATCAAGAAAAAATCCAGATACAATATATTACAACAGAAAAATAAGGGTAATGAAAAGGAAGGGTAGGGAGTTACATAACAGAAATAAGGGGAAGGGACAGGATATACAAGGAAGAAGACTAAGATCGGAACTTAACAAGGAAAAGAAAAAAGCTAGGGATGAATTTTTTGGAGGGATGTTTGATGAACGTGACCATAACAAAAGCTGGGGAAATATGTATAAATACATAAATAGTACTAAAGGAGGGAACACAGACATGCCCATCTTGATTGACCAAGATGGAAAAGAGTTCACAACCAACAAGGACAAGGCTAATGCACTAAACAAATTTTATAGTGGGGTTTTTCAACAAGGAGATACAGTTACGGGTAGAGAAGGTTACACTAATGACTCGGAAGCATACAGAAATACTATTAAATTTACGGGGAATTCAATCCAGAGAATAATACAAAACCTGAAGAATAATAAGGCACCAGGGCTTGACAAAATTAACAACAACTTTATAAAATTAGCAGGATACGAAATTGTTAAATACCTTAGGATAATATTTCAAAATTCGATAGACTCTGGAACTGTGCCAGAGGATTGGAAACGGGCAATAGTAATTCCAATACATAAGGGAGGGGAAAGGGCAAAATTGGGGAACTATAGACCAGTGAGTCTCACTTTTTCGGTAGGTAAAATTATGGAGCGCTTGGTAGACTTGGAAATTAAAACAATCATTGATAGAAACGGGGGGATTTTTAAGGGACAACACGGTTTTCGGAAAGGACATTCATGCGAAACACAACTTCAGGGATTTACACAAGAACTGACTGACACTTTAGATAAGGGGGGTAGAATCTATGCAATCTTTTTGGATTTTGCGAAGGCCTTTGACAAAGTGCCACATGATCTGTTAATCAACAAATTGCAACAAATTACAGAAAATAGTAGAATATCAAATTGGGTAAAGGCATTCCTACAAGGCAGAACACAAAAAGTAAAAGTGGGGGAGGAATTTTCGGAATTTGTTGAAATCACATCAGGAGTGCCACAGGGAAGTGTCATCGGACCCTTACTTTTCAATATATTCATTAACTTTTTTTTTTTTTTTTTTTTTTAATAACATCGAAACTTGATACAAAATCATTGTTCCCCAATTAAGGCTATGGATGAAAGATAGGATCGTTTGGACGGGGCACCACAAGGGCGATTTTTATTCATATTTTATTCATTAACGACATAGAAACTGGTATCAATTCTAAAATCCGACTATTTGCAGACGACTGTGTTGTGTACAGGATAATTGAGAGCCAGGAAGAGGCAATGCAACTACAAAGTGATTTAGATACAATTAATGACTGGGTCAATACAAATCTAATGGGACTTGATGTAGAAAAATGTAAGGTAGTCGAATTCTCCAGAAGTAAAAAGAATAAAGAAGTGACATCATTTAGAATGGGAGAAAGCATACTGGAGCAGGTTGAAGGTTATAAATATCTCGGATTATACATGCATAAAAACTTGGGGTGGGGGGATCATATTAGAAAGGTGTCAAAAAAGGGGATTAGATCATTAAATTTTGTTATGAGACAGCTCAAGGGGACAGGAATTGAAATCAAAAACAAAGCATACAAGACACTGATTAGACCTACACTGGAGTACGCTAGTTCAGTCTGGGACCCTCGGGACACAGGATTAATCAAGGCTGTAGAGAGCGTACAGAGGGTTGCTGCGAGGAGGGTATTAGGGAGAATCAAGAGATGGAGGACCATTAGGAATAGTAAGGGAGTGATACAGAAAGAACTGGAAAGACCAACCATAATGATTGAACAACTGAAATGGGAAACCCTGGAAGCAAGGAGACGAAGGACTAGACTGTGCAACTTCTTCAAAGCAAGACACAACTGTACCGGATGGGAAGAACTAGGCAGAAGAGTTGGAAAGGGGATCCAAAGAAGTAATAGGGGAGGAGAAAGAATGGAGGTGGAGAGAGTTTACTCAAATATAGGGAAAAACGGTTTCGTCCAGAGGACGATTAGAGACTGGAATGAGCTGGAAGAAGAAGGAAGAACTGCAAAGAAATTATTAGAATTCAAGAAAATGATCCAATAGAATAATAATATCTTGCCACCGTGCATCTAGCACATCTGCAAGAATGTTTACAAATACAAAATACAAATACAAGCCCATTTTGAGCCCTTTTTGAGGGTGGTTAACAGATATCTTAAAGGTTGCTGGTTATGGTTATGAAGCAAATTTTATCAAGGTCCCAGTTATGGTTACGGTTACGAAACAAATTGCATTGAGGTCCCGGTCATGAAATTGATATTTGAGCTCATGTTCAATATTTGTCAACAGTTGGCTTAATTACTATTTAGTAATCCCCAAAATATGAGATCCGTTTCAAAATTCATGATAGTAAATAATAATTCCAGTAGGCCTGAACTTGTCTCAAATCACTGCTTACCGTTTGGTAAGCTGTTAACAGCGAAGTCTTGGAAATCCCACAAATTGGGCGCCGGCATTTCTTTGACTTGTACTAATCTTTGTTACAACTTTCTAGACAAAAATCTTGAAAGAGTTATTTTATTTAACTGTCACTCAACTACCCCTCCTCCCTCTCATAAAGCTCGGTCTCAAAACCTTGACATAGCAGAGTTTACGTTTGGAGAGCTGGAAGTTGAATGACACTTGACAAAATACAAGTTATATTTCCTTTTCCTCAGATCAGTGTCTGGTTGAAAGAACCGTCTCAAGCCCATTTTGGGCCCTTTTTGAGGGTGGTTAACAGATATCTTAAAGGTTGCTGGTTGTGGTTATGGGTCTCATCACCTCAGCATAAAGGTTATCGGTTGCAGTTACGGTTGGGCCCTCAAAATAATAACAATTGTGGTTATGGCTATGGTTGCACTATACAAATAATAAAGGCTGTGGTTACGTTTGCTAAAAAAATATGGGTCTTCAACGGTTGCGGTTACGGTTACGGTTATGGTTACGGTCTCAGTCCCTGGTAAAAACGTGTATATGCGTCAACGGCCTGTCACTGCGACCACATGTGGACGCACATACACGTCCACAGCCGTCAAGTGGTTAATCTTAGTACCTACTATACTAGCGTTAAAATGTAACGAGGTAAATCATATCTACACCGCAATGATCTGTAGCAAATATATTCAGCTACACACTAAAAAATAAAATCTCTAGTAACTAGGGTTTGCACACACTGTAAATGATTGGTATGTTACTAACCCCATGCAACCACTCTGGGAATTCCTCTCATTCTCATACAATAATGCACGTCACACATTTGTTCTTGAATAATTCTACTTACTACCGGTATATGTCGGTATATGTCTGCAACACGAATTTGCCGTGCCGTCAAAATGAATGAGCCAATCACAGACTTGCCGGGCTTGTCGTTGACTGTGACCTTTAAAGTTGGTCCAAGTTCAACATTTTGCCGGCCAACAGACTTACCGTGATGACGTAGACAATATCATGGCCACTTTTATACTCAAATTATTTGTTTTGCTTACGCACTATCGACTGTCAAGCTCGATCACTGTCGACGTTGCCATGGTTATTGCATCGATTCGATATATAATTGCCTTGAGTCCGCGATATAACCGATCGTTTTGCCGTGGTAGAATGAACGGTACAAATCATTTGACGTCCTACGGCACCCGACAAGATTGCCGGCCGGCAAAAATGCTGTGGCTCTATCAACGTACCTTACGTCCTGTGTTTTGATCCCTTCTCCGTGATGCTTCATGTTGAATAGTTTCTTTACTGACTTCTTCACTAGACAGTAATCCTCGTTAATTCAAACTCGGATGATTCAAATATTGCACACATTCAACAATAGCTCTGATCCCTGCAGAGCTCTCACCCACAAGATCAATGTTTGATCTTTCAAACACTTTCAATTCAAAATGGGTACTTTTTGCTCCATTGAATTTCAAATCAAAGTGGGTGTACCATACCAGGGATTTACTTTGGTCCCCTAAAGAAGTTACTAAATGGATACCACTGTAAATACAAATAATAATAAAAAATATTTATATCATTTGTAAATTGTAATTCGTTCTACCGGTATACTTTTCACTGTCAATTCAATTAAATGGTTGCTTCAATATTTGATGCAAAAAACTGACTTGCAATGACCGGAGTACGAAATATTTACATAGTCGATGGAATAATTATCTATATGTGTCACATAATCTACTAACTGTAGGTCAGTCATGAATTGTGACGAGCATTTGTAAATTGTGTGTGTGGGGGAGAGAGACAAGCGAGAGTCGGAGTTGCCCCTGGGTGGCAGGCAAGCAAGCAGGCAGCACGTCATGTTCAAGTGGGTGCCGTCGAATTATGGCCAGTCCGGTGATGACATTTCAAAACCCACTGTGCGTTTGGATTCTCCTTATAAACCGCAAGCAGAACAGCGTCGTGCTCTATCTGCCGTTGCCCTGCAAACAATACCTTGATGCATTCTATATTCTGTATTCTACAGATAATGAGTAAATCATTACGGAACAATAAAATACGAATATTGAAATCGAAATTGGAATTACGAAATACGAAATTGGATACAAATATAAATAACATCCACTCATGTTACGATAGCTGCAATTCAACAGATACAACCTCCACCAATATCTTGTATGCTCAACTTGGTATTATAATGATAATTGTTAAAATACTAGGGGTGCTCGGGTACCCACGATTTCGGGTCGGGTTTCTTCTACCCAACCCGATCCGACCTGATCTGATACTCATGTAACACTAAAATCGGGTTTTTTGATATCGCACGGTTTTGGCGCCATTTACTTCATTTGTTGACTGATCCACTGCAAACAACTACTAGAAGTTTAACAGGAGTTGAGTAGAGGGCAGCATCGTGCACAAAAAATGGGATCTTTGTTTCCAAAGCTTTTTGAAAACAAAGATGGAGGCCAAAAGTTGTTGAATGGTGTTCAGAAATTTCTGTCGACTTAGATTTTTTTACTACGTAGGCCTAGGCTACATGTATCTCGTGATGAGTGAGGAGGACATAGGGTAAGATTACTGATTAACGTACCATCGCCAATTTTTGTTCGATATTCTTGTTTTTGGTGTTTTTTGAAAGATCTTGTTCATATGTATTGTGTGTTGTTTGGACATTTTGTGTTTTGTTTGTTTTATTGTGTTCTTTACTTACTTGATGTTGATGGTTTCTGATCTGACGTTTGTACTTAGTCAGCCATTTTTGTTGATGTTTTGTGTTGGCAACTGGTCATTTCAGCACGTGTTTGGATGTATAATTGCTTAGGGAATGTTATGGGGGGGTGTTTGTTATGGTTGGAGGTCAAAATGTTGAGGATGACAAGGTATTTTGTGTCATTAGTCATAGATCATAAGTGTAGCAATATGATCATACGCCATGCGCGATACGGTCATGCGATACGGATGTGTCCGACTGTGTTCGTTGTTTGTGATTGTGAGTTATGGAATATTAGAGTGGCTTCTTGAGCTGGTGTAATTATGAGGGAGTGCATTTGTCCTCGGTGTAATAAGGAGTGTCGTTTGAGAGCGTTTTTTTTTGTTGTAAATCAGTGGTATTATAATGCAGTGGTTATATTAGTGAAAATTTAGAACTGCACAAATGAAAAAATCAAGAGTTATAAAGAGGTAGATGCTGGGAGTGTGTGTGGGGGGAGGGGGGGGGGCAGGCCCCCACCACCCACAGCGGATTGGAAAGCGAAAGTGGATTGGAAGTTAATACGTACACGAGTTTTTGCTGTTTTTCAATTTATTGTATTTGTATTTGTGTAGGGAGTGTTTTTGTGCATTTTCATGATGTTGTGGTACATGCGTGAATTTTTGACAAGATGGCCGCTTTGTGTGGTCCAAAAAAGTATTTTTTAGCGTTTTTTGTTGTTGTATTTGTGTCATTTCTTAGTGTTCCAAGAGTTTTCATAAATATAAATACAGTACAATCTCTTTAGTGCGACCTTGAGGGGAGATAAGCTAATCATCGTTATATCACGATGGTCGTTCAACCAAATTTTTCAATAAAATTCACAATAAAACTTTGGGTGTTTGTTTTACAAGGCATACATAAAATACTGTCAGTCGTCAATATTATAGCACAGGGCGGAGTTCGATCACTGATAGCCTGCGATGTGGTACGTATACATTTATAGTAAGACACTGTATAATAATGCTGTGTAATAATATTTTGACATTACCTTCATGTTCTCAGTCTGAATTGATGATTTAATAAAATATCTCCGCCTTCCACCTCCCTCATGCAATTTACTGTGTGATTTCAAGTTTCTGAAGTGTTCAACTGTATCATATTTCTCCACCCATCAGTTGTAGTCAAGCAGCACGCCTGACATTGAACAGACATGGTGCCAATCGTGATGTGTAGAAGTATACACTTGGCTTTATTTTGGAAGGGTATATAATATGAAAATAATACCACCGTATGGTATCTCTAAGTATTTGTACATACGAAAGAACATTGAAACATTAAAAGTATCATTAGACGACCGGTAGTTAATCGCGTAAAATGCACCGAGCGCGACGGGAATTGTCTACCGGAGTTGAGACCACATCGACCGCCAAACTAGCACGCGAGGCGACGGTGCAATTGCCGGCCGCTAAACGCTAAACAGTCTCGTGCGTGTCAATGTCAGATAAGGTCAGACTACACGCAGTCAGCACTAGGCAGTAGGATGATGCACACCATGCAGCCAACAGCTCAAAGTGGTTGTTTATTATTGCGCCTCAAATAGAAATGCTGGGAATTGGGAAAATCATACTTGTTTATGATGAAACATTCATTAAATGTGTTTTCAGTGGAATATCTCGCAGTTTCAAGTCGATTCCGTTATTATGAGTGTGCGGGTGTTGTGAGCCCAATTAAAATGAGCAAAAAACGTATTTTGGACCGATTATAGGCCGAGATTTGCAAGTAAGCTGAGGGTGACTTTAGGCCTTGAAATTTCGAGAAAAACCCTCAGCTTATATTCAGGACAAAACACAATTTTTCAGTCGTTTCGTCGTAGTATTGATGGTTTTTCTTGGAAGGGAACCAAAAAAGCGTTGTTTTCTCGCGATGGTCGTTAAATTAAGGGACGTATTAAAAAAGAAAAAATACACATGGTCTTATGGGAATTGGCTGGGACTATCTCAAAACGATGATATATCGCGATGATCGCTGTATTGAAGGACGTTCTAAAGAGATTTTACTGCATGTGTTTTTAGCAAAAAACACCCCCCTCCTCCCCAAAATAGGCGTGGTACGTGAATCGATAAATTTACCGGATATAGATGAGATCTCTATTTAGAAGCAAATATACATCAATCACTTGACTAGCTCTAGGCCTATACCTTCAGTAGGTCTAGGCCTGGATCCAGTAGATAGGCCTATTCGGGCTATTTTCAACTTTTTCATTTCGAGGTTAAAATACCGTGTTTTTCCTGAAACCCAAAACCGGAGTTTTTTCCACAACCCGGCCAGAACCAAAAAAACACTACCCTTCCACCCCTATAAAATACTAATAAAAATGCGATATATCGTATATTGTTTACAATTATTCTTGATCTCACTACTGTCAGTAAAACACGACAATGTTTAGTTTTCACTAGGATTAACGTTTCTGTGCACTAATGACGATCAGACGGTACAGCACCAATATGAAAACTTCCAACTCCTGACTTGGACAGACCTACCATATTATACTAGTGCGATCGTTTACACACTTCAATGTATTGATAACTGAAGCAAGAAACACTGGAATTCAATTTCGAGGTCAAGGTGCAAAATGCCCCAACCAATGACAAAATTTAATAACGAACCAACTGGCAAACCCACTATTGCTTTCTTCAATACCTAATACTCAGCACCTCTCACAACTATGGCTGCACTTTTTCAACTAATGGCTACTATTTGAAACCTAATACTGACAAATATATGGTAAAAATACAATTTCTTCAACACCCTGGCCAGTTCCAAGCTGGCTCACAGCCTTTGAACATTAGTAGTGTTCGTCTGTCTGCACTATCTTGCACGAACTTGCACCAACTTACACCGATCGGTCGGTGGCCGTTCGTCTGACTCGGGGCAGAATAGTGCAGCTTGCACTCGGCTGTTCGTTTGTCGACGCACGGTGAACTAGAGTAAGTTGGTGTAAAAAAGTGTAAGAAAAGTTACCCCTGTATGTACAGGTGGTGTAAAGTAGTGTAAGCAGATTTTACGCGCGCAACATGGATGTATCTGTGGATACTATTCACGTTTTACGTACGGACTGATGAAAACGGGATATTGTTTAGCTCTAAATGTTAGTTTTATCAGTTCATCAATCATCCATGAGGTATTTGTTAATTATTATATCAGTTTGGTTCATTAGTTTTATGAGGATACTTTTATTTAGTTTATTAACAGTGCTCTCAAAACAATATTGTTTGAATATTCCCGGTGTCAAGTAGCTTACTGGCGATTCTCTCGTCTTGCTACTTTTCTATCATCTTTAAATATTATATAAATGCTTTTGGCCAAGGGTTATTGGTCATGAATATTTTTGTCTCGACCAATATCATTAGTAGTAGTAGTAGTAGTAAACTTTATTAGCATGTTGCCATTTACATATTCAATTTCACTTTACATTCAATAAAACACTAAACTTAACATATTTCTAAATTCTAGAAAATCTAGGCCCATGCTTTTATATCTAGAATGTAATATTGTCATTTTTCTTTATAAGGAAATTTATCATGAGCGTAGAAATTAATTGAAAGTTGAAACATATTTTGAATTCGCGGCAAGTAGTTTGTGGTACGCGGTGGGTGGTGGCTGTTCGTCTGTAATTGTTAGTTCACGTACACCAAGTTGAACTGAACAACGGCGCATCCTGCACGGAGTTGAACTCAAGTTGCTCCACCCCCTTAAAGTGTACTCTAGTTCTTTTCAGTTCATGACAGACGAACACAACTATTGTAGTTTCTTTCAAATATTTCGAGATTCAACTTCAGTAGTGCCATCATAACACACGCGCAAAATATGTAAAAAGTGTGGGAAAGTTAAGAATTTTTGAATTAGCAACAAAGGTTGGAGTTCGCGTTTGTTGTCGCACAACCTCAGTGATTTCTCAATGCCCAAAATACATAATAAAATAGTTGGTATGCGCCCATATATTGTGCGGTCTATTCATGTAGTATGTGGTGTGTTGAGGTCACTTGGGTTACGTTCGCCTCTAGCCATCAGTCGACGAGATACAGGCAACAAGATACGAGAAACAGGAAGCTTTGAACAGCGTTGTTTCGACATTAGCGTTACTACCCATCTTAGTAATATTTGTTATAATCTTTCAATTTTCCAAATTTCCAATAATTTGAATTTTTGAAATTTGAAATGTATTTTTTATACTCTCCTGAGTTTCAAATAACGAGGGTTTACTGTATCACTAATACTAGGTATATACAGGAAAATGGCCTGAGACTGGATCCATAAATTGGGTAAAAAGGAAAGAATGAAGAGCAGCTTACCGATGTTAATATGTTAATGAGTATACAAATAGAGTTAATGAGTATATGAGTATTCTCGTAGTGGAGAGCCCGTTGATGAGAAAATAAGATCACAAACACATGAGATCTATTAGGCTTATTGCTACTATTTATTGACCCAAGGCAGTGGCTAAAATGTGAAGAATCTTGTGTTTTTGTATACTTATTTGCGTTCTATCAACGGGTTGTCCACAACGAATATCTCTCCTTATCAACTTTGGTTAGCTGCTGTTCTTTCTTTCCCTTTCACCCAATCCATATAATGAAAATATTTCAAATTTAGAATAGGTATACTCAAGATATCGTGAAGAAGATCAAACAAAGTTAGGAAAGGTTTTCAACACTTTTGATTTTGAACACTATTAAAATGAAAAATATTGAGATAATCTTGTTTCGCCTCGGATCTGAGTAGGTTAAGCATCACAGAGCTATCAGTTGCTATCAGAGCTAGCACTTGATGTTCCAACTCTTACCGATATTACCGCCGATCTCGTACAAGTAATGGGTTTGGAGCGTCATTTCTGGGTCCCCTGTCGCCAAGAAGCAGTTGAAACTTCCGTTGGGAGCCAACTCGATGAGCGCTCGTGACTTGATCTCGAACCGTGAACGCCGAGAAGACTTGAGCACTGTGGGTGACAGGTCAGAGGCCTTCGTTGCTCGTTCCACGATACTGAAAACAACAACACTATGTCACTCTTCTAGACGCTTTCCTTCATTCATTTATATTGGGTTTGCGTACATGAATGCTGTGTTGATTACTACCATACATGCCATGACCACTTCCTATCCATTACTTGAAAAACTTGCATGTAGTAATCCCACCATCTCACTAATCTTTGATCCAACACCGATAGATCATAGTTATCATTATAGTGTGTCATTAAACTTGATGTGAATAAATACAATATTTTGGGCTTAATGATGCACTGCTTTGATAATTAACTCACCAAGGTCTTTTGGTGTCGGATTTGTTTCATATCAGTTTCGGAGGTTGATACTTTTTTTTGACCACCATATAGTTAATTAGTTAGGCCTATTACAAGTTATTCACAGTAACCTTCGTAATACTATATATACTGACAGTGAAACCTCTAGCCAAGTAGCTAATAGGGATGAAGAAAATTATTGATATTAGTATTGATAATCTTTTTGAAATTTCCATCAACAAATCGATACCGAAAAAATGATTTTTAACATTTTCCGCCCCACCGAGAAAAGAAATCTGTTGGCAATACTGCATGAGCTTGAAACTAGGTAGTCACTTATTTATCTTGACTCCCCCCATTTGGTGACAATTATTTTACAGTTAATGGAAACAAGTTGTTTACTTTTATCTGAACATGTTTCCCACACACAGACTTTGTATACGTGGTAGGCCTAAATCTATTTAAATTTCAAATTTCAAATTGCAAAATGCAAATTAGTTAGACTTGTAGCACTTTCAATAGGACTAGGACCCATCACAATGTCAACTTGCTTCATCAACAATGTCTTGCGAGTTGGGTTCCACATTGAATCAAAAGTCGAGCTACACTTCAATTTGGAATCTCTATGGGGATAAATGATGTGTAGTGCATTGAAGTATCAAACAAGCACGGAAATTAGTCATTTTAATTATCAACGATGGGCGATGGCTCAACAAGCACGGTCTGTAAAGATGCCAACGCAATGATTTTGAGGTTGAACAAAAATGTGAATGTGTGTGATTCAATGGGCGCACTCCAATAGCTCTGGTTTTTGCTCGCTAAAGCTCTCGAGTAAGTGAGTGAGCGAAATAGACTAGTAGCGCCATCATGTAACCAAACAAGTAACTGAAATATGAACAGATTTGAAATTACCGGCACCTAATACAACTTAGATGTCGCAAAATATGCACAAACAAAAACAATAGTAGTCCTATCAATAATATAACTAAAATTGATCATCGATTTTTTCTTGGAAAATCGAATATCGAACTGACATTATCAATTATCGTTTTCACCAGACTACTAATAAGAGATTTATAATTTATATGCATATTCTTTATTTCAGGGGGAAACTACCTACCCACAGCGTCACATCTTCAGTGTCAATGTAACACATAAACGATTGTAGTGGCTTTCAGTTTGAACATATTGTAGTGAAACTGCTTCACTTCATTCAGAGAAGTATCGTCTTGAATACTGTCGACTCGTAATAAACACTTACATTAGGTTACATGTTGTTTGTATGTAATGGTATGAGGTAAAATAAATGTGAAAAAATGTAAAACTCAATGGCAGAATATTGTGTGTTACTGTTACATACAAACTCACTCCAAGCCCTCAACCCCCTTTCTCGTAAATCTCGCGCAAAAGATCCTCACTATGAACAACTTCAAGCATCTTGACCAGCACTACCTTCAGCTAAAAGGCACAGCCATGGAAACCCAAATGGCCCCTTCCTATGCTAACCTGTTCATGGGAAAACTCGAGACCGACTTCCTGTCCCGCACTCCCAAACAACCTCTCTGTTGTTTCAGATTCATCGACGACATCTTCATGATCTGGCCACATGATGTTGTTTCCCTAAACTCATTCCTATCCACACTCAACAGCAGCTACCCTGTGAACTTCACCTGGGATATTTCCTCTTCCCACGTCACATTCCTTGATGTGGACATTTTCCTGGAGAGAGGTGGTATTCGCACCAAAGTTCACCAAAAACCCACCAATCACCTCCAATACCTCCATTTCGACAGTTGCCACCCATTTCACTCCAAAAAGTCCCTTCCCTACAGTCTTGCCATCTGCGGTAAACGCATCTGCTCTGACGCCACAGTTTTTACAGAGTACTGTGAGAAACTGTCTAGGGCATTCACCACCAGGGGTTATCCCCAGCGCCTTGTGGAACAACAAATTAACCAGGTTTTCAAACCGGTCAACACAAGGACACCTCCCGCCCCCATAGCAGACTGCATCCCACTCATCACTCAATTTCATCCCGGTCTCGAATGCCTCAACACCATCCTAAAAAATGGCTTTCACATTTTATCATCTTCGACCCAAACCCAAAATCTAATCTCAGTTCCACCCAAAGTCTCTTTCAAACGCCCCCCCAACCTCCGTACCCTCCTAGTTCACACCGACCCCAAAACCAGTCCCTTACAACAAGAACATGGTTCATATCCCTGTCAAAAACCCAGATGCAAAACCTGCACCATCCACCCACCCTCCACCACCTTCAACAGCCATGCCACCGGACTCTCCTATCCCATCTCCAAAAGGAATACCTGCGAAACAGTGAACGTCATCTACCAACTTAAATGTAACTTCTGCCCTGCCGAATACATAGGACTGACCACCAATGCCCTACGTACCCGTATGAATGGCCACAGGTCAGACTGCAACATCAACCCTGACGACATGGACAAAGTAGTTCCGCTCCATGCACTCTCACATGGACAAGACTTTAATGCCTGCTTCACAACCCGCATAATCCGTTCCCTCCCATCTTCCTACCAACCCTCAGAGTTAAGACGCTGGGAGCTTGCTCACCAGTGGATAACTAAGTCTCGCTTTGCCCCAGGTCTCAACCTTAGGTAACCCATCCCTGCTACTTCTTCTGCCTTTCATCTCACTCTTTCAACTTTTCAACTACACTGCACAGCTTCTTTTAGCCCGCTCCCACACATCCAACCTATATGACCTCCCCCCCCCTCACTTCATTCTATATTTACTGTTTTCCCCCTTTCCCCCTCCCCCCATTTACACCCACCCACCTGAACAAGCAGCCTTCATCAGTTCATCACTCTCTACTCTACTGTGACCAAGGCAATAGCCGAAACGTCGAAACCTCGTGTAACTTTCATCTTTATGTGTTCTATCAACGGGCTCTCCACTATGAGTAGGCCTTTCTCTAGTCATAAATCTCGGTAAGCTGCTGTTCTTTCTTTCCCTTTCACCCAATTCATATATTCAGCCTCAGGCTTTTTTCCTATACACACTGTTACATACAAGTTATCTTTCCACCCATGATATTATGAAATCTGAGTCATTACCATTTTCAACAAATGTTTTCTGTATCTTCTGATGTCCAGTGAAACATTGTTCCCAGATGCATCGTTTTCCTGCTTGCATCATTAATTTTTTCTTACCCCACTCCTATATAATCAATGTTAAATTTTCCTGGTTGGATCGTTTTCATGCAGGGATGGTTTCATTTTCTTGGATTCTTGAAAAACTATGGGTAGAGGTTTCACTGTATTTGTTAATTTTATGTCTGGCACCGCTAAAGTTTCATGATCTTTTATATCTTTAGAACCTACATGGGAGAAACTCTTCGACTTATGGAGACTGAGGACGCCTTAATTCCCATCCTTTCAGATTGTCTCACAATGGACTTTTGTGATCTAATCCCCTTTTAATGACTAATTTGAGTAATTTCTCACATGATCCCCTCCACTCAGTTTTTGTTCGTTTGTATAATCTTAAATAATTAAAACCATCCACTTCGTCTTGTGTACTATGTGGCTATGCCTCATTCTGAATACAGTAGTACTAAATTGCATCTTTATTCTCTTCACTTTTTGGGAACTAGACTAGGTCTGCATTAAATTTCTGAGAGATATGTAATGAATGACTAGGGCTTCGATTTTATGGTGACGCGCAAAATCGCGATTTATTGAAAGTGTTTTTCCATAATATGTGCATGAATCATACAATTTGACCTTCAAATCTATCATTTCTACATCGCGACATAGAACGAAATGCACGATTTTTGTTCATTACCGCAATTTTTCATTTTTTTTTCTCATGATATTATCACGAAATCACTTGAAATTCTGTCAAAAACCATATTTCAATATTTTTTTGTCAGCAATTGAATATTTCAGATGATGTTCTTTACGATTCTAAACATTCATTACCCGTTCCCAAATTCCGATAGAAAAAACTATTAGATCAAGGCTTGGCATGCATTAGTACCGTATTGTCCCGAATATAAGCCGAGAGTTTTTCTCGAAATTTCAAGCCCAAAAGTCACCCTCGGCTTATATGCAAATCTCGGCCTATAATCGGTCAAAAATACGTTTTTTGCTCATTTTAATTGGGCATACTACATCCGCACACTAATATCAACGGAATCGACTAGAAACTGCGAGATATTACAGTAAAAACACGTTTAATAAATGCTTTATCATGAAGCAGCATCATTTTCTCAATTTCCATCATTTTTATTCGACGCGCAATTATAAACATAAGCACGGAGCTGTTTGCTGCATGGCATCTGTCATCCTACTAGTCTCACTATGCGGCACTTGCTACTGCGTGACGTGTGTGGTCTAACCTTGACGAGCACGAGACTTTCGTTCATACGACTCGAGACAGTCGAGCGCCAATAGACACCGGGCGTATGACAATCACTTGAGGCACCTCTCACCGGTTTCTTGCAAGTCGTTTCGGCCGGTGACATAGCTTTCTCTTGAACGCACTACGAAATTGACTAAATTCTACCCAGGAAGACCGATGATTTACGTGGAAAAGGAGAGAAACTCTTTTTTCAATTACTGATCTAAAAGTTTGGGGGGTCAGCTTATATTCGGGGTCGGCTTATATTTGGGACAATACGGTAACAATGAGGATTCGTCATTCAAACTGATTTGAGTGTTTTTTTGTATATCTTCCCCATGACATTTATATCACCTCTGTTCCAAACAGAGAACCATTGTTCTCGCATGCAAGCTGCGACTTGCGAGCATCTGGTACATGGTCCCATGGCACTAGATCACCATTGTGACATTGAAAAAGAGTTTAAAAAATAAACTGCTATACCAAGAACATTCTATCCCCAAGATTACAGAGTGTGTTTGTTTTGGATTTCGATTTGAGTCATCCCCTCAACCCAACGTCTCACCTACAGTTCATGTGTGTTTTGTTGGTGATTTATTAACGCTCAAAAGTACGTAGTAAAATTGTTGGTACGCGCCCGTATATGGCGCGGACTATTGACGTAGGATCTGGCGCCCTGCGTGTTCAGGTCACTTCGGTCGGGTTCGGCACTAGCGATCTGTAGCACCCGACTACACAGGGGCAACACGCGGGAAGCTATGAACATTGTTACTTCCAACAATTGAGCGTATCCTACCCTTCCTAAAAACATAGGTCATGTTTCTCTTCTCTTTCACTTTTTTTTTGCTGTAGGGCCCAAATTAAAATTTTATGATTTGAAATGTCCTTTTCATAGTCCTGAGTTAACAAGGATTTACAGTAATACCGTAATCCAACTACAGGTACCACATCCTTACCTAATTCACTCATACTATGAAAATCGATGTAATTCGACATGTATGGTCAACTTCTGGCAACACCGCTAAAAAGAGAAATCTTCGATTCATAAAACCACCATAAAACGAAATTTCAGATTTAAAAATTAAACTGTATGATTTGTATAAAATGACAAAATCTGAGCCCTAGTAATGACCCAATCATTAATTTCATCTATAACACTGTGTTGTTCAGTTTCATCTTCCTTGGCCTAAATTATCATGTTTACAACTTTTCAGTCAATACTAGATTCTAATTTCCAAGTTATAAATACAAAATGTTCTTAGCATAGACATGTAGAATAGGTGGTGTGACATTCCAGAATCAAGCGCTAGGCTAACAATGTCGATTAAGCATTCCAATATTCAACGGCTGTCTCAGCGAGATTCTAGCATGTCGTTCCAGAATTAAGCTGGCCAAGTCCACGGACTAAGCGCACTTAGTGGAGGAAAGCGGCTCGGAGGCTGAAAATTCCATTGAAAACAATGAACTTCTTTGAGCCAAACAGAAACGTTAGCCCGTTCCGGTCAAGCACTGGCTTCATGACGTCAAATGCTCTAGCAGTCGCAAGCGTTGATGTCAGGTTCGAGACCATCTTTCATCGCCACACGTTTCACCATATCCATAAGCTCACTCATATATTTTCTCATTTTTATGATACACTCACAGTGGCATGAAAGTGCGGTGGCAAGGACTTGGACTCAATAATGAAATTTGAAATAGAAACAATAATAATGAAAAGAAATACTAATCTACAGAAACTCTCAAATCCCTCTCAACACTTCCCTCTGCACTACATTTTGTAATTCTTTTATCATCAGGTCCCCCCTCCACAATCCGTTCTAAGCCATTCCAATCTTCACCAGTTCGAGGTAGAAAAGAGTACTTTCGTACATCTTTCCTGGACCACGCAGTTGTCACGTTTTCACAGTGAACACTACTTACAGTGTGATTTAATTATCTTTTTTTGATTCGTTCCCCTAACTCCGCCCAACTCCCTTCCCCTTGACGAGCTATAAGAAAGTCGGTCAGGTGTCCACCGTTCTCCTACCTTCCAGTGACGTCCAATTCAATTCTTTTACCATTTCACCAATATATTCGTGGTGGCTTACCCGAGGACCACGTCTCCCGCCTTGGTGGTATCCGCCAGCTGCACGGGCTCAGCTGCCAGCCGAAACTGAGGGGCGGTGATCCGCACGACGCCACCCTGGAAGTCTACCTCGTTGTCGATCTTCCGAGCGATGGGGTCGCGCGAGCCCGTCTTGCGTCCAAGCAGCCGCTTCATCGGCTTGCTGTTCTCCTTGTGCCCCTTGCGGTAGCGCTCGTCTTCATTAGACCGCCGGATCTGTCCAACCAGCGTTACAGGGACCTCCCACAGCCGGTCACCACACTCGAGCATCGCTCGCGTGAGCTGGCAGCACGTCACGGCCATGTTCACCTGCGCGTCCAGCGAGCGCTTGGCGGACATCCGGATATAGCTAAACAAACACAGGTCGTTCAACGCCTCCGACTTGGCTTGGAGAAGTGGTTACGCACTCGCTTTCAAGAACAGATCTCGTAATAACTGATTGTGGTTTCTTTATGCTCAAATGACATCACAACTCCAAAGCTAGATTTCAGCGTATAATGACGATATTCATTTCCCTTATGAGAGAAAACTGGAAATCATCATATCAATTTCAGAAATTATAAATAATTTATTTGTACTCCAAGACCTAGCCTTTTTTCTGAGTTGTGAAGTACACATGACTCAATTCTCTTCATGTTTCTATACAGAATCGACGCCTACGTCTTGGCTCATGGTCTCTGGAGAGCAAAAAAATTAAATACAATTTCTCAAATTGAGATGTCCTTCAAAGGAGAGCGTAACATTTTCAGTGTCACCTCAACATTCATACAATTGTAGTGACTTTTCGTTTGAACATATCAAAGTGAAACTTTCGAGAAATATGAGATAAAATACTGTCGGCACGTAATGAACATTCATAATAGGTTATGTTATGTATTATTTGTATGTAGGCCCAATGGTAAGTGGAGAGATGAAGATATATGACAAAAATAACAGGTGTTACTGTTACATACAACTGATCTTTCCACTTTCAATATTATAAAATTCAACTCACTAGCATTTATGAAAAAAAAAAATTGTCTGCATCTTATGATGTATTTGTCAATTTTGTATCTTGCATGGTTCAAGTTTTATGGTCATTTATATCTTTGAAATCACCCTGAGGGGAACTTGTTGCCCTATGGAGACTGGAGATGCCTCAAATTATCATTTCAATTGTTATAGTTCAAAATTAGGAGGACTACAATATGGTTGTAAATCGTACGTTCAGATACAAGATGGCAGACAAATTTAAGACTGGGATATGGTGACCGGATACAACAGACAGCCGTGAATGCTTGGCAGAGATCGAGAAGACTATGCGAGACATTTCAAAGTAGCAGAGAGAAGTAAGGTGATTCACTAGTGACCAACAGTCCTTGTTCATTTCGACAAATATTCGAGAAAACTTTCCTCAAGCACAAATTCTGAATGAACTAGACAAATAATGGCGATTTATCCAGTCAACAGTCGAGCTTATGTCTTCCTTTATTGCTATGTGGTATTGCCGTATTGTACCACTACATTGAACTAGATTTACTGCCTCACACAAATTGACAAACATACACATTATATAAGACCCATTCACAATGCAATGCCAACATCAACGAATAACGAGTAACACCAACACGAGAATTGTTCGTCCAACGATGTGCTTCGTCTATTCACAACCATCAATAACCATAACACTAAGATGAACGTGAACATAGAAGCTTGCAAGCTCCAAGCTTTCATGTTGACGTTACTGTAAAATAAAAGAGTCAGCTACAGTCGAGCCCGCATATAACGAATTTCAAGGGGAATAAAAATCTGTTCGTAAAAACAGAATTTCGTTATAGAGATTTATTGCTCTTTTTCATAACAGCACTTGAATTTTAGAGATTTATAAAGATGGGCCTACATTTACGACTTAGGCCGTAGTATAGTACTGTATTAGGTGACATATTATCATCGCATCGTATTATCACTTAGTATGTTTGTATTAGGTGACATATTATCATCGCATCGTATTATCACTTAGTATGTTTGTAGAAAGTAATAGAAAACAACAATGTCCTTTCATAAAGAACTCATCATCTGCCATCACATAACACCACCACTCCCCACTTCTCGTGTTTCATTTCCTAGGTTACAGGACACTATCACGAATGGAAATGAAGGAATGTAAACAAAAAATAGATAAACAAAGTCATTGAAGATGTCACCATCACGTTATTATTTAGCGCGCGTTGAGCGAATGTTTGGGTATGGGCCGTTCCACTGTGCGTAGGACGGGGAGGGAGGGGGTGCAGCAAGAGTTATGACCACGTGCTGTACGCGTCACCAGCTGCTACGATGTAGCCTACAGTCCGTTCAAAATAAATGTAACCTGAAAATAAATTCACGCAAAATGCTCCGATTTTCGAATATTTTGTTGGAAATAGCTGAAAATAATGAGCAAAATATGCTGTAAAGTGACAAAAATTTCGTAATAACCGAATTTTGAAATATAAATCACTTCGTTATAGGTCTTTATTTAACATTGTAAGGATAGGAGATTTGAAGGGGAATGGTAATTAATTCGTAAAAACCGAAATTTCGTTAAAACCGAGTTCGTTATATGTGGGCTCGACTGTAATACAAACCTTCATTTCGGAACAATGAGAGACAAATAGCGGGTAAAACGAACTACCTTGACTGGTCGCCAGATTTAGTTTGATGGTCGAGATTGCAGTAACAATTGCAATAACTTTCAATTCTGATGGGTTGTTATTTTCGTGTTCTACATAAATGGTGGTGAGTTTTGTGAATAGTCAGTTTGTATTTCATGTTTCCGTCATACGTTGGTGTTACATGTCAATGTTAGCCTTGAATGAATGAGCCTTTAGACTTTTATAAATTCATATCACATATATTTAGACCTGACCTCCACATATGATAGATCCAACTAATAGTAAAGATGAACAGAGAAAAGCATTCAAGGAGGTTTTTTGCTGGGAAAATACTCTGAATAATATACACCCCCATGTTTGAATTAGCAGGCTTTCAATGGAATGAAAATGCCCACAACTAATTGAGTGACAGGGAGAAACAGAGACGGCGGCTACAACTGTAGAGCTGACTTGTACCAGCAACCGAGCGCTTTGCGTGCTCGGGCACAGTTGATTTTTTTGTATTGAAGATATAGATGGCGCCATAGTAACGTTTAGCCATGGAGGGTAGCCTTCAATGGAATGAAAATTCCTGCAACTAACAGTGACAGGGAGAAACAGAGACAACGGACACAACTGTGGAGCTGACTTTTAAAACGGAGTGCTTTACGTGCTCGGGTATCATTGGTTACCTCGGGTTGAAGAGAGACGGTGCCATGATCATGGCAACATTAGCCAATGACATGCGGTTGCGATACTCGTAGCGAATGACGTGGCCCAAGAACTTGAAGAGGGCTCTCAGAGTGTACCGGCATTCGACCGGGAGCATCAGAACGAGAAGATTCAAAGCTCTCTTCTGCATCCACTCTTCGGGAAGCACTGGAAACAGAACAGACAATAGAGAGCTAAAGGATTTCGCAAAATTTCAGCTTTTAAAATAGCACAGTAGAATCTAGCTGAATTGGATAAGTGTTGATCAAATTAATTATAATGTTGAAGTCAAGCTCTAAATCGAAATACGAAGCTGATTTTATCTCCATTCCAATGAAATGCACTTGAATTAGTTTCATATTGCAAATTGGCATTTAAACAAAAATTCTACCAGGAGTGTGAATATCTTTTCCTCTGAATGTCTGTTAGGGGCTATTCATAAATGAAGTCCACAATTCGAGGGGAGGGGGGGGGGGGGGTAATCAAACATGTGACAATGTGTGACAAGGGTGGAGGGGGGAGGAGGTTACACTATGTGACATCCACATTTACGCTACATATTATTTATTTATTTCAATTTCAAGAAAAATAAGTTGGCACCACATAATTTGTATGAAATTATATTTTTATACAGAACATGGGTGGTTATGAATAATTTTTTCATCTTTGTGATTGAACTTATTTGCCCTCCGGACTATTGAGCTTTGAGAGTTTATAGTTCTGTCAAGTTTATCTGGACTATGAGTTTTGAGAGTTTAGTTATGACAAGTTTATTGCATTGGATCTCTCACATGTAGTTGCTTTGGTTTAGACTAAAGTATAGAGGTTATGTTTGTTAAAAATTTAGTCTAGGACTCCAGGCTTAACCTTCCAACTGCTACACACCTGTACGCACGTTCTAGCTTGCCGTGCTCACCATGCTACACACGCGCCGAGTCATTTCAAATTCCGCGCTATATTGATCATTTTCTACTGAACTGTTGAGTGTAGTTATCAACATGATTTTTTTGTGCTCTTGCGCGATCTATTGGTTGAACATATGTACTTCTTTGAAATAACGTCGACCTTCGATTCATTTCATAATAGTCGCGTTTATTCAGACGCATGTTTTGTCAACGAACACACTGATTCAGAGTCGAGTGAAAATGGCGGATGTTAATTGACCAACTCGGCGATATAATATGCTTTTTTCGACCGATAATGAGAAACTCACCCTGCACATGGATATAAGAAGATGAAACTGGTTCTTATCTCGCTTTTGGTATCGATAACAATAATAATGTATTCACTAGTGGAGATGAAGATGATATCCAAGCTTCCGTGGCAATTTGGGGCTTACTCAACTTTGGCCTAGGAAACGTTCATCAGTATTTAAGAATTACCCTTCTGATTTTCCACCACCCTTCCATTTTTGTATTCTTCTGTGATCTTTTTCCTGTGGTTTGTCAAAAAAATCATGGAGAAATAATCATGAATATAACATCTGGAATCATTTGTACAAACTATTGTATTTTTGAAAAAAAAAAAACAGCACAGGGTATACAGTTGCTGTCAGAAAACTCAGCAGTTGAAAGGTTAAACCCTGCGATTTGTACGAAATAATTTTCAATGCATACAAACACATTCACATTGGTACGAAAAAGATATGTGTAATACAAGCTCTGCAAGGATACAAGGAAAACTTTTTTTTTTAATATCCCAATAATACAATGTTACTGATCTCAGTTTTTCCTACCACCCTCAATAGCTCAGTCAGCTGAGGCACTGCTTCAGAAACTAAAGTCATTGTTGGTCATGGTTTCAAGTCGCGCATAAAGTATGGGTTTTTGTAAACGTCCTTTAACTTCTCATCACTACATACTACATAGTTTCATTATTAGGGCTGTGCGAGACTCGACATTTTAGAGCGAGTTCGAGTCGAGATCGAGACTCGAACTCGCTCGAAAAGATTTTTTTCCAGATCGAAATTTCGAATCTCGAAATACTTTCGGGTCTCGAACGTTATCGAGCAAGCAAGCGAGAATAAACTTGTCATCTTTCTTATCATTCAACATATTGGTATTAAAATAATAAATATATAGTGTCTGAAACTTATGAAAAAGTTTTGTTTCTGCATTTCTCTCTTCGATTTTGCATATAGAACTTGCTGAATGATAACAACGCGCATCATTTCACAATGTCAGTTGCACCGGATTGAACGACTCCGAGTGACTGAGTTGAGTCGTGGTAATCACCAGACACGCACACGCGTCTCTCCCTTCCCCAGTTCCTCCCCCTGATCAAACTCTTCAAGGACAGATTAAAACGTCATCACGAGTGTTGCCAAGACACTCGCAAAGTTACACACGAAGTTACACGCGGAGTTAGCCGATCAAGTAGCTTATCAGTAGCGAACTTATCAAGTAGTTTCGCTCGGTTTCTCTCGTACGCAATATAAAATTGTCGTAATTCTAACCGGGAAGTGATGATTTTCGTGGCTATCTTTTTTAATATTGATTGTATCCACTTCAAATTTTGCACTTAGATAACTAGGTATCATGCTAAAACTGCAAAAAAAAAAGAAAAAATATAAAAAACAACAATGTACATGATTATTTGTTTTTACGAAATTTTCAACAGTAAAATTCATTTTTCGTTCTTCTCAAACAATCATTTTTTTCAATTCAATTTTTTCACGAAAATGTTGCTGAAGTATTGTTCAAGGGTTGGTCATATCGTTCTTTTGATATTCCTGCTATATTTCAAGATATGATTTTATTTAAAATATTTTTTTTTTCAATTAAACTTTCTATAAAATTTGTGCTCGAACTCGCTCGAACTAAAATAGTGCTTGAAACTCGCTCGAAAAAAGGCTCTGCTCGCACAGCCCTATTCATTATCACCCGCTCATTCGTACCCCCGTATAACCTAGTTGTTGGTGGGGTTGTTAACCCTTTCACTGATAAAGACGGCTCTCTTACGCCAATCTATGTTGCCCCTGCTGTGTTATGGACGTATATATCTGCCGCGAGTAGCTCAAACTTTGGGAATTTATTGTAAACTGATACATTCAAATAATTAGTTACACTCACAATAGATGGCAAAACCGATCCCATATTTGTCGTTTGCGCAAATGTGTTCCTCAAGTTTCTTCAACAATGTTCAGATAAATGAGAGCAAAGTTGGAGTAGAATTATTGAAAATGTTCAAAATGGCGTCTTTAGTTGTACAACTCACAACTGCCTACCAGAATACGTGAAAACAAAGTAAATATGCATGGATGTACATACTTTAGAGTATGTACAGATGATGCCAGTAATCTCGAGTCAAGTGATGATTAGTGAGAGGTTCTTATTTACTCTGATGAGCCTAATAATGATAATTTAAGGTAGGCCAACATCATCACTTGACGTTTCGGGTAGCCCAACCACCAGCAACCACTTTTAGGATAGGCCTAGACCTATTATTCCGGTTGGGATGAACATTTGTAATTTTATTAATAATCTTCAACTTGATAGAAATGTGGAAATCGAAAAAATTACAAGATTCATGCATTATTGAATGAGATGCAATTTTTCTACAATTGTTGATTATTGGCCAACACAGCATGGCCAACCATAACAATATTGGCTAACAGTGAAAGGGTTAAGCAAACAACAATCATCATCATCACCGTCCAGTTTTTCCAAATTCTCATGAACAATTTCAGGGGGGGGGGGGGGGGGTAAATATTGACTGGATTGTGATATCGGTAAAGGAAGGGGGGGTATCATCTCTGTGATCATCTCGAATAGGGGGAGGGAGAGGGTGGTGATATACCCCAAAATTGTGTGACATCATTTATGGCCAGCCCCTTGGCAATTTATTGTTCATAAATCATAATATTAGTTTGAGTGAATTCTGTTGAAAGATTGTTAGAATAGCTCTTGAGGAACGGAAGTTATTTTCTACTTACTTTCTCTTGAGTTTTCTTGCTTACTTTTTTACATAAGTTCTACTACAAAAGAAATAAAGGAGGAGCTGGAAATATCAAAATATTCAATCAACAATTATTTCAAGTTGATTGTCAACTCTCATCTGAAATATCAATATTTTTCCATTTGATAATCAATGTGAAGTCATGATTTTCGATCAGAAGAATCACATTGAACAGCTGACAACCCCCCCCCCCCCCCCCCCACCACGAGCGTATCGTACGGCAAGGGTGATCTTGTGCTCACTATGCTTCTGGTAGAACACGTTCCCAGGGTGACCTTGTACTTACGATGCATCTGGTCCAAAGGCGATCACTTAGGCCTACTTACAATGCATCTGGGAGAATACGTTCCTAGGGTATATTGGTACTTACGATGCGTCTGGTAGAATACGTCGATGTACTCGAAGGTGAACAGCGGTGAAGGCAGATCTCTGACCAGTCTCTTCAAGATGTCCACGACATCGTGACAGGTGGCCTGCCCTAGCAGCTGGTCCACTTGCTCGGGTCGGCTGTACATCTCCGCCTCAAGCTCTCGGATCATGCCCTCCACCTTGTGCTTGGATCCCGACAGGCGCAAAATGCCTTCCTCTTGCACACCGAAGTGCTCCAAGTGGGAGAACAACTGGAACAAACGGATAATACTTAAAGTGTTGGCAACAACTATCCAGTCCAATAGAACCCAGCAACTTCATTTGGTATTTATTTACTCACCTCGAGAGTGCATGGGAGTCGATTTAGTGAAATATCAGTTTTTTGTTATCACTTTTGAACAGTATAACTGTTGTTGCTAGGACGCCATAAAAGAAAGAAATGAGTGAACTGTAATTTAGGGGGATGAGAAATGATGCAATACATGCACGTGGTGATGAGTCATAGACTGCGACATTAAATCTCGGAGTGAAGATGTAAAGGGAAGTACTTGCTGCAGTAAGGGGATGAGGAATAAGCAATTAAATAATAAGGAAATGATACTTGTCGTGTTACACTACTGATGAGAAGCCCTATCTTGACCACACCAAACTGAAGCGAGAACTAGTGCATTCGCATGCACTGTAGAACTGTACAAGAGGACACAGAATAGCCAAGAAATCTGCATACCAAAGCAAAACTGGATGCAAGTTAGCGAGACACGAAAACTAACCTGACTGATACAGGCGAGCGAAAGAAGGCAACTAACTGAATACAATGAATTGTCAAGCACAGTGATTAAAAGCAGTGGAACAAAGAACCAATTGCTGCCAAGATGAATATAACCCACAAAAAATAAATACCGAGTAAAAACCGACGCCGACAATAACTACGACATCAAAATTTTAATGCAACAGGAACACAGATATTTTCATTTCTTTCAAGATGGTATAATTAAGAACTATTGAAAAAACAATCCATCTGTAATAGATAATGAGTCGCATAAAAAACGACATTAATGACGGTGATTTTACCATTTTTGACTGAATATTTTCACATCAGGTATTTTTAGTAACTAGGGGACCATATCTATTAGACAAGATAATGAAAAAATGTTTTTTTGCCCCCCTACCATCACAGAATGGTTGAAAATGGAGAAAATCACAAAAGTACCCATTTGGGGGATGGTTTTTCAATTAAGGGTATTTAATATTTGTTATTCATGCAGAAGTGATGCTCTCCAATGTGAAGATTCATTACAGAAAAATTGGACTCGATGCCTTTCTTTGTTTAGAGAATATGAATTTTAAAAAATTAAAAAATAAAAGCAGATTTTGATACAAGTTTTTACATCAACATAGATAGTTCTGTATACCAACGTAAGGTACTATTCTATAATTGACTGTGCATACCTGACTGACCTGGATATTTTCTGTTAAGAGTCCATGGGAGTTGATTTAGCGAAATATCAGTTTTTTGCTGATAACTTTTGAACGGTTTGAGATATAAAAATTCTAATGCGCGAGAAACACAAATAATTAAAATGGCTTCAAGACGGTATAGGCCCAAGTTATAACTAATTAAGTCATGTTGCATAACTATCATGCGTATACAGCTGGGAAAACACACTTTTTAGCTGTAAAGGCCTACGCTTGACAATTATGCGACATGACTTAAATACGTAGTAATAAGTTTTATCATTTTGAAGTTATTATAATTATCTGTGTTTCTCACGTATTAGAATTTCAATATCTCATACCATTGAAAAGTTATCACCAAAAAACTGATATTTCGCTAAATCAACTCCCATGGACTAATAATGA
>OZ023327.1:30503698-30548698 GCA_964007535.1 Brachyptera risi
CATTTGAGATACACCACTTGTAACAATCTGTTTTACTCAAGGTAAGCTGCTGATCTTTCTCCGCTTCAAAACAAATCATATATCCAGACCAAGATGTGTTCAGGGTTGCATTGGTATGCCAGTCTCTCTACGGTGGTTAAACTCCCCATCTCACCGATGTTGAAAATATGTATCTATATACTACCATCCACATCTATGAACTTATCGATTTTTAATAAGTGATAGAAGGAACTGACTTGTTCACAAAATGAATGCAGAATCATGTTCATGTCGGCTCAGCTGTAGCAACAGTGATCTGAAATGCCAATATTTGAGGGTTGCAGAAGGCAAACAGCATACGAAGTTATAAATTCTGCATTGGGTAAAGCAGCAATCAGTAGGCCCGAAGAAAGTTCTAATGAAATACAACAGTTTCAATGAAAGGTTGAACGACCCTGTGACCTCAATAAATCGTGATATAGACTCGAGCCATTTTCCCAGACACAACGAGTAGTTTGACATATTCAACTTTTACATCCCTACCATTTCTGTTGTCCTAGTATTTCCTATCTTTCTCATAACTATATCATTGATCAAGGAGTGCACTATTCACAGCAGTATTAATCAGAAAGCAGTAGTCAGAGAGTCCACTAACGTCAAATACTTGTACACACGTGCTCTTTAAACAGCCTCCCTGGTAAGTTGCTCGACTCGTGGTTGTCGGTAATCAGCTGTTCCCCTTTTCACTTCAACACAGATTATAAATACATGGAGAAGAAAGACTAATCTGATGAAAAATCTGAGCATTGAACTTGAGTGGAAGGGTATTTGTCACTCTCATGCTGCTTATTGAACCCACCGACAGCTGGGTCAAATATGAATCAAGTATGAAGTGACAAACGTAAGTGTACTGTACTTCGTTTTCCTAAAAGAGCAGAAAAATGTTTTCTTTCTTTGTTTAGCACATGTGGAATTTAAATACTATATACAACGAATAATACTAGTCGAACAGGTAGTAGTGAACTTCCAACTTGTTTTATGAGCTCTGTGATTGGTTGTGAAGGGTTGATTATCGTAGCATTACGTAACGTAAGACCCGCCTTGTTCAAGTGGTTTCTCATGAGCATTTTGTTTATTGCTAAATTTCGTAACTATAGAGATGGCTTTCACCTTGAAATTATGACATCATACAGATTGATTTTTATCTCGTTTCTCATTTTCATAGAAATTAACTGAAGGCTGTAACAAACCCGGACAAACTGTCTGTCTGTCACAAGTTGCAGAGGAAAATGTTTTCTCTCAATATACGTTCCAAGGTTGAGAGTTATGAATGATTCTTAAATCTTTCTTGGTACAGGTTTATCAATCAGTTATCAGTGAGTAAGCAAATAACTAGTTAGTTTTGAGAGAAATGAGGTTCGAACTTTGGAATATAAACAAAACGAGTATCACACATGTAAAAAGCACGTGCAGGGGTGGATCTAGAAATATATATACAGTTAAACCTCTATGCATCGTTCCTGGATCCATTGTTTTCCTGCTTGTACCATTCATTTTTTCTCACCCCACTCCCATTTAATCAATTTTAAATTTTCCTGGATGGATTGTTTTCCTGCATGGATGGTTTTATTTTCCTCGTCTCTTGAAAAACGATGGATAGAGGTTTCACTGTATATATATATTTTTTAATAACATCGAAACTTGATAAAAAATCATTGTTCCCCAATTAAGGCAATGGATGAAAAATAGGATAGTTTGAACGGAGCACCACAAGGGCGATCTTACCACCCCATGAAAACAATAATTCAATCAACCAATCAGCTGATAGCTGAAACCAGTTCAGAACCCACTACTACACACAAAATTAACTTTGACTGAAGGACTTAGAAAGTCAATCCCAATCTTTGTGCTGCCAACTGTTCCTATTAAAACTTTGTGAGAAAACTTGGAATTTATTTGTTATTCATTCATTTTCATTTTCATCTAAGTGGATTACAATTTAAAATGGAACATTCCGAGATAATTATATGGACAGTCCCCAAGGGTAAAATAAAAGATAATGTATCACACACAACAAACAAACAAGAAAATATACATAAATTGAAATAAATGGTGGATGCTATTTTTTATAAATACCTAGCAACTACCAAGTCAAGTACCGGAATGAGAACAAGTATGCAAATAAATTCACTATAAAAAGTACATTAATAATAAAATCAGAAGGTTATAGGCCTAATTGAAAGCAAACATTGAAAATTAAAAGTTAGAAGTTGAAAGTCAATTGGTCAATGGTTATAGTTTGAGTGTCAATTTGTGATATAAAATGAAGGTCATATGAATACTTCGGAGTGACATTATTTAGTATGCTCACAGCATTTATAAAACTCCTCAATACTATATAATACATTTTCCGTGGTGAAATTTTTCAAAGAGCTCTTACTTGTAACATTTTTAATACATGCTGGAAGTTGGTTGTACAGTGATGTACCCTTGACATTAGTGTCTTGCTCGAGCAGTGTAGTCTTCTGCTTTTGCGTTACCAATTGACCTTTTTGCCTCGTGTCATGATTATGTATATCAGAATTTAAGTTATGCAGGTGTAATTGCTTTCTTGTATGTACTGTAACATTCGCTTTTGCTACATGATCAATTCTTTATTGTTTTACAGTCGTCAGACATCAATCTTGATTTCTGCTATCATTTTTTTTTTAAATGAAATTGTTTGAATTGTTGTAATTCTGTAAAGTTCAACTATGTCGTCTCCCTCAAAAGTATTAATATATTTCAAAAGTAAATAGCATTCAGGGAAACAACATCAAAATAGATTTTTGAAGAATCCATTAGTCAGTCAACGGATGCAGGTGGCTGAATTTACAAGCCGAGACTTCAATGAGATGTCGCCCGGCTGAGATCATTGACGCACGGGTGTCTAGACCTACGTCGAATCTTCGGGAAGTGGCGAGTCGCCGAAATATACTACGATCACGTGGGTTGGCCCTTTCATGACCATAACTATTAACCTACAGTGGGAGCGCTGGCCGTGGTGTCACGATCCATCCGACAACTAACTACGTACAGCATATATAAACATCCCTCTCGATAGGATGATTTGGGGACAGAAAACAAACGACGTAGCAAGGTTAACTATACGAGACTCGAGAAAACGGACGATTGGGACGACTGCGAATATAACGAACGCGCGGGTGTGCCGTTACGACAACCAGCGACCACCGAGATATATCATCAATGCGTGAAAGGATAGCTATGTCGCAGACCATGGAGAAATACGCCAAGATGTGCAAAAACTCACGTACACCAAGAACGAGAGACGGTTCCAGAACCAAAAGCTACGTCACAGTCGGAGAGCCAATATATAAGGACGGGCACAAGCAAGAGGAAAAAGAATTCTCTCCAGGCAGTCGACCGAACTAGACGTCCGTAAGAGAAGCAGGCAGTTATCAACCATGGTAACAACAGCAAGAGTAACAATGAAGAAATAAAGAAGAAGAAAAGAAGAAGTGGAGGAAGAAGAAACATCTTCATTGTTACTCTCACTGCATCTACGGCAAGGACCATGGTCGACATTCATCAAGTAATCGTCCGGACCCGATGACGAGGTGACGGACATCTCGGCGAACCAGTGGAGGACCGTCAAGATCCGTCGTCTAAGAACAGTCATCACAACCGTAACGTTTTTGTATTTTATTTTGTATTCTCACATCTGAATTTTATTGTAAAATGTATTAATTGAAAACAGTGCTCACGTTAAACCTCGACATCTTAATTTCAATTTTTAGTAATTTTAATTCGGTTCAGTCGGAACACGGTAGGCCACCGTGATTACGAGAGTAGATGTAATATTTCCTTGAATGTCGGAGTGAACCAGACATAATTCTACATTTCATTTTCTTTTGTGATGCACTAGTTTTTTTTGATATTTTTTTGGGAATGTAATATTTTGATACCTGGTAAATGTATTAATTTTGATTTTTCTAACTTGTAGGTAGTTATACCTGTTGATATTACTTCCAATCTCCAGTTATTTCCAACAGTTTTTTTTTTTGTGTGTGATTTTGTGAATTTGTTTTTTTTTGGTAAAAAAAAAAAAAGCCTAAACTTCTGGCTCGGAAGGGCGAGAACTTTCGGCAGTAACTGATTCAATTTGTAGCTGTAAATTTGATCGGTTTCAGTAACATTGATTCATAAATGTATAGACCAGGCTGCGTTATGACTCCCAATTGTTTAAATAATGTTCTAGGCCTACATGAATGGTCTCTTTTTTTAAATAGTACTCTCATTGCTGTTTTCTATATTTTAAAGATCTTGTGACTTGCACTTACAACCCCCCATACCATTATACCATATCGCAATAATGCTTCAAAATATCCATGATAAATAATTTTTGTCATATTCAAGTTGAATTGTGACCTGGAGCCCTATTCGGTAACTTACAGCGTGGTGAGATGAGACCGTCTCACTGTGAATCGATATGAGATCTCGTATCGCTATACGGCAACTTTTTGCGCGCGTGAGATGTCCGTTTCATCTCGATTTGACGTGAGACCGTCTCACGAGCGAGCGCTCTCGTGACATCGACTGTGAGACGGGAATTAGTGGAGTTGTGTGTACAAAGTTGGGTTATAGAGACATTTAAGTACAAAGGCTTTGATAATAAAAGTTTTCATATTATATATTATATTCTTATATTAGTTAATTAGTTCGCGTATTGTTATATAAGTAATAGCATATTGTACCAAAATAGTAATTGTGAGAATAGTAGGCATATATACCACTTCGTTGGCGTATCAACACCTATTATCAAAGGTAAGTTAGCACAAATTCAACTTATTAATTAGGCCTACTTAGCAAGGAAGGTATAAGAAACATTGTTGGGCCCATCTGATTATATACTGTTACCCTATTTACTCGCATATAAGTCGCATGCATATTTAGAAATTTGAGAACTCAAAACAGGGGTGCGACCAATACGCGGGTGCGACTTATACACACGCACAAAATCTCCAAAAATAAAAATAAAATGCATCAATTCTCGTCACAGTCGAGCTTGCTATTTTTATGTCATCAAAAAGTCATATGCGTCTCATAAAGGTGAGTGAGAAAAAACGTCACATTTTGCGATAAAAACAGTTGCCGTGAAACACTGCCAGTCGTCCAATGTTGGAGCATAGGGCGAACCCACAATCGTTGTCAGAATTCATGCACAGACAGTCGTCAGTGCTGAAGCAAACATGATACTTTTAGATTCTTGTGTTACACTGAATAACAAGACAAATACTTCAACACATCTGTTCATCATCAAAACAGTTGCCATGAAACACTGGTCATCCAATGTTACAGTATAGAGCGAACCCCCAATGGTCGTCAGAATTGATGCACAGACAGTCATCAATGTTGAAGCAAATAAATACACCTAAATATGTTTACATTCATTTTCATCTAGCCTCTTCCTAGTGTTGAATGAGTAGCCCCCTATAGACAAATCAGCCATACATAGCATTGTTGATTAATGATAAACAGAATGCCTCAAAGTGTTTGTGTTGGTAATCGGTGTAACATGATACTTTTAAAGTCTCATGTTACACTGATTACCAACAAGAACACTTTTGACATATCTGTTTAACATCAATCAACAATGCTATATATGGGTGATAACAGTCTATAGTGGGCTATTCATTGAACACTAGGAAGAGGCTAGATAAAAATGAATATAAACTTGAGAGATATTTACGTAATCATCATGAACTCTGGGTCCCATTGTCGTGAGGCTCGTGATGCTCCCTCAGGTTAGTCGGGTATGTTAGGCAACCTGTCCCCTTCCCACCCTTGCGGTTTAGTTGAGGCCCCTCACAATGGTTTCTCATGCCTCATACCAAGGGTTTCTCTCTTAAGTGTCCAGAACAGAGAGCTAAACATTTCAATCGCGATGTATTTTTGACGTACTGGAGACTTTTTTTTTCTTGATAACATCGAAACTTGATTCAAAATCATTGTTCCCCAATTAAGGCTATGGATGAAAGATAGGATCGTTTGGACAGGGCACCACAAGGGCAATCTTACCACTCCATTTTGATTATTCTAAACTAAAGAACTTCAACACCAGGACTGCTCTGTCTGTGACCATACAATTTCGCCGTGGATAAAAGTCTTTCAGTATGAACACACAAATATTGATATCTTCCACTTTAAACTATGTCTCTAGGGCAATGATCACTTCTTTCCATTTTCAGCAGATGTAAAGTTCATCATTATACAAAATGGACAAAATAAATTAGTGATAGTACTATAATGTTATAATTGGGCCTATCACTCTACTAAATAATGGTAATAATACTAATACTAATACTGGAGACTGCAGGTGCGACTTATACGACCATACAAAGGGTTTTTCAAAAAATGACTGTCAAAAACAGGGGTGCGACTTATACGCGGGTGCGACTTATATGCGAGTAAATACGGTAATTATACTCGTTTATTTTTGGATGGTGCCATAATAACTCATTCTATTCGACAAACAGATTGTAGGCCTATGCCATTAAGTATAGAAACCTCTATACTTAATGCCTATGCCTATCCTCGGGAATAATTGAAGAACAATATTTGTAGGTTATGATATATTAACCCACCGCCTCGTATATTCACCGCCGTGTGAAAATGATTCCACGTTTCTGATTGGTCATTTTTGGTTGATGCATTGGAAATATTCCAAAACCCTGTTCAAAAGCCGAAGGCTCCCGACAACGAATGACACCCATAATTGCCATCTCACAGAAAGTTCTCGAATCGCGTCAATACTGACTCCTCCCCTTACGTGAGATGAAACCGTCTCACAATCGAGATGAGACGGGCCAACTTCGATACTGTTGAAAGTTACCGAATAGGGCTCCTGACTGTCCTCAATGTATAACAAGCTTTGGATAATTTATTGAGTAGATAACATACATGACATTTCCATGTGACGTTCTCGTTGATTTGCACCCCCAGAAAAGTTAGATTACTTACTGAGTCAATGTTTAGTGTTGTATTGTTATTCATCATTGTATCACTCACCTTACCCTTCAAGTGACCATGCTGATTTGCAAAAGTGATAAGCTTGGTTTTACTAATATTTAGTACCAATTTATTTATTGAAAACCATTCGTTAGCGTTTGATATCGACGTGCTCATGTTTAATTCTGATTCTAATGAATGTGTTCCTGTTACTACTATAGTTGTATCGTCGGCAAACATAGTCACTTTAGAGTTTGGTACGAATTCAGGTAAATCATTCATGTATAATATGAATAACAGTGGACCAAGAACAGACCCCTGTGGTACACCACACTGTATAACACAGCTTTCGGACTGTATCGATTTGGTGGAGCCATCATCATATTTATGCATAATTTCAACTATTCGACGTCTATTCTCAAGATACGACTTAATCAAGCTACCTGCCACTCCCCTTCTTCCATATTTTTCCAGTTTTAGTAATAACATCTTGCGATCTATTCAGTCGAAGGCCTTGCTCAAATCGCAATACAGTCCTAAAAGTCTCTTATTATTATCCAGCTCCTGCGGGATATATGAAATACTGTCATTTATAGCATCTATGGTAGAGCTGTTGTTTCTGAACTCAAATTGATTGCTTTTCAATACCTTGTTTCTTTCGATGAAAACATTAATCCTATTTTTTATAACCTTTTCATAAACTTTTGAAAAAACAGTGAGTAGAGACAGAGGCCTATAGTTGTTCATATCATCTTTATCTCCTTTGTTTTTGTAACATGGTTTTAAAATAGCAACTTCAAGATAATCAGGATATACTCCTTGGCTTGACATTTGATTAATTAAATATGTAAATATTAGGGATGTCAGCGGGTAGCAATTTTTGGAATAGTACCCGTCATCATTACCCGAGTATTACCCGGGTACTCAATTTTTCTTAAATCTCAACTATGCTCATCTACTTTTCATTTAAATGTATTCTATCATCTTATTTACCATCTTTAGGTTACCATTATTAATGTTGCAACTACAAGCAGTCTGCTCATACCATATCACTGACCCTCTCAGCACAACATAATCTACCTTGTCAACTTGAGTGAATGTGGGATGTCCCTCTTTTTTGTGTACAAAGGGCCATGTGTTTAAGCGGTGTTTAAGCGGTATGCAGAAGTGTTAGAACTGTGGTTGCTACGAGTGTGCCAGAGTGTTGGAGGGGAGGGGGGAGGAAGGGAGTGTTCATTCGTCTCTCATCATAAGGTCAGTTGATGATAACAGATGATATCTATGGTCTAGAGAGGAGTAGAGGAGACCTAAATTCTTTCGTTTTTCCCCCACACAAGCGCGATTTGTTTAAAAGTTATCTGTCAGTGAATATGAAGAACAAAAGCTCGCGTTGTAAAAAGTGGCTGGTACCCGGGTAAGGAATATTGGAGTCGGGTAGTGGTGTACCCGTACCCGACTCGGGTAGCCGGGAACGGCCGAGACCCCTAGTAAATATATTAATGAACGAGTTGATACTTTTCTTTATCACTTCCACTTGTATTCTATCATGACCTGCTGCTCTACTGTTTTTCAATTTCTCAACTATTTTTATAACATCTATATTTCGAACAGGTTTAAGAAACATTGTATTTTCTATTGCGTCAATTTTACTTATTATATTAAGTAAAATGGGTGTAAAATAGAGGGGTAAAATAGGGTAAAATAGAGTGGGGGTGGATTGGGTGTAGTGGGGGGTGGATTGGGTGTATCGTGTGATGGAGGCAGCATGGCAGCAGAAGAGAGTGCCGGAAGATTGGGTGAAAGGAGTAATAACAGTAATATTCAAGAAAGGAGACAGAAAAAGAAGTAAGAATTACAGAGGAGTGACGCTGATGAGCCAGGCAGCCAAGCTGTATGAACGAATTATTGAAAGAAGGATGCGAGTGCTAGTGGAACCCATGTTAAGAGAAGAGCACTATGGGTTCAGAACAGGCCGATCAACAGTAGATTTGATATTTGCTGTCAGGCAACTGTTAGAAACAAGGTGGGAGGAGGGAAGAAGAGTGTACATGGCTTTTCTAGATTTGGAGAAAGCATACGACCATCTTCCCAGAGAAAGGGTGTGGGAGAGTCTCAGGGCAAAGGGCATACATGTGGGGATGATAGATTGTGTGAAAAGTTTATATCGAGAATGCAAGGCTTCAGTGCAAACAAATGGAGGCAGGACGGAGTGGTTCGATGTCAAGAGTGGAGTTAGGCAGGGCAGTGTCCTATCACCTATGTTGTTTGTGTTGGTGATGGATGAGATGATGAGAAAAGTGGAACCAGTGAAGGAAGGGGCAGATGCAAAGACAATGATATACGCTGATGATATCCTGGTGTGGGGAGACAGTAGGGAAGAGGTGCAAGACAAAGTTGAGAGATGGGAAAAAATTACCGAGGAGTTTGGGATGAAGATTAGTGCGGAAAAGAGCAAAGCTATGGTGATGAGCAGAGAGAAGAGAAAAAGTCGAGAGAAAATAAAACTGCAAGGTCAGGAACTGGAGGAAGTAGAAGAGTTCGCATACTTGGGAAGTGTAGTAAGTAATACGGCAAAAGTGGAGCTTAAGGTGAATAAGAGAATAGCAAAGGCGGACGGACTATTCCAAAAAGTAAGGAAGCTGATTTGGAACCAAGACTTTCCGATGAGTGGGAAGACACTTATTTATAATGTATACTACTTGCCAATTTTAACATATGGAGCAGTTACATGGACATTGAATTGGAGAGATGAGAAAAAAATGGAGGCAGCAGAAATGAAGTTTGTGAGGAGCATAGCAGGAGTGTCAAAGTTGGAGAAGAAGAGAAGCAGAATGATAAGGAAAGAAGTGGAAGTGGAAAGGTTAGCATTCAAAATGGAGAGAGAGAGACTCAGGTGGTATGGACATATGCGGCGAATGGATAAGGGAAGAATTCCGAGAGTTATGTTCGAGTTAGCGGAAAAAGATGGAGCTAAGAGAAGAGTTGGAAGGCCGAGAGAAAGGTGGCAGGAGGGAGTAGAATGCGGTGTAGTCAATCGAGGAGAAAAATGGGAGGTAGTGAGAGATGAGAGATGGTGGGAGGATAGGGAACGGTGGAAGGAACTCGTAGGAAGAGAAGAAGAAGCAGAGGAAAGTAGTGGTGAAGAAGAAGAGGAAGAGGTCGGAACTGGCAGGAACCGATGGAGAGATGAATCCTGCCCTAGATGAATCGGTGGAAACACCCCCTGGCCCAATTTAATTGGTTATCTGGGAAAGATATATATATATATATATATATATTATGCCTTTGTTCCTCTGTACTATTAATATTCTTGCATATGGTGTTGGCAACATTCAAGTAGAAGTCGTTGAATTCATTAACAATGGTTCAATGGAACATGGTTCTTTTATTTTTATATTATCACCAATTTTTATCTCTAAATTTTCTCTTTTTTGCTTTTTCAATTTCCCTTTTTCCTTCTTGACTATATTCCATAACATTCTGTAATCATCTGCAGTATTGTTGACAATTTTGGTATTGTAATTTGTTTTTACCTCAGCAATTATTTTGGAATGATTTATTTTTAAAGTCTTATATCTTATATCCATTTCTGCACTTCCATCAAATTTTCTTTCTTCCCACATATTTTTCAGCTTTATACTATTTGACCTGATTTCATTAGTTTTCCACTGATTCCTATTACAACTTGGTTTACTTTCTTCAACTTTCAATAATGGGAAAGCCATTTTATAATGCTTCAAAAAAATTGTCATGAAATTATTGAAATTAGTATTCACATTATTATTATCTGCTAATGTCAACCAATTCTCCAATTCGGTTATTTTACTATCGCTGATCTTCCTGTACAAATAGCAATTTTTATCTGATAAAGCGTTCAACTTACATTTTACTATGCATTCAATTTTAATATCGATTTTTTGAGCAGTGTGATCTGATAGACCATTTTCGTGCACCATAGTGACGTAATCAGACCTGTTTACATTAGTCAACATAATGACCTCGCTGTCGATGCGCCTTAAAACCCTAATATTCATTCATTATTGTCAATCGTTGTCGATGATATACTTGTAACTCTAGTTGGCTTAGTTAAGAGGCAACAAATTGTAGCATTATTTATTTTGGTTTGTAGCATTACAAAATTCGGATATAGCATTAATTTAGCATAAATCTTCAGGTGGATTACTAAGCGAAACTGTTATAAATATATACGTAGATGAAATATGCAAAGATATTGTACTCTCAAGGATCATGCAAAAGAAATGGTATTAAATTATGTACAGTTATAAAAGAAAGCAATAATAACACTTTGGGTTCTACCCATCTTCACTCGACAAGAAACCACGATGCAATGAGCCCGATGGTCAACAAGTGCACGTGCGGTCTTGGTGACGTCACGGGTGCCAGTCTGGCGGATGTAAAGCCATGTGTTTTTCTTACTACGCGTCGCGCGACGTACTGTTAAGTGTTATCGTTCGACCGTCTCGCGTATGAACGATCAAGTGTGTCGAGTCGACAGGCTCTAGTACAAGTACAATAACAACACCTGCATGGCACTTTGAATGAAGGTAGACAGGTAGCTGCCAACCCTTGCAGGTGTTATTATTTTTGTATGAAGGACAGGAAATGAAGACAACTGGGATTTTACAACTTTTTCTGCGTCATATTGTAAATTATCTACGTGTATGTTGATGGGTGAGGGAAAATTAAGATTTTCTGATTTTACATCGTATTTTAACCAAATCTTCGCTATTAAGTAGAAATCGCGCGTATTTCGCTTATTGTTGATGTATCGCTTTAGAAGACGAGTATCGCTTTTAATCGCGAGAATAACAAGGGCTTTAAATGCTTTTGCTCATCATGAAACATAAAGAAAACACCAAAAAAGTGTTCTAAACATGATTTCATATTCTATCACCAATATCGCTATAACGAAAATTTGTTGCCTCTAGTTATAGTTGCAAAAATATTGTAAGAGTTAATAATACTATTTAGTTCACTTAAAGCGATTGAATGGACTCCAAAATCAATATAAAAATCTCCAGTTATCACAATGCTCTTGTTTTCTTTTTGTAATACACTCAAAAGTTTCTCTATGTTATTCACGAATGTCCTCATATTACTAGATGGTGCCCTATATAATGCTATTATTATTACGTTAGTATCACAATTAGAGTACTTGGTTAATTCAAACACCGAACATTCGAAATGTTCATCACAATAAAAGTCACTGAACTCAGCTGGCTCAATAGCTTCAGGATCACATTTGACAAAAATACAGGTTCTACCTCCAATCTTTCTATCCCTACAATAACAATCAATCAACTCATAGTTATGTAACTTCACCATTTCCTCTTCACCTATTTTCAGCCAATGTTCAGTGAAAGTTGAAACATTGCATTGATAATTGAGCCTGTGCTCTTCCTCTAAACAGACGTCTAATCTATTTTGTTTTTCAATATTACGTATAGGCCTACTTCTTATATTTCGACTTCTTTCTTTCTTTATTTTGACTTCTATTTACTTCTTTCTTATACTTTCAAACACTTCTTATATTGCTCGTCAATATAAAAACGTATATCAATTATCGTTTACATCACATTGATAATCAATTGCCACATATCGATATTTTTCTGCTCTTCGATAATCGTATCGAGTGTTCAAACATCTTATCGTATTCGTATTAGAATAATTGTCAATGAATAGTTTGGTTGATTGGCATGACCAGCAGAAGACGAAGATATTTTCGCGCAATGACAATGATTGGAGGAGTCTTACAGAAAGGAGGGACGTTTTGAAACGGCTAAAACACAGTTCATTATTTGAAATTAATCATATTGATTGTGATATCGTGAGAATTATTTGATTGTTGTATTATTCAGAAAAATATTGATTGTTATCAAATATTGTTCGAAATCCTAATGTAAGCACAGAGTAAAAGGTAAGAACTAAGATATCAAGCTCAACTTGTTTCCTGTGTGAAACGACTCGCGGTACATACTTTAGAAAAGGGTGGTTGGTGATCGGAACGCCTGTATTGGTTGGATCGCTGCCACTGCGGAACCTCTCTTTTGGTCGGGGGAGATGTAAAGTGCCCAAACGTTGATATCCGACCATGCGAATGCCATCTGAAACAACAATTCATTCTATTGGTGAACACCATTTTCACAGGTATATCTACATCATTTATCTGTCATCAGGTAACAAACTGTTTCTTACCGTTGCCGATATATATCGTCTTGTGCTTTCAATTTTGACAAGTGTCAGGAAAAAGTCCGAGGTTGATGAGGCTAATTAAGGTATATAAGGGGGTGGTGGTCTTACCGCCAGAGTCTGAGGCCACATCTCCCAGATTCCGCCCGGCCCTCCGGAACAGCTCCTGGTTGTGAGCGGAGGTGCTCTGCAGCGAGACGCTGGGCAGCCTGCGCGCTGAGTCCTTGATGGGGCCAGGCTGTTGACGGAAGCTTGGCGGACTTGGCGAGCTGGCGAGGTCAGAGTCAAGGCTGTCGGGGGTTGCGCTGCGTGACTGCGTGCCTGTACTGCAGTTCTAGTGGATGACAAAAGGCTCAGGTAAGCACGAGGGGAAAATGCATCAACAGGTTTTACATGCATTGAACATGTAAAAATAGCAATAGCTAGAACAGCAATGAAATCTAAAAGAGCTTTGGGAGTGCAAGCGTTTCGATTTAGTGCAATATCAGTTTTCTGGTGATGACTTTCAAATGGTATGAGATATCAAAATTCCAAGATGGAAGTAACACAGTTATATCCCATACTTTCAAAATTGTATAAGCTACAGTACAATCTCTTTAGTACAATCTCTTTAGTGCGACCTTGAGGGGAGATAAGCTAATCGTCGTTATATCACGATGGTCGTTCAACCAAGTTTTTCAATAAAATTCACAATAAAACTTTGTGTGTGTTTTACAAGGCATACATAAAATACTGTCAGTCGTCAATATTATAGCATAGGGCGGAGTTCGATCATTGATAGCCTGCCATGTGGTACGTATACATTTATAGTAAGACACTGTATAATAATATTTTGACATTAAGTTAATGTTTTCAGTCTGAATTGATGCTTTAATAAAATATCCCCCCCCTTCCACCTCCATCCTGCAATCTACTGTGTGATTTCAAGTGTCTGAAGTGTTCAACTGTATCATATTTCTCCACCCATCAGTTGTAGTCAAGCAGCACGCCTGACATTGAACAGACATGGTGCCAATCGTGATGTGTAGAAGTAGGCCTATACACTTCGCTTTATTTTGGAAGGGTATATAATATGAAAATAATACCACCGTATGGTATCTCTAAGTATTTGTACATACGAAAGAACATTGAAACATTGAAACATTAAAAGTATCATTAGACGACCGGTAGTTAATCGCGTAAAATGCACCGAGCGCGACGGGAATTGTCTACCGGAGTTGAGACCACATCGACCGCCAAACTAGCACGCGAGGCGACGGTGCAATTGCCGGCCGCAAAACGCTCAACAGTCTCGTGCGTGTCAATGTCAGACAAGGTCAGGCTACACTCAGTCAGCACTAGGCAGTAGGATGATGCACACCATGCAGCCAACAGCTCAAAGTGGTTATGTTTATTATTGCGCCTCAATTAGAAATGCTGGGAATTGGGAAAATCATACTTGTTTATGATGAAACATTCATTAAATGTGTCTTCAGTGGAATATCTCCAGTTTCAAGTCGATTCCGATGTTGTACGCCCAATTAAAATGAGCAAAAAACGTATTTTGGACCGATTATGGGCCGAGATTTGCAAGTGAGCTGAGGGTGACTTTAGGGCTTGAAATTTCGAGAAAAACCCTCAGCTCATATTCAGGACAAAAAGGTACAAACAATAACAATTTTTCAGTTGTTTTGTCGTAGTATTGATGGTTTTTCTTGGAAGGGAACCAAAAAAGCGTCGTTTTTTCGCGAAGGTCGTTAAATTAAGGGACGTATCAACAAAGAAAAACTACACATGGTCTTATGGGAATCGGCCAGGACTATCTCAAAACGATGATATATTGTGATGATCGCTGTATTGAAGGACGTTCTAAAGAGATTCCACTGTATAACTATTATACTAATATTGCATAATTGACAAAAGTATACAGCTAATATTTAGCTTAATATTCATACCTTTGATAATGATGCAATATAAGTTGAATACATTTTACTTGGAAACACCATCTTGAAGGAATTAAAAACATCTGTTTCCTCTGTATTAGAATTTTAATGTCTCATACTGTTTGAAAGTCTTCACCAAAAATATGATATTTCACTAAATCGACTCTCATGCACTCTTCATACATATTTTTCCAACATTTCTTCATGTTTCAATACATTTGACGTTGATTGTTCATGTTTTTTGAAAAGGTAACAAATAGGTACAAACTTCTGATCCTTCAACATTTCAACATAATGGCGATACACGCAATCTTCAGAATAAAAGCACCATAGACGCCATTCTTTCAGAAACGTTATCAATTGTGATACAAAATGGTGAAGTTAGTTGGGGAATTTGAAAGTGCAGTTTCAAAGGTAGGCAGTAGACGGGGGTTGGGCTAGCCATATTACTGCTGAGCTACAGAATACGATGTTTCAAAATAACAGATGCACCAAAGTGCTACCCTTCAAAATCTAAATGCAGTGGAAAGACAAGTAGCAGCTATGGTTACACGTCTCTAGTAATAAGTGATCTGATCAAGTAATAAGGCTAGTTCTGCCAAGTGTTCCATTACTAAAGTTGAGTTAATCGACTATAAATCAACCAGGTTCATTATCACGCCAGGTGCACTGTGATCATCATATCCATCCATCCATCCATCCATCCATCCATCCATCCATCCATCCATCCATCCATCCATCCATCCATCCATCCATCCATCCATCCATCCATCCATCCATCCATCCATCCATCCATCCATCCATCCATCCATCCATCCATCCATCCATCCATCCATCCATCCATCCATCCATCCATCCATCCATCATCCATCCATCCATCCATCCATAAATAAATAAATAAATAAGTAAATATATATATATATATATATATATATATATATATATATATATATATATATATATATATATATATATATATATATATATATATATATATATATATATATATATATATATATATATATATATATATATATATATATATATATATATATATATATATATATATATATATATATATATATATATATATATATATATATATATATATATATATATATATATATATATATATATATATATATATATATATATATATATATATATATATATATATATATATATATATATATATATATATATATATATATATATATATATATATATATATATATATATATATATATATATATATATATATATATATATATATATATATATATATATATATATATATATATATATATATATATATATATATATATATATATATATATATATATATATATATATATATATATATATATATATATATATATATATATATATATATATATATATATATATATATATATATATATATATATATATATATATATATATATATATATATATATATATATATATATATATATATATATATATATATATATATATATATATATATATATATATATATATATATATATATATATATATATATATATATATATATATATATATATATATATATATATATATATATATATATATATATATATATATATATATATATATATATAAATATATATATATATATATATATATATATATATATATATATATATATATATATAAATATATATATATATATATATATATATATATATATATATATATATATATATATATATATATATATATATATATATACACAACAATGTGTTGAAATGATATCGTCTGTCAGGATTTAGATTGAGCATCACAGCGTGTGCCACCAGCAATGAACCAATTGCAATGCAACCAACCGTTTGTTAGTAACGTAAACACCTATTCTTTGGAGGACATCACACCCCTGAAACTTGATTTTTATTTTAGGGATTTTAATTAGGGAACTGAATATTGTCACTATTCATTAAAATCTAGTTTCAGGGTTGTGATGTCCTTGGAATTTGATATAGTTCATTTTCAAAATCAATCAAAGGCTAGCTGTAATACAAAACAAGAATCTTGGAATATGTTTCACTTGTCCTACCTCTAGGTCCCTGAAAACGTCCCGTATGTCCGGCTTGCGGTGCTGCTTGTGGTGGCGCTGCTGTCCGCGCCCTCGCACAGTCAGGTTGAGGGTGCGGACGCGGCGCCGCACTGCCTCGGCCTGGTGTGGCGGCAGCTGGCTCACGGCTGGATCCAGCTCGGTGTCCGCTAGTTCACGCCCCTCCGCATATGCCGCGGACAGGTGAGACAGCCCCGCAGCTTGCAGCCACTCTGCCTCCTGCTCCCCATCTGCCAAACAGACACACGCTCAGTCGCTCGCTTCGTGACCCCACCAACATCGAGGTGGCATGGGACGTCAGACATAAAATCTTGTTCAAGCTGTTTCGACGATCCTGACATCACATAAACATCCAAGTTTAACAACGCACTCTCATGATAACCAAGACCTATTGGCGACGATAAATGTTAAATGAGATGTGGCAAAGGCAAGATAAAAGGTTGTTTTATTAGGTTTATTCAAGGCAGCTGCCTTGGCCTGCTCTTTAGGAACCATCCCACTAGTCATATCAACGACTGAGGGAAACCATGAAGCACCTCTTTCAGGATCGTTGACCAAGGCAGGATTGAACTTCAGTCTCCTGAATTATGGTTCAGGACGGTAACTGACTGAGGCAGCTTGAGAAACGTTGAGCTATCATAATGTGGATGTCAAAATTATATATATCTAAAAGTTCATTGTTTTATTTTATTTTCCCTTTTAATAGGGCCTATCTGGATAATGTCCATTTGTTCAGCAGTGCTAATCATCCTAGAGAATTCAAGAATAATGTAATCAAATTGTGAATAAATAAACAAACAAGAATTAAAGAATGGAATTAATAATGGAACACGATGTTCAGGAACCAAGGAAGCAAGTGTAGAAACGAAAAAAAGAATGTTACATACTCGTCTTGATCTCCGATAATGGTGAGATATAAACAGGACTGACCAAACAGGATTACCAATAGATTGAATTCATGACAATAGGAAAAATTTTGAAAAAATTATTACTGTACCAGTACTGAAGATAGTTAATCCAATTAATGTACCAAAATATGAAACACAGGCTTAGCCTTAGCCCAGGCTCTAGTTCATTTGTCTATTTAATAACTCATCTACATGATTAAAATTTCATGAAGACTTCCTTTACAATGTGTACATGTTAAATGATATTGACAGCTGCTGATGATGATTATTCTCAATTCAACCTAGTTGTCCAAGATAGAACTATCATTGCCTAGATCATCCAAACCATGGACTGGAATCAACAGTCGAGAGGGCAGTGCAATCGGAATCAACTACCGGCTCTGATCAGAGCAGGCTCATTTCAAAACAGAGGCTGTGACATTTCTCACGACTAGGTCTAATTAGTTTTGCTGCATTGAGGACTATCTTAATAAGTGACATGAACGTCTATAGACTTCAGAATAGTCATCTAGACGTGCTTCTACTTTTACACCTGACAATGTTCATATTCAATTCTTGAATTGTGCCATATACAAAACGGCAATGAATACAGATACAAAAAAGGACATTCAATATAATTACTAGGAAAACGCCATATATGCGTTGTTAGACGAACGTATAGTAATAATATGTCGACTTTTTTAATTGCTGCAATTAAATTGAAGGAAATGTATTGATTTGCTATCAAAGCGAAGAATTATTTTTCAAACAAGTAGGTCTCAAAACAATAAAGCAAAAGGCTAAGTTAAATTCTTACTTATCATAATTTATATACATACAGTTCTATTATTTTAGAAGACAACTTTTAAGTTCAGCGAAATAGTGTATTATCGGAACAATACCGTCACATATTATGGTTAATATAAACTCAATATGAAATTAAATATTAAATATCAATATTTAATATTGATATAATATTAATTCAACATTAATTTGAAAAAAATAAATAAATGCACGGATGGAGAGCCAATTAATTAAATAGTTTTATTTTCATCCAATGAACAGTCTGGAACTAACAATCCAATGCCTTATATGTTGCATAACCAATAAAAGTCATGTTCATCTCATCTTATTCATCTCATTCATCATTCACCGATCATTTTACTGACATTTATAAAAATACGAAATACAGTTCGCACGTTTTGAAGGAAATCTTAAGAAAACGTTATTTTTGTTTTCATAGCTTATATTTCGCTCCTTGCTCCTCTATCAATGAAGTCTATGTAATAACTATGCTTTTCCTAGTTCGTTATTAAAACATATTTGAGAAAATTCTCATGATTGCCAAACTTTTGCCTACATTCGCCAATTAGGTGACGTTCAAGTTATAAATGGGTAAAAACTGCTTCGAGTGGTACCAATATAGCACATTTTATGTTTCTTCTTCAAAATGGTTGACCCGATCAAGCTGAAAATTTCCAGGAATGCGTATCAAAATGTAATTCAACTTCATGCAAAATTTTATTTTTTGGGAAAATCGAAATATTTTCTTTTTTCTCTGCCGTGTTATTCTAATGGGTATTTTTGAAATTTCTAAAATTCATAAAAATAAAAGTTACCACCCGATAACGCCACAAAACTATACAGATCTAAGTTAGATGAGGAACCATAATGAAAAAACGTTTGAAGTTGATAGCTGTAGCCGTTTGACCTGTGGAGAACGGACAAAAAAACACAAAAAACATAGAACAAACAAACAAACAAAAAACATAAAAATGAACACCAATTTTTTTCAGTATGTCAAATTGAATCCTCGCTAAAGCTGGTCTATTGATGAAATCGTTACAAACAAATACGTTTACTAATACATTAATATTCAAAATTAAGAAAAGAATAGTTCCTTTGTAATAGTAATAAAGTAAAAATAATAGTGACATTCATAAATATAAATATAGCACTACAAATGAAAACAATGTAGGTCTAGGCTAAATACAATAATATCAAATTCAGAGGAAAATTTTGTTTTATATCAAGGGAATGGGAATTTTCAATAGAATTCCTGCACAAATTGGAGATGCTACCGGCATATGTAGCTGAGTGGTTAAAGCACTCTCTTCATGTGATCCGGGAGGTGAAGGGAAATATCGGACTCAGTTCGATCTCAGCCACCGTCCATCTTTACAGAGGTTTTTCGTGGTTTCCCTCTGTAGTCTAGGACCCTAGGCTAATGCCGGGATGGTTCCTACAATATAGGCCACGACCGCTTCCTGCCCACTATCCTTCCCAATACCTAAGAAATCTTCATCTCACCATCCCATCATCTTATCAATCATTCATCCGATGCCAATAGATCTTAGTTATCATTATCAGCTTCGTTAAAGCCCAATATTGAGAAAAAAATTGGAGATGCTAGGACAACTGCAGATTTGGGAAATCAAGTAAAATCATAAGAAATTGGCAACTTGTTCCCAATAAACAAGAACAAAAATTGAATTACTGGGATATTCCAGAAATATATTGAAACTGAAAATATTCAATAGTAATAATTATGTAAAATGTTTTAATTAGAGTTGCCGTTCGATATGAAAACTCATATCGATTATCGTTTACTTAACATCAATTATTAATCGTATTATATCAATATTTTTTCTCCTAATCGATAATCGTATCGAATGTCAAAATATCGTGTCGCATCGGAATGCAAGTGGTTGACCTTGGACTACGTGCGGGAGTTCGGTCCTAGCAGGGAGGGGTAGAAAGATAACGGGATAGAGGAAGAGGCAGATTTGTGATCTGTAATAAAAGTTCACGTTACAATATACATTTGGAATTCATCCATATTGTCCAGAATATAATACGAGGGTTTTTCTCGAAATTTCAAGCCAAAAAGTCAACCTCGGCTGAAATGCGAATCTCGGCTTGTAATCGGTCTAAAATACGTTTTTTCTCATTTAAATTGGCCATACTACATCCGCACACTCATAACAAAGGAATCAACTTGAAACCGAGAGATATTCCACTAAAAACACGTTTAATAAATGTTTTATCATGAAGAAGCATGATTTTCCCAATTTCTAATATTTTCATTTGACGCGCAGTAATAGAAATAAGCACGTTGAGCATGGTGTGTGTCATCTACTGTGTGTGGTCTAACGTCATCTGATCTTGAGGTCTTGAGGAGCACTCGTAGACTAACTACTACGTAGCGTGAAAAACGTCTCCAACTCTAGACGGCCGAGCGCCAATTGACCGCGCCGTAGTCTATATTCTTGTCTATTATTGTGCACACCAACTCTGACGTCAATGCAAACAGCGTTTCTCATTAGCTTTCGAGTGCCCAATAGAAACCAAGAACTTTTGCGCCACATGCACTGATTGGAGCAATTACGTAAAGGGAAAAAAATTAGTTTGAAAAGGAAATAATGTTCATCTCGATGATTGAAAATAATCATATTGATATCGTATCGCAGAAATTCAATCGATTATTGTATCGTTTGAAAAAAATATCGATCTATATCGATATATCGATTATTGTTGGCATCCCTAGTTTTAATAACTGTATTGTGATGTGAAAAAATATAGGTAGAGCTTGATGCTAAATAAAGATATATAGGCCCTACTACCGGTACTACATCATAAAAAGTGTCGACAATTTTAAGATGAAAATATGCAATAAAATACAGAGTATAAATTGCTTCTGATATGATGGTAAGATTGCCTTGCCCCCCTCTCAGAGAAAGATCCCATTTCATAGATGGTATAGGCCTATCGTCACACGGGTCGTTTGCAATACCTTCATAGCTGCGTGGCCCAAAGTCCTCCACTTCGTCCAAGTAGTCGTCGAGTAGTTTGGTTTCCTGGAGTATACAATACTCATTCCAGTAGTTCTCAATGTCCTGGCTGACGTCGGACTCCATGACAGGCGAGGAGCTAACAATGGCCTCTAGTGGCAACCTGAAAACAGAGAATATCTCCAACACTCAAACGAACGCATACTAGACAAGCAGGATCATCAACTGAATGTGAGGCAGTCGAGATCAATAAGCTACAGTACAGCACTATATTAGAGCAGCGCGTGGCCATTCGTCCCGCATTGTCCTTGTTCTTAGAAAACGTCCAACGTCATGTCAGCTTTCAGTTCCATTTTTAATAAAAAGTGCAGAATATGAATAGGGGAGAGGGGGGTACAGTGTCTGTGTTTTTGTTCAAATATTTTTGACTGACACTGTAATTGAAAAAACATTTTTTTTTTTGTATTACCATCAAAGATGATCATTCAGCTCTAAGAATGAAAATATGGTAAATTTACTGATTAACGTACCACGCCATTTTTTTCAATTTTTTTCAATTTTTTCTTCATTTGTTTTAAAGTATATATGCTCCGTTCTGCCTGCCGGCGGTATACGCGAGGTTTATACACTAAGCTGACCCTAACCTAACCTACTGTCCACCTTTGTCATCTTAGTCAGATCACAAAGCATCAACTTCAAGTGAGTAAAAAACATATTAAAACAAACAAAACACAAAAAGTCCAAACACTACATCATACATACAAACAAGATCTATCAGAAAACACCTCAAACAAGAATATCGGGAAGAAATTAGCGATGGTACGTTGAACGATAAGATTACCGAAAATATAAAAGTATTCCAACTTGGATAAATTATGAATTAAAAATTGAAAACAAATTGAATGCGTTCATAACATTGTTCCCCCAGTGGAAGAACAATGTTAATGGTATGGGGGTACAATGTTAACATAGTAATTGGGATACCATTTAGGGTCTACCTAAAATAAGAAATAAATTAAGTATTCTTTGGTAAAAATAGGAACTGGATTTTTCTAAGGTATAAATAGTATTATTCAAGTCTTAGGGAGTTGGGCGATCTGTATTATTTGACACATTTGATAAACTGAACAAATGTAGTGTTATTACACACATAAGATAGTTCCCCCCCCCCCCCCCCCCTCACTAACTGACATTGATCCCCCAAACACATGTTCAATTATTATGTCTAGCCTAGACAAGCATGTTTTTTTTAGGTTATCTTTGGCTAAGATAAAAAACTAAAAACTATTGACAGCATATTTGTCCTGAAATCTTGGTTTGTGTGTGTAGTTTGAGGTTGGCCACCCTGCTTCTGAGTGCCAACTCATTTCATCATAAAACATGGCAGCAATTTGAAAAATCAACATTGAACCCCCTGTTCCCTACAGTGAAACCTCTATGCATCGTTCCCACGTACATCGATTTCCTGCTTCGATAATTCATTTTATTTCACCCTTCCACCAAAAAACTGGGGGCGTGAGTGCACTCGAATTTTCGAGTTCATATTTAGCTAAACTCAAAAATTTCGAGTTCAATTTTTTTTCATAAATGCGATTTTTCCCGAATTTTTGGGTCCAGAAATTGCTACTGACATGAGAATCCTTTGTAATCAGTATTCTCTATCATTAAACATTAGCTGTCAGGCACACGACACTGCTGCATCAGTGCGGGGATGCAGTACATGAGTCAAGATATACTCGTCTTTTGAAAAGTTAACTATGGTTGATGCGCCGTAAAACCCAAATATTCATTCATTCAGTTTTACTATGTTTCGTGTTGAAGAAAAATGACTTTCCAGATAATATTTAAGAGGGCATATCTTTATTACTCAATTAAAATTATTTTATTGACAGAGTGAATATTATTCCTATTGGACATAAGTAGCTAATCAACTGTAAATCAATAAGCCAGTTAATGAGTGCATGCAGAGATATTATTATATGAGATCATGATACTGAATCATGATATTATATGAGAGGTGTGCATTTTATCATTATGGAGTAAATACACATTCAAGTTTCTGAAGTTGTTATTGATAATGTAATATAACAGAGGATTCAGTGAGAAAGGATAGCGTAAACATATGTCTTTCATGAAAAAAGTTTTTCTGAACAATATCAATTTATTGGTTCTTGTTATATTTTCAGTTCACATTATGTACATTCTCAATTCTAATACATTCATTTTCATGTCAATACAAGCAAACCAAGATTCTAGTCAAGATACATTGAGGGTTTATTTGCGGCTGGGAGATGGTACCTACACTTATCTTCAAACACGTACCTTTCAACGAGGATAATTTTGTGTAATATGGATCGCTGAGTCTATCTGGTATGTTTTTGTAGAAACGGCTGATAGGCTGGCAAACTTGATGCCAGCGAGCCGGCCTTGAACGTAGCGTTAGTTCCTTTAATCACCACTTATCTACGCACTGTCAATAGTACACAAAAATGTGGCCCGTGAATCAGAACGTATTTTTAACATGGGAGCTATAGGAAGTGAGGACACCATCTCCAACGGGCAAACGCAACCCTCAATGCATCTTGAGTATAGTTTACAATCAGTACATTCCAATTCATCCAAATGAATCAATTGTATACATACAAATTAAAAATGTATTCAGTAAAAATTCATCCACTCTGGAATTTCAAAATTTTTGAAATGTCCATGTGCCAAAGTAGGCCTATCTATTACGTTTTTTTTTAATATAATGTTTGTCGTCTAAACATGATAGTGGTAGTGTTGTTTTTCTCTGTTGGATATAGAATCTTGGTTTGCTTGTATTGATATGAAAATATATGTATTAGAATTGAGAATGTACATAAATGTGAACTGAAAATGCAACAAGAATCATTACCGGTAAATTGATATTGTTCAGAAGAACTTTTTTCATGAAAGACATATGTTCTCGCTATCCTTTCTCAATGAATCCTCTGTTTCATTGCATTATGAATAACAACTTGGATGTGTATATACTACCGGTATATAAAGAAAACTCTGCTGTGAGAGAAATACCAACTCATAATATATAGTTATAATCATCAGACGAATAATAGAAATCGGAAAATATTGATAGGTCAAATGTATTTGGAAATAATATATGGATGGTTATCACTAATACTGGTGGAATATAAATGTATTTGGATTGATAAAATTAGGAAGAAGAAGAATATCAACTACGCTTAGGATAATATATGGATGTTTAATTTGTATGATTAGGCCTATAGTGAGAGTTGTTTGGATTAAAAAATTGTTAAATAGGAAAAAAGTGTTGAACTCGAATTGAAAAGGAATGTTGAATTCTCATGGTGAGAGATTGACAAACCATTTCATGTTTACAAATTACACAATAGGAAAAAAATGTATGAACAGCAAATAATATATATGAATAAATATTTCTCCCTATCAAAATGTAGGCCTATATTGAATTTTAATTGAAGAAATATAGTTACGGTATTGGAGGAAAAAAAAATTCAGGAAATAATATATGAAAGGATATTCTCAATCAGTAAAATTGGGATTGAATTTAAATCAGAAGAATCATTGAACAGGAAAAAAAAAAATATATATATTCACTAGTCAAAGTTATCATTCAAATTGGAAAGGGAGAGACTCAAGTGGTACAGGCATATGCGGAGAATGGAAAAAGAGAGAATATCCGAGAGCGATATTTGAGATAGCAGAAAACAATGGAGCTAATGAGAAGAGTTGGAACACCAAGAGAAAGGTGGCAGGAGGTAGCCACGTTCAGGGTAGTCAACCGAGGAAAAAAATGGGAAGAAGTGGAAAATGAGAGATGGTGGGAGAATAGAGAACGATGGAGGGAACTCGTAGGAAGAGAAGAAGAAATAGAGGATAGGCCTAACAGTAGTGAAGAAGAGGAGGAAGAAGTCGGAACTGGCAGGAACCGATTGATATGAGAAGTCTGTCTAGAAAAACTGGTGGAAACATCCCCTGGCCCAATTTAATTGGTTATCTGGGTTTGAGATATGTTATATATATATATATATATATATATATATATATATATATATATATATATATATATATATATATATATATATATATATATATATATATATATATATATATATATATATATATATATATATATATATATATATATATATATATATATATATATATATATATATATATATATATATATATATATATATATATATATATATATATATATATATATATATATATATATATATATATATATATATATATATATATATATATATATATATATATATATATATATATATATATATATATATATATATATATATATATATATATATATATATATATATTATATATATATATATATATATATATATATATATATATATATATATATATATATATATATATATATATATATATATATATTATATATATATATATATATATATATATATATATATATATATATATATATATATATATATAATATATATATATATATATATATATATATATATATATATATATATATATATATATATATATATATATATATATATATATATATATATATATATATATATAATATATATATATATATATATATATATATATATATATATATATATATATATATATATATATATATATATATATTATATATATATATATATATATATATATATATATATATATATATATATATATATATATTATATATATATATATATATATATATATATATATATATATATATATATATATATATATATATATATATATATATATATATATATATATATATATATATATATATATATATATATATATATATATATATATATATATATATATATATATATATATATATATATATATATATATATATATATATATATATATATATATATATATATATATATATATATATATATATATATATATATATATATATATATATATATATATATATATATATATATATATATATATATATATATATATATATATATATATATATATATATATATATATATATATATATATATATATATATATATATATATATATATATATATATATATATATATATATATATATATATATATATATATATATATATATATATATATATATTTACGGAATAATATGTGGAAGCTGGATTTCTAAAATGAAAATTGTATTTGGAACTGTAAAATAATGAAATGAGAAAATAAAACTGATTGAATTGACAAAAGAAGAATGTCATATCAACTAAAGAGCATAAAATTATCTTGGGAGTTGGTATACATACCATACTTTTTATCCAATGATGCTTGTTCGTGAACATAGAGAAAATAGTAAACATAAATTTCTGTAAATTGTATAAACATTGTGCATGCACCCCCTAAGGTCGCCAAACATTTGAAGAACTGTCACCTGTCAATGTGTGACAACAATGCTTAGAATAAAGTAAGGTAAATTTATAGCTCAAGACAAGTCATTCCAAGCTAATCTGTTTCAGAATTATGTTGGGTGATGGTTAAGATTAGTTGGGGTCAGGCTGTAGTAAGAGGCATATATGACCTTGTCCCTATGTAGGTATTGTTTGTTTCATGTAATAACCACTTGAGGGCAGCATAGTCGAATCACTGCCTTCCAGATGGTGTGACTTCTCATCAAGCTTACACGTTTAATCACAATTTCTGCTATTAAATAACCAAATGATGAATTAAAATACTCTTTGAATAGTATTTTTTGAAATAGTATCAACATGTGACTGACTTTAGATAAAATCATATTCTGGTAAATATCAAGTTGCAGATAACTACTATTCCCCCATATCTCCTGAGCAGCCGTGGCCAATTTCTGAAAACATTTCATTTAATAACCACCCGCAGCACTACTATCGCCCTATTTAAAGAACCATTATTTCAACATTGCATTGCATTTCTTCCTATTAATTAGCTTTTTGGTTAAGGTAGGCTAATTGTCATTAAAGCACATTGCAGCCAATTCTCATTTTATCCTGAAATTGGCATTTTCAAGTAGATCTTGATTAAATCCATCGAATGAAGCCAACGCACAGTAAGAATTGTTATCATCCAATAGTTCAAAACTCCCTTGATTATGATGGATTATGCATAGAGGTATCCATAAAGACCTACCACTCTTGAAAAAAGTGGATCAAAACACTTTCAATGGGTCTATAAAAAAGCTGATTTATCAATCCTTCAGGCACAAAATCAATGCTTTAGGCTTTACTATGTAATTTTGAGAAATTAAAAAAATGAAATTGGCCACAATGCACTATAAGACAATTTTACCAATTATAGTCTTATTGACAATAAATCTTACCCTACCTGACCCTAACAAAAAACTAAAAGATAATAAAGACCATCTAACATCCACCTACACCTAAATAACAAATCGAATTTGAATTTACCTTGCTTACCAAATGGGTCTACGAATCAGTCTTGCAATAATAGCAACAGGTAGGCATTATCCTTTGAAAGGTATTATGAGCCTTTAGACATTATCTAGGCTTTATGCCTATCTTGGGTAGGTAGGCCTAGTTGGGGCACACCTTGAATTAGTGACAACAGTTGCACATCCAAACCTAAAAAAAAAGCTTTACACATCAAAGCTTTACGTGACTCATTCCATACGACCAAATAGAAGCATGGCTCAGGCTGAACCACTGAGATAGTAAAAATATCAACTAAAACCACAGGAAACGAAAGACCCTCAATCCGAACTAATAGAAACCTATCGCGAAGTCTAACCCTACAATGTTCTTGTTGAATGTTTGTAATATTGTAAATACGATTATTATCGTTGCAGTGGATGTTCAGGCACAGCAATCACGTGTTACTGTATTCAACAAGTATATTATTATTTACGGTGGGATTACTCGAGCCACACCATTACCACCAACACGCTACAAAAAACTTTCACAGGGCTCTTCTTCGATACCATTTACATTCGACTCCGATGCCTTCCGTGCGCAAACACGAGAATCTTAATGAGTTGAGTGACGTAGAAGCAAGGACGTAGGCTGATTACATATCTGATCACGTTCAACAATGTTAGCGCCATCTATTCACAAAAATGTGCAGCTCAACAATCAACACCGCGAGGATTGAAACAAATCTAGCTTTTCTAGGAAGGGATGACCAAAGAATACAGTAAGTGATTCGAGAAAATAATTGATAGCTAGTGTACCGGTACATCAGAATAATAATTACAAGTATACAATCAATATATAATAAATACTGATCTATCATTATTGTAATATAATTATTTAATGTAAACCTGAATTCCACATTTGTTTGAGTTCCCTACAAAAATAACGACAATTGAATTGAAACTATAATACTAGGCACTGTGGCCACTAAACCAGTTGAATGAAGTTATCATTATTATTGTTCCATTTTATTCCAAAGGACATATACATTTTACAAAAATCACAAGAGAGAAAAAAAACATTGTTATAACAGGAGATTTTAATATAGATCTTTTAAAAGAGAGCAGAGAGAGTGAACAACTTAAAAATCTTCTAAAATCATTCAATTTAAAATATACCGTAAAATCTCCTACTAGAATAGATGTTATTAACAACACAGCAACATTAATTGACAATATAATTACAGATATACAAATAGTCAAAAATGCTGATGTGATCGACAACAACCTATCGGATCACTGTGCTCAAATATTACAAATTAACTACAGTCAGAAAAAACCACATCCAAAGATAATAAAAAAGAGACTGATAAACCACAAAAATACAATACAATTCAATGATAATCTTAAAAATGCAAATTGGGATCTTGTACTAAAGCAAAAAAAATCGAATGAACAATACAATACTTTTTTAAACATCTTCATATATCACTTTGATCAAAACTTCCCAATTAAAGAGATAAAAATTCGAAATAACTTCAAGACACAAAAATGGATAACAAGTGGTATAAAAATATCAACCATTAACAAACGATGTCTACACATTATATCGCAGCATTTCAAACACTGCAGATTTATTCAAGATAAATACATAAAGTATAAAAAAATACTTGAAAAACTAATTATAGAAGCAAAAGTAAATCACATGAAAAACGAAATAGACAACTTCAACTGTAAATCCAAAACTATATGGAATATCATAAATCGGCAAAATAAGAAAATAAACTCTGCAAAAGCTGATGTAAATATGAAAATAGAAGATGGCACAGACATAACAGAAAATCCTCAAGAGTATTGCAGAAATATTTAATAAATACTATGTAAATGTAGCTCACAATTTGACAATGCATTTAAAATTGCCTCCACTAATCACAAAGCAAGCCTATATTTACATGAAACAAATAAATCACCAAATCATTCAATATTTCTAAAACCAACAACTGAAACTGAAATAATAGAAATAGTAAAAAGATTAAAAAATAAAAATTCTAGTGGAATAGATGAAATTCCAATATCTCTCATAAAGAAATGTATAATGCATATAGTCACTCCATTATGTTTTGTTTTTAATAACTGTCTAAACGAAGGATTATATCCAGAGAAACTAAAGCCAGCAAAAATCAAGCCTTTATTTAAAAAAGGAAGTACATTGCGAACGGAAAATTACCGCCCAGTTTCTCTTCTACCGTCTTCTTTGAAAATCTTGGAATCAATTATTAATATACGCATTACAGAATTCTTAAACAAAAATGATATACTATCGGAAAGTCAAAACGGATTCAGAAAAGGTAGATCAACAAACAACACAATTGAACGCTTCTTAAAAAATATTATAAATAGCTTAGAAAATCGTGAACCTGTAATTGGAATATTTTGTGATCTATCGAAGGCCTTTGACTGCATAGATCACGACATATTACTGGACAAATGCCGGTATTATGGGATAAAAGGAACAGCCCACAATCTTTTAAAATCTTATCTCAAAAATAGAACATAACAGGTAGAAATAAACCACACCAATTCAAACGGCATAGAAAGTAAATTCATATCTAACACAGAAGAAATTGTTGTAGGAGTACCACAAGGATCTATTCTAGGTCCATTATTATTTTTAATATTTATAAATGATCTTCCGATAAATGTACCGGGATACGAGTTATTTGCAGATGATACCAATATCATAGCACAAGCAAAACGGGGGTTGACACTCACAGAGGTAGCAGAATGTAAGCTGGAACAATCTACCAAGTGGTTTGACAATAATAAATTGATACTAAACAACAACAAAACAAACTTCATCCACTTCCATTCTGAAAAAATAAAAATATTAGAAAATATCCCATGTGTGAATAATAAAATAAATAATTCAAGCATAAATAAAGTAACTTCAACTAAATTTCTTGGTACCACAATGGATGAAAACCTGAAATGGAATGAACATATGAAAGCATTGAGTAAGCAACTTGACTCTGGTTGTTTTGCAATAAGATCCATAAGACTAATATCTGATATATTAACTAGTAGACTTGTGTATTTCTCTAACTTCGAAGCCCATCTTAGATATGGGATTACATTCTGGGGAGGTTCGACAAACAGTAACAAAATATTTACTATACAGAAACGAGCCATCAGAATAATAATAATGGTCAAACCTACCACACACTGTAGGCCACTATTTAAAAAAATTCATATACTTACATCTCATAGTATGTATATACTCCAATCTATAATGTATGTAAAAACAAACTTTTCAACAATTCAAAAAAAAACGACCTTCACTCACACAACACAAGAAAAAATAATGATGTGCATGTCAGCAGATGCAACACTAAACATACTCAAAATAATTCGGACTTCATTAAAACAAAATTGTATAATAAATTACCGGATGCATTAAAAATCGTTACATCCATCACAAAGTTTAAACTCTTATTAAAGTCTTTGCTTCTAAACAAAGCATATTACTCAGTAGAAGAATTCTTGGAAGACAATATTAAAGGCTATAACCCCAACGAACATCAAATTCAACAAGTCACCAAAAAGAAATTTAGAGATCAATTCAGAAACAAATATAACCATCCATAAAACATGGGATAAATTCATATGCCATGTAAGGCTCACATGTGTGAGTAATAAAGAGTATTGTTCTCAATGCCTTCATTGAGTATTATTCAGTATTATTTAGTATTATTGTATTGGTATATTATTGTATTTATATATAGTATTATGAGTAAACCTCACTACATAATTTTCTATGTTCCTAACTTACATCATTGAGTTTATCTTATAATGTTTATTCTATCCTAGTCCTAGAAAACATCACTTTACAATGTTTATTATTTATACTTTTTATATATTTTCAGTTGATGCAATAATCAACTGAAAATAAAAATGTCTGCACAATCCAGCATCATGTATATCCATACACACTGCATTAAGGATTCTAAAAAAATATGACAATAAACGTTATTATTATTATTATTATTAATTATTTGTAATGAAACATGTATGGAACGTCAAGCAATAGATAAACAAAAATAGTCGCACAGATAAAAACAATTACACAAGCACTCAAATTCACATGAATGAACATTCAATCTGTTTCATATAACACACAATTTTATCATCACATAGTCAGTTCAGAATATAAAAGCATACAAGACGGCATGAATACAAATGTGCATATAGCCGAAGTAAAAACAATTCATGTGAAAAGTGGAAGAAAGTCATTCATGTCATAGGTGCTGATAAATAGATAAAATGTGAGATGTGAAATGTATTCTGTTTACTGTCAACTGTTATGAAACTTGTTATATATTCAAGAACCCTCATTTATGTTTACATATTGTTAAAAATTTGTCGATGCATTTATAATGTCTTCTTCATGAATATTGGTATATAAATATTTGCACATAAATATTCATTCAGATGTATGAATTCATTGATAACTTTTTAAGTTCACAGATTACTATTATTGTACAGTGACTTATTGATATTGCCATATACGGGTGTCTGATAACCACGGACATCGTTAGGGCGTCCAATCGACGTATGCGCCCCACCAATAATTTATTATTTTTCAAAATATTATGTATAATGCTGACCTGCAAATAAACACACAATAAAATATTGCTACTTTTTAATATGAATTATATCAGTATAGGCCTACACTCTACTTCTTTACTCTTCCTTTAAGAAATGATAAACAAAAACAGGGTTGGTTCTACGAAAATAAATCTGAATCTCGGCAAGTTCCTTCGAATTCATTCGATCTCTACCGCAATTATTGCAATACGATACTCATCATAGGATTCATAGCGATGATTCCGATGAATGATCAATTCACACAATGCATGCTTTGTGTTCCACAACCGGGGAATAATTTGGAAATTATGGAGGAGAAGTCAAACAGGGAAAAGAAAAAACCATTGTAGTTGCAGCTTATCGACCTCCAAATGCGGGTATGGAATTATTAGAGAAAATTAAGGAGGGTAACAGGGCAATATTTAAAAAATAAGCTAATTGTGGCAGGAGACCTGAATCTTCCTGGAGTCATTTGGGAAGAAGGAACCATAGGAAGCACAAGGAAGCAGGAACTCGTGTATGACATTATGAATGAGGGGTTTGTAAAGCAGTTAAAGAAGGTACAAAACTGACCTCTGCTGGGATTGGAAACCTACTAGATGTAATTCTTGTTAGACCTCGTGAAAGGTGGCTGAAAACGATGATGGATGATGGTATTAGCGACCATAGTATCCCGACGGTTCAGTTAGCCGGGCGTGAGGGGAAAAAGGGGGGGTGGGAAGGGAAGAAGGTTCTGCTGTTTAAGAAAGCAAATATTTAATGCCGTTTTGATTGTAATGCGTTCATTGTACCAAAAACACTATAATAAATATACAGATGCATTATTCAAAGTGTATGGTTCCCAATTATTTTTCCTGCAATTTAGAAAAAATAGGGCACAATGAGGATTTTCTTCTATGCCTATATGAAGTATATGAAATCCTGACATATCCCAAACATGAAAAAATTATCTATATAGTCTTCCAGATCTGTCCGTCACACTGGTTCTACAACATTCTCGAACGCGGTGAAGGAGAGGGGGTGGCGTGGCGCAAGGTCGGGTGGGCTGGGAGGAGAGAAAGGAAGGGGGGAATCGTCACGGCAGACTGGCTGGCGAGGTGTGAAAATGATCACGTACGTAGAAGCTTGCAGGGCATGCAGTGGTGAATTGACATGCTCATGTTTGAAACATGAGGGATCTGGCTAGTAATTCCAGAATACGCGAGGACACACCAAATACCGTACGTTAATTCCTCACGAGGCTGGAATCCTTTCCCATCCTCTGTGTGTAACGAGTTTTCTTTACAATAAAGATTCAATTATTAGATTCCAAAACTGCTCTTGAATTGCAAAAATCACTTGAAAAATGACAATTTAAAAAAATTTGCTGCTGAGAATTTTGCTAGGATAACTTGAGAGAATTACTTCGAAAATGTCCATGATTAAATTGTTGAACTCCAAAAATTGCTTGAAAAGTGTAAAAATCACTTAGAAAATGATCACATATCAAGATAACTCTCAAACCCAGATAATCAATCAAATTGGGCCAGCGGGTGTTTCCACCACTTCTTCTAGAGCAGTCTTTTTATATCAATTGGTTCCTGCCAGTTCAGACTTCTTCCTCCTCTTCACTACTACTACTACCCTCTGCTTCTTCTCTTCCTACGAGTTCCCTCCACCGTTCTCTATCCTCCCACCATCTTTCGTCTACCACTTACTCCCATTTTTCTCCTCGGTTGACTACCTCGAACTTTACTTCTTCCTGCCACCTTCATCCTGGTCCAACAACTCATTCTCTTAGCTCTATTTTCTGCTATATCAAATATTGCTCTCGGTATTCTCTCCTTTTCCATTTGTCGCATATGACCATATTTCAAACAATTCCCTGCGGGGCTTGGCTGGGGGAAATCGCAAAAATAACTTTGAAAATGTCCACAATGTTTTAATTATTAAAAATAACTTCTAAAACATCCATAATAATTCATTTATTAGACTCCAAAACTGCATGTAAATAATGAAGAGAAAAATTGAAAAATGACCCTTCCTTACCCTATGACACTACGGCCCTTGTAGGACCCTGGCCTCTTCCACTACTCCTCTCCACACATCTCGATACAGTGCACGCCTCCTCCATCCTTGCACACCAAGCCTACGTAGATCCTCCTCTACGACGTCCAGCCACCTCTTGCGTGGTCTTTTGGAGAGTCGCCTTCCTTCCGGTTTTCGTCGATACACTCTCTGAACTCCCCTTTCCTCAGGCATTCGCTCCATGTGGCCGGCTCAACGTAATCTTCCCTTTATTTCTTCTGTCGAGATGGAAGGATCTTCGTACATGGCGTAGAGCTCATCGTTCCTGCGAATCCTCCACTCCCTGTTGTCCTGCATAGGCCTGTTGATCTGGCGAAGGATCTTGCGCTCCCACAGGCATTCAGAGCGTCCTTCTCACCTTGTATCTGTCCAGCTCTTCCACCAGGCTCGCAAGAGCCCCTGCCGTATAAAGGCGTTACATTCCATGTTCCTATCCAAAAATCATGTCCATTTTCTTGCTCGAGTCGTTCCCTTTGATTAGTCCGGCTTATTATTTGTAGTGATTATTTGTAGTCGACGTTTTTTACAAAATGGAGTGGTTAGCCCCACGTCCAACCTGATGGGGGCTGCCCCTTGCAACTCGCAGCCCATTTCTGTTAGGGTGAGTCCCTTAGCCCTTGAGGATCCTTCCCCTACCCACAGGGCGGTGGGTTCACCGTATTAGCCCCGACAGGGATGCATCTTCTAGCAGCTTTGCCATACCGAACCACATGCTCTCCATCATCGCTACCGTTGAGGTCTTCAAACTTCCAACAGAGTTGGGTTAGACTACCTCTCAACTGGCTTCTGCCTTCTGACCTGTCCAGCATGGGTGACCCTACCAGAAGCTTACACTTCTGCCGGCATAGCTCTAGGGATCATAAAAGCATGCAAATCTGTTCACCCCGATAAGTAGTCCCAGAACGGATGAAAAATGACCACATTTCAGAAAATCCCCTGCAGGGCTTAGCTAGGGGAAACCACAAAAATAACTTCAAAAATGTCCACAATAATTCAATTATCTGAAATACCGGTAACTTTGAAAATGTCCTCAATGATTCAATTAATAGACTCCAAAACTGCTCGTGAGTCGTAAAAATCACTAAAAAAATGACCATATTTTAAACAATTTTCTGCGGGCCTATGCCCCTTTTCGAGCGTGGCTGGTGTTTAGCTGGGCGGTCATCTTATTCTTGCACCTGCAATTTTCTGCAATACACAAATCCCAACGACGTCCCTGCTGATAACGTCTTTAAGGCCTCCCCAGTCTCCATAAGGCAAAAGTTCCCACCAGGGTGAATTACATACAAACAACACATAGCATATTGTGAATGTTCATTATGGATCGACAATATTTCAGAAGACTAGATTCTCTGTACTCTGACACAACAATACGTTCATTCGGAAAGCCACTACAATTGTTTATGCTTCAGTTGACACTGAAAATAGTCGCAAAACATGCATCTCGCGTTACATACATAATTTGATTACTTCTTCAGATATTTCATTGTGTATGGGATCGATGTGTTTGTAAAACAACTGACTTTGAGCTAAACTTAAAATAAACAGTTCAACCATATACGCTTGTTATAAGATTAGGTTAGGATTAGGATATAAGATTAGGATAAACCATAAGATTAGGCTGGGCAAGAAAATTTGAAAAATAAGATCTCTCCAAAAAAATTAAAATTTTCTCTGAATGTGTACACATGAATGATACACACTATTACAATTTTGTATGCAATTCAAATCAGCCGTTTTGAAGAGAATAATGTAATAATGTTTTTTATTCAACAAATAGGTACCGAGGAATAACAGAACCATTGCCGAGATTCACGGCTTTCTAGATCCGATATTCACCGAATGGAGTACAGTATATATTTTTTGAGTCAAGGTGTGTGGTGTGAAGTTCTCGATTATACCAGTCTACTGAGGGTGGAACTACTTTATCAACTCTGAATATCTATTTAGATATCTCGCTCATCTTACAACGCATATTCTGCGTTAGCCTAGTTAGATGAGTGATAGCGAAGACTTCCATCTCACACTTATGAATCTTTTTCCATTTTTATTTTTCCCGTTTGTTTGTAAGCACTGCACAGGTCGCAAGGTCTGACTGATTGACGTGAAACTTTTTCTGTACACGCAGGTTCATCCAACTTGGAACTGTCTAGTTTTGAGGTTGAATCGATTTAAGCATTTTTGAGGAAAACCATCTCAAAGTTTCTAAAACCCCATATAAGATTAGGCTGGGCAGGAAAATTTGAAAAATAAAATCTAAAAATATAATGGAATTTTGCTCTGAATGTAAACAAATGTTACACATTAGTACAAATTTATATGCAATTTGAACCAGCCGTTTTGAAGAAAATAATTTAAATGTTTTTTATTCATCAAATGAATAGAAATAATAGCAGAACCATGTTATCGAGACTCATGGTTTGCTACATTCGATAGCTAACGAATGAAGTATATTTTATATTCACAAGTCAAGGTGTGTAGAGTTTCCGGTTGTACATCACGTAGATATATCGCTCATTTGTTTCCCTAGTAAGTCATATAGGTCTGAAAGTTTGTTATATTTTCTCGGTTGTTGATTTCACTGTAAGTCGGAGTAGGCAACATATTTTAGCTTCCTTCATGGCAAAACCAAATTTTTGAAGAGCACTTTGGACTTGGAGGCTGGATCAATAATTTTTCCTGATATTCAATAATTATTACATTTTTGGTAAACACTATGAGAACCATTTCAAACTGTCTGTTTCATCAGTTTGGTCAACTATCTGATAGAAACGAATCACGCGCATGTGTACCGCCTCCTCCCTTAACCCCCCCTTATGTATTTGTATCAAAATCAGGGATTCAAAGTGAAAATGAAATCAATTGATATTTTTATGGAAGCGACATTGGAATCGGATTTCTTATTCCTAATCAACGAGAACTGGAATTGATGTAAAAAAATATTCTCAATTGGAGAACTGGAATCGAAAAAAAAATGGAATGAAAATTACCATGACGAGCTAAAATTGAAATAATTGATTTACAGAAATTGAAATGAATATTTACTTGAAACGTTAAATCGGAAGTTGGAAGTGAAATCGAAAAAGAGTTCACTCCTCTGAGCTTCCTCTGATGCACTGAAAATGTTCATTTCCGGGGTGACTGTACTAGGGGGCAAGACACGAGTAGAAGGACGAATCAGGGTGGGATTACGATATTGTATTCAAATAGTGGGGGGCTATTTTATCTTTCCCCCTTTCACCAAAATAATTTTCTATCAAAGTCTATCATGTATGAAACTATCGTTCTTTTCGGTGTACGATATGTTCGGTTAGGTTTGGTTAGATTAGGTCAGGTTAATCTAACCTAAACGGAAAATATTTTTCACAGAAAATGACAATATTTTCATTCATGATAGTTGGCCTATATTATTTTGGTGAAAGGTGAAAAATGGAAATAATTCCCTACTATTCAAATACAATTTTGAACTCCACCCTGATTCGTCCTTCTACTTGGGTCTTGCTTTCTAACAGTATAGTCATCCTGTAAAATAACGTTAAATTCAGTATAATAGATTTTCGGTGTACGAGATGTTCGGATAAGATTTTTTCGGTGAATCAGGGGCAACCTCAAGTCCCCGATTCAAATCGCTTATGGTCCGAGGCAATAAGCCCATAACACAATAAATTTACAATGTAGACAAATAATTATCCACTTACAACACCATCAAGTTGGTTATTTAATAGGAATTTGGTTCCAATTGTTACAAAATATGGTACCGTCAGTTAGGGTGACTTTGAATGCAGGGGTGACATTAAATGAATAGTCAATTTTGTTTAATTTATTTTTCTTAAAATTTGTATGCCTACAGATGCACATCAGTTCATTTTTTAGGTGTTTTATTATGAGTTGAAGGTGTGAGAAAATATATTTTCAACTTGATAATTTTGTCTATATGCTCCGAAAAAAATATATTATAATTATGTATACCAAAAAATTAGTTCAAATTTCAAGGACAAAACTTCACATCAGGCAGATATGTTCGGAGATGTCTACAGAATGCATTTTTTTTCAATACATTGATATCTTACTTAGATAATAATCCAGAGATTTCAAAAATATTGCTCGCCATTTGTTAAATAAAAATATATGAATAAATGTAGGCCTATGAAATTATGTCATGCCTTCGGGGTGACTTTGAACTAGTTTTGAACCTGTAATCCCACCTTCCAAGTTTGTCTGTTCTCAGTGTTCATGTTCCGTTTCTCATTTGATTCCCATGTCCCATTACTTTGATTGAACCAAAAATGTAGCCAGTTTGTAACTTCGAAAAATGAAAATTCTACCCCCTTGTGCAGAAAGAAATGAAGAATTTTTCTATTGCCTCCACTTGTTTTTTTGAAAAGTGTGATCACCATAAAATCTAGCTCCAAAAAAAAAGAAAGAAAAGTTTAAAAATATAAATAGTGAAAATAGACCATAGAAATATTTTTTAAAGAGCCAAGACTTAGACATAAAGATAGCTTTTTGAAGGATTTATAATATTGTGGGTTTACTCTGGACACACCTCATAAATGCAAAGTTTCATCATGGAAAATCGTATGGTGTTGAATGCCACCCCATTCACGAGGTAACTTTAAACACTCACGTTTTATTTTTTTTCAATTTTGTGAGATTACAAATCTGTATTTTCATCAATAGATTCTATCAAGTAACACAGGGATTCATAATAGGTCGATATTTTGCCCTTCTATTCATTCATTCGTAAAAGTTATTCAAGTTTTAGTATGAAAAGGGTTCAGTGTCACCCCAGTTGACGGTAGAAGGGTTAAATAAAATAAAACAATATTTCAAACAATCGAGGAACGCTTTATGAACAAAATGGTCAGTGAAAAAATAAGAAATGTACATGTAACATACGTATATACATAAAACCAAACGTGTTGCACAACCAGCTCTAAATTCAACTTTGGTTCTTTCTGTTATCGTGTTCGTGGCAATGTGCATCTTCACGCTTCTTCAATTCCGGCTCATCACATACAATAGTTGGCTCAGTCTTATTTTCAGTCTCCACTTGCTCAGTAGCAACATCCCCAGGTGTCAAGTCCTGTGAGGCTGTCTGCAGTGCTTTGGGGTCTGGCAACCTAGGGACAAACAAAATACAGGTCAGTACAGACAATAGATATCATATTACTATTCAAAGCAAACCCCTGAGAGAAATTAGGTCTCGCTAGGGGATTCTCCTATACAAATGATCGTAAAACGTTAGAAGTGCAAAATACAAAATTGATAGCTAGGCCTATATCATAACCTTTGGAGAAGACCATAATTGGAAAAAATGCTACTGATCCAAATTTTGTCGAAACAAGTGTGGGAAGATCAAATGTATATTACAGTGAAACCAGATATTTTGCCAACTACTTCAATTTTCTACCTCACCATTAATCGTAATCCAAGTCAACATATAACTTGATGTGAATTTTCATAAGATACTTCAGGGTCATTCCATGAGAAATCACCCAGAGCTGGTTGCTGTCACATTATTTTAGATTCTTTTTTATAATTTGCCTACTGATTGCCATGTTTTGAAATAACCAAAAAGTTTGTTTTAGATTTTTAGTTATAACGGTTTAGAAGTTATGACTTTTGAACGACGGCTGTTGTAAGGATTTTGGTACATTCAAGGGCTAGCGGTGAATAGTGCTGTCACTTTTAGCCTGGGGTAATGCTTCCTACTCGACCTTGTCATGCTTAGTATCTCTTCAAACAAAAATAATTGAAAGTATCACTCCTTCTCGTGTTAGACAAGAGAATTTTTTTGATATCAAAAAATTATTTCGCCATTATAATTTTTTCACCAATCAACGACCTATTTGACTACAAATTAATTCTCAAATATTATTTCGATGATTCATTTAAAAATATTGTAGATCATTCAGCAAATAATAGATCCAGAATGTTAAATAACTTCAAAATTCCTCAATTCAACAATAAATACGGCAAAAGAAGTCTCGAGTATTCAGTACCAACAATTTTTAATGAAATTCCATTCAATTTAAGGCATTTAACAAAGTATAAAAATATCAGAAACGAATTTAAAATATGGTTACTCTTCAACTCTTAATTACAGTCAACTTCCTCCCTATATGTATTACAGTTATGAAAGAAGGTTTGTCCAATCATGAGTATTGGTTTAATTTAGTTTTAATTAGGGTATGTATATATACTTGAATAATGTTTTTTGAGTGATGTAATTTCAGAACAAGGTTGAATCTTTTCGAAGTATGCTCTTTCTAGTAACTGTTTTTTTCTTTCTATGTTATCGCATCTCAAATGCGCAAGTGTGAATTTTTGGTTTTTGATCAAGCTTTTTTCTCAGTAATTCATTGTGTGCTTACTTCTTTCTTCAATTGATTAACATTGCACATCTCTCGTTTTCTTTCGTAATTTTAGGTTGCACTTTTTCCCCAGGACCCAAACAATATGATACACTGATACAGTATTTAAGATACATTCAGATTTTCATATTTATAGGTTTAGTGTTGACGGTGATTTGTCAGATCAAGATTTTTCCAATTTTCAGGGTGCAATAACTCCAAGAGGGTTGAAAATATCATTACAATTATTATTATTGAAGTATTTCAGGTACGTATATATATATATATATATATATATATATATATATATATATATATATATATATATATATATATATATATATATATATATATATATATATATACACATATATATATATATATATATATATATATATATATATATATATATATATATATATATATATATATATCGTCGCTGATCTGACAATACCGCGTAAGTGAAATTTTACTAATTGTTCAGGAGAGCATTTAAACTGTCCCTTAAATTCAATTGTTGGCTGTTTCCAGTGAAACAAGGTTATAGTTATGAATGTCTTTGATATACATCATTGTAAGCTCCATAATAATATCAACTCATGTGTTTACGAAAATAAATCACTTACGCGGTATTCTATGATAATATTTGTTATTTTTATGCAGATACGCGGTATTTTGTTGTATTCAAGCAATTAGTTATCATAACAGCTGATACGCATGTTATTGATGCTGTAAACACTAATAAGCATCTCACGCTATCTATTGAATTATTTCTCTATTTGATAACCAACATTTTTTTTGTCACGGTGGCTCAGTCCATATTTTGTAGCTCTATGTACTGAATATTGCCTAACGTCCAGGTCCTAGAGGGGAGAGAAAATGTAGATTCAAGAACTGATTGGACCATGATATTAGGATTCATTTGATTGTGGAAAGGTGTACGAATAACTGGCTCATTGATACTAATTCTTGTGTATTACTTTATTATACTATTGTTAGTTATAACCAGACAGGCTTATCTTCTTTCAGACAGGCATACTTATGGCACAATCATGCTGGTAATTATAATGATGCAGTTTAAATGTATCTAAATAATTTTCCTCCGCTAGAATCATTCATGATACAACAATGAACTTGTCTTGTAAGACAAAGATAATTACATAATGACGCATACGGAAACATTAGTAATACTTTTCTACATCCAAACATATAGACAAAACGAAGATGGCTTACTGTTTACTCTCAAACATCCAATTACTGGTTTACTCAGATGGGCCTAAAGGTAGATATGGGATATTGTCGTAAAACATATGGCAATCCGCATCCAGAACACTCTTGAGTTGTTGTAAATGCTGCCACTTTTTACCCGGAATTTTAAGTCTTGCTTTGTGCAGAGGTGGATAGGGGTCTTTGCTAAAATTACGAGGACGGCGAGGCATTTCGAGAGCTACAGTTTCATCATGACTTATTTTGTACGTTATGACACCAGTTGGGTTGTAAATCAATACTTGCAATTCTGTAACCACAGGGTCACCTACTGATCTACCTGGTCTGATTGAAACGTAACTTGAAAAACGTTTTTCAGCGAAGTTTCTAAAAAATGTGTGATCCAAGTACTTGACTTGATATGGAGGATTCCTAGCAGTCTTGGAAATTGCAGCATATTGACCTGGAAGTGTTACGTACCGTATAACCCTATTTCTTAATTTGCACTCAATTGCACTGTGGACGCTGTCGCACTCCATTTGAGTATGTCCTTTTTCTAAAAACTTCTGCTGAATAGTTATATTTTGATCCGATGCTAATTTTAGTAATGCATTTGCCATGACTACGTTACGGTTCTGATATGTACAACCGTCTGAGTAAATGATTACAGGAAGTGAAGACTTTTCCAAATCTTTTGTGAGTTGGTCTATAACGCAACTAACGAATGTTGAAGCAACTAAATCGGATTCTGACTCGTTGAACCAATAGCAAGTCACATCTTTATTACCAAGATTATAAATGGTAAAATTATGAACAGAAAGTTTGGTTCTGTAATATAACGCAGATGCCTGAAGATATGGAGATACCTTGACTGCTTGCAAGTCCATTGTGTAGACGTGGGCTTTTTTTTCTAATGCAAGTTTTTTATCTTTGTCTTTGGCGAGACGAGCTAATTTTTTTTAGCAATATGTTCATTCCATACCTCCTCAGTCACATTACCTGCTGTATGAGCACAGCAGGTATCGCACTGATCTTTTTTGGGCATAAAAATACCTAGATTCAGTTCATTAAATTCTACAGTAAATGACTTCCGACTTAATGGAACAAATCCATCCTCTTTAGCTTTTATGCCATATTCAGAATACAGTTTACTGACTGACCGAATAGGGGGTTCAAGGTAGAGTTTAGTTGAATTTTTACGGCAATAGTGGGAGGGCAGAACAGGGAGATTTTTTAGCCACGACTTCAGATAAGCTTTATCACCTTCTTTTCTTGGCACTCGAGTGGTTTCCAAATTCGAAACCTCTTTGCTCATAGTCATTCCACTGATACTGTTATCAAGCCAATACCTTACTGTCCACTCTTTAATGCCTAGTGTCTGCAAGAACATAGTCTGACAAACAACCTTCCTTTCGTCTTTTAGCTTCAGATGGTACTTGCGAGAAATTTGGCGCCTCGACTCATCAGCATTTGTCGTCCGTGTTGTATCTGGAATATCTACCCATATTTATAACAAAAACCTTTCTTTGATCCCAGTTTAAGTTATCCCAGAACATGTCAAAAATGTGTTTTCTTGTCTCTTCAGAAAAAGCATTGCAAGATCTAGCACGTGTTGCTTTTCGGCAAAATGTCGATTGACATGTTGGTCCCATTTTTCTTTCCTCTCTGTTGGTATCATGAAACACCTTGTTGTCTCCCGCTGGTCTACGATAACCTAAATATCCTTTTCCCGACATTCGAAGTTTCTTATTTCTGTTTTTACGCCAACAGTTGGAAACCCCCTTTTTCTTTCTTTTTCTCCCAACTTGCATGTCCCCAAATTCTTCCTGCTCATCAGCATCAGATTCTGACGATCCTGTGTCACCTATCACGTCCTTTGAAACATCAGCCTCTCCGGACCTATTCGTCGTATCAATTTCATCAAGAGGCATACAGTGAGTTGCATTGTGAGAGGTTTCAGGGACTTGCACAAGCGCTGTGGAACTTGAATTTGGCGAGGAAGAGAACAATGGATCTGGTATATCAATTTCATTAAAATCAAGAATAAAATCTTCCTCTAATGCAGTCGTTAATGCTGAATTTTGGTTTTGCTGACCCTCATTGTTTTCGATTGCCACAGGTTCCAATATGAACTCAAAAAGTTCAGTCTCATACTCCATTGCTGCAGGTTCCAATATGTACTCCAAAAGTTCAGTCTCGCAATTTGTAGCCACATGTTCCGATGCGTTGACCGCAGCCTGTTCAGTCTTATGGTTGATAGCCACAGGTTCCGACGCGTTGACCGCAGCCTGTTCAGTCTTATGGTTGATAGCCACAGGTTCCGACGCGTTGACCGCAGCCTGTTCAGTCTCATTAATGATAGTCACGGGTTCCGACGCGTTGACCGCAGCCTGTTCAGTCTCATTAATGATAGCCACAGATTCCGACGCGTTGACCGCA
>OZ023327.1:30550823-30580236 GCA_964007535.1 Brachyptera risi
TTGAAAGAAGAAGGAGCAAGCCAAACAAAACCATTCTATAAACAATCTCCATCTATAATGTCCTGACCTCTCTGTCCATGTCTCATCAATATATATATATATATATATATATATATATATATATATATATATATATATATATACATACATACATACATTACATACATACATACATACATACATACATACATACATACATACATACATACATACATACATACATACATACATACATACATACATACATACATACATACATACATACATACATACATACATACATACATACATACATACATACATACATACATACATACATACATACATACATACATACATACATACATACATACATACATACATACATACATACATACATACATACATACATACATACATACATACATACATACATACATACATACATACATACATACATACATACATACATACATACATACATACATACATACATACATACATACATACATACATACATACATACATACATACATACATACATACATACATACATACATACATAGATAGATAGATAGATAGATAGATAGATAGATAGATAGATAGATAGATAGATAGATAGATAGATAGATAGATAGATAGATAGATAGATAGATAGATAGATAGATAGATAGATAGATAGATAGATAGATAGATAGATAGATAGATAGATAGATAGATAGATAGATAGATAGATAGATAGATAGATAGATAGATAGATAGATAGATAGATAGATAGATAGATAGATAGATAGATAGATAGATAGATAGATAGATAGATAGATAGATAGATAGATAGATAGATAGATAGATAGATAGATAGATAGATAGATAGATAGATAGATAGATAGATAGATAGATAGATAGATAGATAGATAGATAGATAGATAGATAGATAGATAGATAGATAGATAGATAGATAGATAGATAGATAGATAGATAGATAGATAGATAGATAGATAGATAGATAGATAGATAGATAGATAGATAGATAGATAGATAGATAGATAGATAGATAGATATATATATATATATATATATATATATATATATATATATATATATATATATATATATATATATATATATATATATATATATATATATATATATATATATATATATATATATATATATATATATATATATATATATATATATATATATATATATATATATATATATATATATATATATATATATATATATATATATATATATATATATATATATATATATATATATATATATATATATATATATATATATATATATATATATATATATATATATATATATATATATATATATATATATATATATATATATATATATATATATATATATATATATATATATATATATATATATATATATATATGTTTGGCTTTGCTCCTGAACTCTTCAGGGACCTCATGAACCCACATGCACTCGAGTCCCATTTCTCATTATTTATGCCTGCTTTCCGCCATATTGATTTCTTAAGACATTTTGGTAATGTTTACATTTTCTTCATCGATTGGCAACTCTAATTTCAACCCACTTAGAGTTATTGCAATAGAAAACTAGAAAAATCCAGTTTCACCAAGTTTACTGACTTTCAACTATGCACTCATTAATACAAAAATGTGAATATCTAAATGCATTATCTTGAAGATCATATTGTTTGGGCGTAGCAGAGTTGAATTTCATGAGAATTGCTTTGCTTTTAGCTTGACGGCATTATTTACCGCTCACCCTAAAGGCCTAAAATGTAGCAAAATTCTTATAACAGTCATCGTTTAGAAGGCCATAACTTTTAAACTGTTGTAGCTACAAATCTAAAACTAGCTTTTTTGATCTCTCCAAACATGAGGCAATCAATGTTCAAATTATAAAAATAATCTGAAATATGACAGCAACCAATTGAATTCAAATTGGGTCATTTCTCTTGGAATGACCCTTTCAGAATTTTATCAGGCAATTTCACTATAATATGTTCAAACAGAAAGTCACTACAATTGTGGATAGGCCTATGCTTTGTTGACGGTACATTATGAGGCCTTCTCTACTAGGAACCCTACTTATATGTGAGACAACTTACTAATATTACCATTTTTGATATCTGAATCTTGAAATGAAAAAAAAAACTGTTGCAACTTAATTAGTACTTATAGCTTATACTTACTCCCCATCGGTTCCTTGCTGTTTGTAGAACTCTTCTACCGTCATTACTGGTAGACCCGGATAACCAGCGCCGAACACCTTCTTCTGAATATTATTAGCCGTTATAATAATGGGTGTTAGCGGCTTACGAGGTCGGACATTCTTGTGAGGCTTCTCGGGCACCTCTTCAGCTTGAGCGGCGGCGCGGTGCTCGATCAGTGGCTTCTCCGAGTACAAATAGTCCAGCTCATCGATCGCTTGGCTGGCAAACGACTTGATTAAAGTCAAGTAGTAACTTCGCTTGATATCTTCGTCAAACTGAAGAATACTCATATCATTCTCCAACTGCCCCAACTGCATCTCCATTTGCTTTTGCTCCTTGAAACGCTTTATCTTGACATTACGTTGGCAAGCCATTTTGGAAAGATTGAATGACTGGACCAACGATCCAGCATCTCCCACAGGCACGGCTACCGATTCGTCCGGTTCGGGGACATCAAAGTCGATAATACCGTAGCATTTGCAGCGGTTCAAGAAGTCTTTAAAATATACTTCGGCTGTATTAACGACTTCCAGCCGATTAGGTATGCAAAGCTTCAAGGTTAACGTACCAAGTAAAGCAGGCAGGAGGAAAAACTTGATTTCTCCAGTTCCTACTTCGTCGACGGTTTCATTTGAGCTAAACATGCCTGCTACGGACACAAGCCGGGTAGTTTCCTCGAGTAGTGTCATGGACTTCTTTACTTGGCACTGAAAGTAGATATAATACACATTCAAATAAAATAATCAAGTAATGGTTTTCTTTAAATACAGGCAATGTATGTCAACAAACATTCAATGAATAATTTGGCAAATTTGAACAATTGATTTTGTTGAAGTCTTAACGACGCACTGTCATGATTACTAAAATCTATTGGTGATGACAGAATGATGAATGTAATGATGAGATCAAGGTTTCTTAGATAATGGGTTGAGTGGTAAAATGATCTTATAGGTGAAGTGGTAAGATGGTTTTAATGTCTTGACCAGCAATTGAAATTTAATATGATCTTCTGATAAGTATCCTTCATGGTGAATAGAATTGCGAATCAACAGATTCAAGCGAAATAAAATTGGATAACATTTGCTGTATTTCACACACAAATTGGTAGCTATTTGATTTTGATTTTAGACAGTTGGGGCACCAGAGATCTGCAGCAAGATTCAATAATATTGATATACGATATTCTTATCCCTACATATAGTGATGATCAGTGTTATTGGGAACATACAAACAGCGTACATTTTCAGTGTCAACGTAACATATATAATAATAATAATAATAATATATAGTAATCTTTTATTCACTTTACAAAAAAGAGCGTTGAGATACTTGGCCAATGCTAGTTTTGACCCTACATCTGACGTATTCTATAAAGATTCTTGTAAGCCTCTTTTCAAGAGATTCAATATTTTGACTCTCCCATGTTTGTATATTTTAAATGTAATCATGTATGTAGTGGAAAATAGTTTTTATCTAAATGACATCAATGAAGTAAAATATGATCATCCGCACGAGACTAGAAATACGTTCAGAATTAAAACTCATAGACTCGAAATGTATAAAAAGGGTCCCATCTTTGCAGGCATACAGATGTTTAATAACCTTCCTACTTTCATCAAAGAGGCTGCCAACGTTGATATTAAAATTTTCAAACATGTTCTTAAATCCTACTTATTAGGCAAATGTTTTTATGAAATTAATGAATATTTGATGGATGGAACCATTGGTTAATATATGTGACTCTCCTTCTAAAATCATTCTCTTATGTCAATTTATTCATTTTGTGTGTTATGCTTTTTAATGTCTGTCCATTGTATTCTTTCATTCTTTTCGACTGTTGAATTTTGTTATTTTATGTTATTTTATGATATTTTGGTTATATTGATTATATACCGATAATATGACGTACCAATATCATGTAATTATGATCAAGCATGGAATAAAAGAATTATTATTATTATTATTATTATTATTATTATTATATCAACGATCATATTGGCTTTCCATCTGAACATATTGTAGTGAAACTGCTTTACACCATTCAGAGAAGTATCTTCTAAAATACTGTTGAATCATAATAAACATTCTCAATATATTATGGGGTATTTGTATGTAACGCTATGCATGAGGTGAAAATCGCTGACAAAAATATCAAGTGTTACTGTTACATACAAGTTATGTTTCCACCTTAGTTATTATACAATTTGACTCATTAGCATTTTCAACAAAATTGCCAGCATCGTGTGATGTATTTGTTAATTTTGTATCTTGTACCGGTACTGTTGAGGTTTTATGATCATTTATATCTGTGAAATCACCCTAGCGGGAACTTTTTAACTACTGAAGGCTGAGGACACCTAACCAAGCTGACGGAGGTTTTGAGATGGACTTAGAGGTAGAGCTCAAATTATCGGTTATGTTACAGTGACTCCTGCGAGAGCTTAGCGCACGTTTGACAGCAGGAGTAAGGAGCCTGTCATTTGCAAACACCAGTGTGAAGTTCTTGTTAGAATCCCTGGTGGTTACCTTCAAACTGGATGCTGGGAAAGTTAGATACCGGTACACAAATGGGTTATGGGGTACCAGTATGTTGATACAGTTTGAATGAATGTCAACAGTGAGTAGCATATTTTGGAATCTGGTTTGGTAAACACTTAAACAAAGGTTGAAGGACAACAAACAAATTGAGGCAGAATATTGATCTCCTAATGTGCAAAGGGTTTCCAGGGCGCTTACCGCGACTGCCACTTAAGCCCCCGCCTAAGAAGCCCGCCCATGCTAAAATGATCGACGAGCTTGTTAGGCAGGGGCTTAAGTGGCGGTCGCGGTAAGCGCCCTGGGCTCACAGAATATAATTATTTTGTGAATTTATAGTAAGCCTAGGGGAGGTTCGGATAATAAAGAACAAATTTGTATGAAACTAAGCATTTCATTTTTCAGCTAGAAACTTGTGAACTATATTAAGGGTAGCAAAGCTTAAACGTTTACTTTGAAACATTGGCTATCTATGTATACTAATACTTTATTACGTAGGGCCTAGGCCTACACGTGTATTTATATAATTAATTTTTGAAAAAACAAGATTCTGTTCCTTGCTGTCCCATATTTTGGGGTAATGAGGAACAAGTTGCATAATATATAGAGAAGAGTGAAATAGAATATTTGGAGTAGGCCTAAAAAGTAGAAACAGGTTTTAGGCAAATGCACATAACAAAATAAAACATTTACAAAAGGCCGATCCTATTCCCACAAACGTTCGTGTGGGTCGAGCCTGCAGCAACCAAAACTATTATTCCCATGAATTGCATGTGCTGACAAGACTTACACATACTATTCGTTACACTGACCAACGTTCGGGTCGCGGCAGTGGCCGACCTGCGCAGCCACTTCTATAACCACAAACGGGCTCACGAATCTACATTTCCCGGATGCACATAATTCATTTGACCGTATATAAAGGACTCTGGCAGTGTGATATCACTAACTAACGTAAAGTTGAAACGAGATGAACAATCCGTTTTTAAAGCGGAAGAGGGCCAGCGAGGTGAGACATCAATTGTCAATACAGGGGGAAGCAAATATTGAAAGATTAACTAGGCCTAGATCATTTCACATATATATATCTCAGACCCAGATAACCAATTAAATTGGGCCAGGCGGTGTTTCCACCAGTTTTTCTAGGGCAGACTTCTCATATCAATCGGTTCCTGCCAGTTCCGACTTCTTCCTCCTCTTCTTCACTACTGCTAGGCCTATCCTCTATTTCTTCTTCTCTTCCTACGAGTTCACTCCATCGTTCTCTATTCTCCCACCATCTCTTGTCTTCCACTTCTTCCCATTTTTCTCCTCGGTTGACTACCCCGAACTTGACTCCCTCCTGCCACCTTTCTCTTGGTCTTCCAACTCTTCTCTTAGCTCCATTGTTTTCTGCTATCTCAACATTGCTCTCGGTATCATCTCCTTTTCCATTCTCCGCATATGCCCGTACCACCTAAGTCTCTCCCTTTCCAATTTAAATGATAACCTTTCCACTTCCACTTCCGTCCTTATATTACTGCTTTTCTTCTTCTCCAACTTTGACACTCCTGCTACGCTCCTTACAAACTTCATTTCTGCTGCCTCCATTTTCTTTTGTTCTCTCCAGTTGATTGACCATGTAACTGCTCCATATGTCAAGATAGGCAGGTAGTACCCATTATAAATGAGTATCATTCCCACTCCTTGGAAAATCTTGGTTCCAAATCAGCTTCCTTACTTTTTGAAATAGCCCGTCCGCCTTAGCTATTCTCTTATTCACTTCTAGCTCTACTTTTGCCGTATTACTGACAATACTTCCCGAGTATGAGAACTCTTCTACTTCTTCCAGTTCTTGACCTTGCAGCTGTACTTTTTCTTCAATCTTTCTCTTCTCTCTGCTCATCACCATTGTTTTGCTCTTTTCCACGCTAATTCTCATCCCAAACTCCTCCGTCATTTCTTCCCATCTTTCTACTTTCTCTTGCACCTCGTCTCTACTGTCTCCCCATAACAAGATATCATCAGCATATATCATTGTCTTTTATATCATTGTCACATAACACAAATAATTTTGTTTCCAAGGTCTAATATAAAAGAATAATCCATCCCATTACTCCATACTCAAGACACCATTTAACCCTTGGGTGCCGGTACTTTCAACATATGGGAGTTGTTGTTTTTATTGCGAGCCACCTAAATATATCTAATCTAACCAAATCAACTGAATCTAAAGCTGACAGTTATACCAGATAGCAATTATATGTGGGAATATATATACAGCCACTACAAATTTAAATAATTTCTCCATTTTTAAAAATATTCCCAAGTGGGGATGGAACTCTCGACCATGAGAACGACAGACCAGCAGGCTAACTGCCAAGCTATGGGAGCTGTGGCCATTTATGTAGTTATTTCAAGTACAATATTTTATTTCCATCATGAACTTTCTCGTATCAAGTGCATTACATTTGAATAAGATCGATATTAGCAATTAAACACAATAATAAATACCGGTAATCAATGATCAAGTATTTCATATGAACTAGCATATAATTAATAAAGGATCTTATTTCGTTTTGATCGTTCTCACTACGCTCACGAATATCGCATTCCCGAGTCCGATGCCCTCTCTGGGTGATCAAATGAACTACATGCTACCCGGAAGTGTACGGTAATTCGTGAGCTCATTCATAGGAATAGACGTGGCCGCGACGGTTGGCTGTTTCTGCGACCCAAACGACAGTACATGGGAATAGTACGTTCATGGGTCGTGGGAGTAGACACTACGTACACAAAATCTTTCAAACTGATTAATTAATTGCACATTTAAAATTAAACTTCATCTTGTAACTTGAAACTAGAAGATTTTTCATCAAACCCAAAACTTGTACTATTCATTATTATTAATTCCATCATAGAGTAGGCCCTAATTGAAATATAGTGAGAAGAAAGAATGTACTGAATTAAATTGTCCTATACTCTTCTGGATTACGCATTTCACTGAATTTTTAATCCTTTTATAATCATGGGGGAAAATTGGAAACAAGGCTTATTTGTACAATTCACTATTGATACTACCGGTATGAATGATTTAAAATAGATGACAAAATTCTCATATTTTCTTTTATATTTCAGTGATGACAAAAATATTTGACAAAATAATTGACAAGAGGCTCATGAATTTAGTATAAATGAATTCACTTTCAACTGATGTACAATATAGTTTTACTATCAAGTCGAGTACTGATGCAGCTGTCTATAATGTAATAAATAAATTACAAATGCATTCAGATACAAGTCATAACAGTAAGGCAGGGCTATTGTTTATTGATCCAAGCAAAGCCTTTGACTCAATTAAAATAAGTAATTCAACTTCAATATTAAGCCAAATGGGGATGAAAGGTAAATATTATGATCTGTTAAATTTTTATTTAAGTGGAAGAAAGCAGTCAGTACAAATTGGAAATTTTGATGATGTCATTCTTTTTTGCGTTGTGTAGTGGCATGTATGTGTAGTTGTATGTCATCAAACCTTAGAAACGCCAGCTAAAGGGACTGGTCGACGCCTGCCTTGGCGGGCTTAGGTAGGTGACTAATTACCGTAGGTACTTTCAATTCGGTGGTGTATATTGGGTCGACGGGAAACCCGAGCGTTAGTAGGACTGGTCAATCGTCGAAGGCAAAAAGCCTACCTGAGGGTAGTTTGACTCACGACTTGGGTTTGTTGACAACTAATTAACCGGAAATAGCAGTTGATTACAATCACTCGTAATATAAAAACAACTTCAACAAGTACAAAAGAACTTTCAAAGGTATGCAAATTCGTTCTTAAGTTCCACAAAAACAGTAACGAAGTTCCTGACCAAGTTCCTTGTTATCAAAAGGAACTAGTTCCTTTAAAAGTTCCTGAAAAAGGAACGCGTTCCGTTCGTTACATTTACCTTCATCAAAAATATGCATCGGATGGGGACGTTATCAACTGTACTACAAACAAACTCATCTACAGACCCACCAAACTACAAAAAAACTCATCTACGGACAAACTGTACTAAAGTTTCAATTCTTGAGCAACCTGTACAGAGAAGAAAGTGGGGTACAAAGGCTCCTCCCCTCATGCATAGACACCTCTCATCATAGAATAATACATGTCGTAGAGATGATTTTTAGATGAGTTCGTGTGTAGATGAGTTTTTCTGCAGTACAGTTTGTTCGTAGATGAGTTTTTCTGTAGTACAGTTTGTTCGTAGATGAGTTTGTGTAGATGAGTTTTTCTGTAGTACAGTTTGTTCGTAGATGAGTTTGTGTGCAGATGAGTATTGTATACATCAAGTTTTTCGTCAGTTAAAATAATTATTTTTGGTAAAAACTATTGCTTATTGCCCCCAAATAACCTAGCTGTTGAAGGGGTTGTTCATCAAACAATAATTAATTATTGCTTGTTGTGAAATATTTAGACAAAACTAGTAATACTAATTTTGTGAATGACTTAGATATATATCAATGTCTAAGCGTAATTTGTTTGAATATTATTCGCAAGCAATATGATAAAATAAAAGGTTCATAGATATAATTTCATAGTTCCATATTAATTTATAACATTAATTCATTAATACATGCATAACTATATGTTTTATTTTGTATACAAATGTTTGCAAATGACAGATTGGATGAATATCAAGATATTTCACTACCGGTAATTCAAAATACAAATTTAACCATTTTTTTCATTAATGTTTCAAATAATGCAGTAATACATCATTAAATTGAGCTACAGCCTTGTAGGTGATTATTGTACACGAAAAAAAAAAATTATGTACGGTATTCTGACAGCTGGTCACAGCACAATAGAGACCTGTTCGAGCAATCCTGCACTCGATTTTCTGTCTGATAGTTGATTCAGTAGTGGGGGTTGCTTCTAGGGAAAATATCTTCCTACCTGGGTGATTTTTATATTAGTTTGTGTGTAGATGAGTTTTTCTGTAGTACAGTTTGTTCGTAGATGAGTTTGTGTAGATGAGTTTTTTGTAGTACAGTTTGTGAGTTTGTGTGTAAACGAATTTGTCTGTAGTACAGTTTGTTTCGTAGATGATTCCTTCTCTGTACAGGTTGCTCAAGAATTGAAACTTTAGTACAGTTTGTTTGTAGTACAGTTTGTCCATAGATGAGCTCTTTTGTGGTACAGTTTGTTTGTAGATGAGCTTGTTTGAAGTACAGTTGACCCATCCCCATCTCATGCCTAATCAATTGATAATCACGTTTATTTCCGTGTTGTAATCATGTACATTCTCGTTCAATAATACATTATTTTTTTCATCCCGTACAAATATAATAACGTTGTGAATATATAAACAAGTGTGAATCTTTTGAGTTTTTTAAAAGACTGATGCACAATGAGCATCAGCCCTGTCCCTTCCAACATATCTTATTGCTCTATTCTGCAATTCGAATAAACAACATGCACAACTTGATTGTCCCCATGGGGCGCATTCCTGTACGATTTAATCCGGTTTTAGTGATATTGGTACTAACTTGGTATTCCTAAAAAGATAGACCCGGAAATAATACCAGAAAAGCAGGATTAACTTAAACCTGCGAAAGAGCGGGTTTAGCGTGTTTTAAGATCCACTTCAAGATTTCAAATATTAATTTAAATATCTAATATAGTGAATATCGTTACGGGAATGCAATTTCTAGAATAAGAACTGAAGGCAACGGAATGTGAATGTTTTGAAATAATTTTACCATCAGTTTTATTATTAATAATTCATTTGCCAGAATTCTTTTCGAAGCTTGTATACTCATGTTGTTCTGAGAGCAGAAATTCACATCGGCAGATCGGTTGCATCGTTAGCGCGGCTGCACTCAGAGTAAGACGGACGGGGTTCGATTTCACTTGAGTCAACTTTTTGTTTTTCATTTAATTTCATTGAAAATTGTGCTTTAGGCTGAGATTTGATTTAGTTCAAGTTTCGTTGAAATTGGATGATATTTAGGTACATTTTAGCTGATTTGTAGCAACATTTGTCAAAAAAATGTTATACCGACGTACTAACATAAACCTACTATAAAACTCGTACAGGAATACGAAGCTAAACCTCTCTAAAACCGGTATTAACACGGTATTAACTTAGACTAGGATTATCTAGATAAAACTAATTGTACAGGAATGCACCCCCAGAAGATTATACCATATTGCAGGTGATTGAGGTGAGTAGTATACACATATTACTGTTGAGCGACTACATATTTGGCTAACCATACTTAACTAGTGATTTGGTGAAAATGTTCAATTTTTTTCAAAAATCAAATGTTTGTTTGGCATATAAGTTGTCACAGAAGAAACTAGAGTTTGAATTCACTCTCAGTGATACTAAAACAATTTGCTGAACCACCACATTGAAAGTAGACATACCAGTATAACAGTGAATTTGCTAACAAAATTGCCAAGGCCCTAAATGAGTCGAGACTACATAAAATAATAACTGGCTTTTTGAAGTTTTTGAACGTTGATAGATTCTCACCAAATGTGTAGACTTCTCGGCAATCACCTGCAGTTGTGGTCAGTACTTATTTGTACTGTCCTATTTGAAAAGTCATTTGAAAATGACCTACTGGTAATTGAAAAGTAAATGAGTAAAGATGTTGAAAATGTTTGATGTTCACATTGAAAGAAATCCAATGATTTTTTTTTTTGCAAAATCATTTTAAAAAAATCAATGGAATGAATTATATGAATTCATTCAATTAATTCAATTTCATTAGATCCAGACATTTTTTTTCAATGAATTGGAAATTTTCTGAAAATTTCAAGAAATTTGCATTGAAAATCTTTTGAAACATTTCAAAATTTTATTTTCAAATTTTCAGAAAATTAGGCCTTTACCGTATCAATTCATTGAAAATTTTCAACAAGCCATAACTACCCCTAACTACCGTAAGTAACAACCAGAGGCCAACTTACTTGCCTAATTTGTTTGGAGCACCTAGGCCTAATGTTGATGCCTAAACCTTCAAAGGTTCCTAGGTACAAAGGTTATGTAGGCCCAGGGGCCTACATTTGGTCAACTAACAGCCAAGTCAAGTTCTTTTCTGCCCAGAGTCAGACCAACGGCCACCGCCGATCGGTTGTAAGTTCATGTGCAGGTTTGTGCAAGTTAGTGCAGACAAACGAACACAACTGTTATTGAATAAAAACAGAGTTCCTCTTTACCCCCCCCCCCCCCCCCCCCAGGACGGTAATTTGAGGCAATCAGGAACTGCCCATCTAGGAGCATATGAAGAGTATAATTTCAAATACCGGTACCCTAGTGACAGTCGCTGTTCCTGATAGCCCCAATTCTGTTTCACTTCCTCTAAATTCCATGTCGATCTGTTTTAGGGAATTGCCACCGTGCAAACGTGCACAATTGCAGTGAACAAACCAAATATCAAATTAGGTCATAGTTTTTTACGTTTCTAGAGTAAGGTTTTGTGTAAAACAGACATCAAATGTGTTATGTTATATACCTAGTTCAAACCTTATTCTACTCAATTCTTTCGAAGTGGCTATAGACACGAGTTCTCGTGACACGAGACTCGTGGATGCAGGCATATGAAAATCTATAGACACGAGTATTTTGCTCGTGGATGCTAGCACTGAAAAGTCCATGGCCACGAGAATGATCTGGCAACATGGCCAAGAACAAGCAACATAATACTCGTGGATCCAGCTACTTGGAAAACTATAGCCACGATTTAATGCGCGGTAGATCGGCGCGGTAGAACAAGAACGATGGAAAACTGACACGATTTAATGCGCTGTTGACCGGCGCCAATCCACGAAATCCACGAGCTAAATACTCGTGTCTATCTAATCTGAATAACCTAATCGACCAAACTTATCCTTAACTTCTCACATTATTCATGAATCAAGTTCATCTTCACTTAAGAACTCGTGTCTATTATTCTCGTGCACTTGGCATCACTCATGAACTCCAATCCACGAAATCCACGAGCAAAATACTCGTGTCCATAGATTTTCATGTGCAGGGATCCACGAGTATTGGATTCACGATTATTCTCGTGTCGTGTAAAATACTCGTGTCTATAGATTTTCATGTGCAAGCATCCACGAGTATTCACGATTATTCTCGTGTCGCGTAAAGTGCGACGTTGCCGGCTTGCCGATACTCGTGGCTATAGTATTTTGTGCATCTCTATCCACGATACTCGTGTTGCGGAACTCGTGTCTATAGCTGTTTTGTACGTAGGAGTCACGAGTAAATCGTGTCTATAGAAATTGATACAGTAGGAGACACGAGAAAATCGTGTCTATAGTTTGCGGTGTTCTTGGATTCACGAGTCTCGTGTCTATAGGTGCTGCCCAATTCTTTAGCCATGGCCACATCAGTAGGCCTTCCAACAGATATTTGTTGAGACGCAGCCTAGGAGGTAGGATAATTTCTGTCGTTAGGCCTAGGAATTTGAATCGAGGTGGTCAAATAATTTCTAAAATATTGATGTAGGCCTATCGGTGTACTGTAACACAATATAATTTCTGAAAATTTACATCAATTTCAAGGGTCAAGAAATGGAAATTATTTTGCAAATAAGGTAGACTTCACATTCGTAGCCAAAGGCATTGCCCATTGGGTTTATAGACTATAAACTCAATGGCAGAGGTCTCGGCCTAGCCTAGGCACTGAGTAGGCCTATATAATTACAAGTTTGACCTATAGCCTAGGTCATGTCTAAGCCCACGCCAAGGTCTAGAAACATAGCCTAGGCATTGAGTTTATAGTATAACACTATAAGCCCCTATTCAAAGTTATTTCAATTGTTACATAGAGCAATAACAAGAAATTTCAAATACTGATGAGATTACCTGGACCTACCATCGTTTAGGCCTTACAAGCAATTAATATCCAAGTAATGTATCTACTAGTTAACAGAAAGTGTCACCCCATCATCCAAGGGACACAATAGCGTAGGCTTACAATATTACAGTACAGGTAACGGCCTACCTTGGCCCAGAGATCAGTGCTTGGGCCAGAGTTCCGAGTCCAGCCATGAGTTCACAGTTTGGTGAACCACCGGTAGAGAGGTAAGCCTAGTGCCAACTCTTTATACACCATCAATGGACAACCCTATGGAATAAACATTAATATTCAAATGTACCTGCATACTGTAGCTATTTGTCGCTTCATAGCTCTTTGTTAGGTCGTTAAATAACTTCAAACCTTCATCAAATATCTCCGAAACATTCTTCGCGCTACCGCCAGCATCCGCAGAGACCGCCATATTTGAATTCTGACACAGATGGATAAGTAAACATGCGCGACACATTGCGCAAACCAAATAAAAGGGAACATTCAGTAAGAAAACGCAATACACGATGTGTTTGATGTGTGAAAATGTTTAAAAAATTTCAAGTTTCTTTTACTCAAACTACAAACTTCAAAGTGATTGAAACACCACCACAATTTTCCATGTTTGAAACTTTTTTAAAAACTTTAACCTAGTTGTTTGTATACTGTTGGGAATATATATTTTTAAATTCAATCCTTTTCTCAAAGATAGATACAGAATGATACCTGTAAAAATTAGTCAGTTCGAAATCATATCAGAACTGAATATTGAAGTTTCACTTTAATCAGTTTAACTATTGGATCGGTGTTGGTTAAGTTCCTCAAAAAAAGGAACTAGTTAAAGTTACAGTTCTTCGAAGAAAAAAGGAACTGAAAAGTTCCCGAAAAGTCAAGTTCCTTTAAAGTTCCTTTGAAAGTTACCGAAGCAATTTTTTTCGTGTGATTAGACGAGCTTTAGCGAGGATTCAATTTGACATACTGAAAAAAATTGGTGTTTGTTTTTATGTCTTTTTTGTTTTTTTGTCAGTTCTCCACAGGTCAAACGGCTACAGCTATCAACTTCAAGCTTTTTTTATTATGGTTCCTCATCTAGCTTAGATCTGTATAGTTTTGTGGCATTATCGGGTGGTAACTTTTATTTTTATGAATTTTAGAAATTTCAAAAATACCCATTAGAATAACATGGGGGAAAAAAATAAAAATATTTTTATTTTCAAAAAAAATGAAATTTTGTGTGAAGATGAATTACATCTTGATACACATTTCTGAAAATTTTCAGCTTGATCGGGTCAGCCATTTCGAAAAAAAACATGAAATGTGTTAAATTGGTACCACTCGAAGCAGTTTATACCCATTTCAATTGGCAAATTAAGGCAGTAGTTTGGCAAAGAAGTCGACATACTATATCTTTCGGCTTGTCTAACAACGCGTATATAGCGTTTTCCTAGTTTAGGAGTATTTTCATGGGCGTTGGAAAAAATATGGATATTTTTGTTCTCTCATCAATAAAGTGATAATGCCAGTGATTTTCATATAGATATTCGTCAGTTTACCATAAATAATTCATATATATATCTCAAACCCAGATAACCAATTAAATTGGGCCAGGGGGTGTTTCCACCAGTTTTTCTAGGGCAGACTCTTCATATCAATCGGTTCCTGCCAGTTCCGACTTCTTCCTCCTCTTCTTCACTACTGCTAGGCCTATCCTCTATTTCTTCTTCTCTTCCTACGAGTTCACTCCATCGTTCTCTATTCTCCCACCATCTCTCGTCTTCCACTTCTTCCCATTTTTCTCCTCGGTTGACTACCCCGAACTTGACTCCCTCCTGCCACCTTTCTCTTGGTCTTCCAACTCTTCTCTTAGCTCCATTGTTTTCTGCTATCTCAACATTGCTCTCGGTATTATCTCCTTTTCCATTCTCCGCATATGCCCGTACCACCTAAGTCTCTCCCTTTCCAATTTAAATGATAACCTTTCCACTCCCACTTCCTTCCTTATATATTACTGCTTTTCTTCTTCTCCAACTTTGACACTCCTGCTACGCTCCTTACAAACTTCATTTCTGCTGCCTCCATTTTCTTTTGTTCTCTCCAGTTGATTGACCATGTAACTGCTCCATATGTCAAGATAGGCAAGTAGTACCCATTATAAATGAGTATCTTCCCACTCCTTGGAAAATCTTGGTTCCAAATCAGCTTCCTTACTTTTTGAAATAGCCCATCCACCTTAGCTATTCTCTTATTCACTTCTAGCTCTACTTTTGCCATATTACTGATTACTTCCCAAGTATGAGAACTCTTCTACTTCTTCCAGTTCTTGACCTTGCAGCTGTACTTTTTCTTCAATCTTTCTCTTCTCTCTGCTCATCACCATTGTTTTGCTCTTTTCCACGCTAATTCTCATCCCAAACTCCTCTGTCATTTCTTCTCATCTTTCTACTTTCTGTTGCACCTCGTCTCTACTGTCTCCCCATAACAAGATATCATCAGCATATATCATTGTCTTTGACCCTGGGCCTTCCTTCTCTGGTTCAACTTTTCTGATCATCTCATCCATCACCATTACAAACAACATAGGTGATAGGACACTGCCCTGCCTAACTCCACTCCTTACCTCAAACCACTCCGTCCTGCCTCCATTTGTTTGCACTGAAGCCTTGCATTCTCGATATAAACTTTTCACACGATCTATCATCCCCACATGTATGCCCTTTGCCCTGAGACTCTCCCACACCCTTTCTCTAGGAAGATGGTCGTATGCTTTCTCCAAATCTAGAAAAGCCATGTACACTCTTCTTCCCTCCTCCCACCTTGTTTCTACCAGTTGCCTGACAGCAAATATCAAATCTACTGTTGATCGGCCTGTTCTGAACCCATAGTGCTCTTCTCTTAACATGGGTTCCACTAGCACTCGCATCCTTCTTTCAATAATTCGTTCATACAGCTTGGCTGCCTGGCTCATCAGCGTCACTCCTCTGTAATTCTTACTTCTTTTTCTGTCTCCTTTCTTGAATATTACTGTTACTACCCCTTTCACCCAATCTTCCGGCACTCTTTTCTGTTGCCATGCTGCCGCCATCACACGAAACACCCACTCCGCCCCCCACTGCCCTGCTGCCTTCATCATCTCTACCACGATCTCATCTGCTCCTGCTGCTTTACCATTCTTCATCTTTTTTATTGCCTGTGCTACCTCCTCTCTTGACACCATCTCCACACAGTCCTCTCCTTCCATCTCTGCTTCCTCCACTTCTTCTACCCGTGTATGTTTTGCATTCAATAGCTCTTTGAAATGTTCTTTCCACATTCTCTTCATTTCTCTGGGTTCTCAAATCAGTTTATTATTCTTATCATACATGATCTTCTGCTCCTCTTTGTCTCTCCTCTTTTCTTTCATAATTCCATACAACATTTTCTTATTTCCCTGCCCATCTTTCTCCAGCTTCTTGGCAAGCTCTACCATTGTCCTCTTTTTCTCCTTCTCAATTATGCTCCTAACCTCTCTCTTCCTCTCTAAGTACTTCAATACATTTCTTGCCGATCTATCTTTCTCCTTCATAGTCCAAGCTTCCTGTTTTTGTTTAACTGCACACCTCACCTCCTCGCTCCACCATGCCGTCTCCTTTGCCTTTCTCTTCCCACTTGACCTTCCACACACTTCGTTTGTTACTTGTACCATTACTTCTTTGAATTCTCTCCATTCTTCTTCTACGTCCCTTATTTCACCTTCTGGTACTCTCACCTTGATCAATTTTTGAAATTCCCTTTTCAAACTCACTTCTTGCAGTCTCCATATTTTCAATTTGGCTTGCTTTCTCCCTGCTTTTCTTCTGACCTGCTCTTTTTTCCACTCCTGTCCGCCTCTTATTGTAGCCACTATGAGTCGGTGGTCTCCATCCAATGCCACTGTTGGGTTCACAGCTGTGTCACTCACCCATCTTCTCAATTCCCTGCTTGCAATGATGTAGTCGATCACCGTTTTCTTTTCTCCATCCCAGCTGACTCGTGTTATCTTCTTCTCCGCTACTTTTTCGAACAGTGTGTTACATATGGTCAATTCATTTCTTACACACATTTCTATCAAATTAATTCCGTCTCGATCTCTACTCCCGTATCCAAACTTACCCAATACCCCTTCGTAGCCTTTTCACTCCTTTCCCACTTTCGCATTCAAGTCCCCTATAATTAGCACTCTTTCTGCCGTGGTGGTATTTTCCAGTTCTTTCAGGAAATTTTCCTTCTCTGCCATTGGTCTTCTCGTTTGAGGGGCAATTCATAATTGTACATAATTGTTTCATAATTGTAAATATAATATTATGGATTTTTTTCTTGCCATGATATACCTACCAGGTGAGAAAATATTTTCATGTCAATTTTCGAGAATTAGAAATGTAATGTATCAAAATGTATTACCATACTTCGATTGATTGTGCGTCAAAATCATGAAGGTTTCTTTTGAAATGATTTTTTTTGAAGCTTATAATTATGTTTCACCATTTCACCCATGTAATCAATAGACCTACATAATGGTTGGAAAATTATACATTAAATTATTAAATACCAGTTAGATGTAGGTGAATAAAACGACTACTGAGTGAAATTGAAAGAGTAAATAAAGAATTAATAATTCACTCATTCATTTGCTTACTTTAATGTGCTTTTGTGAGTTTTTTTTTTTTTTTAATAACATCGAAACTTGATACAAAGTCATTGTTTCCCAATCAAGGCAATGGATGAAAGATACGATTGTTTGGACGGGGCACCACAAGGGCGATCTTACCACCCCATTTTGATTAGATAAAATTAATGAACTTCAACACCAGATAAGTATCTGATAAGTATCTGGATCTACAACTATTCCAACAGCTATCTCTCAGAACTGGTAAAGAGATATGGGATTGTGATTGTATGAGTTCAACAAAATCTGTACCATATGTAGAAGAGGGGAGGGGGGCACTTGGATGTCTAAAGAAAATATTTGACAATTTTTACCTTTTGGTTTATATGTTTACAGGTATAGAGTTATTGGAAGTAGGTACCAAGATATGGAGAATTCGTTCGACTGATCAAGACTCGAACTCGATTGAGAATATTTTTTTCATGGATTGAGATTTCAAGTCTTGAAATACTTTCAGGTCTTGAACTATTTCGAGCGTGCAAGAGCGCAAGGATAAACTTGTCATCTTTTCATCATTTGGGAGATTGATATTGAAAATGCAGTGTCTGAAACTTTCGAACAAATTTCAAATCTAGATTTTTTTCATTCAATTTTACTGAGGAGTGTGTCCTAGTGGTAACACACTGAACCTACCGGTATTACTGTATACCGGTATACCGTATCTACGGGTATTATTTAATATTTGGTGATAACTTTGAAAAATAATGTGATATAAAATTAATTATCCAAAATACTGTCATGGGTATACAGCTGGAAAATGTGTTCATCCAGCTGCATGCTTGTGAAAATTATGCAATATCAGTTGAATAGTTTTTATTCATACCCCACTGAAGGTATTGAAAATATCTGTGTTTCTACAACATTGTATCATTGTTACTTTATAGTACCGGTACCTTCTTAAACTGATCATAAAAAAATGGTATTTTCTAAATCGCCTCCCATGTACTCTCAAGAATTCATGGATGACTTGTGAATGGAGACGGTTGTAAGCACGTTGTAAAGTAAGACGGTTGTAAAGTAAGTTTTATGACGTCGACATCGATGCACCTATCAGTTTCCCCAGCATGCACAGTAGACATTTCGCCATAAAATTGCTACCTTTAATATTTTTTTCCCCCAAGAAAAAAAAGGATTTAAAGTGTTTCCAAGGTGAAAGATTACTACCCGTAACCGCCATGATAAAACAATACTTTGATAGTAAAATAAACTAGCCCTAACTGACGCTGTTAGACAATGACCTCTCGAAATGAAACACTGAAGTGAAATAACTCTTTTGTGTTTACACAACTCTCCCATGAGCGTCTTGAAAATTATCTCTTTCTTATTGGCTATTGATGATGTCACCGGGTAGAGAGGGAGGTTTTCTCGGAATGTGTTCATTCACAGAAAACCCAGCTGCATGTTAACGAAGGATGGCGGTTCGATTGACCGTTTTCTCTGACCACTCACACTTACGCTGGAGGGGTTCGAGCCATCAACTCCGTGACTTGGGATAGAACGAAAAGAACGTAGGATGAGATAAGTGCATAACTAATCAATAGGGAAATACGCCAAATATGGGGAATAATGCAAACTTGGAATAATGAGTTGTCACTGGTCAGACAATGGGCGAGAGTGATGAGGAAGAATGTGTTTGTTTAAAAAATATGAGACAAGACAAACATTCTACCTGCTATCATACGAAAATGAGAAGATCTTTTCCTTTTTGTTATATGCGTACTTGAAGTACAGTTCGTTTGAAATGAACTTTGGAAGTAACGTGAATTTCGTTCCTCGTTACAACTGAAAAGGAACTGCATTACGTTAAAGTTCCTACTTTAAGACGGAACGCGTTTCCCATTGAAGTTTCCGAAAAAGGAACGCGTTCCTTTCGTTAACTTCAAACCCAACACTGCATTAGATATATTTGAAAGGCCGACAGAGAATATAATCAGATGATGTTTTTATTTTACTTGAGTGAACTTTTAACTCCCCTCAGCATGCATTACCAAAGAGGGAAAGGAAAGAGCATAATTTTATCGAGTATAGGCATAGCAAATGATTCAATTGGACAATTATGGCACTTGGCCCCATTTGTTCACAAAGCTTACACTGCAAAGGTCAGGCCATTCCTCTGGATCAAATGGAAATTTGGCTCATGTGTACACAAAAATTTGCTGACATATAATTGGTTTATGAATACTATACTCAGACATGGATGAAAGAAAAAATCTACTTCAAGACATGTCATGCATTGTTAAATTGACTCATCCCCACTCCTTCTCTGAAGACTTCTACCCCTTCACCCTGTACTCTGTAGTAACATGCTACAAGTAATAGGACTAGTCCATGTAGTAGAGAACATCCATAGGATTGCTGCAAGAAGGAAACTGGCAAGCGTTAGGTGACCAACCGTCGAGAATAGAAGTGGAGTATGCCGCCCTCGTGGCTTAGTCACAGTGGCGGATACAGGGGGGGGGGGGCAATCATCCTCCTCATGAATCGGAAGTGACGAAAAAAGTAGAGAGAAAGAAAGAAAATAGGAAGAGAGAAGGAAATAAATATTGTATATAAGGCTATGTATGGCACGATTTCATATTCTACATAATTGCATTGAAAATGAATTTGACTTGCTGTTTCAAAATGTCAGATCTAGTAGGCCTATGTGGTTGAGTTAGCAAGAATCAACCAACAACATTATCATGCTTTTACTACGATTTTTGTAAATGACGATGATAATAACAACGAGGCTAGTTTCTAGGGGCGGGCAAAGAGAGCGACTGCCTGGTGACCAAATTTAAGGGGTGCTATCGGCGCCCATTTGTGACTTTCTATCAGTAATCGCATTCTATTAAAACATAGTTTTAATTACATCAATGGATGTAGTAAATGTTCTCATATTCAAATATCACTGGTATAGAATGATGGATTAATCCAACGTTTTATTTGCTTGGAACAGCCATTTGGCAAACCGCCAAATTAGTCTTGTTGAAATCCATGTATTCCAGGAATTTCGTTTAGTTCCTGAAACCTGTAAAATCGTACTCAAGAGAAATAATTTTTTTTAAATTTCCCAACTGGCACAGTAGCTGAGTGGTTAGTGCACTTGCTTCGTGTGACCTGGGAGGTGGAGGGGCATATCGGACCCGGTTCGATCCCCGCCACCGCCCATCTTTACAGGGGTTTTTCGTGGTTTCCATCTGTAGTCTAGGTTAATGCCGGGATGGTTCCCACAATATAGGCCACGACCACTTCCTTCCCACTATCCTTCCCATTACCCTTAAAAAAAACCTTCATCGCATCATCCCATCATCTCACTAATCATTCATCCGACGCCAATAGATCTCAGTCATCATTACAGTGCGTCGTTAAAACCAAATATAAGAAAAAAAAAAATTCCCTGCAGGGCATGGCTCCCTCCTTTCATTCACCTTTGATATGGACACTCAGTTTTGGGGGCGCACAGTTGGGTGCTTGCCCGGGGCGCTAAAATGACATGAAACAACTCTGCAGCTACAAATATTGGTTTGGGCATAATTTTTTATTTCATAATTAGAATTATTTGGGCATCTGAACCTTATCTGAAACAGGCTGAATCATAATAAAAATGGGTGTAATCTAAAAAAAATTCTCTGCATGGTCAGAAGAGGGCCTTCCCCCCTTGCCCCCCAGCGATTTCAGTCCGAGTACCATGTGGTAGAATCAAAAACCACAGATAATTACATTTTTTCGGTTCAAGTGATTTTCACTTGCACTCACATATTAGGGCTGTGCGAGCAGAGCTTTTTGAATTTGAGCGAGTTTGACTTATTTTCGAGCAAGACTCAAGCAAGCGAGCATAATTCAAGCGAGCAAATTTAATTCAGAATTAAATGGGAAAATAAGAGAAACAAAACTTTTTTACAGACACTTTATTTACAATACCGATCTATTAAACTGATGATAAAAAGATTTATCCTTCCACTTTCGCTTGCTCGAAATAGTTCCGAGACCTGAAAGAATTTTGAGACTCCAAATTTAAATGTGTGAAAAATTATTGTTCATTGAGTCCGAGTCTTGATCTCAACTAAATCTCAATCAAGAAATTCGAGACTCGCACAGCCCTATCACATGTATAATATGTGGGGTCCAAAAAAGTAACAAAGTACAATTTTCTAGAAAAAAACTAACATTTATTTGGTTCAATATCATAACAAATATATAAATTGCAATCATATGAAGTGTAGTACAGTACTCACTTCATAAGTCTCTTTATTCTGCCCACAGAAAGGCACATCATTTAATTATTCAGTACACAAACAACAAGACGTTTCAAAAAGCTTCTGAAAAACAAACACCTCTCAGTAAGTGTTACCCAAACATCAGCATCAAGTTCCACGTTGAGCAGAAAGGATAACGCTCCTTATTTCACAAGAGCGCTAAATAATTAAAAAAAATTAATATCGATTTCAATAAATGACTGTGCCAATTGTTCGGCTAAATATTCAAATTTCTCGATTTAAGACAAGAATCATCAGTAATAGGCCTACATTATTTACTAGACAAGTCGGTATTGTAGTTACTGCCTTGAACAACAGTTATAATATGATCGGTTACAGTTTAGAAGTTGGAGATACTGTTATGCCTAAAATACAGTTGGCTTCTAAAGAAGCCAAATTATTTCAGTTTCAAGCTTAATACATGTTTCACACTTGTGAATATGAGTTCACATGACAAACTTCAATTTTAAGATAAAAAAAAATACAAATTTTGATACAAATCGATTTTGATTTTAAGAATATAGGCCTACCTTACATTGCCTATCTCTATAGGCATTTTAACTCAAATAGTTTACATTTCAGGCGCTTTGCATTGTGTACAGTCTTCCATATTTTGATCAAACTCTTCTATTTGAAGTGTCATTTCGAAGAAATCAAATCTCTCGTGAATATTTCTGGACGCCAGTCTCAGAACGTCTTGGGGGACTACTCCGGAACCTGGAACAAATACATTATGATTAGTGATATAGCCTGTGGGTGCGAGTTCCCTACCAATATATGGGCTACAGCAATTCTATTCAACTCTATGTAATACATTGAATATTTATACTAGGTCTTTTCAATAATTTTGATGATTTTTTAAAATTTATGACGTACAACTAAATGTTCAGACAATATTACTGCTTAGTACCAGGCACTAGCTGAGTAACTAATGTACCGTATTACCAATACTTACTCATACTATTCTTATTCTTAGTTTTGTTCATTCTCAAAGAACCCAATATAGACATTAGAAATATCACTTTTTTATGAACGTTACATATGCGTTGTAATAAACATGATTAATCTTCTCTCAACAAGTAAAATTTACCAGAGAATATCCATGGAGATTTTACGAATGGACGAGTTCAGAAACTGACAGACCACTCTATTAAAGGGGTAGTAAAATATATGTCGGTAGGTCAGTCAGTTTATGTTACCGGTATGCCCAAGGCAGTCCCGTATTGTACACTGGTACTGAAAGGTAAGCAGTGTTGAGAAAGTAACTTTCAAAAGTAACGCATAACTTTTTAGATCATGATGATCATTAGATGATACCATTGATTTAGATCATTACGGTAGATCGTAATTAGATTGAAATTATCATTAGGTGAATCAGGTAGGCAGTGAGTTAGTAGATTCTAAATCAAGATGTGCAGTATAAGTAAAAGTCTGTTTCTGTCATTTTACACCTGTTAAATCCTATGCAATATAACATGGTCAACTGGTTTGACCAAGTGACAAAGAGACTTTTACTAATGCTTCAAGCTATACTTTCACCATTTTTTCCAGTACATTTCATATAAAATCTTGCTCATCTTACAATGCTGCATTTTCCTAATTATTATTGTCCTTTTGAATTGTTAGGCTGACGAAAGCCAATTCACAGCAAAGCTTCGAAAATAAATTTTAGCTTTTCAAAAATTCAATTTATTTGCCATGGACTGAACTTTCAAAAAGTTCCAATAAAAATGAACATACCCAATACTGCATACAGGACATATAAATCAAAATCACTCGTGATACGACATTCCGCTTTGAACTGGGTACTTACGTATGGCTAAATGAGCAGAGAGAGCTGTTTTGTTGAGACTCAATGCCCAAATCCTCAAGTTATGCACTTTAACCACACCGTCAATTTCTAAGAACGTGTTCATCACATCGGAAAAGTCGACCCCTTTCGGCATACCTGGAAATAAAAGAAATGGATGTGATCAAACTTACGGATGATGGAAAACTATAGGGCCTACACAGATGAATGGAAATATACAGTGTAGGCCTATTCGTACATGATTTGATGCACATCTGGAAGAATATATTTTTTTTACCAACACTGAAATATTTTTAGATATAATCAAGATTCCCAATTGGGGCCAAGAATGAATTATCAAGATCGATTAGAAGCAAGAATTATGAATACAAACATAAAACAAACAGACGAAAAACAATCAAAGCAATTGTGAGTGCGACCTACGGCTCTATTAGAATAGAACCGCAGTTATAAGCTTCTCGTTTACACATTTATTACATTTATAAGTTTTATTTTGTGATCCAACCTATATGCTCCACATGTTGAATAGTTTCATTATTATAATAAGTTTTTGACGTTAATACACTTTTTTAGTCTGGTCCCCTGAAAAACGTATAAATGAGGTTCCACTGTAGTCTGAAATGCATGAGCCGGGTCACCGCCAAGAGGTATTCTCTCAAGCTACCATAGACGAGCACACAGGGTACACACAAACGGACTGGGTCGTACCTAATGCATCACAAGGAGGGGCACACCGAATAGTCTATCCTAAACGATCCAACAATCATCATAGAAAAAAATCTCCTGCAACAACGTAATTCTAATGAACTTATAATATCACTTTTTATTCATTTAAATTGCAAACATTTTCATGGGGGGAAAGATTCCCCATCAACAGCTTGAAATAAAGGAGAAAGAAATCTGTTTGTTTTCAATATGGTATGTACGCAAGCAGCTAGGCTTACCTTCCATCAGAACCATCAAGGTGTCACGTAGGATGGCAAACGTTGTAACAAGCACCAAGGCAGAGAATAGGAACGTGCAGATTGGATCCACAATGCTCCATGTTGGCTGGAAAAAGATAGCTAGTTCTTCACGGCGGTAATATTGTACAGTAATGTAGACGTGCTCTCCTTGTGTTTGACGTCCAAGTAAAAATATCTCTACATGTTAAGGAGCATAGTCAGCTTGGGCGTGGGTTCGAGTCCTGCACAAGTCACAGGTTTTCGTAAATGTCCTTTCACCTTTCTGAACACTTCGTCATTTAATTATCACCTGCTCGTTATGTTTCGCTCTACTGATTGAGCTCCAGAAAATGGTGTCATTATCTCATGTAAGCCGCTCCAAAGCCGTCCTAACAAGGGTCTAATGGGTACAGCTCTAAAGTACGTTCAGCTTTGTTTAACATACTACATGCTTTGAGCAACAGGCAACACGTGATCAGCACACAAATCCGCTTACCGCTGAGCACTGTGACAGCACTAATCATTGATTCCAAATCGAGGTTTTGTATATCTACGAACAATTCTTTAAACTTCCACCAAATGTCTCCAACCAAACTTTATATTTTGTTGGACCCAAAATAACAATGATGAAAGCTGGCGTAATATCTCTTGCAGAGCGGTTTGTCTAAAGCGGTCAAAAAGTTAGGTCCAACAATTGAGATTCGCAAACAAAACTTCCTGTTGCTTTGAGGGCGACAGCACTTGTTGCAGGTAGAAAAGATGAGTAAAGTCCCTCTCTTAGAGCGCCTAGCAAGTGCTCACATAACACATATCAGCTCGTTCTTTGATTGATCGATGAACGTAGCCAGCTGCTCAAAGCAGAGGACGAAACGTACCTCGGGTGACACCAAACGGATTTTTTTTCCTTTATAGTGGGTTCATCAACACACTCTAATGATGACTAAGATCTATTGGCGTCGGATGAATGATTAATGAGATGAAGATTTTGTGGGTATGGGAAGGAGAGTGGGAAGGAAGCGGTTGTGGCCTATATTGTGGGAAGCTTCCAGGCATTAGCGAAGAATACAGAGGAAAACTACAAAAAAAACTGTATAGATGGATGGTGGCAGAGATAGAACCAAGGCTCGATAAGCCCCTCACTTCTAGGATCGCACGATGCGAGTGCATTAGCAATTGAGCTAAATGTGCCGGTCAAATGGTTCTTTTGTAGAGCTTCAAAATTTCTGTTACCTTGAAGTAAATGATTAGAGAAGCCACCAGCACACCCAGGCTCTGGATGAAGTCTCCTATGACGTGGATGTACGCGGCCCTCACGTTGATGTTGGTCTGCTTGCGGCCCGGCTGCTCCACGTCGTGATCACCGCCACCGCCGTGAGCGTGGTTATGGTTTGACGAACTGCTGCCCCCATGGGAATGTCCGTGTTGGTGCAGTGTCAGACCCATCCTGAGATGCCACAAAACATTACAAACGTCAAGTCTTGGTCAAGGCAGAAGATTCCTTGGGAGATCATAATTGAAACTTGAATATAAAAGTTGAAGCTACATTTTTAATTTTGTTCACATAAGCCTAGATAATTGATATAGTCAAAAAAATCCCCAAAGTCTTCCAAGAAGACTTGACTGTGGGATGCAAAAGGAATATTTCATCTGTAATTTTTTTCCTATATTGAATGAATGAATATTGGGGTTTTAAGGCACATCGACAACGAGGTCATTTAGCGCCTGTCAAAATAAGTTGTTGAACAAAAAGGTGAGTAGTGTTAAATGAAGGTGCAAGTGATTCATGCGATGAAGTCGAATGAAAATAACAGAATAGGCCTATAGGCCTAAATATAAAAATGTAAAAAATAGGAAATTGATTTAAAAATTTAAAATTTAAATGATAAAATGAGTGAGAACTGGAAACTATAAATAAGAAAATAACAAACATGATACTATCTTACAATTAGGGCTGTGCGAGTCTCGAAATTTTTGAGCGAGTTCGAGTCAAAAGATTTGGAAAGATTTTTTCACAGATCGAAATTTCGAGTCTCGAAATACTCTCGGGTCTCGAACTATTTCGAGCGAGCGTGCGAAAGTGGAAGGATAAATTTGTCATCTTTTTATCATTGAACAGATTGGTATTGAATATACAGTGTCTGAAACTCGCGAAAAAGTTTCGTTTCTTCATTTCTCCCTTTGATTTTGAATACGAACTTGCTGAATGATTACAACGTGCATCATCGTCTCATACTGTCACTGGCCTGACTCCGTGTGAGTGAATTCTGCTGAGTCGTAGTTACCACCAACGACCAGACACGCACACACATCTCTCTCTATCTCTTCCTCAGTTCCTCCCCCTCTCCCGAAAACACCCACACTCTGTTAAGGACAGATCGAAACGTCATCACGCGTATTGACATGCCACTCGGGACGGCCAAGCGCCAATAGCAAAAAGTTTGTGCGTCGTCGGAACCGGTCAGAATTAGCAAGTATACATGATCTCAACGGTTTCTATCGGCGAAGCTAGCTGATAAAGTAGTCCATCCGTAGCGAAGTCATCACGTAGTTTCGCCCGGTTTCTCTTGTACGCAATATGAAATTGGGCTAATTCTAACCGGTAAGTGATGATTTTCGTGGATAAGGACGAGTTTGGTTAAGGGGGAACTCAGGTGAAAATCCCATCTTTGTTAATATTGATTGTATCCACTTCAAATTTTGCACATAGATAACTATCATGCTAAAACTGCAAAAAAATGAAAAATAAAAACAGACAATGGACATGATTATTTGGTTTTTACGAATTTTTCAACAGTGAAATTTATTTTTCATTCTTCTCAAACAATTATTTTTTCATTTCAAATTTGTTCACGAAAATGTTGCTGGAGTACTGTTCAAGGGTTGGTTTATTGCCTTTTTTGATATTCCTGAAATATTTCAAGATATGATTTCATTTACGATGTTTTAAAAAAAATTAAATCCCATACAAAATATATTAGTATTCATTTTTTTATCTCCATTGTTAGATGAGATATCAGAAAAGTGATAGGTCCAACCCTGGATAAACTGAAAATAACCACTCACAAAAAAAATCAAGACAATTGACCAACTTTCATTGATGTGGCACAAAAAAACAAATTCTTGTTTTGTGAAAAAAAAATCTATTGCAGTACCGGTAAATGCCCTATCAAGATTGACAATGTAAATTTCTATATTGAAAATGAGCGGACGGCTCGATGCAGTGACACTAAATATGTTATTTCAGGTATGATAAGTGATATTTTTCAATATTTTAAAACATATGACTCGAATAAACATCCAAACCAATAATTCTCATCTTTATTGAAAAATTGATGGAAAAAAAAAAATTGTGAAGTGTGTAAGATGAGAATGAAATGAGTCTGAAATGGAAAAGATGAAAATGAATGAAAAAAAAACAGCTTGAAAAAATGAAAATATCACCAGAGTCCCCCCTTTAATCTGAATTTTTGTAAATCAAAATCATTTTTAGCGAACTCATCCATTTCGGATTACCGAGGGATTGAGCTCACTTGCTCGAACGAAGATTGCGCTCGAGCTCGCTAGAACTAAAATTTGTGCTCGAACTCGCTTAAACTAAAATAGTGCTCGAAACAGTGTTTCTCATTGGCTTTCGAGTGCCCAAACGGAACCAAGAACTTCCGCGCCACATGCACTGATTGAAGCAATTAAGTAAAGGGAAAAAAATTTGTTTGAAAAGGAAATAATGTTCATTTCGATTCTTGAAAATAATCATATTGATATCGTATCGCCGAAATTCAATCGATTGTCGTATCGTTTGAAAAAATATCGATCTATATCAATATATCGATTATTATTGGTAACCCTGATATATATATATATATATATATATATATATATATATATATATATATATATATATATATATATATATATATATATATATATATATATATATATATATATATATATATATATATATATATATATATATATATATATATATATATATATATATATATATATATATATATATATATATATATATATATATAAATATATATATATATATATATATATATATATATATATATATATATATATATATATATATATATATATATATATAATATATATATATATATATATATATATATATATATATATATATATATATATATATATATATATA
>OZ023327.1:30580436-30655699 GCA_964007535.1 Brachyptera risi
GTCTAATAGAGAGCATGGAAATTTGGAAAGTAATGTTTATCTTAGGAAATGCACTCGAACTATTTCGAACTAATCAATCTGAGAACAATCTCGTAGCAACTGAAGGGACGACATATTAGTTTGAATTACGGTTTAGCTGGAATTCTGATCTACCATATAGATCAACATTGAAATGGTGTACCTTCAGCTGGATACCGACTTCCAAGTTCGAAATATGTCAAACTTGGGATTACCCGAGTTTGAACTATTGAGGGTTTACTGTATTTTAGTTTCATCTTTCAAAATTATGATCATTCTGTACACCTATAACTATTTATTTAATCTCTAAATTAAATTTGATGAAATTATCACCTGCACTCTGACTACAAGCACTGTAATAGCAAACCAGTCGCCAACTCACACGAGGTTCACAAGAACACCGACGACGGACGTGATGAGCATGATGGTAGCGTCGATCTCAAAGTCCTTGTGGATGATCCGCTCGATGGCCATGTAGACCAGTATTCCTGTGACTACCCAGATCATCAGGACAGACGTGAGTGCTCCGATCACTTCCGCCCGGTACCAACCTAGACACAACATCAACATGAAGTGCCAACCACAACCTACCTCACAGTCAAGATGTGTTGAGCTTATTTGGTAGTTTCACTCGGCTGTCCATCTTGTTCTATTTCATGAGTATTATTCTTGAACGTAGTGATTGCTGCTCTACCTAGTGTTCAATATAAAACTATACTGCATGCCTACTGCGACCCTCAAATATTGGTATTTCAGATCACTGTTCCTTCAGCTGAGTCGGCGTTAACGTAATTTTGTGAATAAATTCCTTGAATCTCTACTAGGTTACTCACGATCTTTAGGTTCATAGATTTGGACGGTAAATTGATACATATTTCAAGCATCAGTGAGATGGAGAGTTGAACCACCATAGAGAGACCAGTAAACCAACCCAACTCTCAATACACCTTGCTCGCACAATGTAGCGTTGCCACGGATCAATAAGCAGGGCTTCAAGACGTTTAACGCCAATGTGAAAATACCTGCGACAATTTAGGAGGATTTGGAGGTGTTTTTGTGTTTTCATTTCGGGCAGGCTAAAAGTAGCTACAGTGAAACCTCAACAATTTTCAAAGGATCAAGTCAAATAAACCATCCATGCAGGCAAACAATCCATCCAGGAGAATTGAACATTGGTGGGAGTAGATTGGGACAAATGAATGATAGAAGCGGGAAAACGATGGAGCCTGTAACGACGCGTAGAAGTTTCACTGAACTGTCGCTACGTGAAAATCTATTCCTCTCACTCTCTAGCACTCGCCATCACACTTGACCCTACCTCGTTGTAAATAATTTGTAGGCTCTATGTTCATCACACAGCTGGGTAACGGTTTAGCCAAATTGTATCAGCTTGAAACGGTTCAAACATTTGACGTTTATCCCGATATCTTGAATCGTTCCAGTCTCAAATCAGTTTGGATATCGCAAAACGCCAGCCTTATTCACTTATTCACGCCACCTTATTGTTGGCATGAAGTTGCAGGCACGTCTGTCCAAACCATTTCAGCCTATTCATAGCACATTTCAGATGCGATTTGACTGCATAGCTACGCTTACACAAACTAATCTAACAGTTTCTATCTGTCTCATGCCTATCTCTGTCTCACTTCCTCCTCTCTATTCTCTCAGGCACAGATATTTCCCCATAGGAGCTTGTATGCATCCATGTTTGCGTTTGTCTCAGTGTTATGGTTATTGGTGGTAGACCAAGGACAACCCCAAAGTCAAACATAGCTCATGTTAGTGTTAAGGCTAATTAGCAATGCAACACAACACCAACATTAACATGTAACTCTTAACGCCTCACCTTTAATGATAACATAAAATCCAAACTGTCTATTCACAAAGCACACCAACATTAACTGATCAGTCTGGGTAATTCAGTTGGCCTGCCACTTGTCTCTCATTGTTCCGAAATTGAAGGTTTCTATTCGCTAATTCTCATGTTTCACAGTAACGTCAACATAAAAGCTTGGAGCTTGGAAGCTTCCATGTTCGCATTTATCATAGCGTTAGGATAAGTGGTGGTTGTGAATAGACCAAGGACAACCCACAAGAAGAACATATCTTGTGTTAGCATGTCAATGTTAGCATTGCATTGTGAATGGGGCTTTAGGCTTAGACCTCTGCTCTCTGGACCAAACAGTTTTAAGGCTCCCTTGGGTTTATACGGGCTCTCTCCTACAAGCAATGCTGCGATTTGATCCAAATAAACTACGTTTAGCTTACCAAAGCTCATCTTGCGTGTGGGCGGGCGACTGGCTACCCAAAGGGAGAATAGAGATATCATGAAGCTAGCGAAGTCAGTTAACAGGTGGGCTGCGTCCGTGGCAATAGCCAGGCTGGAAGACATGTAGCCCCCTGAAAGCACAACCACACACATCGTGCTTGTTATGACAACAAAGATATACACAACTATAATATCGGTCGGAAAAATGGCCTTTATTTACCTATCCAAAATTTAGTGATATCAAACAAAAGTTCTACAAATTTGGGAGCTATACTCTTCAACAAACTACCAGAGAAGTGGAAGAAGATGGATGTCCAAAGCCTCAAGATAATACTTGGATAAGAGCTCTTAGCAGTCAATACAGTTACGTATGTACATACCGTATTTACTCGCATTCAAACACATGTATGTTTAGAAATTTGAGAGCTCAAAACAGGGGTGCGAAATATACGTGGGTGCTACTTATACGCGCGCACAAGATCTCCAAAAATGAAAGTAAAATGCATCAATCCTCATCACAGTGAACGTGCTATTTTCAGTGTAAATGCTATATACTATTGTGTATGTTGCTCATCATTGCTGGATGATTACAACGCGCATCATCTCACAGTCAGTGGCTCTAGCACTGGACTGACTCAGAGGTCCGAGTGAGTTCTATTCTGCCGAGTCGTAGTAACCACCAGGCACGCACACGCGTTTCTCTCTCACTTCCTCCCCCTCTCCAGACACGTACACACTTTGTCAAGGACAGATCGAAACGTCAGACTCGGGACGGCCGAGCGCCAATAAAATCGCCTCCTACAGTGTTTAGTTTAGTCGAGCCCCCTCACAACGGTTTCTCACGTCTCGGCTAGCAACTAATGCAAGCCAATACCAAGGATTTCTCTCATAGGCATCCCGAACAGAGCGCTAAACATTTCAGTTGCGATGTATTTTTGACCTAGCAGACACTTCACAGCTAATTTATTGTTTGTTGCTTTTTGCAATTCATGCGTCGTAGAATTTGCATTTTTGATACTGTGGGGACTATTTTAATCGTCGTATTATCGCGATCGTTGTTATAATAAGCGTCGTACTATCAAAATAAAATAACATTGTGTCTTATGGGGATTGGCCGGGACTATCTCAAAACGATGTACTATTGAGATCGTTGTTCTATCGAGCGACATATTATTGAGGTACTTGGTTATTGAGGTTATTATTTGTACTGTACAGAGTTACCCTTCCCCCTCCATTAACGTATCAACTTGACAAACGGAAACATAATATCGATATCACTCAAGATATTGAAAATAATTTGCATTAATCACAACCTTTCCTTTTGAATGACTTGAACAAAGACATCAACCAACACATCAATTCAATATTGTTTTCTCTTAACACAGTCATGGTTCTTCAATTGAGGTTGAGGATGACCAAGAAACATACCTATAATTTCTCCAATCATGAATATAACACAGAGTATACTGGCAATGATCAGTTTCCTTCTTGCTATTTTATCAATTTGTACATCCCTGGTCCGATGGCAATGTTCTGCATCTGCAAGTACAAGTAGAAATACAATAATAGCACAGCAACACTGCACGCATTCACCATAGATAATAAACACAAAGCAAGCTGCTATTTGAAATGAAATGAAATATACAATACTTTCAATACTGAACAGGGCAAAATACAGTTTACTAGGAGTGTGCAAGTCCGAGTATTTACCAAAATAGTACATCTAATAGGCAAAAGTATTTGGACATTAGTCACACTGGCAGATTTTTTCAGTTGAAAATCAATAACTCTATTGATGGTTCATCACAAGATTACAAAAGAAAACATACCGGTATTTTAATCTTGTAAATTAGAATTCGCTAAAATATAATAATTAGCCTAAATAATCGAGTGTTGAAAATTAAAATGATCTGGAAAGTGACGTTTTCACGTTCAACAATGAAACAAAAAGGAAATTTTGAGGTTAAAGACATTGCATCTTTACATTTCATGACTGTTCACAGAGTTCAGCTTGAAGAAAAAAGTACCAGGAAATCTATCGAAATTGACCAAACGGAAAATAACCTCACCGTTTTGTTAATTACTACAACTATTAGAATTAAGCAGAACTCACCCAAAGGAATGTGTCATTTTTTTCTTATTTATTGATGTACTGATGTTGGAATAGTAGCTATATCAAAAATTTGAAAAAGCAAAAAAAGTTGAAAATTCTTACAAAATTTTGGAAAAACTAGTTGAAAAATAGGCCTACATTAAACCACATACACAAAAATAAGTAGATATTTAGTAGGAAGACAAAATTGAATAATTGGTTGAGTGAACCTTCCTCTATCAAATAAGCTCCATTTCATCAGTAGGCCTATAGGGGTCTACATATCTACAACCAGTTTGATAAAAAATAATTTATTTCTGTCACCCTTATTTACAACAAAAAATGGGATGACTTTCCCTGGTCTTGTATGCCAAACGCATGCGGTTAGACTGTTTATTTTTGTTTATGAAGTGGGCCTCTAATTGAATAAGAAGTAGCATCAGCCAAAGTTGGAGTGTCTACAAAGGTAGTTGAAAATAAAACACAGACAGGAATGGAGTCGGGAGACCTGGCTCAGCCATAGATGTTGGGGTAGGGGAGCGGGAAAGGGATCTGCGTCAAGATATTGAATTCCCGACTTCTAATATGCTTCTCCAAGCCTAAACAATGATGTTACATAATATACACGAGTTTGGAAAGATTTGCCCGCAAAGTTAATTGAACCAATACTGGGTTGATGACACAACGCAACGATCATTAAGATATTTTGGAGTCGGTGAATGGTGAATGAGGATGATGAGAAGATGAGACAAAAGGCTATTTTGTTAGGATTTTGGGAAAGTGGGAAGGGCTGTTGTTGAGGAAGCATCCCAGTATCAACGTCAACGACTGGCAGAAACCACGTTGCTCCTCAGTCAGGATGGTTGACCGTGGCAGGAATCGAACCCTAGTCTCCTGAAAGATGGTTGAGCGCGCTGGGACTAGACCACCTGTCACTCTGTTAGATAAGCAATAGCGAAGGCTAGTGTTGGGTAGGAACTTAACGAAAGGAACGCGTTCCTTTTTCGGGAACTTCAATGGGGAACGCGTTCCTTTTATAAAGCAGGAACTTTAACGTAACGCAGTTCCTTTTCAGTTGTAACGAGGAACGAAATTCACGTTACCGTTACTTTCAAAGTTAATTTCGAACGAACTGTGTACGCATATAACAAAGAAGAGAAGATCGTCTAATTTTCGTATGATAGCAGGTAGAATGTTTGTCTCGTCTCATATTTTCGAAAGAAACATACTCACACATCTTCCTAATCACTTCCGCCCATCGTCTGACCAGTGACCACTCATTATTCCAAGTTTGCATTATTCCCCATCTTTGACGTATTTCCCTATTCATTAGCTGTGCACTTATCTCATCCTACGATCTTTCCGTTATACCGGTGGCGGTGTCATCACCCGTTCTCGAGTCACGGAGTTGATGGCTCGAACCAACCTAGCGTAAGTGTCAGTGGTTAGACAAAACGGTCAATCGAACTGTCATCCTTCGTTAACATGCAGCTGCTTCTTCTGCGAATGAAGACATTCCGAGAAAACCTCCCTCTCTACCCGGTGACATCATCAATACCCAATAAGATCCAGATAATTTTCAAAACGCACATGGGAGAGTTGTGTAAACACAAAATAGGTATTTCACTTCAGTGTTTGATCTCGAGAAGAGGTCATTGTCTAACAGCGTCAGTCTTTGGTGATCAGCGCATAATTGCGTGTAATATTGGCTAGTGCTAGTTCATTTTACTATCAAAGTATCGTCTTATCATGGCAGATACGGGTAGTAATCTTTTACCTTGGCAACACTTCGAAACCTTTTTTTTCTTCGATGAAAAAAATGTTGTGGTGGCAATTTTATGGCGAAATGTCTATTGTGCGTCCCAAGGAAACTGATGTCGACGTTGTCGAACTAACGGAAGCATATTGTAGTAAGTAAATGAATGAATTATTAATTCATTATTTACTCTTTCAATTTCACTCCATAGTTGTTTTATCCACCTACATCTAACTTGTGTTTGGTAATTTAATAAAATATAATATAATTCATAATTTATATGATTTATAATATATAATTTTCAATTTATAATTCATGATATGATTTTTCAACCATTATGTAGGTCTATTGATTAGATAGGTGGAACGGTGAAACATAATTATGAGCCTGAAAAAAAATCATTCAAAAAGAAACCAACATGATTTTGTAGCACAATCAATGGAAGTATGGTAATATATTTTGATATATTACTTTTCTATTTCTCAAAAATTGACATGAAAATATTCTCTCGTCTAGTAGGTATGTTCTGGCCTAGTGGTATGGCAAGAAGAAAATCGGTACTATATATTTATTTTTTTATTGGCTTTTTAACGACGCACTATACAGATGGCTACGATCTATTGACGTAGGTGGATGATGAATGAGATGATGGGATGATGATTTTATTAGGTGTTTTAGATGGTGGGAAGGAGTCGGTCGTGGCCTGTTGTTAAGGAACCATCCCAGTATCAACCTGAACGACAGAGGGAAATCACGAAAAACCCCTGTCAGGATGGTCGACCATGGCGGGAATCAAACCCCGGTCTTCCGAATGACGGTTCAGTGTGTTACCACTCGGCCACGCGTCTCGGTTCGGTACTATATTTACAATTATGAATTACTTATAGTAAACTAACGAATATTTATATGAAAATCACTGGCGTTATCACTTTATTGATGAGAACAAGAATATCCATATTATTTTCAACGCCCATGTAAATACTCCTGAATCTTACGAAAAAATTTGCTTCGGTAACTTTCGAAGGAACTTAATTTTTTGGGAACTTTTCAGTTCGTTTTTTTTTTGAGGAACTGTAACTTTAACTAGTTCGTTTTTTGGCTGAGTAACTGGAACTTTAACTAGTTCCTTTTTTTGAGGAACTTACCCAACACTGGCGAAGACTACCATCCTACTCTTGAGGGGCTTTGTCCGTTTTTTTTTATACTTGTTTGTACGCACTGCACGAACTTGCACGCACGCGAAAAAAATCCATCGCGAAAAAAACTCAAGATTAGGCTGGGCAGAAAGTAGGAACAAATTCAGATTTTTACTGGATTCAGACACAAAAAAGATTCAACATCATAACAAATTTTCATTTCAATTGCACTAACCGTCTTCAAGAAAATAATTCAACGTTTTTAACAAATCAAATAGCTGGAAATGATAGTTATTCAGAACCACGGCACCATAATGCACGGCTTTCTTGACTAGATAGTTTCGATAGACTTGAAGTCGAGTGTACGTTTAGAGTTTTCGAGTAGGCCTACAATCCATACAAATATCACGCTCATCTTACAACGCATACGCTGCATTTGCCTAGCTAGCCTGTCAAGTGATGCTTACAGCCGTTGGTGTCTTGGTGGGGAACGTGAGAGCCGCGGTCGATGATCTCGCCTTCGGTCACCATGCAGCAGCCCGTCGGCTTGCCGTGAACGCAGTAGATGAGGCGACGGCCCGGCGAATTGTGGTCCGACGGGTCCGGCACACTGCCATACACGGCTCGCTGCTGGTAGCTGGAACCACACATCATCACATCTCACTAACCCTCCACTACCCCTCACCAAGAGGCACACGTCAACTTGAACAATAAACAATAGGGTTCAGAGGCACGTCAATGTCAAAGTTATTCTGCGCCATTAACAACTTGACAGCCAGGCTACGAAGTCACTACCCTACCTCCCAAGCCGGGTTATTTTCCAGTTTTACTGCGCACATATAGGCCTCCTTGTGTTTACATGGCCTTCTACAACATTTGTAGCATAAACAAATGGTTCTATTGTATTGATATATTGTTGTAGTTGATATGTAAAACAATAAATTTGCTGATATCACCATTATTTAGCATTCATAGGCTCATCAGTTTGACACATATAAGGAGGCAAAGCCTAGAATGAGGTTCTGAAATAACAGCTATCCGTATTAGCCTACATTATTTTTCAATACATTAGCATATTCTATTGGCAAAAAAAGTTGACATCAATTTCTCAATCCAACTCCTAGATGTCAGTACAAGTCCTATGTCAATATGATGTAATGCTGTTGAGATATTAAATACAACTTATTGGAACATGTAAGGACACACATACGCGTCCACGGCCGTCACGTGGATAAAGATTGTTTCGAAGACAAGGAGTGTACCTTATTACGTATTGATAGACTGTATGAGACTATGAAAGAGTTGTAAATAGCAACTGAATTAGTATACAGGCGACGATGTGAAAGGCCAGAACTTATTCTACAACAATGAGTAACTATATAACAATATGTGTGCGTGTGTGGTTTAAAAGGCCATACACACACGCTAAATAATAAATACAAACTATATGACCTTAAAAGTATAATGCTAAATGTTAATAACTCTTAAAACTTATAAGGAACTATCAATTATAGATAACAAATTAGAAGTATGAGGTTACTCATTTAAAACTGACACATAAAATTTTTATATTAAATGCCATACACACAAGCTAAATAATAAATATTATACCAAATAATAAATATTACAATAAATATTATCAACTATATGAACTTACAAGTTTAATGCTAAACGTTCTACGTGTTAAACCTCATGCGGTCAGGCCGTCGACGCATACACGTCCTCACACTTTCCAATACGTTGCATTTAATATCTCAACAACATTGTGTCACATCGTCATGGGACTTATACTGACATCTAGGAGATAGATTGAGAAATTGGTGTCAATTTGTTTTCAGCCAATAGAATACGCTAATGCATTGAAAATAATATATTGGTCGGCTGTTAATTCAGAAATTTGTTCTAGGCTTTGCCTCCTTACACGTGTCAAATTGGCGAGCTTCTGAATGTTAAATGACAGTGATATTGGCAAATTTATTGTCTTACATATCAAGTAGGCCTGCCCCCACAACAATATATCAATACAATAAAATCATTTGTTTCTGCTATAAGTGTTATAAAGGGGCATCTAAATACAGTATCTGTGCAGTGTAACCTGAAAATAACCCAGCCTGGGAGGTAGGGTAGTGACTTGGTAACCTGGCTGTTGAGTGGTTAAATCCTGTAAATCCAGATTGAAAACCTGATCAGACACGTTTCAAGACTTCATTTTTTGGGCCACGCAGAGGCTGTTCCACCAAACCCTCGGACTGTAAACACTTTTGTTATCTAGCAACTTTCGTGGCGGGTTCAACCGTTGCAATTTCCTCAATTCGGTGGTTTTTAATCCGACACTTTGCTTGCTCATTCTACAACAACATTTGTGGCATTTCCCTGGTCGATACAAACGAGATATATTTCACTGACATTCGACACATCATTAATGGTGTCTGGGAGAGCACTAGTGGATCAACATTCGAACTGTGTAAGCCTATAGTGTAAAAATAGGTAAACAACAAACAAATACTATATAATTATGATGCACTAAAACGTATCTACAGTATAATATAAGAGGGGTTGAGCTATTACTGTTCAGCACACCTCACAAGAGACGACAATTTGATATGGACCCCTCCCTTATTCTTATAAATGCACCTCACTGAATCACATATAATACTAAAAGGAATGCCTGTCTTACATGATCAAGCCCTTCTTCTCATCAGAATCCATGACCAAAGAGTTGAAAAGAACTTGATATTACTTCCATAAACTACAAACTCAGTGAGTCAGTTGTCTGACTAGTACTGAATGTTCTCTATTCCTTCACTGCTGCACTAAAAGGTATGGGGCACAACTAGGCAAGCAGTGATAAAGCCTTTCTAAACAGCCTATCTTCAGTGTCGTGTGGAAGTATGGGCCAGCAGGCAGTAGCTGTGCAAACATTACCGGTTGGAAACATTCCTTATCATTAAGGACTTTGACTCTACATTTAATTCCATTGCTGTAATGCTAGACACAGGTTTAGCAAATATTAGCTGTCTTCTGGTGTGAAACTTCATAGGTAATATCTACTACATGCCTTGTAAGCTGTCGGAAGATGGGATGACACTGCCATTGGCTCCAGGCTCCAACAGACAACCAAGGTGTTTGTTACTCTTGTGAGTTACTAGTTATCCTGTAGTTAGTTCTAGTTACTGGTTTAACGTAATAGGCTAGTATAATTGTACAGCTTGCTGTTAAGAGGGATTATGACAGTGATAAAAGCATTGAGGTTCTAGCTGTTATTTTGATGCCCCAAAGTGAAATATTCTACGCTCATATTGATAGCGATGAGCGTTGCAATAAAGGGTGGCCAAGTATATAATTTCATTAATTTCATCACCAAACATAGTGTGGTATCTACTGTGTAATACTTGAATATCCCTTTCCAGTAGTCTGGTACCATGACAACGGTTCAAACATGAATGTGACTAGTAATGAAGCGTTTAGACATCCATCGAAAAACTTTTTGCTTTACTCAATGAGAGGAAAGTCATGATTTACTGATCATCATAAATATTGAAAAAAAACTGACCCAGAGAAGAGAGTAGGCCTATGCCAGTAGCCCAGTAACATCTTTTCTCCTTGATATTTTAACATTTCAAAGAAAATTTGGAGATGTTTCAATGAAACTCAATATTTCAATGGAACAGTGTCATTGCCATATTTATGGCCCTCTTTGGTACTCTACTGACTGAAAAAGCATATTGGAAACATGAACCTTTAAATATATAATTATGCTCGCTGAACATTTGTCTTCCAGAAATTAATGCAGAACTATGGAAAATGCAGAAAAATCAACAAAGAAGGAATAGATGTTTACTGTACCTCAAAAAAATCTGCACTTTTGAATGTCCTCTTTATTTGTATTCATAAGCATTTAACACTGCTACCTACTTAAACTTAATTGTTTTCTTTTCATTAATCAATTTAATTAGGTGGTTACTGTTTTCTCAACAGGCCTACATCATTGTTCATGTCGATACAAAAGGCCCACATCATCCGCTAGAGCAAGAACCAAATTAGTCAGTCCCTAAGAATAGATTTAGTCACTTTACGATATTCTCTAAAGCTGGATTGACAATGCGAACTACGATTAGTGACTAATACTAAATACTAAAATTAAGAAACTGAGCATTCACGTAGGCTTGAAATAAGAATTAATTTTCGTGAGTCGTAGCTTTCTTAAGATGACAGATTTAAATTGAAATCTACATGTTAGAAGGCTGTAAACGAGCGGTTCATCAAGCGGGATAGCTTCCTTTTGCATTGACTTTCTGTCGTTTCGAATTCACGACTTCTGATTGGTCGGACTAATGATTGAAACTAATGATTAATACTAAAGTTGAAAGTTGGTTAACTTTCAAGGTCAGTCACTAATATTAAACACAATGTGAACGTCAACACTGATTCCGTATCTGCCAACTTTAGTTAATCATTAATCACTAATCATTAGTTCGCATTGTGAATCCAGCTTAAGTGCCACCAGTACACAATAGTACTGCATGTAGGGCGGAGTGGTGTGATAGTGTTTTTTCCATTGATTTCTTCCTTAGGATTGCAATGAAACTATTTGACCTATGGTTATGTGGTCAGTGTTGTTGAAAAGACCGGTTCATCTGTATTTTACACGTAACCATTTTTGACCTTGATTAATAGTGCACTGAGTGGAGGCAATTTTTTTTCAGTGGTGCAGAGACCATGATAGTGCTGTTTTTGAGGAATTGTGAATGTGCTCTCGATTGATCTTATATATCAACTCAAAATTATGTAGGTTCACTAAACTACAGTGAGTGATGAAAGACAAAGAGAAAGTTAATATTTCATTGGTTATAATATTCACTGTCAGAAGACCCGTGAAGTGAAAAGTCATGTTATTTTCGAATGAAGAAGGCCAAGATGATACAGTCCAAGTCAAGAACTGGGCAACTGGCCCGAGTGATATAGACTTGAGCATGGCACACACGAACGATTCCAGTCGTTGCAATTGGCCATTGAATTGGATTGCCTACTAGTGTAGGTCTATGTTCAGCCATATCGCGATCCAACTGCAATTGACGACAACTCGGTATGTGGCGATTCTGTGGCGCATAAATGAAGCAGCCAATCAGGAATTCATGAGTAAAAATAATGGAACTCAGGATATTCTACACGTAGGATCAAAGGTCAAAGTTTGAAATTACTAGGGTATGCAAAGATTATCAAACATGGCCATAATGTGATTTGTTTTCAAGAAAATGATGCTTGCTAGTAGGTTTGGTGAATCATTTCAAGAAATAGCAGCACAAGCAGATATTTCGATGATTCATTGACTTTCACTTAATTTTGGGACATGGGATTTGAGATTTCAACATAGACTGCCACTGTTACTGAGCAGTGATGCAATCCTAACATTCAAACTCACACCCCTCAACCTAAAAATGGATACCTTTACCTCGAAAATACACACACATTTTCATTTATATGCTCACGAAAATTTAATAAAACGTAATAAATACAATGTACGCCTCCAATTTCTTAAATGATAGACCTACACCAAAACCTACTAGAAAATGTCATTTTCTAGAAAAAAAAATCAAGTAATGGCCATGTTTGATATTCCTTACAATTACCATTATTGGCAGGCAACTGACGTGACGTCAGACATTTACTGCATTCTCATTGGTCAATTTCAGCTGGTAGGCCGATTGGAATGGCGTTTTTAGAAGGTCTCTCCATCCTCACCGAACCAACTCCAATCGAGTTGATATTAACTATTACGTTCACTCGATCAATTTCAGACTAGTTGGCCACGCCAATCGGCAATTAGAACTTGAGTCTTCGGTGTGGGTAAATTTACTGATTAACGTTCCACACCTATTTTTTTTTTAAATTTTGAATTAAAAAAAAAAAAAATTTCAAAGTATATAGGCCTAAGCTCCGTTCCATCTGCCGGCGGTATACGCGAGGTTTATACACCAACCTGACCTTAACCTAACCTACTGTCCACCTTTGTCAGATCACAAAGCATCAACTTCAAGTGAGTAAAAAACGTATTAAAACAAACAAAATACAAAATGTCCAAACTACACACTATAAATATAAACAAGATCTATCAGTAAACACCAAAAATGCGAACATCAAACAAAAATTGGCCATGGTACGTTAATCAGTAAAATTACCTCGGTGCGAATCCTGCTTTAGACCTGGATGGCCTACGAATATCACTAGAGGTAGGCCTACGCTGTGTTCCAAATGTCATTAAGTGCACCTAAGGGCACTTGTGACATCACAGCCGGAAGCACCGCCATTTTAAGTGGTGTTCCAATAGTCGGTTTGAAAAAGTGTACACTTCTAAGTGTACTTGGAAAGAAGCCTTTGTATTATATGTTCCCTTGCGCACTTGACTTAACTTTCTTGATTGTTCAAGGTGTGTTCCAATAATTGCTTTCAAGTGTTCAAATTAGTGTACTTACACACAAGTAGGCCTTCACTACACAGCTAGGACTCTTAAGCTAGGTTCCCATGACGATTTTTTCACATCACGTCCGTCAAAACTTCGGCTGATGGCAACTTTCAACCAATCACGCGCAAGAGAATGCATCGGAGGGGGGGAACGATTTTTTGCCGTCCAAGTAGAGCCAATTTCAACTTTTGATGGACGGGACGATTTGCGGATGTCGTGTAGAGTCCTACCAGCAGTCGAATGTAGAATCGCATCGTCGCATTTCCGTTTTATTTCGATATTACTGTTACAATCGCAAAATCGTGAGCAAAATCAAACGCTGTTTTATATTTTGAGGTTATATAGACAATTATTCATTTTTAATGATTAGCTTCGATCCCAAAATGTTCGAGGCAATTAGAGAATATATCTGCCTAAGATAGTGTCATGTTGACTCGTTGATTTCGATGGTTGCCTTCGAAAAGTTCTAGTTTTTGCCTGAAGAACGCATTACCTTTGTGACGGGAAAAATGCGGTATGGGAACGAGATCTATTTTATACTAGGCCTAACGATGCCGTCCAAAGTTTTGACGGACGTCACGTGAAAAAATCGTCATGGGAACCTGGCTTTACAAGTACACTAGACAAGTTTGGAACACAGCCATAGGCTAATTTGACTATAAGTCAACACTCCTGACTCAATAGTATTATGTAAGCCTTGGCCTAGGCCTACATGGTACAAAATGTATGCCTAATAACTTTTTATATATTGTTTTTTTTAATGGTACACTGTAATGATCAAACAAGATCTATTGGTGTCGGGTCTAATAACTAAACGAAGTGTCTATTCGCACAGTAATACTTTGCGAACAAGAACTTAAAACGCTATTCGCAAAGTAAAAAATGGCCGACCTCGAAAATTTACTGTGCGAACAAGGAACCAAACCGCTATTTGCAAAGTAAAAGATGGCCGGCCTCGAAAATTTACTGTGCGAACAAGAACTCAAAACGCTATTCGCAAAGTAAAAAATGTCCGACCTCGAAATTTACTGTGCAAACAAGAACCTAAACCGCTATTCGCAAAGTAAATTTACTTTGCCACTACGCACCTAGAACGCTATTTGCAAAGTAAATAATATGGCAACATCGCCGAAAACCTGCGGTATCAACAGATGACCAAATCTGTCACACCCAAGATCAGACTATTGATCATCTAACTGGTTGAGATTTGAGAAGTGCATTCTGTAATAGTGCTGGATCATAGAACAGGGTATTTTAATGCTCTTTAGTTGGACTAATATATACCTGAACTATTTTAAAGGAGTGTAAAATAGGCCTACGTTTGGTTTTCTAGCAACACATAACCTCAACAACAACCTTAGTTAAAAGTGAAGCACAATTTGGGCTTAAATACACAATATTTATTCATAAAGTATAACAGTTCTTCTCTTCAATAATGTGTAATAAACTTATCGTATATATGTAGATTCAATTGGTTTACTCATCTTTCTCTAAAACAACTGTGACACTCGGGACCGAGACGCGTGGCCGAGTGGCAACACACTGAACCGTCATTCGGGAGACCGGGGTTCGATTCCCGCCATGGTCGACCATCCTGACAGGGGTTTTTCGTGGTTTTCCTCTGTCGTTCAGGTTGATACTGGGATGGTTCCTTTACAACAGGCCACGACCGACTCCTTCCCACCATCCAAAACATCTAATAAAATAACCTCTCATCTCATCATCCCATCATCTCATTCATCATCCACCGACGCCAATAGATCGTAGCCATCAGTATAGTGCGTCGTTAAAACCCGATAAGAAAAAAAATGTGAGACGAGATATTCACATAGAGAAGTTTACTTTTCTATGGTCACACTCACACATGCGATGATTCCAGTGTTGCCAAAATTTTTGATGTAAATTTTTACTTTGCAAATAGGCCTAGTGTTTCCAGTTCTAGTTTGCAAAGTAAAAGCCCTTTCCACATTTACTTTGCGAATAGTATTTCCAGTCCTTGGTCGCACAATTTACTTTGCGAATAGCGTTTTTGGTCCTTGTTTGCAAAGTATTACTTTGCGATTAGCGTTTCCAGTCCTTAGTCGCACAATTTACTTTGAAAATAGCGTTTTCAGTCCTTGTTCGCACAATTTACTTTGAGAATAGTGTTTTCGGTCCTTGTTCGCACAATTTACTTTGAGAATAGCGTTTTCGGTCCTTGTTCGCACAATTTACTTTGCGAATTTAGTGTTTTTGGTCCTTGTTCGCACAATTTACTTTGCTAATAGCGTTTTCGGTCCTTGTTCGCACAATTAGACTTTGCGAATAGCGTTTTCGGTCCTTGGTCGCACAATTTACTTTGCGAATAGGGCCGGCCATAACTAAAATTGGGCTTGGTAGGCCTGTTATTCATGTTATAGCTTTGTTAGGCCTATACATGATGAATTAGTATGCCTACAGTAAAATGTTCTATTCTATTCTATTCTCATAGGGGCATACAATACATACCTCTCAGTTGCCAGGTTGGATCGGGGATGTGTTTTTTCTGGATCATTTTCTTTCAGGGACTGCTGTTGTCTATTGGTACTAACTTCAAAAGCTGGTACATCACATATATTATCTAAACCATGTGTTTCATCTTGCTCTGTTAACAAAGTAGACAGATCTCCATCATCAGAAAATGACACATATGTCAAATTGCTGTCAGACGTAAAAGAATCATTGTTAATCGAAGTATTCCCATTCATTGTTAGAGAAAGCAAACTTCCACCATTGGAGGCCTAGGCCTTGGATCGATTATTTGTAAATTGAATTTATATGCTGCGGACTTACGAGATAACAGTTAGGCCTACAATTGATATTTACGTCTTTGTAGCTAAAGTCTGATTTAGGATACAACAGAAGTCACATACAGCTTCAGCATGAGCAATCATATTGATGATTGTGATTTGTTTACAAATTACTTGATCTTCTGAGTTCTGAGAGCAATAAGCAGCTGATGTCAGGTTAGCCACACATGAGAATTTGACACGATTCAACTATTTGGATCATGACATGACAGTTTGAAGAGCTTGATGAGCTTGATGACAAGAGATGACCTGCCAACGGCGGGTAGACTCATTGTGGTACTTGATATTGTGCGCCTTACTTTACTGAGCCTCATCATATTCATATAGTGGTCCTTGATTTAGTGGTCCCCAAATGGATGCGAGAGAGTGAAAAACCAAGTTGATATTGTGGGCCCTGATTTAGTGATCCTCAACATAGTGAACCTCAACATTTGTGTATTGTGGTCCTTGATTTACTGATCCCCATTCGGACGACGACCACATTCATATAGTGAGCCTTAGTTTTCTGAGCCTCGAAAATGCCCGACAACCAAGTTGTGATTGTGAGCCTTGATTTTCTGATCCTCAATATTCTACGTCAGAGCCTCGGTTATACAGCAGCGATCCGTGTTTCTTTTGAGAATTAATATGTTAGCTCCTGCTTTTAGGCACCTTACCTGGCGGTAGTGTTGTATGAGATGCATCTTTACAAAGTGAAGTCATGGAATTAAAATACACAATACTAATCGGATTTCTATCCATATCTGTACTATCAATGAAGATCATTATCTTCATTAATGACCTCAATCAATACTAATAAGTACTATCATCATAATAATATAATATTAATAATATAATTATAATATTATAATATTAGTATACTAATACTAATAAAGTATACTAATATCACTTCATTGTGAAATTCTAGTGTACAGAATCACAATTCTTGTTGGCCACGTCTTGAGCAATATTAATACGAATTTATGACGAATATAGGCCTACTTCACAATATAGCTTACGAATATACAAGAAATATATTACAATATCGTGAAAATGTAGTATATAGATGATTAGGTGTAATTCTCATTTGATTGTATCTCTATTGTATAATATATTTCATGATTCAACTTATTTTTCTCACATTCATGTTTCACAGTATAGTTAATTCAAACCAAATTTCATTTTTGGATTCATACACAAATATACTTCCAAACAGTGGAGAATCCGGCTCAAATTTATATCACAGATAATCGAGCTAAATATTTAGCTCGATTATCTGTGTTTATATGTAGAGATAACTCATTCATGATGAATCAATTGCTGAAATATAGATGATAAAATGTGATCAAACTTCGTGGAAACTCGTAAAATGTCTGTCATTTTGATATAAAACTGAACAATTAGTAGGCATACGCTTTTCATTACTCATCAGTGGAAGAATGTAATCAATATTGGGATAATTAAAATGCGTATAGTTCCATCTGGGATTATCGCTATATCGTACCGACTGAAAAGTCATTCATTCATTTTATTTATTCATTTCTACAAGTAGTTTGGAACACCTGGTAGATTGATGATGAAATATGTACAATATAAATTTAAGACTAGATAAAACTAACTAAGCATATTGAATAATGGAACAGAATAATGAAATTAGAATCAAATAAGAATAGTGAATCTTCTCTCATTATGCTGACCAATCTTCAATCCTTCTCTCTAATCCTCCTCTAAACTTTTATAATTCTATCTCTTCTCCATTTTCATAAAATATTGTGTCATCAAAATCATTCCACTCCTTCCGGTTCTGTTTAAAATGGCAAACTTGCCTATATGTCCCTCCTTCAATTTTAGCTTGTACTCTTTTAATTGCCATGCGATGTTCTGTAATTGTAATGTGTTTTGTCTTCAACAGTTTTACCATATATTTCTCTCCACCCATCTTTGCGTTGCCAAGCTCTATGAAAATTGCAAAGTCTATCAATTTTTCCTCTTTCTTCCAACGTTATATAATTCAAGGCTTCAGGTGAAAAACTACGATGCAAATTTATCGCATCGCATTTTATTGTAAATTTTGAATGCAGTTTCAAAACTCTATAAACTAATTTCTTCAATATCACAATGAAAAGTTGGCCAATATCGTGTATTATTTATTTCAAATCATTCATTCATTATATCAAGTTGTTATTACGTTACAATTATGATGAATTTTTGGGTGAATCAATTTCCGTGATCAATATCTTCTGGTATTTACATTAAGATAACCGGCTTATGACTGCCACAGTCATGTCATTGAACTGTTTGATGGGGTTCTTCACTGCTTATTACGAATAAACTTAAAAGGTTTGAGCAAAAATTTCTAATCAAGAGGCCGCAGGCGCTCGTATTTCACGCCGCAAACTCTCACGGCCGTAATTTTTGAGATATCAATATGATTGTTTTTGCATTCTGTTAATAATTGAAAAACGGAGGTTATCGCATTCACAGAATTTTGAACTAAAAATTTGTAATTTTTCAAATTCTTCAAATGAAAAATGAAAAAATTTCTAGTTTACGAAAACCTAGATATATATTTTTGAATACCGAAAAAAAATATAGACTGTGAAATATATCAAAAGTGTGAGTAAGGGAATTAACGGCGTTTACTCGAATATGAGTTCGGCCTGCTAGTCTATGGGCTGCGCCTAGCACACGATGCATGTTAAACTCGAGTCTGAAGCGAGCGAACGAGCCCGTGTAGAGCGCCTGCGGCCTTTTAACATATACTCTCGGTGTGCCTATAGTATCGAGATATATCCGCAGCGGAAATGTTCGGTTTTATTATGATATTTGCATAAAATGAAATGCAAGTTTCGGGTTTGAAATCGCGTCTTTCAAGGCGAACTCGCTATTGAAGATGTCCGCGGGGTAAAAAGCAGTCACACTTCGAACTCACATGCAAGAGTGAGTCAACGACCACCATTTCGCTCACTTCAATTCACTTTGAAATAATTTTAATCTTGTAATATAATAATTTTAATAATGAGCGTAGATTTATTAACGATTTTGTGAAATAAATTGTGAATTTAATTGAGACTGTGAGATCCCATCAACCTTCAGACCCACAGAACCAACAGAACCGACCCCATCAACAGCAAGGTTATAAGGGGATACGAATGAGCGGGTGATAATGAAACGATGAAGATTATTTTTATTGATAATAGGTGAAAGGACGTTAACAAAAACCCATTTTTTTCTGCGGGACGAGAACCCACGCACAGCGGTGACTTCAGTTTCTTAGCGCAGTGCGTTAGTTGATTGAGTTACGGGTCGGCTGTATATGCCTGTCCTTCCGCACAATGGTGTGCATCTATTTGTACATTTTATTCCAAAATGTCTTTGAAATGTCAAAATTATTCCAAAATCATTAGTTTTCTGATTATAACACGAAAAGTATGAGGGAAATGGACTTGAACTACATGGATATAGAACAAATGCACTCACAAAACAATTATGTCTGGCATCTTACTCAAAAATAATGGAAATTGGACCTAGAACAAGAAGACTCCAAGGCGACGTATTATGAACTCAATTTTGAATGATTCTAGAGATAACAAGAGTGTCGAAAACGATGTTGATGCTGCTCAATCCAGTATCATTATAAGGTGTGCATGATGTATATTATCAAATGAAGAGTGACCGTATTTTAAAGATAATTATTCTAATCTAGAACTGTCCTGGAAGTTATTGAGAAAATCTATCCATTAGGTGGGTACTCCAATATCTCTTCTTGAATTCTTCACCAACTTCTTCATTAGAGATGGAAAAGAATGGCCACTGAGAATGACAAAGGTCTGAATATGTCTGTTGTGAATCATTCTGTCTGAACATCTATTATATCTTTTATCATCTTTCATAATCTCTTATGTTATTTTATATCCCAATATCTCGTCTTTCAAATACTGTAGACCTACTATTATTTTTGAATAATATCGTTAAAAGGCATTTCTCAACAACTGTGTGATTTGAATCCGAATTCCGCGCGTATTTTCTTCCGTTCTGGTTGGACAAAATTGAAACGAGACTCGCATTAGACCAACCACAGGTTGCCGTCGATTAGGCGCGAAAATCTCGGCAAGGATGCATAACTTGTACATCAGATGAACCATGATCCATAAACTTCTATGATTTTATACTCATCTGGTGAATAAGAGAATAATATGATGTAATATCACTGATTTTGTTCATTTTAAATAACGTCAATTAGTGTTAATGATCGAATACGAAATTAAGTGAAATACATTCTTTTTACTCATCATAAATTGTTTTCGTAAGGACTTTGTATTCATCTTTTGGTGATCACAATGAAATGTGGAACGTCTACAAGGTCTGTGAACCTAGCCCCTCCCACTATCAGCACAAATTCTGGAACTTTGTCCAGAGTTTGTGCTAGGCCTCTATAGATTTTATGCCGAGAGCTCCAGAATTTTGTGCTGGGTAATTTACCGAGAAAATCCGATTTTCAAAACATGAGGGACCAAGTTCACGCAGCCCCTCCAATATCAGCACAAATTCTAAGTCATTGCATATATTTTGTGCTGGGCTTGTAGATTTTATGCCAAAAGTTTCAGAATTTGTGCTGGGTGATTTATCTAGAAATTTGCGTTAAATTGGTTAATTTGCGAGTAATAAATGCTACCACTGCTACTCTCTGGCCTATACCGTGAGTTTCAGAATTAGTTTCAGTTAAGGTTGTTTTTGGTTAGTTGCAGAGAAAAGTCAAAGTCGAATATGGGGACTAAGTTCACGTTGCCCCCCTCCCCACATGTATCACTAATTCGGATACTTTGAAAATAATTAATGCATTCACTACCCCAAGTTTCAGAGTCAGTGCTCGGTTGGTTTCGGGAAAGAACGATTATGAATTGATTGAATTGTGTTTCTAAATATCAAACAGTGAATAATATATATATATATATATATATATATATATATATATATATATATATATATATATATATATATATATAATATATAATAATAATGAAATATATATAATTATATATATATATATATATATATATATATATATATATATATATATATATATATATATATATATATATATATATATATATACAGACCCAAAGATTCCAAACACTCTGTCAGCTATATGAGCGAGAATGACGAGAAGTGCAAGCAGTTTGTTGAGACCAAGATCCATAGAGGGTTGCGTTGGTTTACAACGGGCAAACGCAACCCTCAATGGATCTTGGTTGGAACATTAAAGGGATTGTAAGGACGCTGCCGGGTTCAAGTTCCAGAGCCTGATTTGTATGCAAATTCCATTCTATTTCATTGCAATTTCTGTGTTGTTAGACTTATTGAACTCACCCAGCATGTATTTTCGTTTTGTAAAAATTTTGAAATGCCAAAAATATGTCCTAGAAGTATGCAATTGTACCATCTCCGAAGTCATACAAAATGCATTGGTGCGGGGCGAAACCTAGCGGGGATTCTGTGTACTTGATGTATCAATTTCAAGGCTCTGTAAAACAAGGCTCACAATACGAATAATCGAGGCCAGTTTGGTGAGGATCACAATATTGAGGCCCACTATATGAACTTGGTCGCGGCGCTTTCCATGCGAAATGAGGATCAGAAAATCAAGTACCACTATATGAATGTGTCGAGGCTCAGTAAAACAAGGCTCACTATATTAATATTGGGGCTCACTAAATCAAGGCTCACAAAACGAATAATGCATCAGCGAACGTATTATTTGGGGATCAGAAAACACATTCTGGGGCTCCCAATATCAAGTACCACTTTAGCAGCATTGAGGCTCACAATATCAAGTACCACAATGCGTGTTACCCTGCCAACAACTGCCATCAAGTGCCCATGCAAACAAAGACTATGATAAGACCACGAAGTAGTATATAATAATATTTTTGGATAAGACTATTTCTCATAACAAATACTTTAACTCAAAAAGATTTACAGAGCCTTTGAAAGGCTTGTCTGTAGGATAATAAAATGATATGCCGAATTAAACAAACACAATAGACTAGTGGTGAACAATAAATTATTACAATATACAATATATTTTGTCAACTGACAAATTATTAAATGGAAATGATGAGAAAAAAAAAAATTACAACTAATTTACGGAAATACTGCTTAGGAAGAACATAAAATAAATGAAAAACAAAATTGAAACAGAAATTATATTACAGGGGAGACAAATTTAATACGTAAAAGGGGAGAGATTCAAAACATATCAACTCTAATTATTTAGCAACCACTGTTTTAAATCACGTTTTATTATAATATATTTATCTAGGTTGATTAATGAGTTGGGAAGAGTATTAAATATTGTTGGCACCTGTACACATAACTGACGTTTCCCATAATCATTTATGAAACCTGGTACTTTATGAAGAGCTTGATTTTGAGGCCTTGTATTCACTGAACGTGTGTTTTCAGATTTAAATTTTTCATCAAAATAATATGTCAATATGAAACGATACTTATAAAGTTCAGGTAGAGGCAAGAGATATAACGATATAATCGTTATATCAACGATATAATGGCGGTGACGGAATCCGTTCAAGAAATATTGTTGTTGTTGTACTTTACCTGAATTAAACTGAAACAATCTTAACTATTTTGTGAAATTGCGACCAATTTTTATTTTTTCTATCCGCATATGGTATATTGGTATCTTCTAGTAGATCTCGATTAGATCTATTGAATGAAGTCAACCGCCCCATTATCTAATAGTTTGAAACTCCTTTGAACATGCTGAATTATTCATACAGTACCCATATAGATCTCAGATCTGTCATTTTTTGTAGAAGTGCATCAAAATACTTTGAATAGTTCAGAACAGAAACCTTGGCCATAAGCCTTTATATAACATTTAAAAAGAAGAGAAAAAACAACAATTGAAATTGATCACGAGATGAGCTATATGGCAATATTACCATCTACGTAAACAACCCAACTAAATTAATAACTCATGATAATTATAATAATTAAGAACCCACCCACAAAAATACATAATTTTTGGGGGGTTATTCATTGATGTATCCATGTTGAAATAGAATATTAAAAATTCGAGGTGAAAAGAAAAAATTGAAAATTCAGAGAAAATTTTGGGAAAACTAGTTGAAAAATACATTAAACCGTTACGTACGACAAAATCAGTAGATAGAAAACATGAAGATGAAAATTATTACTATTCATACCGTACATTGGTCGAGTAAACCTTCCTCTACCAGGTCAACTAAATTTTGCTAGCATAAGCCTACCTATAACCGTTTTGATACAAATAAATAGTTTCTATTACCGGTACCTTGATTTTCAAGTTACAACAAAAAATGGAGTAACTTTCTCTGGTCTTGTATGCCAAGCGCATATGGTTGATGTGTTTATTTTGTTTAGTTTAATAATAATAATTTAAAAAGTTGTCTTTATTTTTGGCTCTTAGTAATATCAACAATAAAATAAGGATGAAGGATGATGATTATATATTTCTTTATTCAGCAAAATAACAAGTAATAATAATTATAATAGTAGTAATAGATGAATTATAATTTATTATAACTGGAAAAAGCGATATTCAATATGGGATGGGATTTCATTCTCTCATATAAACTTGTTTAGTCCAAAGGCAGTTGCTTTACAAACATATTGATACCATACACGATAAAATATCTCAAGAAGACTTAGCAATCAAATTGTATATGTGAGATGAATGTTTTGTAACCATTTTGAGTGTAAAGCATAAACAATCATAGTGACTTTCCGGATGAACGTATTGTTGTGAAACTACTTCATTCAGAGAATATTGTTGATCCATAATAAACATTCACAATATGTTCACAAATAATCACCATGGTAGAAACTTTGGCAGACCTAAGAGCATATTACGTGTAGTGTGCCGCGTATGACGGGGGATGAGTATAAAGTTATAGCTAAGGTAACTTCTCTATTGTGGTTGTGTGGTGGCTGTGTGGGGGGTTGGAGGGACAAGGTAGTAGAGAAAGAGGCAGGAAAGTGGGGGGAATTGGAAGCGCAGTTGAGAGCTTCTATTGCTGGGTTGGAGCGAAAGTTGAAGAAATATAAAGAGATGAAGGGCGTAGAAGTAGGCCTAGCTGAAAGTGGTGTCAGGGCTGTGGGTGGGGAGGGGGAAGAACGTAGGGGATGTGAAGGAGTTAAGGTAGGAGGTGTGGTTGCAAATGATGCAACTGTGAGGAATAGTCTTAGGGTTAGTGTTGAGCAAAAGGGTAAAGGAAGACATATTGATAGGGAGATAGCTGTATTAAGGACCCGTAGTGTTAGGAAGGATGAAGTTAGGGATAGGGAAATGAGGGACATAGGAGGAATTGAACCGAGGCCCAGTGATGGGATTATGGAGGGGGGAAAAGCTAAGGCTAGGGCAGGACCTAGGTCAGAGAAGGTCAAGGTGGGTAAGGAGGGGTTGAGAGGGGTGGTCTTGCTAGGAGACTCACTAGTTCGAGGGGTAGGAGTGCAGGTGGGAGGGAAGTTGGATGTTACAGTTTTACCGGGAATAGGTGTAGCCGGGATGAAGAAGGTGCTAGAGCAGGTTAGGGAGGAGGATGCTGCAGGGAAGGGGGTGATCATTCACGTAGGGACGAATGACATCAGTGGTAGGGAGGGGTGGGAAAAGGTGAAGTTAGTGCAGGAGATGGAGGGGTTAGTGAATGTAGCTATTGGGAGGTTTGGGGTAGGTAGGGTGGTTGTTAGTGGGATTTTGTATCGTAAGGATATGAAGAAGGGGGTGGTAGACGGAATGAATAGTTTTCTAGGGCGTATGTGTGAAAGAATGGGTGTGTGTTTTTTGGATGCCAATTGTTGGCTGCAAGGTGAAGGCCTATGTGGAGATGGGCTTCATCTGTCGGATGAGGGAAAGTGTGTGTTTGGTGAGTTGTTAGGGAGGGTAGGTGGTAGGCTGGTAGCACAGGCCTGACTAGTGAGGGATGAGGTAGGTAAGGGAAAAACGGCTGAAGTAGATGGGTGTAAAATGGGTGGGGGGCAAAAAATGTTGAAGGAATGTAACGGCCCAGAAATTAGTCTAATGGTAGTAAATTGTAGAAGCTTGGCAAATAAGGTGGATGAATTCAGGACGCTGTTAGAATTGTATCAGCCAGAAGTGGTGGCGGCAGTGGAGACATGGCTAGGAGAGGGGTTTACAGAAGGTGAATTAACTGTAGATGGTTACACTCTGCACAGGAGAGATAGGGATAGGCACGGAGGGGGTGTAATGGTAGCAGTTAAAAGAGGAATCCAAGGGACGTTGCTCTGGAAAGAAGAGGAGGTAGAGATGATGGGTATGAGGATAATGGTAGGCAGGCAGTCTCTTGAAGTAATCGCGGCATATAGGCCTCCGGGGGGGGATTTAGGATTGCTTCATCGTTTGGAGGATAGGCTTAGTGCTAGGGATAATGTAGAGAGCTTAATTATAGCGGGAGATTTAAACATGCCTAATGTACGGTGGGAGGTAGGAGGTACAGAACATGGGAGGGGAGTAGTGCAAAATATTGTTACGGGTATATTAAATGAAGGTTTTCATCAGGTTGTGGAGGAGGGAACTAGGAGTAAAAGGCTAGGGGGAACTAATATTCTAGACGTAGTGTTAGTAAGGCCAATAGAGTTGTGGGCGAGGACGGTGGTAGTTGAAGGCATCAGTGATCATCGAATACCCATAGTCAGTTTAGCATTAGCTCCGGTTCAAACTAAAAACGTTGGGAAGAAAGTTTGGGGTTACAAAAGGGTGCAGGCAAGGGAGGTTCGAAAAGCTTTTGAGGATAGGTTTGAGAAGTGGTGCGAGATAGACATGGATGATATTGAAGGGCTGTGGTTCAATTTTCAGAAAATATATGAAGAGGTTAGGGATAAGTTGGTTCCCTATAAGGTGCTACAGGCAAATGCAGATCCGGCTTACTATAATAGTACGGTTAGGAGGCTTAAGAGGAGGGGTAGAAAGATGAGTAGGAAGTGGAGGGCGGCAGGGGAGGGAAAGGAGGTGGTCCAGGAACTAAGGCGGGAATTAAACAGGGCTAAGAGGGAGGCAAAAGAAAGATTCATGGGGGATATGTTCAATGAACGTGATGTGCAAGGTAGCTGGAATAGAATGTATAGGTTTGTTTCTAGTCAGAAAGGTAGTGGCAGGGAGTTGCCAACTTTAGTTGATCAGGTAGGGAATGAGTGGAAAACGGACATAGAGAAGGCAGCAGCTTTAAATAGATTCTATGTGGAAGTGTTCAATGCGAATGAAATTATGGGGGAGGAGGAAGCAATAGAGGGGGATGGGGAGGAGGTTCTGCTTACAGAGAGAGAAGTGTGGAATGTATTAAGGAAACTTAAAAGTGGGAAGTCGCCAGGCATAGATGGGGTGCAAAGCGATCTACTGAAATTAGCGGGTAGGGGAGTTGTAGGTTATTTGCTAAGGTTGTTTCAAGCTTCACTCACAGCAGGTAGAGTACCGCAAGTTTGGAAAAAAGCGGAGGTGGTTCCAATTTCAAAGGGAGGGCAAAGGGGTAGGGTAGACAACTACAGGGGAATTAGTTTAACATCGCATGTGTGTAAGATAATGGAAAGGGTGGTTATAAAGAGAGTAGTGGAGAAGGTAGATGAAAGAAGGAGTATTTCAGAAGTGCAGCATGGGTTTAGGAAGGGTTATTCATGTGAGACGCAGTTGTTAGGTTTTGCAGAAGAGTTGGCTGGGGTAGTTGATAGGGGGGGACGTGTTGATGCAGTGTTTTTAGATTTCGAGAAGGCTTTTGATAAGGTAGATCACAATATATTATTAGGGAAGTTAAAAATGTCCGTTGGGAATGCTGGGTTGGTTAATTGGATTGGAAACTTTCTTCAGGATAGAGTGCAAAGAGTTCGGGTGGGTTCAGAGGTTTCAAGTGAGACTAAGGTTACGTCAGGAGTTCCACAGGGTAGTGTGTTGGGTCCCTTATTGTTTGATTTATATATAGATGATCTGACTAGTGTTGTTGATTCGAAAATAAGGTTATTTGCAGATGATTGTGTGTTATATAGGGAAATCATTACAGAGGAGGATGTAGTAGCTCTTCAGGTAGATTTAGCGGCAATTAATCGTTGGGTTCAGTCAAATAAGATGGGGTTGAATACAGGAAAGTGCAAGTTAGTCACATTCGGTAAGAGAAACATAAGGACAGATGTAGTGTATGAGGTAGGAGGGAAGACGCTGGAGTTGGTGGAAAACTACAAGTATTTGGGGGTGGTATTTGATAGGCGTCTAGGGTGGGGGAGTCAGATTGAGAGAATAGTAAAAAAGAGTATAAATGCACTAAACTTTGTAATGAGGCAACTTAGGGGGGCAGGTATGGAGATTAAGGAAAAAGCATATTTCTCGTTAGTGCGTCCCATGGTAGAATATGCTAGTTCAGTTTGGGATCCTTATAGATTAGGTGAGATAAGGGATGTGGAAAGGGTTCAAAGGATTGCTGTGAGAAGGGTTACAGGTAGGGTTAGGAGGTGGAAATGGGATGAGAATGAAAGGGGGGAGAGGGTAAGAATGTTGGAGAGTCCAACTGAGATGATGAGAGACCTGGGGTGGCAGAAATTGGAAATACGGAGGAAGGAGGATCGTTTATGTAATTTCTTCAGGGTAATGGAGGGAGAGGGGGGGGGGTGGGGGGAGCTGCATGAGTTGATAAAAAGAAATAAGTCAGGGTATGGAGGTAGGCGGGGTCATGATAGAGCGGTAGTCATAAAGGGGGCTACATTAGATGTCGGTAAATTCTCTTTCTTAAATAGGACAGGTAGGGACTGGAATGGGCTTAGTAGAAATGTTTTTGAAGGGGATGACATCAGGTTAAAGTTATTCCGTCAGAGGGTTAAGGAGATGGTGGGATAGGGGTATACTTAGGGAACTTGCCACCGCGCATTTATGTGCATTTGCAAGAGTTAAATAATAATAATAATACTCTAATACAACTTCCCACAGAGCAATACAATACAAATTATACCAATAGAATACAACAATTACGTGCATTATCAACGTGCAGTAACTCGGTTCAATAAATCTTGGCAAGATCAGAAAAAAATATATACAAAGATTTTCCATTAAATTGTACATTCTTTATTTGTGTACATTATACGAAATTTAATTAATTCAACGCTGAATGACGACGCGAAAAAGTGTAATACCATAGAATGAAGAAATGGTAATACCAAAGATCTCCATATATTCATATATATATATATAGATATATATATATATATATATATATATATATATATATATATATATATATATATCTATCTATATCTATATATATATATATATCCATATATATATATATATATATATATATATATATATATATATATATATATATATATATATATATATATATATATATATATATATATATATATATATATGTATATATATATATATATATATATATATATATATATATATATATATATATATATATACATATATATATATATATATATATATAATATATATATATATATATATATATATATATATATATATATATATATATATATAGATATAGATATAGATATAGATATATATATATATATATATATATATATATATATATATATATATATACATATATATATATATATATATATATATATATATATATATATATATATATATATATATATATATATATATATATATATATATATATGTATATATATATATATATATATATATATATATATATATATATATATATATATATATATATATATATATATATAAACATTAGCGGACTGGGCTATCTGGCAACCGGGCATTTGCCCGGTGGGCCGCCTCTTTTGGAACCGGTCACAGGTCGGCACTTATAGTTTATGCATATATGAACTTATTAAAATAAACACATAATAATTATTATTTATGCAACAAATACTTGCAGTTCTTCAGAAAGTTTGCGATGATGCGAGTGGTTTCGAACGATTCAATTATTAGATTCCAAAACTGCTTGTGAATCGCAAAAATCACTTGAAAAATGATCATATTTCAAAAAAATCATTGCTGGGAATTTTGCTGCGAGAAATCGCGAAAATAACTTTGATAATGTCCATAGTGATTGTATTGTTATTATTATTCACTGCAATTGCGCATGTTTGTGCGGTGGCAGCTGTTTTTGATTGTCGAGCCTCTTTTTAAACTCGTCCAGGCTCTTTGCTCCTCTTGCCTCCGTACACAGATCGTTCCACTCCCTTAATGTTCTTTGGGTGAAACCACTCCTTCCCAATTCTGTGTTGGCCCTCTCCACAGCAAGCTGTTTCCCTCCTCTGAACTCTCATCCCTATCCTGTCTCTCACTTCTTCCCACCCCATGAAGCCATTCCTTGCCCTATAAAAGTTCAGGAGTCTATCTTTTTTCCTCCTTTTCTCCAAATTTTCCCACCCTAATTCTTCCACCATCTCACTGGGTCTTTCTCTCAATTTTTCAACTCTCCCCTGTTCATTTCTTTCTATTCTAAATCCTCTCACGCTTCCTAGAACCCTTCTTGAAGCCACCCTCTGCACACCCTCTACTTCTTGAATCAGGTTGATGCTGTATGGATCCCAGACCGAGCCAGCGTACTCCATCATTGGACGTATCAAGCTCTTGTATGCTTTCTCCTTGATATCAATCCCTGTCCCCTTCAATTGTCTCATTACGAAATTTAGTGATTTTTTTCCCCTTTTTGACAATTTTCTAATATGTTCCCCCACCCCAAATTTTTATGTAGGTAAATTCCAAGATATTTATAGGCATCCACCTCCTCTAAAATATTATCCCCCAGATTATAATTTGCATTTATGCCCTCCCTTCGATGTTTCCTGGAGAAGTGGACTACCTTACATTTATTTATGTTTAGTCCCATTAGATTCATTTTAACCCATTTTTTTTATTGAATTTAGGTACAGTTGTAATACAGCTTCATCTTCCCTGTTTTGTACCGTTCTGTATATGACACAGTCATCAGCAAATAGGCGAATTTTTGATTGAATGCCTTGCACCAGGTTGTCTATGAATATATTAAAAAGAAGTGGCTTACCGCCCAATCACACTACCTTGCAGTATCCCAGATGTTACTTGGATGTAATCTGAATGATTATTTCCAACCTTTACTTTCTGTGTCCTTTTGCTTAGGAAGTTTTCAACCCATTTTGAAATCATTGGACTCCAAAACTACTTGTAAATAACAAAAATCACTTGAAAAATGACATGGGCCCATTTAAAAAATTCCCTGCGGGGCTCTGCTGGGAGAAATCGCAAAAGTTCAACTTCGTGAATGTCCACGATGATTCAATTATAAGACTCCAAAATTACTTGTGAATCGCAAAAATTACTTGAAAAATGTCCCTATTTTCATAAAAATTCCCTGCGGGGCTCTGCTGGGGGACTTCCGCCCCCAGACCCCCTTTCCAGCTGGGCGGTCATTTTATTTATGTAACCTGTGTGCCCCGCCCCCCCAATAATCAAATCCTAACGACGTCCCTGCATTTCGCTCGTAACCGCTTCTGATCTAATAATTTTTCAATTTTTTTTTTTCAATTCAAATATCATTTTATTCTTGTTCATGTGATGAAAGATTAACATATTCATAAGTTATGCATTAACACAGTTACAAACGTACATTTAAACATATAGTTTTATAACAATCTCATAATACTAAATTCAGTATTAACAATACATTGAACCAATATCTCAACTCTATAAATATAAATATCAATAATTACAAACGTTTTGAGTTAAAATAGAATTGATCGCATGAATTCAATTTTAATTTTAAGACAGAGATTTCAATTTAATCTTAATTTGGAAACAAGAAGCCTGCGTAAGAGAAAACTCTTGTGTGCGGGCTGTCTGAAATAAATATATGTCAAAATGGTAAGCTGCTATTTTAGTCTTGACATCATTATTATTAGTTAATTTATTTTTATTCATTTTTTTAATGATTTATAGAATGTGAGATATAAAAATGATAATATATACAAAACACAAATTATGAATAACCTTTATTATTTATAATATTTTTAACCTTTATAAATACCAATAACCTTTGAGGATACACTATAATTTATATTTAAACAATTTCGTCTTATATCAACTTTGTCACTATTATATTTTTGAATGAGTTATCTGTGTTATGTAGACTGAAAATCTGAAACCAACAAGGAGTAATTTTTTCAATTGATTTCACATTTACTTTATCTCAAGAGAAGAGGAAGCTGGAAGAGGCCCACGTGATTCAATTAACTAGGAAAACGCCATAAATGCATTGTATGAGCGTGCAAGTATGATTTTGACACATTTTATTTTATTCTTCAAAACGGCTAACCCGATTGATCCGAAAATTGCAAGAAATGTGTAAAATCGTGAGTTTCAACTCCATGCAGATTTTTTTTTCAATGGAATTATTTTCAATCTTTTCCGCTATATGTTATTCTTATGGTTATTTTTGAAATTAGGAAAAAATCATTAAAAGAAGTTCAAATTTATTTGATGCTCCGCAACAGTACCCTGGGGCTGTTTGAAAAGATTTGCCAGGGCCGGAATTTTTCCCCAGTCCGCCCCTGTATATATAATATATGTATTTATATATATCTATATATTTTTATATATTTATATATATACATATATATATATATATATATATATATATATATATATATATATATATATATATATATATATATATATATATATATATATATATATATATATATATATATATATATATATATATATATATATATATATATATATATATATATATATATATATATATATATATATATATATATATATATATATATATATATATATATATATATATATATATATATATATATATATATATATATATATATATATATATATATATATATATATATATATATATATATATATAATAATATATATATATATATATATATATATATATATATATATATATATATATATTTATATATATATATATATATATATATATATATATATATATATATATATATATATATATATATATATATATATATATATATATATATTTTAAATGGTAAATAGATACTTATGTGTCAAACAAATGCTGTTGCTGTTGTTTTTATGTTGGTACGATCGTGTACCTTCAAAACAGATTTCAACCCTAGCTAGCAGCTATTGTTCTGCCATTGACACTACAAATTCAATGGTATGGTTGGTTATTGGTTATAACATTCCCGCCACCGAAAAATATGTGAAACCAGACAGTATTTAGTGAAACTATAAGCTAGCCTTTTCCGCAATCGAGGTAATTGGTTGAGATTGGTCAAGTCATTGGAATGTTTCTAATGCGTCATTAATTATAACACATCAGCTGCAGCATTGGCTGTAGTTACTGAAATATTTATGAACATTTTAATAAGAGTAATGAATTCATGCGGATATCATTGTGATGACAGGTTTACCCAGCTGTTTTCTGTCAAGTGTCACGCCTACCCACACGCGTTTTCAGTGCATGACCATATTCGTGTTATTATTCAGCAGGTGTGAAGTATAAGGACGGAAGTATTTACTGCTATCAACCTTTTGTGTAAACTTATCCATATTTGAGTGGTATTTTATAAAAACTGTTTCTTTCGGTAATTATTTGCTTACGTTGTGTATGTTCTTGGGCCTAGGTCTACTGTATTGTTTCACGTATATAGGCCTACCTACTTTGAGTAGGCCTAGGCCATAGCATTAAATTTGTAGTGTTACAAAATCAATGACCATAGGCCTGAGCTGTTTATAAAATCAATGCGTAGGCCTACTAGGGTATTCATAGATCACAATAACCACAGGCTGTCCCCCTAGCTATTGAGTTTGTGCCTAATTTAAGAGTGCCATAAAAATCCCAGTAATTTTGTGTTACTCAGTACCAAATTTGGTAAATTTACTGATTAACGTACCACACCATTTTAAAAAAAAAAAAATTTCAATTTTTTCTTCATTTTTTAAAAGTATATAAGCTCCGTTCCGCCTGCCGGCGGTATACGCGAGGTTTGTACACTAACCTGACCCTAACCTAACCTACTGTCCACCTTTGTCGTCTTAGTCAGATCACAAAGGATCAACTTCAAGTGAGTTGAAAACATATTAAAACAAACAAAACACAAAAAGTCCGAACACTACATCATACATACAAACAAGATCTATCAGAAAACACCTCAATCAAGAATATCGGACTAAAATTAGTGATGGTACGTTGAACGATAAAATTACCCCAAATTTTTTCAAAGGATGGTGTCGTTTTGGTTGGGGTTAGTGGTCAGGTCAGTGTCCTTAACCTCGGATAATTATGTGTGGTACTGAGTATGACAAATTTACCAAACTCCCTCCCAATCATCAATAAAAAAGGATGGGCTTAACAGTAAAAGAGGTGGCAAGCCCTATTCGCAGGCGTGCCTGCGAAAAAGGCTTGGCATCCCTATACGCAGGCTCAGGCGTAATGCAGGCGTGCCTGCGAAGAAGGTTTGGTATTCCTATGCGCAGGCACAGGCATAATGCAGGCGTGCCTGCGAAGAAGGTTTGGTATTCCTATGCGCAGGCACAGGCGTAATGCCTGCGAACTAGGCATCGTATTACTATTCGCAGGTACTTGTCTGTAGCAGGCTTGCCTGCGACTAAGACTCGTTATCCCTATGCGCAGGCAATGCAGGCATGCCTGCATACAAGGATTGGTATCCCTATGCGCAGGCACAGGCGTAATGCCTGGGAACTAGGATTAATAGTACTGTGAATCCCAGTTCCCAGGCATTACGCCTGTGCCTGCGCCTAGGGATACCAATCCTTGTACGCAGGCATGCCTGCATTGCCTGCGCATAGGGATAACGAGTCTTAGTCGCAGGCAAGCCTGCTACAGACAAGTTCCTGCGAATAGTAATACGAAGCCTAGTTCGCAGGCATTACGCCTGTGCCTGCGCATAGGAATACCAAACCTTCTTCGCAAGCACGCCTGCATTACGCCTGTGCCTGCGCATAGGAATACCAAACCTTCTTCGCAGGCACGCCTGCATTACGCCTGTGCCTGCGTATAGGGATACCAAGCCTTCTTCGCAGGCACGCCTGCGAGTCCGCAGGCAGCATTACGCCTGCACGGCCGGTATTCGCCTATGCCTGCGCATAGGGATACTAAGCCTTAGTCGCAGGCACGGTTAATGCCTTGATCGCAGGCACGGTTAATGCCTTGATCGCAGGCATTACGCCTGTGCCTGCGCATAGGGATATTGAGCCTTAGTCGCAGGCACGCCTGCTACAGGCAAGTGCCTGCGAATAGTGCCTGCGAATAGCGCAGGCGCCTGCGAATAGTAAGAGGATACCTTGGCCCCAGGCACAGGCATGCCTGCGCCTGCCTGCGAATAGGGTTCTAATACCTAGATTTCAGGCATTACGCCTGCACGGCCGGTATTCGCCTATGCCTGCGCATAGGGATACTGAGCCTTAGTCGCAGGCACGGTTAATGTCTTGATCGCAGGCATTACGCCTGTGCCTGCGCATAGGGATATTGAGCCTTAGTCGCAGGCACGCCTGCTACAGGCAAGTGCCTGCGAATAGTGCCTGCGAATAGTAAGAGGATACCTTGGCCATAGTGCCTGCGAATAGTAAGAGGATACCTTGGCCCCAGGCACAGGCATGCCTGCGCCTGCGAATGCGCCTGCGAATATACACTCCGAAAAGAGGTTGGACATTTTATTCTGCCGCTGGGCCTACTGTATATTCCATTGCTATCAGGGCCGTATTTAGGTTTTGCGCCACCCTAGGCAAATAATTTTTGGCTCCCCCCTCTATATAACGTAGCAGTTAATCTAGTCAATGCTGTGGTTAAATCACTTGAAAGTATAGGCGTCTGAACTGCTGACGTCGCACCTTCTTCGCAGAAAAGTTGTCAATAGTCTCTTCGTAATCTTCTACGAAGAGCCACGACTTAAGCTACAACTTTGGGATTGTGACGACTTGCATGTAGGCCCATGAAACACAGGGAAATTTTGAAAACATGGACATTTTTCAAGTGATTTTTGCGATTCACAAATGGTTTCGGAGTCTCATAATTGCACTATCAAAGACATTTTCGTAGTTATACTTTTTCGATTTCTCCCAGCAAAGCTCCGCAGTGAATCTTTTGAAATAGACCCATGTCATTTTCTAAATAATTTTTGATATTTACATGCAATTTTGGAGTCCAATGATTGAATCACTATGGACATTATCGAAGTTATTTTCAACAGTATAATCATATAGACATTTTTGAAGCTATTTTTGCGATTTCTCCCAGCAAAATTCTCAGCAGTGATTTTTTTGAAATGTGGTCATTTTTCAAGTGATTTTTGCGATTCACGAGAAGTTTCGGAATCTAATAATTGAATCCTTATCGAAAAGAAAACAGGAAGTGTAAAGTAAGAGTGAAGGCCTATACTGATACAATTCACATTAATAAATGTGTTATTCGTAGGTCAGCATTATATATTTTTAAAGGAGGATAATCTATGGGGGGGGGGGGGCAAATGTCGTTTGAAGGGGCGCACGCCCCCCTTGGACCCCCTAACGACGTCCCTGAATGCAGGGCACGCAAATAAGGTGTCTGATAATCATAGACCCCGCGCTACAGGGTGAAAGAATAGAACAAAGCAACTTCTAAATAACAGTCGTGACTCACCTTTGATTATTTGGAATATATATACTTACTTATTTCTTGCAATAAGTCAATAGTGTTTTTTTTTTTCATTTGCTGATGTTCGTGCAAATATAGAAAATGCATAGGCCTAGTCTTTAAACTATCTAGGAAATGCCGCTCCCCTAAACTTTGCCGCCCTAGGCAGCTGCCTCGGTTGCCTAGGCGTAAATACGGCCTTGATTGCGATAGCATATGTAATTGATTTCAATGCCTATGTCATTTCCTAATTCCTACTCATCCAATCAAATCAACTGACAAGAGGCCTATTTATATAATCCCAATATTATGTGAAATAGGCTTTAGCATTGAATTTGTACCTTACAAAATCAATGGCGTTAGACACATCTAGGCATTTGGAAAAATTACATTGAATGTTGCAGAATTTAGGACTGCCATCAAATACTAAATGTAGCATTTTTTTACACAGGCTAATCGTCAATTTATACAACATTAATAGATCGATTATCGATTTGGATCAACATATAATTCAATGTAAAGTGTAGGCCTTATAATTTGATTTTTTTTTTTTATATATATTGTTACAAGAAAGAATAACAATACAGTCATAAACACTCTAAAAAAGATCTACAAAGCCTTCGAAAGGCTTGGCTGTAGAATAATAAAATAATATACCAAATTTAACAAACACAACGACTAGTGGCAAACAATAAATAATTACAATATATACTACATTTTGTCAACTGACAATTATCAAATGTGAATGATGAAAAAAAAGAAAATTATACTGATTTACAGAAATACTGCTTACAAAGAACAAAAATATGAAAAATAAAATTGAAACAGAAATTGCGATATGAGTTACTGTGCCAAATGGGAATGTAAGGTAATTTGAACTCAGAAATATAAATGAATATATTTGAACATGGACAACGATACTGATAAGTATTTTACCAAACAATTTCAGAGCAATAATGAATCAAATCCAAACTAGTCAATTGAGATGCATTTACTTATTTTATTTCCGTGGAATTTATAATTAGTGTAGAAACAGGCCGTTATGAGTATTAGAATGAACTTTCATTGATTGCCAAGTTCTATAGATTTTATTAATCACGTTTGAAATGAGTTATAGACCTCATTCTGCATTTTACCATTATTTCCAATCTCCTGAGTAGATCTCAGGTCTGCACTTTTTATACGTGGAGTTTTAATCCCTTCATACTAGAACAAAATCATTCTATGCAACTGGATCTATTGATAGGGTAGAGTATTTTGATATTGATTGATTTAGCCTACCAGTAATTAGCTTTCTCAAACACTGTAAATAATGTTATCTTGAATAATTGAAAATCTGTAATGAAATATCTAAAATGAATGATTATTTTAGAAATTGGCCTAGTTCAAGATAAAATAGATAGTTAGCAACTCATCTAGTGAAGATGGCCTTGTTTTGAACCAATTTATGTAGACCATCTCATTGAAAGCTTGGTTCAGTTTTGTATGTTTTATTAGAGTGAATAGACATTATAGGCTAATTGGTAAAATTTGTGTTCTCTTTGCTAGGTTGAATAGTTTTTGCTGCCTCGTTGAATAAGAAGATCTACCAATGGACAGTATGGATACAATCTTCGATCCATACAAAAATGTAAGCATATTGAGAGATAATACAATAATAATAATAATAATAATTATAATAATTGAAGCAAGACCCACATAAGCCGAAGCCTGTGCGTGGGAAAGGAGGAAAATGAATTGACCAGAATAAAAATATCCAAGAGGGGGAGAACTACAAAAATAAATAATCAAAATAATAGAAATGACAAAAATAGATGTAAACAACTACAATGATATATAAATATGATTCGGTTATTCAAACAGTTAATTCAAGATGACACAAGATGATGAAAGATATTGATGATAATAACATATAATAATAACATGAATTTAGATGATAGCAATTATGAAGTTGAATTTTATTCTATTTTTAATCCAATTGAATTGAAGAACGTACGAGTAGGATAAAATTTAGGATTGTTAAATGGAATTCAAAAAGTGATCAAATCAGTAATGTCTATCTCGTAAAGCCAGATGTTCAGCTCCCTTTTGAATAATTCAAAATCAGATATTGTCACGATTGTGTTGGGCAGCAAATTCAATATTTTAGGTCCTAGATAAGCGCTTTGTCTTTGACCGAGTGATAGGGCAAGCAAGCTGAAGCTAGGTTCCCATGACGATTTTTTCACGTCCCGTCCGTCAAAACTTCGGCCGACGGCAACTTTCAACGAATCATGCGCAAGAGAATGCATCGGAGGGAGGGAACGATTTTTCGCCGTCCAAGTAGAGCCAATTCCAACTTTTGACAGACGGTACGGGACGAGTTGCGGATGTCGTGTAGCGTACCAACAGTCGAATGTAGGATCGCATCGTCGCATTTCCGTTTTATTTTGATATTACTGTTATAATCGCAAAATTGTGAGCAAAATCACACGCTGTTTTATATTTTGAGGTTATATAAACAATTATTCATTTTTAATGATTAGTTTTGATCTCGAAATGTTTATCGAGGCAATTAGAGAATATACCTGCCTAAGATAGTGTCATGTTGACTCGTTGATTTCTATGGTTGCCTTTGAAAAGTTCTAGTTTTTGCCGATAGAACGCATTACCTTTGTGACGGGAAAAATGCGGTATGGGAACGTGATCTATTTTATACCAACGATGCCGTCCAAAGTTTTGATGGATGTCACGTGAAAAAATCGTCATAGGAAACTAGCTTAGGTCACCAGTTCATCACAGTAAAATCGAGAAATTACTACCTCCATATCCTGGCGCAAAATTAAAACTTGACGTACCAACAACAACTTTGTATCATCTCTTGCTCTTGAAACAGACGTAGCTAGGAAGTTTGTTCGGTAGCAAACAAAGAACAGTGAAGTCTTGGCGCATCGTTCCCGGATCCATCGTTTTCCCGATTCTATCATTCATTTTTTCCTACCCGACTCCCATATGACCATTGCTGATTTTTTTTTTGTAGAACGTTTATTTTTTTGGATGTTTTCAAGTTCCTGAACCCTTATTCTCGAGATTTATGAAATGCGGAATGAGTAAAATTTGGGTGAGATTCCAATAATTCCACTGAAAATGACTGATTGGTATTCCTGAAATTAAAATTTTCTATTTCATGTCATTCCACAGTTCACTCAAAAATCTCTCCACCCATTTGGTTAGTGAAATGTCAAAGTGAGTTGTTAAGTATTGTGCATAGCACTTGAGATGGCTTTGCATCACTGCCACTAGGATAATTAACTAGGGAAGGCAGTGCATCCTATTTGTTTACATTTTCTCGGGCTGCTATTGACTTTAATCTGCTAGATACCTAAAGGGTATCTCCCATATAATACAAACAATTCCATTTCATATCTCACGATTTTTCAACTAGGGAATAGCAAAACGGTGAAGAGTGTGATTAAAAGTGGAATGAGACAATAATCTCTTTTCACTCATCTCATCTCATAATCTCACAATCTCGAGAATAAGGGTCCTGGTCCTTTGAAAATGATGGATCGAGGCTTCACTATATTCAATGTTGCAATAGGTCTCTTTTTCCACATTACATTACAGTAAACCCTCATTAATCCAAACTCTGTCGATCCGAAATTTAACATTTTCGAAATTGACGTGGGTCACCCTCTGAAAGTATAGGCATTTCAATGTTAATTGAAAAAAAATTGTTGTTAATTGTTGTTGTTTATTGTTATTGTTTGTTGTTATAAATGCTAATTGTTGTTGATATGGTTAATCCAAATTCCAGCTAGTCAGTAATTCAAACTGATATTTTGACTCTTCAATTGCTTTAGCACTTTCTTCGGATTGAATAATTCGAAATAGTTCAAGTGAATTCCTTGAATTGATCATTATTTTCCCAATTTCCATTTAGGCCTGTATTCATTATTTATTATTATTTTTATTGTTCCTAATTGCATAGTATAAATGATATTAGAACAGTTAGACACTAAAATAAACTACATTTTAACCTCATCCAGATATTCATTAACCCTTTTAGTGCCAACCATTTTGGTCAAAGACATGGTGAAGTATTCCAGGTATATTTTCATCAATGTGCAGTAGTTGATATAAAAGTCATATCTCACAAACCATTTTTCTGATTTCAATGAGAAAAATAGGGTGAACGCAAAATAGATCAGTAGGCCGCTAAATTATTATTATTTTTTTTTTACACATATTCCAAAATGATTCGTAAATACCATAGACAATTTTTACAACAACGAAAATTCAAGTTTACAACAATATGAAATCAATGGCGTATTTTTTACATTTTTTTGAGTAGTTGCATTAGAAAGAGCAAGTTGTTTTTAGTAAATGTGTGTTTTATCATAATATTTGATGAATAATTATAGAAGTTACACGGTTTGACGGAGCTTACCGATATTTGATGTTGTCAAAAATCAACTACGTAATTTTTTTTTATGTACATATTTTGACACTTTTCAACAATATCGAAGGCTGTGAGATGGTTAGAAATCAGCTGTTGATATCGTTTTCTTCGTCTCGATTATACGAATGCAACAACATTACATGCACCGCCATCCGTTGACTTTTCAAGGAACTATAACCTAAATAGTACTAGACCCATCTTGCCGTCGCTTAATGGGTTTGTGTTACGTGTTGAACGCCCTATGCCGAAAAAACGATTGCGATTCAGGCCAAGTCCCCGGTGATTGATCGACGTTTGGCACTCTTTGTAACGAGTTCGAATCGTCGAATAATTGGCACTGAGAGGGTTAATAGAGTATAACATTCGTCCGTCAGGTACTCAAGTCAAGTTTACATTTGAAATATTCATGGTTTTCACCAACGTCCTTCAATTGCCGTAGTTGTTCTGGAAGTGCAAGTCGCATTGGAAGTCCTTTTCATTTGACGTATAAGAATAAGCCGAGCCAGCCGAGCTGTTTGCTGCTTTGAGTGTGTCATCCGAGTGCACGCTGACCTTGACGAGCACGAGATTTATGTCTAGCTCAAGAACATTCGTTCGTCAGTTTCGGCACGGCCGAGCGCCTATTGGAGCGGGCTATTCAACGGTCATGCATTGTCGAAGCTAGCCGAGTACACATGATCTGTGAAGCAGTTTCTCACACGTGTGGTATAGCTTTCTCTCGCGCGCAATACGAAATTGCTTTAATTCTAACCGGGAAGTGTGATGATTTTCGTGGAAAAGGAGTTTTTTGGTTGATCCAAATTTTTATGAATTGAAATAATTTTGTGTGGGTTTCCTTGCATTTCGGATTAACGTGGGTTAACTGTATATGCTTCGGCCCTGAATCAAACATTTGCTTCTTGATTTGCTATCGTTGCTGTTTGTCCGCGAGTAGCTGTAGACCTACAGTAGCTAGGCGATTTACTCACTACAGTACTGGCATAAAGTAGCGCACTTGGCTTTAGCGACACATGTATTATAAATAACAAACTAATGTTGTTAATTTCGCTAGCCGTCTGGACAGCGAACAGGTAGGTTGTGTTTTGCTCAAGCTCTCGCTATCCAAGTTCAAGTGTGTTTACGGTACCGATTTTTCGTAATGGAATGTCATAGATGCAACGATCCACTGCCCAAGGTTGGGCAGTATATTGAGTGTTATGGATGAGAGAATAATTATCATATATGTAGAATGTTCAGCTTTATCGGAGAAAACCTATCGGTCTATGTCTGACATTAAAACGTTAATTGTGGAGGTGTATGTTCTGTAAAAATAAGACCTCTGAAAGAAAAACCTCGACATTGTCAAATGCGGATATTGCTGATAAACAACTGATACAGCAACAAAAATCTCCCCTTGAGAAACTATTTGCAGACCTGAAGACGGATCTGAAGAAAAGTCAACAATTCATTTCTGATAAGTAGGCCTATGATGAGCTTGTTATCAAAGTTAATGAAAGTAACGGAATAATTGCAAACATGAATAATACAATCGAATCTCTCGTTGCTACAGTTAAATAAAGGGATGAAGAGATTGTTAATTTGAAAGCTAGGTTGTATAATGTTGAACAATTTGGAATGAATTTGAACATTGAACTCCACGAAGTGCAGTAGTATAAGGACGAGGACCTCGAAAGTGCTGTTCTTCAAGTGGCTGAAAAAATAGAAATTAAACTTCTGAAAGACGATATAGAAGTTGTCCACCGTCTCGCTGCTAAAAAGGATAAGGTGAGGAGTATCATTGTTCAGTTGAATTTAAGAAAAAAGCACAGGAAAAATAATGTGAGAATAACTAATAACGATTCTTTTGGCAAACGGCAATGGCGATGGAATTTACGTCAACAAAAACATCATTCCATTCTACAAGAATCTTGTGTGGAAGGCCAAAACTGTAGCAAAGGACAGGGGCTTTGCTTTCACGTGATTTCAATTTGATAAGTGCTCATGAGGAAAAATGAAGCTACACCAATAATATGTATCAACTGTGAGAGTGACCTTGAGGAACTATCTTAGCTCGAATATCTACCGCTAGCTTCGCGTGTTTGAACTTTTGTCATGAGTCATGGGTATAATAATGACAGATGACAACATTGTACCTTGTGTCAAGAATTACAGTTTCAATGTTATCAATGACATTAATTTAGTAACTTCAGTTAATGTTGAATTCAATATTCTTTTCTCGAACATACCATCAATTAGAAGTAATTTTGAATATTTTGTTTCCTTCATGGATATGCAAATAGAAATTGTGAATATTGTCATTTTAGTACAAGTAAATATGAAGGTTCATGAGAAAGAACGTTTTCATTTAAATGGGTTTTCAATGTTTACGTCATTGGGAGAAAAAAGACGAGGAAGTGGGATTGTTGTTAAATGCTGTTAAATGGTTTCATAACTCATTAGCTCGCAATATACAGACCACCAGAAAAAGGTTTGATTATTAATTTTCTTGAGGAAATTGATTTACTATTAACTAGAGACATGTAAAAATAGCAATTGCTATAAAAGCGATGAAATTTAAAAGTGCCTTTTTAAATGTTTTTCTGATATTTCTTCATCTAACACTATGTTTGGTGTTGTTCTATCATGTTTTTGAAAAGGCGATAAAGCGCTACAAACGTCTGAATCCACTACGTTTCAATGTACTGGCGATATAGACGCTATATTCGGAATAGAAGCATTATAGATGCTATTTTTCCCCAAATTTTTTCAATTGAGGTGTAAACGAGTGAAGTTAGTTGGGAATTCGGAAAAAAGTGCAGTTGCAGATACAGGTGGCAGATGAGGCGTAGGTTTGACCTGCTTGTAGACTATTTTTTTTTAAATATCAATTGGAGTGCTTCTCTTGTATGCCTATTGTGCGTTATCTAGTGGTTTTACCGGTTCTGTACTGTTGTTATGCTACTGAACGTTGTTGCGCGACAAAACACGATGTCTCAAAATAATAGATGCACCAAAGAGCTACTTTTCAAATTCTAAATGCTACGAGAAGAAAAAATAGAAGCTATATTTACATGTCTCTACTATTAACTAATGTTAACCCTAGAGAACAGGTAATATTTATTGGAGATGTGAATCTAGTTCTAAGTTGCAGTGAAAATATAAACATACAACATAATAATAACACTATGTTTGGCCATGGAATGCGTTGTTGTAATCATGGCAATACTCGGGTTGATGAACGATTCGGTGTTTTTTTCAAAATCCTGCATTGATCACTATTTTGCCAGGATGAATAACAAAATTCCTGACCTCTACTTGGCAATTATAGCAACTAAAATTTCTGATCATTGTATCATTTTATTGGGAATTCATAATAATGGTAAAACTAGTGATCACGACAATGGACATGATAAATCAAACTTGAGAACAATGTTGAATAAATTGAAGATACAATAGGATTGAAAAGTATAAATTGGAATTCTCTATCAGAAAATGAATGTGACCATCCCAGCAAAATTTACAGTAAAATAAATGACATATTCAATAATGTTAATGAGAATGTAAAAGAATGGCGATGGGGGGAGCTGCATAAGTTGATTGAAAGGAATGAGTCAGGGTATGGAGGTAGGCGGGGTCATGATAGAGCGGTATTCATAAAGGGGGCTAGATTAGATGTTGGTAAATTCTCTTTCTTGAATAGGACAAGTAGGGACTGGAATGGGCTTAATAGAATTGCTTTTGAAGGAGATGAATTCAGGTTAAAGTTATTCCGTCAGAGGGTTAGGGAGGAGGTGGGATAGGGGTAGTTAGGGAACTTGCCACTGCGCATTTATGTGCAATTGCAAGAGTTTAAATAATAATAATGATAAAAAAATGAACTAAAAATATGATGCCCATGTCATATTCTCAACGAAATTTGAAACCGTGGGTAACTTCTGAAATTAAAACTATGATTAAAGATAGAGACAATTATTTTAGAAAATGGAAACAAATTTGATCGATAGAAATATGTACAAGGGTCTGAGAAACATTATCACTAAACAACATATAAAGACCAAACAAAATTATTACAAAAAACGTTCTGATGATTGATGCATCTACCTTCTTGATTAGAGTGTTACAAATTAATCAAAGGTGACCTGATAATCCCAAAACAATATAAAAGAAGTGTTTTCTGGGATTTTATAAACTAGTAATAGAATTAATTGACAACTAGGCCTATCAATGGTAAAGTAATAGCTGATAATTATTAAGATGATATTATCAAGTATTGTAACATTATTGTAGGTAGCCTATGTTTTATTCATACTGTTTTTGTATGATCAGATATAGGCAATATATTTGTCTTATTGTTTTCAAGTTTAGAGAAAATATTAGGTACTGCATTGACTTTGTAACATTGTATTTGTTTGTAAATAGCACATTTTTGCTAATAAACCAATTACTACTGATTGTAAAGGCAACATTCAAGAAACTTGGCACGAAATTGACTGCATCTTGGGCAAGAAAGCAAAAAACTTGGTTGATGAACAGCTACCTGCCATGAAGTGAAAGAACTTCGAGACGAAAACAAAATAATGAAAGAAATGCTAATGGTGCTGGGCAACTGGCCTAGGCCTGGAAATCAGTCTAACCAAAATAAGATAAAACCAAGGAAGGAAGAGAGCCTCATAAACAAAGACAAGATACAAGACCAAATCAAAGATAAAAGTTCAAGTGTATCACTTGCCAAGAAGCCAATAGCCGATGAAATACCACTAGCTGATGACGAACCACTAGCCGATGATTCACTGAGCTTTACCGAGGTTGTAAAAAGAAAGAGAAATAGGCCTTCAACCCGTAAGACTTAGGTATAATTGGAACTGGCCTAATACAACCAAATGATGATGAGACTAGCAGTCTGCTAGTAGCCAAACATAAGATATGGCTTCATTTGAGTAGAATCTCGACCGATATTGATCGGAGTAGAGTGAAGAAGTACCTGGAAGGCAAATTTCCGACCGAGGAATTTACGGTGGAAAGCCTGGTACCTCAAGGCGAGTTTGTACAGACGTATACATCGTACAAGATTGGAGCAGACAGCTTCTTACTTGAAAAGCTGATGGATCCTACATTCTGGCCATTGGGTGTCCATGTACGTAGGTTTTTTCTGATTCCGAGACTAAAGAGGGACAATTCGTAAGTTTTTTATTTCACCTGAATATAAGAAGCTTAGAACTCAAAGTGGAAGAGCTTGAACTCTTCCTTGACTCTACTGACAAGAGAATAGACTTTTTGTGTCTCTCAGAAACTTGGCTCAAGGAAGGTCAAGAAGGTGTTGTAAATATGAATGATTTTAAACTAGCCGCTCATTACTCTAGAAGAGAGAAAAGGGGGGGAGGAGTTTGCATCTACGTGCGTGAACAAATGCTAAATAATTATAAGCAAAGAGATTTGGAATCAGTTGATGGAGTTTTCGAGGCATGTGCAATCGATATCGATGTTGCCGAGCCCACAAAAATAGAGTGCCATGGAAGATGCCTGGAAGCGGATGCCGCAGAACCTGCCACAATAGTAACAATTTATCGACCTCCAGACTCAAGCAACCAAAATTATTTCCTAGAACTGTTAGAAGATCTCTTAGTCAAACTGGTAAAGACAAATCGACACATACTTGTGTGCGGTGACTGGAACATGAATCTGCTAGAGGTGTCTCAAAGAGCTCCTATAGAAGAATTGGCCTTTTCTCTGGGATTTAAAATCCTGGATTACGGAGTAACGAGGCAAACTGAAGACACAAAATCAGCAATTGACATTGTTATGGCAAACTGGAAACAAGCAACCTTCTTGAAGAATATCGATCCAGGCTTATCCGACCATAATGGTCAACTTGTAGAAATGCAGTGTGGACTAAACAAGAGGAATCAAAATAATAAAGTCACGGTAAAAAAATGACATTATACAAAAATCGGCATCCAGAGTTTTCTCGATGATTTAGCAATAACTAACTGGTACCCCATATGCGAAGCGGTCGACACAAATACGAAATTCAATGTTTTCCACCGAATATTTCTACAATTGTTTGAAAAGCATTTTCCAAAGAAAACCTACACACCTAGGAAATCCAATACTAATAGGGGATGGCTTACAGAAGAAATAAGAGAAGATTGTAAAAGGAAGAAAGTGTTGCACAACAAGGCAAAATATGAGGGAGAAGCGGCAAAAAAGATGCTAACGAACTTCAAGAAATCTCTTAAGAGGCAAAATAGCTAAAGCCAAGAAAGATTATAATGCTAAAGTTATCACAGAATCAACCAACAAACCAGCTGCAATATGGGGTATTGTCAACACGATAACAGGGAAAAACAAGACCAAGAGAGAAGAGGAAATTCACCTGGGGGACGGGGAGATTCTAACCATAAACCAAGACGAAGTCGCTGCCAAGTTCAACAGGTACTATATGTCAGTAGCGGGAACCATAGTAGACTATACTACCGACACAACTGATGAGTGTAAGAACCTCCTGGGATTGAAGAATCAACACCATAAGGATGACTTTAAATTCGAACCGGTGTCCCCTCAAGAAGTGTGCGAGGTTAAAGACCTACTTAAACCAAAGACGTCTTCAGGATGGGATGAAGTGCCAATGACACTGATAAAAGCGTGTGGAGGGTGGATAGCAGAACCATTGGCTTACATATTTACACACTCCTTTGCAAATGGTGTATTTCCTGAGGGACAGAAGTATGCAGTTGTCCGTCCGTTCTACAAAAAAGGTGACCCAACCTCAATGACAAATTATAGGCCGGTTTCACTACTGATAGCGTTCTCTAAAATTCACGAAAAATTGGCTTTGAAAAGACTTCAATTATACATTGACAACAATGAATTAATTAGTGATTATCAACACGGGTTTCGCACGAGGCGATCAACCATGACGGCAATCTTTGAAATGATAAACTCAGTAGGTGAGTCAATGGATCAAAGGAAGAAGGTAGGAACCATTTTATGTGATTTGTCAAAGGCATTTGACACCTTGGATGCAAAGCTCATGCTTGTGAAGTTGAAAGCCTATGGAATAAACGGTACATCTGCAGCATGGTTCAAGTCATACCTCAAAAATCGTAAACAAAGAGTCCAGCTTACTGGTCGTGCACATTCAGATTGGGAAATAGTTCAGCATGGGATGCCACAAGGCTCGATACTTGGACCAGTGTTATTTACACTTTATGTAAACGACTTAGCAGAAAGCCTAAAAAGAAATGGAGTTGTCGTACAATTTGCCGACGATACGATAGTCATTGTAGAAGCAAGAAGTAGAGCTGGTCTAGAAGAGAAAATGAGAATGACCCTAACAGACTTGGATAACTGGTTTATTCCAAATAAAATGAAATTAAACTACGACAAAACAATGGCATTGAATTTTACTGCACGAGGGACCGAGGAGATTATTGAGTGTCCGGTACAAGTAGTGAAAGATTCGAAGTTCTTAGGATTAACCGTAGACTATCGTCTCAAGTGGGACTGCCATGCTTATAACATCAGCCTGAAGCTAGCAAAAGTATGCTATGCTCTCAGGGCCCTGACCCGACAGTGCGAAATGGAAATATTAAGAATAGCTTACTCCAGTCAATTTCAGTCTGTCATGAACTATGGTGTAGCTTTTTGGGGAGCGCCACCAGGAGCCAGGCAAGTCTTCATAGTGCAAAAGAGAGCAATACGGAATATGCTGTCCCTTCGAAGAACTGCTTCATGTAGAGGGCAGTTTAAGCAACTGTCTATATTAACGTTGCCTAGTTTGCACATCCTGGCTGTCGCACTGTTTGTCAGAGACAATGCCGACTTATTTCATAGAAGATGTGACACTCACTCGCATGAAACAAGAGAAGCAGGTAAACTGCAGATGGGACATCATAGGCTTCGTATCATGGATTACGACCTGCTCAATGTTGGCGTGAAGATCATGAATAGCCTTCCACTACGACTGAGATGCATTGCAAGCAGGGATGTATTCAAGAAAAACCTCAAGATCTTCCTCCTCCAAGAAGAGTTGTATAATTTAGAGGAATTTTATGGTAGAGATGATTAGGTTAGGTTTTATTTTTACTATACTACTCTGCTATTAGTAATATTATCTGATGACAATGTTTACACATTGAAAAATGTACTACAACAGCTAATAAAATACAATACATAGGAAGTATTTATAATATGACGGAGATTGTTGATGGCTTCATCGACACTTATTCCAGTGGCGTAGAATTGATATGCCACGACTGCAAAATAATAACATTGTTAAAAATCGACACTTTGGCACTTCAATCTATGCATTATGTAAGGACAATTTCAGATGCAATTAAAAAAATTATCATGGAATCAAACATACGGAAAGGTCCTGGAATCGACAATATGAGATTAAAAGATTAGTACAATAATTGCCAATTTTATTAACCTTGCTGTTGAATATCATCAAATTACCTCTGAAATTAAAAGATCTATCATAAAACCTGTTTTCAAAGGTGGTGACCACAAGGGTTTTGAGAATTACAGACCAATAGCGATCTTGTGTGCAATAGATGGAATTATGGAAAGATTTATGGCCGACCAGTTAATAAATTACTTGGATAAATTCAGAATTATCAATAGTAACCAATGTGGTTTTCAGAAGGATAAAAGTTCATCTACTTTTGAATGATTTCACTGAATTATTGTAGAGGACATCAAATAAAAACCTTTCTGTACAAGTTTTATTTATAGACTTTTCTAAAGCTTTCGATACGTTAATTCGTGACAGATTAATACTTGCATTACATAAAATTGGAATAAGTGGACCAATGCTAGAATGGTTACAGACTACTTGGCTAATAGATCAGTGTCAGTTAAATTGGGAAATTCTTTCGGACAATTTTTCACAGTCACATCGGGTGTACCCCAGGGCTCAATTCTAAGATCTCTCCTCTATTTAATATATGTTAACGACATGCTGAATGAAGTGTAAAAAATGCTCTGTATTCTTATACGGGGACGATACGGCAGTAGTTGCGACTCTTGAACATTATTCTTTAGCAAATGAGTTTCTCCAATTTGACTTCAATAATATCTTATGTTGGTCGCATGACAATGGGTTAATAATTAACTCCCCAAAAAACAAAGTAATGTATATTCATTCTCCTTTCATACATTCATAAAATGTTGATTTAATTCATCATGATTATGCTTGTTTGCACACAAATTTTAGAAAAGATTGTACTCATTTCACATGAAATTATAATTATTCTGTTGAAATAGCAAATACCAATCAGCATACATATTTAGGATTATTAACACAAGGGAAAGTAAAAATATTTACAAAGATTTCAATAGACTAAAAATGACAGATCGTGATCCTATATATGCGGGAACACATATTTTTAATAGTTTACCAGAAAAATTGAAAAACTCCACCTGGCCAAGACATGTTTTCCAACTCAGAACCAAAGAATTTTTAATTTCACATGCATTCTATAATACAACTGATTTTGAAAGAGCAAGAAACTGCATATGTACATTTTGTTCTAACATACTATACTAGCTTTTATTGAATAAATATTCATTATTTCACTCTATTGTATACTGACAAATTTCAATACTTGATTATAAGTCTAAGACTTTAATTACATAAGTAAGAAATATTTATTGTATAATGTATATTTTTGTATTTACTTGTACAATTTGTATTACAATGAAATAAATAAATACTAATAGACAGTAAATTTAAGTGGAATAAATATATAGATCTGATATGTAATAAGCTACGTTCTGGAATATATAGTCTATGTATTCTTAAGCCATATATGAATAGTAATACTCTGAAAATAGTGTATCATGCGCTTATTGAGTCTGTTATTAGGTATGGCATTTTATCTTGGGGATGTAGGCCTACACTAATAACTACTTGAACAAAATTGAAAATATTCAGGAAAGAATTTTTAATATAATCACGTCAAAAATCACAACCAAATTTCAAATTCCAATTTCTTTTCAGTTCGTCAATTGCATCTACTTCTTTTTATTATATCAAATTATTCCTCACAGAAGCACAAGATTTCATTCATGCATTCACATCAAACACATAATAAAGACAGATTAATAGAGCCACTAACCATTATCTCGTATGGTACACAGGAAAATGGATTTCTGATCTCTCATTTATTCAATAAAATCCCTTCTGAATTTTTGAGTTTCCAAAAATTGGTTCAAGTAAGAATGGAATTAAAGAAATACAGGTATATATCATCTAACATTATTTTTTAGGAAGTTAATGTTATATTTTGCTGTTCAATTGATGAAATTTTGCTGTTTTGTTCAATTTTAAGGAATTAACTTAAGTTGAAATTGATTCAATTTTTTATTATATATATGTACGTGTGTATATATCCATGTCTATGTATTTATGTATCATCCAGAAAACTGAATATAAGTGTAGTTTTTGTATTATAAATGTTAATAGACCCACAGACAAGTCAAAATTCTTGACTATGCGGGTCTATAAAATTTGAAGATATGTATTTGATTGATAATAAAGAACCTTGAAAAAAAAATGAATAGCCAGTGTGGACTTGAATCAGTGAATACAATGAGAAATGTTTTGACATTGAAATTATTTTATTCATTTGGATTTTATTCAGATGAAAATGGGTTCTATATGAAAATAATATTTTCTGTAAGGAAATACTGTCAATAAGCATTCAACTTTTTATTGTTTATAGGCTTATTCCTCAATAGAAGTGAAGAAAAGGGCTGCAGGAATTGCTTCTCATATGTTGATGGCATCCCCTAAATGCCTCTGGGATGCAACCTACCCTGAATGCCCTGAACGTTTTATACGCATTCTTGACAGGTTAGTTGAAGACACATTTACTCAAGGATTTGAGAGAATTTTCTTCAAGATTTAGATTCCGGTGTGGTATCTTGAGTTCCTGCTTTAATGTTCTCGACTTGAACTGAATAAATACCACGTGACTGCCCACATCTAATTGATATGTGGAGACAGGAGAGAAGTAGATATTGCAGAGAAGAATTTAAAAAAAATACTGTAGTTTCCGGATGTTTGAATATACTGTACCGGCATCCACAATTCCACATATTCATAAGCTAATTTTGTGTTTTTTAATAATGGCATTTTCACCAAATAATTTGCAGCAGGGATGGTGAATTTAATTCTTGTATCAAGGGGAACCCACCCACAAAAATGTATCAATTTTGGAATGGTTCATTGAAATTTTCTTTTTTTTTCAATTCCGAGTAAATTTTGGAAAAACTAGTTGGAAAATACTTCAACTGTTACATACAACAAAACCAGTAGATTGATAGCATGGAAATAAAAAGTGATGAATTGGATTTACAACAAGAAATGGTTTGACTTTCCCTGGTCTTGTATGACAAGCTATACAGTTGAACTGTTTATTTTTAGTTCAGCCCAAAAGCAGTTGTTTTACGCACGCATCGATACCATACATGATAAAATATCTTGAGAAGTAATTAATTATATATGTAGCGCGTGAAGCATGTTTTGTGATCATTTTCAGTGTCCACTAAAGCATAAACATAAAGCATAAGCTAAAGCATGGTGACTTTCCGGATGAACGTAATATTGCAAAACTGCTTCACACCGTACAGAGAAGTATCTTCTAAAATATTGTCGATCCATAATAAACATTCACAATATGTTCTCAAATAATCACCCTGGTGGGAACTTTTTGCCCTATGGAGACTGATGGAGATACCTTAATAACTGCATTACATAATTTATTTTGCTATAGCACACCATTCAGTTGAACCAAATGACAATAATACACTGTTAAGCCTACTCGGTCACTAGGTAGGTCTCATATATACATTTGTGTGTTTTAAATTCTCTCGGTTATATTTAATAAAATATTTAACAATTCCAATTTAAAATTTCTTGAATGAAATTACATTTTTCACATCTTCTGGAAGCCTAATCAAAATGGTCCACACTGTCATTCTTATCCTATATTGTGAGAAATGAGTTTGTATGAAGTATACTTCATTCCTCAAATGACAATTAACACATGCCATAACCAACAAAATTGTAATTTTCAGTATTCGAGATCTGTTGAAACAATTAGTGTAGATGAAATTGAGAATGCAAAATTGTGTTAGAACATGAAATAATTGAAATTGTTCAAGAAACAGAGTATTTAGATATTATTGATGTGGATAGAATGGACTGAACTTGAAAGACTCGTCATGCAAATTATTATATCATTTAAAAACTGGCAAGGAAAGTAGGATTAATGAAAAGAGTGAATGAGTGTTCACCTTTGATATCCAAAATAATATTATATCAGTCGATAATAATTGCACCACATGTGATACTGCAGCTTCCATTCAATTTTTATTGCAAAAATATGAAATTATTTTGAAGCAAATGCTCCAAAATCAAGCTATGAGATGTATTTTGAAAGTTGAAAAATATACTCCAATTGCTGAAATGTATCAAACATTCTTATGGCTGGATGAATAGATATAATTAAATATCCTAACAATAATTTATGGAAAATATGTCAACGGATTAGTGCCAAGTTATCTCTCTGGTGGATTAAAATTGAATAAAAATGAATATATAATTATTTTACCATGGCTAGTAATACAAATATTGTAAGGATGCGTTCAAACGAGGAAGATGGGGTAATTATATTTTTATCAGAAGGAAGAGAATTCATAGTAAGATACCAAATACACAGTATTGTAAAGAATGTTGAGAACATTGATAGTTTTTGTCGGATGTGTGGTAAAGTTGTCGAAGAAGAAACTAAAGTATATGATGAATGATGATAGTAATAATAATAATAATAATAATAATGGTTTTATTTCCTTTTGGATCATTACATGATATAATGGAAAGTCATAAAAAAAGTTATATACCGGTAACAAAAATTCAAAATATTCAATATAAAAATCTCAATATGATCACACTTTAACAAAGCTCATCTAACCTATAGAAGCATTTTTCAAACAGATAACTACGTAGTCTTTTTTTTAATACAATTTTAGAATCGAGTTTGCTGGCATCTTTTAGCACAATAGGTAAACAATTAAAAAATCTACACCCAGCATAAACTGGACTTTTCTTGAAGAGCTCCAGCTTGTGAGCCTCCAAGACGAATGTGGATTTGTTTCTTGTGTTGAAATCATGCAGTTTGTCTTGCATTATACTGTCTCGGCTGTTCTCAGTACGAACATTATAGTACTGAAAATGTATAATCCAACAACTGTCAATATTCCAAATTGCCGAAACAGTGTTCTGCAAGAGTCTTTATACCAAAATTCAGCACACGGGTCTTTGCTTGCACTCGCCATAATACGCAAGGCACGTTTTTGGAGCCTCAAAAGCCTTGGTGCTTGCGAGGAGCTGCCCCATAATATTATGCTGTATCGTAGCCTAGATTCTATATGGGCGTAGTAGACCAGTTTTACGGTGTCGATGCTGGATATTTAATCACTGGGATACTCCCTGTGTATATTCAATATCCATAATCTATAGTATTAATATTATAATTTAATAATATAATATCAAGTCCATATCTAGCAATACTCTTTTCAAGATCAATGTGAAGAAATTTCTATTTGTTCACTCATTTTACTCTGTACAAGATTTACTTAACTTCTGTCAATTTCTGGACTAGAAATTATTATGCCATCTGTACCAATATATTGTATCTATATTCTTTTCATACTGAATGTTGACATTTACCTTACTGTAACATGTATAATCGGTGGTAAGAAATTATTATTATTTTCATTATTATTATTATTAGGCCAAAACTAGTTGAAGTTGATTATTACTGATTTTAAAACTGCATGAAAATAATAATTATTATCATTCAATTATAATAGTAAATGAAATTGGTCATCTTAAAAGAAAGTAGTTTTAGTGAAGAAAATGAGGAAGAAGTAGAAGTAAGGCTGTGTTCCAAATCTCTAGTGTACTAGTAAGGGCCCTAGCCGTTTAGTGCACTTGCATCCAAGTACACTAATAAGTACACTTGAAATTAACTTTTGGAACACTCCTAACGATCAATAAAGTCTAGTCAAGTGTGCAAGGGAACATACAAGTGTGCATGCTATGCACACTTGTGGATGCTCTCTTCCAAGTACCCTTGGATGTGTACACTTTTTGAAACAAAGTATTGGAACACCACTTGTCATGGCGGCGCTTCCGGTTGTGATGTCACAAGGGCCCTTACAAGTGCACTTGACTAGATTTGGAACACAGCCTTAGTCTCGGAATTTATTTATTAATTTATTTATTATTGTTTTTATACAGAGTAATATACTGTGTACAGGTTGTGAGAATAGAGCAGGAGCCCCGTAACAACATGTGCCTCACTACCTGTATAATAATATAAATTATAAATCATAAATTGGATCAGTAAAAAAAATGAAAAATTAATGATAGCAAACAAATTGAAAATTAAAATGACTGAATATGGAATACAAATGCCTAATATAATGCCTAATCTATCATATATAAAGTTTTAAGAATCTAATTGAGTAGAAATGTTCTAAGTTGTCTACAAAATGTACCAAAAAAATCATCTGTTCTCAAACTGACAAGCAAAGAGTTATAAAAAGCAACAGACCAAAAATAGAATCCTCTTCGATATTGTGTGGTCCTGGCGAATAGAGGTTTTAATGTGGCCAATTGGTTTAACCGAGGCCTTAATGACGCATTGAAAACCACTCTCTCGGAAATATTCATGTCCAAGATGTTCAGATGTAATTTCTTAAGAAATAGCATGTCTATTTCCCTGAGATGATTTTCAATGGTCATTATATTATGTTGTTCATCTTTTTTCCTGCGATAAACTTTGATGCTCGACTTTGAATTTGTTCTAATTTCGAAATATTGCCTGGACTTGTTGGATGCCAAGCCGGACAGCCATATGACATGATCGGCCTAACTATCCCCAAGTAAACTGTGTGCTTTACTTTTGTATTAGCCCCATGCAATATTCTACCTAGAAAACCCAGTCTTGGCAACCTTGTTTCTTACAATTTCAGTTTGTATATTCCATTCGAGATCATTTGAGATAACAATTCCAAGAATTTTCATGGTTCTGTCACAGTGAATTCTAGTTTTGTCAACGCAATGAAATGTCCTCCCATTTTTATTGGATTTGGATCTTGTAATTGACATAAGCTGGCATTTTTTTGTATTCAAATGCAAAAGATTCTCTTCACACCAAACACTGAAGCTATCCGAATCCAATTGCAACATTTTAGCATCCTGCTCTGAATCAAGTTGCCTATAAATGGTACAGTCATCAGCATACTGGCACATTGTAGATGTTATACACTTTGGCAAGTCTAACATGAAGATTTTGAATAGCAGCAGACCTAGCACGGACCCCTGAGGGACCCCCAAGACGACATTCCATTCATTGGAGAAGTGACCTTCGAAGATCACTCGCATCTTTCGTCCAGTGAGAAAACTTCGTATCCAGGATAGCATATCACCAGAGACGCCGTATACTTGAAGTTTAGCCAACAGGCGTTGAGTTGGACCGTGTTGAATGCTTTAGCCCAGTCAAGAGAGACAACATCCACTTGTGTACCCTTGACCGAATCAAGCAACTGCTGCCAATCATTTATTGCTCCCAAAAGCATGGTCACACATGATCTTCCCGGTAAAAACTCATGTTGTTACGAGTTAATTGCCTCGATGTTTTTCAAGTGTGCAAGGAGTTTTGTATGAATAACTTTTTCCATAACATTTTCCCCTCAACCGGCGTCAGGGGTATAGGCCGGTAGTTCTCAATTTGTGTATGACTGCCAGCTTTGAATACTGGAACAACATTAGCCTGCTTCCAATCCCTCGGGACGATTCCCTCTTTCATGGAAGTTTCAAACAAGAAACATAAAGGTGGAGCCAGTTCTTTTGCAGTTTCATGTAGAATCCTGGAAAGGACATCATCAGGCCCAGATGCACCGTCTCTCTTTACTTTCTTTAACAATCCTTCAACTAATCCTTGATGAAACATAACTGATTGGAAGGTTGAAGGTAATGATCCATCGGTAGTTCGGTAAACAGCAAGAGGGCACAAATCTACGTATCCAGGAATATGTGCTGTAAAATTCTCACAGAACTGATATACAAAAGATTTTGCCACCTTAGTTTGGTCACTTTCCTTTGACCCCTCTATGTCAAAGTTCTGAGGTGCTGAACAACCCCTCTTGCTATGAATGTACCTCCATAATTTCTTTCCATTATCCGCACCACCCAATTTCCAGATGTACTCATCATGTGCACGCCTCAATTCTTTCTTTGCAGTCTTTCTTGCTTATCGATATGTTTCCCATCTCACATCAGTTTTATCTACCTTCCATTCTCTATAGAGACAGTCCCGTTTATGTATCATTCTTCTATTATATCCTTGTTAATCCATGTTTTTTTCAGAAATCATAACACATCGTATTGTCTCATTAACACAGTTCTAAAGGGCTGTTTTCCATGCTAACCACACATTCTCCACGTCCGCATCACCATCTCCATTCCCATCAACAGTAGGTCTACATGGCATTGTCATACTTAACAGTTCGCAGAGCTTGGGTCAGTCTGCCTTCTGATAGTTCCGAGAGATACGCGTCACCGTCTTCTGTCTAACAGGCTGCCACTGAAGTTGATATGAAATGACCATATGATCACTTATCCCTGGGATAACCTCAGGATCAACCATTTTTGATGGATTGTTCGTCAGAACAAGGTATAAAATTGAGTGTGATGATACGGTTATTCGTGTTGCTTCATGTACCAACGGATGAGGTACATGGTCAAGAAAAACAGACATGAATTTGTCAGCCAAACTGGTAGTAGGAGTAACAAGATCACTAGGCCCCCAAATGATGTCCAAGTTGGAATCCCCGCAATGGATGATGCCACCATACGCATATTGAATACTCTCCACTTTTTCAATTGATTCAAGCATGTCATTATTTGTTTAAAAAGTACAATTTGGCGCTCTGTACGGAGATCCAATGAGAAAATTTTGATCCCCACATCCAATTTCCACCCACACAATTTCAGCACTACTGCACTTGAGATCCGGCATGCACCTTGGTTTCAGTTCATGTTTAACTGCCAACAAAACTCCCCCGCCACGACGATTTCCACATCTATATTTCCGAAACACAGTGAAATTGCTTGAAACTATCTCCGAATCATAAATGGCAGGATTTAACCATGTTTCACAGATGAACACAATAGATGCATTCTACGCCTCTATCCATGCCTGGGTCATCGGATGTTTCTTCTTATTTTTCATACTCCTCGCATTAAATGAGAGACAACTTATGAAACCATGCTTACCATATTTCGATATCTTCTTGCCATTTGATGTATCCAGTGTTGGGGAAGTTCCTCAAATAAAGGAACTTTTAAAAGTTAAGTTACTTAGTATTTGAAAGGAACTTTTGGAAGTTGAGTTACTCCCCCAAAAAAGGAACTTTCAAGTTCCTGAAATATAAAAGTTCCTTTTTAAAAGTTACTTCTGCGGAGATATTATAGGATATGATTTAGGACTTGTATATGTCCTGCGCCTCGCGAAAAGCATACATCGTTGATCAATTAACATGATATTTCTTGAAAACAACAAATACATGTCACTACAGTTGCTTATCAACTCATTTTATGTTCTTTATTAATAACAAACATTTTTGGAAATTTTCAGCTGAACTGATTGAGCCCTAGCAAAAAGAAAAATTAAAATCTGACATTTTGTAAGGCTGTATGAGTAGGTCTTCTGTCCGGTGGAAAAGTCAAAAATTAATATTACACATTTCTTAATTTTTGTTTAAATTCAATTCAAATTCAAAAAAGTTTTATTCCAAAAATACTTACAAATTGCAATAACATAATATAGAGACAAAATTACATATACAATTATAATAGAGACAAAATTACAAATATAATTATAATATAATACCAAGTTCTTAATTAAATAGTATAATCTGAGTGAATTTGTTTTTGAAGTGAAGGAATACCCACATAAGCAAAGCTTGTGTGTGGGAGAGGAGTCAAAGAAGACAATTTTCATTTATGTAGCAAGATGGGAGTTTTTACAGAGAATTAGGTGTTTTACATGTGAGTGGGTAGCAGTAATATAATATTCTATCAGATTAAATAGTTTTAAGTGAGGTTACTAGAATAGAAGGTAGAAGAGTTTTTGTCGAAGAGGAGTTCAAAATGATTTATTGTTAAGTCTGTGATCCATAGAATCAATTTGCGTTTAAATTTGGAGTATGTGTTTGAGAGTTTAATTTCTATAGGTAGGGAATTAAAATCTTTGGTGCTTAAGTAGTTTATTTGCCTTTGTCCAAGAGACGTCTTTTTTCTAGCAACATTAAGGTTAGTTGCGATGGTTCTTGTCTCATGTGTGTGATTTGTGTTTTTGAAAGTTGTTATATTTTTATAGACATGAAGGAGTAGAGATTTTGTGAATAGTTGCCTTAGGGAGAGAACACCTGTTCGTATATATTAAAATTTTAAAATACACATCACTGGTAATTTTCAGTTCATGTTATCGTCTATTTTTGGTAAAAATTAATACGTCAAGCTCTGTGAAGTTTTTAAGCGTTACCTTCACTTATCGCTCATCTTATAACATAATTTTTGCGTTTTTCTAGTTAATAATACTAGCCTCCAATACAGTTACGTAATCTGAGTTGCCTAAACATCAGGTGAATTATGCTATTTATGTAGGCTTACCGTTTCTTGAAACTTCATTCCATGGTGGACCTTACATTATAGATGACGAAATAATTCCACAAGCTAGTTTCAGTTAGGCCTATTACTTTAAAGGCATAGTTCAATAGAACTATATGCAGGCATATAAAAATGGAAATTTCTCACCATAATGTGTTTCTTAAGATTCGAGCAGGATCTTGTTGATGCGCCTATTTTCATCTTCTTCATGGGCAAACATAAACGGCACATGGCAGACAAATTATTGCCAATTAAATTTTTGTGTTCTGAATGAAAAAATGGCTTGTACGAAGCCCACGGCAAAACATTGTTCTCGGCTGCCAGTGCCATATTTCACCAAAGTAAATATTTCTAAAACTAAGTACGATTTCTAAAATTAGGTAGGAATTATAAACTATAAAACGTAATTTAACTAATTGATTAAAGCATTACTTGTACCAACATTTAGTTCACTGTATAGTCTATGCTTGTACTTATGAAGAAGGGAACAACTGGAAGCTTAAATATCTCACTAAACCAACACACGAGTTGTCACTAGTTCAGTACACTTTGGAATGACGTTAGATTGTTTTGTGAAGAGTGATTCTCCAAATGTTGCCCCTAGCCCCCGCCCCTCGATGGTAAATTGTTTCAAATAGTTGGATTTTCCCGTTTGTCCAGTTTGTGACATCTGAAATGATGACGAAACTGTCGGGAAAAACTCATCTACCTACCCTCATTCATTGCTAGGCACCATCACAGTCTAGCCATCTGCGTGGTGCGATCCAAGTCCCGATAATTTCGTTAGTGTTGATGGGGTTCTGAGTATTAGGATTACAGAGGCCAACATATTTTAAAGACGATGAAACAAAAACTGCAATAGATTCTGTTCTTGAAATAAAATGAAGGTGATCGTATAAAAAGAACTTTCGAAGGAACTTTTAAATGTTAAAAGTTCTCCAGATTTAGTAACTTTCAAGTAAAAAGTTCCCTCAAGGAAAAAAGGAACGCGTTCCTTTTGAAAAGTTCCTACCCAACACTGGATGTATCACCATTGGAAACAGAGCTCAAGTTGGTGTCAAAGAAGATGTTATTGAAAGTTGGCAAGGTGCAACACCAGCATGTCCAATTAAAATACTTCTTACACTGCTTTTGTTGCAACGTAGTCAGTTTGGCGCAAGTTCTGTGGGCCAACGTATTACATACTTTGCAAATCAGGAATATCTGATTACACCTCCCACTCTCTCGACAGATGACACAGACTGGCCCTGGGTTGAGCTCAATGTTGCCACAGAGGAGTAACATAAGCAGTAACATCCCCATGCTTATCTTGAGGACTATTCTTGAGGCACATCTACTCTTACCATTTAATTGCATCATTACACCCGATGTATCCATGGATTGAATATATGATGAGAATTGATGTAGGCACCTTGCTTGATTTTGAGAATGGTCCACTATAGTGATCTTATCTATTCACGCATAGGGACATAGGAGGAATTGAACCGAGGCCCAGTGATGGGATTATGGAGGGGGGAAAAGCTAAGGCTAGGGCAGGACCTAGGTCAGAGAAGGTCAAGGTGGGTAAGGAGGGGTTGAGAGGGGTGGTCTTGCTAGGAGACTCACTAGTTCGAGGGGTAGGAGTGCAGGTGGGAGGGAAGCTGGATGTTACAGTTTTACCGGGAATAGGTGTAGCCGGGATGAAGAAGGTGCTAGAGCAGGTTAGGGAGGAGGATGCTGCAGGGAAGGGGGTGATCATTCACGTAGGGACGAATGACATCAGTGGTAGGGAGGGGTGGGGAAAGGTGAAGTTAGTGCAGGAGATGGAGGGGTTAGTGAATGTAGCTACTGGGAGGTTTGGGGTAGGTAGGGTGGTTGTTAGTGGGATTTTGTATCGTAAGGATATGAAGAAGGGGGTGGTAGACGGAATGAATAGTTTTCTAGGGCGTATGTGTGAAAGAATGGGTGTGTGTTTTTTGGATGCCAATTGTTGGCTGCAAGGTGAAGGCCTATGTGGAGATGGGCTTCATCTGTCGGATGAGGGAAAGTGTGTGTTTGGTGAGTTGTTAGGGAGGGTAGGTGGTAGGCTGGTAGCACAGGCCTGACTAGTGAGGGATGAGGTAGGTAAGGGAAAAACGGCTGAAGTAGATGGGTGTAAAATGGGTGGGGGGCAAAAAATGTTGAAGGAATGTAACGGCCCAGAAATTAGTCTAATGGTAGTAAATTGTAGAAGCTTGGCAAATAAGGTGGATGAATTCAGGACGCTGTTAGAATTGTATCAGCCAGAAGTGGTGGCGGCAGTGGAGACATGGCTAGGAGAGGGGTTTACAGAAGGTGAATTAACTGTAGATGGTTACACTCTGCACAGGAGAGATAGGGATAGGCACGGAGGGGGTGTAATGGTAGCAGTTAAAAGAGGAATCCAAGGGACGTTGCTCTGGAAAGAAGAGGAGGTAGAGATGATGGGTATGAGGATAATGGTAGGCAGGCAGTCTCTTGAAGTAATCGCGGCATATAGGCCTCCGGGGGGGGATTTAGGATTGCTTCATCGTTTGGAGGATAGGCTTAGTGCTAGGGATAATGTAGAGAGCTTAATTATAGCGGGAGATTTAAACATGCCTAATGTACGGTGGGAGGTAGGAGGTACAGAACATGGGAGGGGAGTAGTGCAAAATATTGTTACGGGTATATTAAATGAAGGTTTTCATCAGGTTGTGGAGGAGGGAACTAGGAGTAAAAGGCTAGGGGGAACTAATATTCTAGACGTAGTGTTAGTAAGGCCAATAGAGTTGTGGGCGAGGACGGTGGTAGTTGAAGGCATCAGTGATCATCGAATACCCATAGTCAGTTTAGCATTAGCTCCGGTTCAAACTAAAAACGTTGGGAAGAAAGTTTGGGGTTACAAAAGGGTGCAGGCAAGGGAGGTTCGAAAAGCTTTTGAGGATAGGTTTGAGAAGTGGTGCGAGATAGACATGGATGATATTGAAGGGCTGTGGTTCAATTTTCAGAAAATATATGAAGAGGTTAGGGATAAGTTGGTTCCCTATAAGGTGCTACAGGCAAATGCAGATCCGGCTTACTATAATAGTACGGTTAGGAGGCTTAAGAGGAGGGGTAGAAAGATGAGTAGGAAGTGGAGGGCGGCAGGGGAGGGAAAGGAGGTGGTCCAGGAACTAAGGCGGGAATTAAACAGGGCTAAGAGGGAGGCAAAAGAAAGATTCATGGGGGATATGTTCAATGAACGTGATGTGCAAGGTAGCTGGAATAGAATGTATAGGTTTGTTTCTAGTCAGAAAGGTAGTGGCAGGGAGTTGCCAACTTTAGTTGATCAGGTAGGGAATGAGTGGAAAACGGACATAGAGAAGGCAGCAGCTTTAAATAGATTCTATGTGGAAGTGTTCAATGCGAATGAAATTATGGGGGAGGAGGAAGCAATAGAGGGGGATGGGGAGGAGGTTCTGCTTACAGAGAGAGAAGTGTGGAATGTATTAAGGAAACTTAAAAGTGGGAAGTCGCCAGGCATAGATGGGGTGCAAAGCGATCTACTGAAATTAGCGGGTAGGGGAGTTGTAGGTTATTTGCTAAGGTTGTTTCAAGCTTCACTCACAGCAGGTAGAGTACCGCAAGTTTGGAAAAAAGCGGAGGTGGTTCCAATTTCAAAGGGAGGGCAAAGGGGTAGGGTAGACAACTACAGGGGAATTAGTTTAACATCGCATGTGTGTAAGATAATGGAAAGGGTGGTTATAAAGAGAGTAGTGGAGAAGGTAGATGAAAGAAGGAGTATTTCAGAAGTGCAGCATGGGTTTAGGAAGGGTTATTCATGTGAGACGCAGTTGTTAGGTTTTGCAGAAGAGTTGGCTGGGGTAGTTGATAGGGGGGGACGTGTTGATGCAGTGTTTTTAGATTTCGAGAAGGCTTTTGATAAGGTAGATCACAATATATTATTAGGGAAGTTAAAAATGTCCGTTGGGAATGCTGGGTTGGTTAATTGGATTGGAAACTTTCTTCAGGATAGAGTGCAAAGAGTTCGGGTGGGTTCAGAGGTTTCAAGTGAGACTAAGGTTACGTCAGGAGTTCCACAGGGTAGTGTGTTGGGTCCCTTATTGTTTGATTTATATATAGATGATCTGACTAGTGTTGTTGATTCGAAAATAAGGTTATTTGCAGATGATTGTGTGTTATATAGGGAAATCATTACAGAGGAGGATGTAGTAGCTCTTCAGGTAGATTTAGCGGCAATTAATCGTTGGGTTCAGTCAAATAAGATGGGGTTGAATACAGGAAAGTGCAAGTTAGTCACATTCGGTAAGAGAAACATAAGGACAGATGTAGTGTATGAGGTAGGAGGGAAGACGCTGGAGTTGGTGGAAAACTACAAGTATTTGGGGGTGGTATTTGATAGGCGTCTAGGGTGGGGGAGTCAGATTGAGAGAATAGTAAAAAAGAGTATAAATGCACTAAACTTTGTAATGAGGCAACTTAGGGGGGCAGGTATGGAGATTAAGGAAAAAGCATATTTCTCGTTAGTGCGTCCCATGGTAGAATATGCTAGTTCAGTTTGGGATCCTTATAGATTAGGTGAGATAAGGGATGTGGAAAGGGTTCAAAGGATTGCTGTGAGAAGGGTTACAGGTAGGGTTAGGAGGTGGAAATGGGATGAGAATGAAAGGGGGGAGAGGGTAAGAATGTTGGAGAGTCCAACTGAGATGATGAGAGACCTGGGGTGGCAGAAATTGGAAATACGGAGGAAGGAGGATCGTTTATGTAATTTCTTCAGGGTAATGGAGGGAGAGGGGGGGGGTGGGGGGAGCTGCATGAGTTGATAAAAAGAAATAAGTCAGGGTATGGAGGTAGGCGGGGTCATGATAGAGCGGTAGTCATAAAGGGGGCTACATTAGATGTCGGTAAATTCTCTTTCTTAAATAGGACAGGTAGGGACTGGAATGGGCTTAGTAGAAATGTTTTTGAAGGGGATGACATCAGGTTAAAGTTATTCCGTCAGAGGGTTAAGGAGATGGTGGGATAGGGGTACTTAGGGAACTTGCCACCGCGCATTTATGTGCATTTGCAAGAGTTAAATAATAAATAATAATAATAATGGGCCGTGACTCAAGAATTGCTGGATGTTGATAAAAATAATAGACTTTCTGAAATCAGCTAACCTTAAATTTCCATCAACGATTTTTTAAACTTCCTATATCTTCTCAAATTCACTCACCAGTGTGCTCTTTTTTGTCTCAAAATGAGCACCGAGTTACGACGAACTAGAATATTGCTGAAATAATTCAATATACAGCCAATTTCCACTGTTATCCCTCATCAAACTAAGAGCTCTAAAAGAATTTGCAGGAACCGAGATATAATCAGCCTGCCCAAGAAGAATTGGTGGAAACACCCTCTGACCCAATTCAGCTGGTTATCTGGGTTTGGCATACTATAAATATAGGCCTATTGTATTATTCAATTTAATCATTGAAAATGTATTGTATTATTATTGTTGTGAGGTATTCTTTAATTGAATGATTGCCTTTAGTTCTGTGTGTAAATAGCTTGTAGTGGTATGAGTACAGCCGTGTTGTCATGCCTCCTTCAAGTACTTCAGGTCAGGCTACCATCGATTTCAAGCCTTGCTATTGGTCCAGAAACAGCGCACCTGTCATTATGCCACAGGCTCCACTTTGACAAAACAGCTTTCAGAAACATGTTGGTTTCGTGATATTGCCGTATCAGAGACAATGAATTATTACAGTACTAAAATAATTTAAAATATTCTAATTTTAGAGGGATAACCGTATACATGTTGGATAGCCTCAACTCGAGGTTATTAAAATAGTTGCCTTGATGGGAGAACATCTCGTCCGTCACAGACTGGTCGTGACTTAGCCCAAGGCTATAGATATCGCCGACGCGTGTCAAGGGTTGGTATTGATGGCCAGCGGTCAAGAGGTGAGAGGGAGGGATAGTTACGTCGAGATGTTAGGACTGTAGCTACTCGAGTGTGCTCCCGGAAATATTCAAACCAAGCAACGAGTTTGTGGCAGCCTATTAATAACCTTGGGTCCTACTGAGCTACTTAGTTATAGTATTCCACATTTTCCTCGTGGTACTGGTGATTAAATTTTTGTTTTTGATTTGATTCAAGGTTGGGAGCATTAGGTTTCCTTGAGGAAATGGTTGTTGTTGTCCCAAGAAAGGCCAAGGCAACAGAGATTCTGAAACTTCACACTGAACGTACTCTTGCCCAACTGAAAGCAACGAAACAATTGGATGCTAATGTTGACGCCCTAGAAGAAATGAGCTCCAAGTTTGACTCGATCTACGTTCATCCAGTTAGTATATGAATAGTGTAATTTTTGGAGAGCTGGTTTACAAAATGCTATCTCTGCAATACGTATTTTGTGTGTGTGTGTGTAAAATGTGAACACAAATACATATGTGGCCATATGGTAGTATAGAGGGATTATGTTAACTATCAAACACAACATCCGAAATTTTCAAATGAAAATTACCAAAAAGATCATAAGTTGACACATCAACTACCGATGGGCCTATTAGAGACTTGACTGGCTTTTGTTTGATTTGAGGTTTATTGTTTATTGTTTATTGTTGGTTCACGATTTTTATAGGACACAAATACAGTGTATAAATCAGGTCAAGATACAAAAATTATAAAACTGAAGATTAAATATTTCATGTTAAATTCAAGTTAAGAGTTTAAGTATTCATCAATATCATAATGACATCCCTTCATAAGGTGATGCTTGACAGCTAACTTGAATTGAGTCGACTCTAGTGATTTTATTGCAGCTGGTAGGTGATTGTATAATCGTCTGCATGACTGCAAGACGCCGTTAGAGGTTAGCTTCAAGCGGCAGAACTTGTGGGCAATGCCTGTTGCATTCCTGATATTGTAGCAATGGTGACTGTTATCGTTGAAGAGAGCTGCATTAGTCTTGGTGAAAATACAAATGGCTTGAATGTACAGGCATGGAAAGGGAAGAATTTTTTGCTCCTTGAACGCTGATCTACAAGATTCTCTTGAGCTCATTGATAGCATCGAACGTATTACTCTCTCCTGGGATCGGAAGACCTTGATGCTTTGTGGAGTCGTACCTCAAAAAATGATACCATATTGTAGAGTAGACTGCACGCTAGCAAAATAAAAATATCTGATTGTTGGCAAGTTGACTTGGCGGGCCAGAGTTCTAATTGCAAAGTTGGCTTTTGCTAGCTTGATTGTCAGGTGGTCAATGTGGGGTATCCAAGACAGATGATGGTCTAGATTTAGGCCCAAGAACTTGGAGTATGTCTAGGTATCATAGGTGGACGGAAGTTCCACTTTCTTGCCATGCGGAGTAAAGATCATGATCTCCGTCTTGTCCTGGTTTAGCATCAGCTGATTAGGTTTGAACCACTCGGAGAAATCCGTTAGAGCCAAGGACATTTCGTCGTCTAGCTCATTGATGTCTTTTCCTGTAACGGAGGCACTGGAGTCATCTGTATATTGGGTAACATTGCGGTTAGGTTTATTTAGACACATATTGGGTGCCAGATCGTTGACAAGAATGGAGAAGAGGAGTGGCCCCAGGATAGAACCCTGTGGCCCACCACCCTTTAAAGTATCCCAAGAAGACTTAGTGTCACCATAAAGCTGAACCCTCTGTGGTCTTTGCAGTAAGTATGAAGAAAACCAATATTTCATTGTGTCACGCACACCGTACCATTCAAGTTTCTGCAATAAAATACAGTGGTCCAGTGAGTCAAAGGCCTTGGAGAGGTCACACAAGATGATTCCCACTTTGTCTTTCTTTTCAAGCGCTTCAATGACTTTGAGAAGCATCTGGAACGTGGCTGACGTGGTCGAATGGCCTTCTCGAAAGCCATATCTGATAGCATGCTGTTCGATCTCAGATGTTCCATCAATTTATTATAAACAATTTTCTCAAGTAGTTTAGAAAATGACGTTAGGAGAGAGATCGGTCGGTAATTTGAGCATAGGGATGTTTCCCTTTTTTTAAAAATAGGAATTCCTGTCACTATTTTCATCTTAGCTGGAAAGACTCCTGTGAGAAAGGAGTGATTAAAGATATGAGCCAACGGGGGCGCTATCCACGTTGCACATTTCTTAAGCAGGTGCATTGGCACTTCATCCCAGCCAGCTGAGGATTTGGGAGCCAACTTTTTCAGGATTTCTTTGATATCCAACGGTGACACTGTTGGAGTGACAAAGGTGGCTGCTTCCTTTGGATATGCAATCTTGAGTTTTCTTAGGCAAATATCCAACTTATCAGGCGTTTGAGGAGATGAGTTTTGCAGGCCAACAGATAGAAAGAACTCATTTTTTATTATTAAAGGAACTTTATTGCTGGCAAAATTTGGCAGGGCCGTTCTTCCATTTAACCAGTTGAAACATAATTCACATACATTTCAGAACAAAATTGAACACACAGAAAATACAACAAAATACAGAATGATACATAAATACATACAGTTGTACACACAGAGATATCTAAACAGTATCTAAACTCACACAAAATCAATGTAAAAACAAAATTATAAGTACCGGTATAACAAAATATTTTCTTCAAATTTACCAACATTTTTTTTTGTATTCAACATTCATGGGAAAAAGAAGTAAAAAGAAGCAATAGTGAGAAAGATGTATCAATTGGAACTTACAATAAATTTAATAAAGAGTGAATAGATTCATGTTATAGGCCTGCTGAACCAGTGTCACTAGAAGTATTTACTATCGCTTTGAATTTGAAGAAGAAATTTTGTACATTCTGTTTTGAAATTATTACCATTTTGAGTTTTTATTCGATTTGGTAACGCATTCCACGCTCGAGGTGCCATAATTGAAAAAGTCGATTCAGATAGAGATTTTGTGTGTAGTGGAATAGCAAGATTATTGTGACGCGTGCTATAAGTATGGAAAGTCCTGGAATTTTGAAGTCTTGAAAATAGATAGGTAGGCTGACCGCTTGTTAGAATTCTTTTCACAAAACATAGAAAATGTAAATACCTTCAGTTTTCCATGTTAAGAATATTATTTTGTCTAAAAATATCAGAAACTTGATCATATTTTCGAATATCAAAAGCAAAACGGATGCATTAATTTTGTACTTTTTGAATTTTAGTTTTTAAATTTGAATTGATTCCAATGAAAAGTACGTCACAGTAGTCGAACAGTGGAAGAATTAAAGAATTAATTACTTTCATTTTTATATCCTCACTTAAGACATATTTAAATGAATAAAGTTGTCTCAGTGCATTGAGTGCTTTTGAACACGATGAATTTACCTGTAATTCCCAGGTCATAGCTGGATCTATAATTATTCCTAGATTTTTCACTTTGTCTGCAAAACTCAAAACAGTTTCCCCTAAGACAACATTAGGCATTATATCATTGCTACCTCTAAGTTCATTCAAGTAAGCTCTGGAAGCGAACATCATAGAGACGGACTTTGACGGATTTAAGAGAAGCGAATTTTTATCTGACCAACACATTATTGAAGAAAGATCATGATTTAAGTTATTAACTAGAGCAGTGTTTCTCAACCGGTGGTCCAATATGGGACCACCCCGGTGGTCAATATGGTGGTCCGCGCATCCATCACATTTCAGTGAACATAATGCCATTTTCTATCCTTTACTATTCAATTCATATATATATTTTCTCGTAATTTAATCCATTATCTCTTGTTAATCATTTCACACCATATTATTTAAATTGCAATACTTGCATATTATGTTTAGCTCTGTGTAGTACAGTACTCCATCCTAGTAGGCCTATCTTCCGGGCCGGGGCGAACCTCCTTCTGTTAGCAGTTATATACATGAAAGAAGGTTATGAGCGACCGTCCTTCCTATGCCCCAGTGATAACGCGCGGGTGATTCAAGTCACCTTTCGTGCATACATTCAGAAGGGCAAAGAAAGAAAGCCAAAATGCTCTCTCACTCTTACAACAACGAATTCATGTCTCAAGTTATCAGTTTGTCAAAATATCATGGGGTGAAAAAGGAAGATATGAGGATCAACTACCAACTATACAAATTTTCCTGCACTAAGTTTTGCAATTATGTAATTGGAATTAAAAAACACCATTTCCCTCACCAAGGTCGTCCGAATACAAGGCATGAACTCAAGATGACGAAACTGCGCCAACAGCAATCTCTACATAAATGTACATACGACACGAGTTTTTAATACGGTAGTAGATAATTCTCAATTGTAACAGTAAAATAACACACAGTGAGATCTCTACATGAGAAAATGATACTGTATTTATTTTTTATTCACACCGCGCTCCAAGGCAACTGAAACTCATTAAAACATCGTCCCCAAAAAAGTCTCTGCGGGGCTGGTATTGGGGGCCCTGCCCCCCAAACCCCCCGCGGGTCACCGGCTTCGCACATACTTGACTTGCAAATGTTTCTCTGTCCCGGATTTTATTTACCACAATCTGGTCACCCTATTTATTGCTCATATTTATATGATTAACGAAAATAGTCCCAAGTGGTCCGCAGTAAAAACTTCATGTTTATAGTGGTCCGCAGTATGTAAAAGGTTGAGAATCACTGAACTAGAGTATGCAGGGATGATCCAGGACCACTTATGTATATCTGAGTGTCATCAGCATATTGATGCATTGTTGAATGTTCTATAACATTATTGAGATCTAGAACGTAAATATTAAATAAAATTGGGCCCAAGATGCTGCCCTGAGGCACCCCAGAAATGACGGGAAGAGAATCAGATACATTACTACGACCGAACTCATCATTAATTATTGTCCTCTGTTGCCTATTTTCCAAATATAATTCAAATAATTTAATGGTCAAATTTGAAAAGTGGAGTGAGTGCATTTTTGATAATAATAATTTATGGTTAATGGTATGGAAAGCTTTTGAAAAGTCAAGGAAAGAAGCTATAGTTATTTCACCAGAGTCCATAGTTTTCCGAAAATCATCCACTATTGCAGTAAGTGCTGTTGTAGTACGTAGTCCTGCTCTAAAACCAGATTGATGTGTATTTAATATGTTATTTTTCTCCAAATAATCCATTGTTTGTTTGGCGATAACCTTCTCAAAAATTTTTGACATTGTAGGTAAAATGCTTATGGGTCTTAGATCTTTTTCGAGTACAGGATGATTGATTTTAGGCAGTGGTGTAATTAAGGCTTCTTTCCATTTATCGGGAAATGTTGAAGTTGTAATTGAATGATTAATAATATCTTTAATAGCCGGCAAGAATGACAGAAGACAGATACGTAGTATTGTTATATTAATCCCATCAATACCTGTAGCTAAACTGTCAATTGAGTTCAATATTTTCAAAACTTCTTCTTGTATGACGTGCCTAAGATTGAAGATTTCCTTATTTTCTTTATTGTACATAACAGTAATTTCCTTTTCTATATTGCTCTTCGAAACAGTAATGCTATGATTGGTGAAAAAAGAATTCAAGATATTCACATTTTTTAAATGAGAGGGAATAGTTTTATTTTTATTCATTTCCAAAACACCAATACTTGAAGAGGTTAGCTACTTCACCAGGTTTGGTCACCTCGCTGTCCTCGTGAATGAGTGCAATCTTGTTGCCGGTCTTCTTTCCTTTTCCAGTCAGTGCTTTGATTAGTTTCCATGTGGCTGTTTGTTTGTTGTTAGCATTCAATATTAAATCACCATGGAAGCGTTTCTTCTCTCGGGTGATTTCAAATCTCAGTTGCTGCGTGACGTGCTTGAATTGGAACTGAAGATCTCCAGTATCTTCAGAGGCACGCGACTTGATACAGTGGCTTAAATATTTCTTCTTTTTGGACATCTCTCTAATTTGGGATGTGACCCATCCTTTGTTTGCATTTCCTTTCTAAGTGCAGGCCAGTCTTTTTGGAAAATGTTGCCCAAATAGAAGCAAGAAAGAGTGCAAGAAAGCATCAAACTTGTTGTCAACTGAGTTAGCATGGTATGTGTTTGACCAGGAGGTGGTTTCCAAGTCCCTGGTAAACGCCTGGATGGCTTCGTCGGTGAACTTTCTTTTCAAAGTGGCTGTTCTTGGAGCATGGCTTGTGCAGAATGAATGGCTAACGGGAATGGAGACAAGTTGACCGTTATGGTCAGACAGGCCGGGGTCCATATGCCCTTCGAATTTGACCTCGCTCCAGTTCGATAGCACTACATCAAGAGCTGATTCAGAATTCACAGTAGTTCTGGTGTCACCATAGTCAAGTATGTTGATTTCTAGACTGGGAGTGATTTCTTCGATTAAGATTCCCTGTGATTGGACAAGAACATTGAAAACAAACAATTATGTTTTTATTTTTTGCGAGTCAGGAATACTAGAAGTTCCTCCAGGAGGCTCAAGAAGTCAGCAAGATTAGCAGCGTCTGGTGACCGGTATATGACAATGTGGGTGAGAGGTTTGTTGGCTGTGATATCCAATGCACAAACCTCAAATACCCCTTCAACAGATTTGACTTGACGTACCTTGTAGTTTAACTGTGTGCTCTCACTTGCATAGATACTCACTCCACCCCCTTTCTTCCTACTCCTAAAGAAGCTTGCTGCTGATACGAAATCTTTGATGACGATAGACTCATCCTGTCCTGCCCTCAACCATGTTTCAGATAAATAAATTCTATTTGTCTATCCGCAGAGTCAGGTAGAGTTCCAATTCTTCAGTCTTATTTACGAGGCTACGAATGTTAAGGTGGAAGATGGCAGGCCTGACCAGTTGCTGGTCAGTGCATGTTAGTTAAAGAGAGGTTATCATACTTGCTATTGGGGGTAATGATTCTTCTGACGGAAATGAAAAAATCGCCGAACAGCAACGCCAGCTGGCCATGTAGCTGGGTCAATCAGTGTTTTTGCCAAAGAGAGGTCCGCTGTTACTTTGTACGAGATGAAAGTTGATTCTGGATGAGACTGAATAAGTTCACAGGAGAACTCTTCCATAGGAAACTTTGTCTTGAGATAGTCAGTCACCATACAAGGGGTCACTTCATTTGAGAGTCTGCTAATGTGTAAGTACGATTTCCTGGGGACAACTTTCAAAGCTCCAAACTCTGCGCCTTTACCAGTCCCATATATGCTTGCTATCTTCGACCTACGTTGTTTCTTACTGGATACAACAGTTAACTCTCCTTCAGGATCGTTTACATTGGTCGCAGCTTCGTCTCCAGATGAAATCGCCGCATAACCTCCATCGAGAAGCTTAGCCTTCGTCTTTACAAATTGCTGCTTATTTGAAGACGTACTAGGCTTGGAAACGGGTATGTTAATTTCTTGCTGCGTCAAGAGCTGAAGCTTCGAGGGTTCGTCGTGAATTTGAAGTGCATCCAGGTTGATATTCTATCAAGGTAGGAGAGCTGCAGAGAGGACATATGATTGGCTTGTTTCTCTACAATGTAGTGTAAAGTGTGCTGTCTTGTTGTAGGACACGTACGACGCTGCCCGTATAGCCGCTGGCAGCACCATCGAGCTAGTGACCCAAATTGTGAACGGCAAGATTCCGTGCGGGTTTGCCCTTGTGCGGCCCCCAGGGCACCACGCTATGGCAGACGAGTACTGCGGCTATTGCTTCTTTAACAACGTAGCATTGGCTGCCAAACACGCGCTTGATGAACTCAAGGTGAAGAGGATCTTGATCGTCGACTGGGACGTCCATCACGGGCAAGGCACGCAACGGATGTTCTACGACGACGAGAGAGTGCTTTACTTCTCCATCCACCGATACGAACACGGGGCGTTCTGGCCCAACTTGAGAGAGTCGGAATATGACTTCATCGGTGAAGGCAAAGGAGCTGGATATAACTTCAATGTTCCTCTTAATAAGACGGGAATGTCGAATGCCGATTACATGGCAGTATTTCATCATCTTTTGTTGCCAGTGGCCAACGAAGTAAGTTGACTCATTTTTCTCATTATGCATCTTTTATTCCATTGTTTAGAATGCCGTTATTTGGTGAATAGACTTGGTTTACCAAGTTTATTCTCATTTCAGAAAGGATAAACAACATAACCCTCAACTAACTAAGCGTGATCTTATCACCTTAATTATCTGATATCCACATTTATTAATTGGCTCTTTTGTATTGAGTAAGATTTAGAATCTGCACATCAATGAAATGAATGTGTAGCATGCCCTAACGCAAAGATCATTTTAAAAATAAAATCTATGTGTCTCAAATAGTTGTAACAGATCCGGTTGTAATGTTTGTTTGTTTTTAGTTCCAGCCCGAGCTCATAATAATATCAGCCGGTTATGACGCAGCTGTGGGTTGTCCCGAGGTTTGCTAATTTCATATCTCTAGCATTAATAAGTTGTTATTGTTTATCTACTAGTTTGGGCCTGAACTAGTAATTGTGTCAGCTGGCTTTGACTCAGCTTTGGGCGATGAGAAGGTAAGTAAGCGTCGTACAATATGTAACCAGAGGCGTTGTACCGAGGGTAAACTCACTCTAATAAGTACGAGCCATCTCAAATCCTAGATTCAAAATTCAATTCCAATTGATGGTTATTGTTTTCGTGTTCCTCGAATGCAATGTTGAATGCTCATCGAGTACTGTGAGCTTTAATTATTTGAGATGAACATACTATAGAATGATTTTGTCTGTAGTTACGAGTGAGTTGTATTATTTGCAGTTGTAGTTGTAGATGATTTATAACTCTGACTATGTCCAGGTCAGTCAATCTGATTCAGTCAATGAATGATTCAATCATTGACGTATCCTCAAATCATTCTGTGAGGGCTTATTGTTAGTTGATAACTTGAGGATTGCTCATAAGATATTCTGAATTGAACATACTCTATCTACAAAAAGGTTGATACATGTAGCAGCTTGACTCGAAAATATTTGTTGAGGTTATGCATACATACATATGCACATGTACACCGTATTATATTATCAAACAATCGCGAATCATTGTTTGAAAAAAATTCCGAGATTTTCTCTTACAAAGAGTACCATAGTTACATAAATGACTTGGTGTATATAGGAAAAAAGCCTGAGGCTGAATATATAAATTGAGTGACAGAGGAAGAAAGAACAGCAGCTATATATATATATATAAATATATATATATATATATATATATATATATATATATATATATATATATATATATATATATATATATATATATATATATTTATATATATATATATACATATGTATATATATATATATATATATATTTATATATATATATACATATGTATATATATATATATATATATATATATATATATATATATATAAATATATATATATATATATATATATATATATATATATATATATATATATATATATATATATTTATATATATATATATATATATATATATATACATATATATATATATATATATATATATATATATATATATTATATATATATATATATATATATATATATATATATATATATATATATATATATATATATATATATATATATATATATATATATATATATATATATATATATATATATATATATATATATATATATATATATATATATATATATATATATATATATATATATATATATATATATATATATATATATATATATATATATATATATATATATATATATATATATATATATATATATATATATATATATATATATATATATATATATATATATATATATATATATATATATATATATATATATATATATATATATATATATATATATATATATATATATATATATATATATATATATATATATATATATATATATATATATATATATATATATATATATATATATATATATATATATATATATATATATATATATATATATATATATATATATATATATATATATATATATATATATATATATATATATATATA
>OZ023327.1:30658399-30703399 GCA_964007535.1 Brachyptera risi
CCAGTAAGGCCATTGTAGTACTTCTTCCACGACGGAAGCCGGACTGCGTGTCTGGAAGGATGTTATTGACCTCGACAAATTTACTCAATTGATTGTGCACTATCTTCTCCAAGACTTCAGACAGAGTAGGTAGGATGGTTATAGGACGTAGGTCTTTGAGTACTTGTGGGTTTTCTATTTTGGGTAGTGGTATGATTAGGCCTTCTTTCCATAATGTAGGAAACATGTTGCTGCTCAAAGAGCAGTTGATGAGGTTGGTAATGGCTGAGGCACAGTATGGTAGACATAGACGTATCATATCTATTGTTAATCCATCTGCTCCATTTGCTTTAGTCTTGATTTTCTTGATGATTTCTGTGACTTCACTTGTATCAACTGTGTGTAGGACGAACATCTCGGTATTTGGTTCAAGAAGTGTATCTTCAAAGAATGTCAGTAGTTCTGTGTTGACATCAAGTTGACCGACTGACTCGATGTAATATTTATTTATTTTGTCAGGATCAAGAAGGTCTTCCGGAATGTCTGCTTTCTCACTTTTACTATTATGTATATCCCAGGATCTTAGTTTCGACCAGAACAAATTTGTCGAGCTCTTACAGGAAAGTAAATCGTCTGTGATGTACGCTCTTTTTTCTCTGCGTATCGCTCCCGTCACATGATTACGTATGTCTGCATACGCAACCCAATCCAAGTTTTGTTTATGTTTTTTGAATTTTTTCAAAGCTGTGTTTTTCAGTTTGATCATTTCTTGGATTGAGTCTGTGAGCCACGGCACATTTCGCTTGGAAGATGTAACTGTTTTTACTGGTGCGAGTTGATCAGTGATCCAGTGAATGCTCTTGTTGAGGAACGTCAACTTTGCATCCAGTTCCGTAATCTCTTCGATGTCTTCCCATTGCACTTGGCAGGCATATTTTGCAAGGCTATCATTGTTGACTTTCAAAATATTTCGGTAGGTCCAGGTCTTTTGCATCTTCTTGGGCGTTTTGTATATCAGCAGGCACGATATCAATTTGTGGTCTGTGATACTCTCGCCTTTCAGGTTCTTTATCATCTTCAAATCTAGGACTTCAGTTGATATGAGTGGCGTTAGATTCCTCATATATATGTGATCTATCAGAGTGGTTGTGTCGGAGGTAGAGGTGGTAGCTACCCTCGTTGGTTCTTCTATGACTTGTGTCATGTTGAGTCTTGTAAGAGTTTTTTTAAGGTACTTGCTATCTGGTTTCTCTTCATCTAAAACGTTTATATTTACGTCTCCTAGAAATATAATGTGTCAGCTAGGGCATCCAGTTCTGTTATGGTTCCACTAATGCCATCGATAGTTTTATAGCTCAGGCTAGGAGCTCTATAGCCAACACCTATTGCAAGTTTAGTTCTTTTAAGGGTTACAATTATCCATATTTGCTCGACATTGAGTTGGTCTGTAGGGGCCGTAGACGTATGTATGGCGTGTGTAATGTTCTCTTTTATATACATGCCTATTCCTCCTCCTCTACCTCTCAATACCCTGATTTCTGTCTTTTCTTATGAATTTGTAGCCTGGGATGGAAATGTTATCTGTGGGAATATCTGGTGTCAGCCACGTTTCAGTCACTCCAACTATATCATAACTGTTGTCTAGAAAAACGTGTTGGTATTCTTCGAAACATTTACAAATGGATCTCGTATTTATGCAGGCAATGTTGAGATATCTACCTGATGTTGCTTTCGCTCCTAACGGGTTTTGGCGTCATAAACGCTGTTTGGGTATCTTATTGCGTTGTGGTCTGTCTGTCATAGCAAGTGTTGGCAGTAGGCTCGGAGTTATTCTCATATCCGGTACAGTTCCCAATGGCTCTGATGGTTCAGTTGATAGATGTATCATTGAAACTTGTGTATGCATGTAGTTTTTATGTAAAACCTTATTATGACAAAGACCATTTGGGTATAAAGGGTTTCTATTTTTTAACCTTAAACTTTGTCTTGTGTTTTTTTTGTATTTTCCTTGATACCGGTACGCCAATATTATTATCAGCTATGAATCCAGGCGCTGTATCGTTATGATTTTCTTCATCTCGAACAAACATTGTATCAGACAAAATTGACGTTCTTTCAAAGTTCCCCGTTGAATCAATATTTTTTGGTGGAAACTGCAAATCATTTTCATGAAACAAAATGTCAGTATATATATATATAAATATATATATATATATATATATATATATATATATATATATATATATATATATATATATATATATATATATATATATATATATATATATATATATATATATATATATATATATATATATATATATATATATATATATATATATATATATATATATATATATATATATATATATATATATATATATATATATATATATATATATATATATATATATATATATATATATATATATATACATATACATATATATATATATATATATATATATATATATATATATATATATATATATATATATATATATATATATATATATATATTTATATATATATTTATATATATATATATATATATATATATATATATATATATATATATATATATATATATATATATTTATATATATATATATATATATATATATATATAAATATATAAATATATATATATATATATATATATATATATATATATATATATATATATATATTCATATATATATATATATATATATATATATATATATATATATATATATATATATATATATATATATATATATATATCTATATCTATGTATCAATTTTATATATATATATATATATATATATATATATATATATATATATATATATATATATATATATATATATATATATATATATATATATATATTTATATATATATATATATATATATATATATATATATATATATATATATATATATATATATATATATATATATATATATATATATATATTTATATATATATATATATATATATATATTTACATACATTGGCGTCAGAACCAGGGGGGGGGGGGGGGGCGGGGGCATTGCCCCTCTCAACTTTGGACCCAGGGGGGGCAAGAAGAAGGTCTTGCAAGACTGAATTAGTCTCGTTGTTCCCTGTTGAAACCCACTTTGTTGAAATTGACTGTCATTTTTTAACTTTTTTTTTCATCAACTTATCATAAGTTCATACATTGTTAAATGTCAATTGGGCCTGTGGATCTGTCACAACTTAGTTCGAGAACTGCCGTGACACCAGGCCAACGGGGGCCTGCTGCACTGAAAGGAGGGGTTGACTGATCAACGTAAAACTTTTCACGCATTTTTCCTAATTCAACACTTAACGTATGGCCGCATAGTTTCGAGGCATAATGGATCGGAGATCGAACATTTTTTTGTAGAAAACACGAGAGGAAGATCCAGCTACCATGCAAGGAAAAAGTTGTATTCAATTTATTTGTTTGTGAATATTCAAGGAAGACCGTGAATTTTCTGTACATTCACGAAATCGCTATCGATTTCATTCATAACACTCTCAAACACTTTCATATGTGGTAAATAATTGAAAATTACTAGAATTATTATTGCTCTCATGCATTTTTCGTCTGGCTGTAGCCCACAGCGTAATTCCCTCTCATTCATTTTGTCCTTATGTTGCTGATTAGTCCCGATTGACTCTTCAATCATGCCACTTACTAGTACTGTACAAGTTGCTAATATTTTGATCAGAATTGTAAGGGGCGCTTTCACTCCTTTCCCACTTCTTTAAGGACTCGGCTGTAGCATCTTCTCTTTGCTCCCATGTTATCGCACAATATGAAAAAATCATGCGGCCCACAAAACATGCACCTTTTAGTCGATTGACAAAGACGCTACTGAAGTGTGAATCGCGGTATACTTATAATTGCTGAACAATTTACTTACCAACCACGAACACAAAATTTCAGCCTGTTTCGTTCAAAAATGTTTGGAAGAAATCAGGAAGTAAGTAATCCTTTTTTAATGTGAGGTTGTACGACGTCACATTTAAGAAAAAGCACGAAACAATTATTCAAAACGCCTCAAAACTAGGGACAACGTTAGGATGTCCAAGGGGGGACGCGCGCCCCACCAATCGACATTTTTGCCCACTTCCCAAAAAATGTATCTTTCTTTGAAATTATATAATGTTGACCTACGAAGAAACACACAATAAAATATTATCACTTATTATCATGAATTGTATCAGTATACACTCTACTACTTTACACTTCCTTTTTTATTTCGATAATGATTCAATTATCAGATTCCAAAAGTGCTCATGAATCACAAAAATCACTTCAAAAATGACCATATTCATAAAAAAATCACAGCTGGGAATTTTGCTGGGAGAAATCGCGGAAATATCCATAATGATTGTACTTTAGGATATTATTCTGGTAATGTCCATAGTGATTCAGTCATTGGACTCCAAAACTGTTTGTAAATATCATGAATCAATTAAAAAATGTCATGGACCTATATTTCAAAAAATTCCCTGCGTGGCTTTGCTGGGAGGAATGGAAAAAGTTCAATTTAAAAAATGTCAATGACAATTCAGTTCAATTATGAAAGACTCCAAAACCACTGGTGAATCGCAAAATTCACTTGAAAAATTCACATTTCCAGCCGAAAATGAATAATTCAATTCAATATGATTCATTAAACAAACCGGTATAATTTCATACTACTGAGCTACGGGATGATGAACAGTCCAAACAGTGTGATCAGAGTAAACATTTTTTGACATTTTCCAAATTTTAAATTTATCCTAATTTTCTCTGATTCTCTACCTCATTTTTTCCTAACCATCCAAACATTCAACATATAATGAATGATATTTCAACCATTCATTCATCCGTTAATCCATATGTATTGTTAGTTGATCACGTAAGGGTATGTATATAAGGGCAAGCAGAGCTGACTAGGTGTCCTGGGCCTGGGCCGTGATTGCAAATGGGGGCCTGGAGAGAAGAAAATTAAATTAACAACATACTTTTCAAAAAATTGCATGGTTGATTAATAGAATTATAGAATAACATTCTCAAATTGAATCCATAATGCAAGATCTGTTAAGAAGATTAATGTAACGTATAGGGGTGTCGACATGTACTTGGGTCGGGTACAGGTACACCTCTACCCGACTTCAATATTCCTTACCCGGGTACCCGCCACTTTTTACAACGCGAGTAAAATTCGCGTTCTTCATTTTCACTGACAGATAACTTTTAAACAAAGCGCGCTTGTGTGGCTGGAAAAACGAAAGAATTCATGCCTCCTCTACTACTCTCCATACCATAAATATCACCAGTCGCACCTGGCTTGCACGTGCTGCTCCCCCCCTCCCTCTCCAACACTGCCGCTCGTAGCGACTACTGTTCTAACACTTCTGCATACTGCTTGAACGCATGGCCCTTTGTTTACAAAAAAGAGGGTCATGGCACATTCACTCGAGTTCACTCAACCAACGTGTTTCTAAGGTACATCATGCTGTGCTGAGAGGGTCAGTGAAATGATATGAGCAGACTGTTTATAGTTGCAACAATAATAATGATAACCTAAAAATGGTGAATAAGACAATAAAATACATTTAAATAAAAAGTAGATGAGCATAGTTAAGATTAAAAAAATGTGATTACCTGGGTAATGCTCGGGTTATGATGACTGGTACCCGACTCCAATAATTGCTACCTGCCGACATCCCTAGTAACGTGTATGTTATATTGTAATTACTAATTATTAATAGTCATATGGGCCTATATAGTCCTATATCTATATGTAGACTGAAATCAATTTTTAATGTATTTTTTGGGCCCATCACAAAGGTCAAAAACTATTATTATTATCAATATCTTATCTACATATTATCATTATTACTTTTTGACTGTCTTTATTATCCTATATAGTTAGTTTTTACATTGATTAACTGTATGTAATGGAATGTACAAAAGGACAATAAACATATCTATCTATCCATCTTTATCATTCTGTCACAAACCTGAATTTGAATATCGTAATTTAGAATGGATTCAGACCCAAGTTGTAGTGAATTGTTTATAAAAATAAGGCTGGCTTGAAAACTATGAAAGGCAGGTTGAGGGATCATAAAGGATGATCAAAGGTATAAAAGATGATTGAGAATTTCAATTAAACTGTTTGCTTCGATATCTATCAAGAATGATTGAAGTACATACAGAATTATTTCAATAATGAAAATAAATTTGACGTCCATCAAAAGTGAAGCTATATACACGTATCAACGATCTCAGACCAGAATCAATTGGTACAAAATTGAAATGAGTCAACAAAACTGATACTTGACTTGCACACAGGTGAAGACCTGGCCCAAAAGACTACGTAGTCGGAGACAGCGGCACGCTTAAGACGAGACACTGGCTCTGTCCCTCGTCTTGAAGATCAGGCAGCGTGCTAGCTACTGGTCCACCCGTCTCAGTTAAGTGGTTCCCTATGATAAGGTGTGTTATCTTATTCCAGGGTGGCTACTGCCTGGATTCTCTGGAAGAGGGGGCTGCATTGACAGTACGCTCTCTAATGGGATATCCTTGTCCTCTCATCGAACAGCTAAGCCAACCCTGTGCAGAGTAAGTATTGAACTCCTCAAAGGAATACAGTGAAACTTGTGTGGCGGTTGTTTTTTAAGTAATTGAGAATGAATCAACCACACAGGAAAATCAATCGATGCATGAAAATTGAACATTTGTAATAAAATATAAAAGCAGGAAAAGGATGGATTTGGGAACGTTGCATCAAGGTTTCAATGTTGTCTGTTTGTTGAATCGTTTGTTGTATTGTGGATGTAATCAATTGATGATATATAACAAAAATGAGGTCAATCGGATATAAATCTTGGTCGAGGGGATTTGTCTAAATGTAGACTGACTCGCTACCCTCGGTGACGTTATTGGGGGTTAAATACGTAACCATCCCTATTACAATGGCTGCATGTATGGAGCTAGAGTCACGCTGGATAGTGAGAAATACTTGCATTTTGAAAATTACAGATGAAAATGTATGAACATTCCATGAAAGTTTGTAGTAGGGCTACTGGAAAATCCAGATTCAATATTGGGGCTGGTACATGAACAATGCATATGATTTTAACAATCTCTGTTTTTGACATCTCACCGCATGTGTGTGTGGTTGTGTTGGGTTTAGTGCTCTAACTCCCCGTTTGGCTGCCGCAGTGGAGCGTTTAGGCCTAGGTGCACTAGGCGCGCGCCTAGGGCCCCGGCCCCCTGGGGGGGCCCCCAAATTACTCATTTGATATATCTTTGTTTTTAAATTATTAAATATATAATATATTTGTAACCTTCCATAGTGAAAAGAAAATTGAATGCAATATACACTATTTGTTTATAACTGCTACTGTATGTAATATGCTGCAGCCAATATGCTGCAGAACGTACATTTTCTGCGCCGAAGAGAGTGAAGAGCTACCTCAGAAACTCTATGAGTCAAGAGCGGCTAGGGAGTCTGGCAATATTATGTATTGAATCAGAAGAAATGAAGAAATATGATTTTAATGTACAAATCAACGCTTTCGCTAAACTTAAGTGCAGGAAAAAGCAAATGTAATATAGAGTTGTTTACATTTATATTCCCATTTACATGTAATCTTTGAAGAATACATTGTACCAACTATTCAAACATCAAACATAAAAGCAAATGTTATTGTAGCCTACCTTCAAGTCCTTCTGATATTTAAATTGATATTTTTATAAAACACAGCTATTCTGAATAGCTCTGGGTGATCTATTTGGAACAGCTATTCGCTGTTATCCCATAAATGTTGAATATAAAATATAAGTCTATTCATTTTTAGTACATTTTTCACGAGGTATGAAATTATACGGTATACGGTACTGTATAAACATGATTGTTTCTACTGAAAACGTCAAACTCCTCTATCTCTCCAAATGTACATGTGGGTTGGGGGAGGGGGGCTCAAAATTAGATTGCGCCTAGGGCCCCATAAAAGCTAAACGCGCCACTGGGTTGCCGTACAGTCAGCAGCTGTTGCTTCAGTACCTCCCTCCTCCCTCCAGAGTTGTTTTAGCCTCAGAAGAAACACATACATTTACAGAAAATACACTATGGCTCTTTTCTTTTAGATGAGGGATAGCAAAAACTTCTATCCTACTCTCATGAAGCTTTGTCTGTGTGTTTTTTGTATGTTTGTTTGTACGCTTTGCATAGGTCGCACGGTTTGACTGATCAATGTGAAACTTTTTCTGGACATGCAGACTTATCCAACTTAGAACTGTATAGTTTTGGGGCCAAAGCAGTCAGACAACTTTTAAGATGAACCACCTCGAAATTTTGGAAAAAAACATAAAATCGGACTAACCATTTTGAAGACAATAATTATTAAAATAATAAATTGTTATAAAATAGCTAGAAATAGTGGTTGTTCTCTATTCAATGTCTTGCGCACGGTGATTCATGGCTTTGTAGTCCTCACAGTTCCACCAAGGTGTGTCGAGTTCTCAAATAAACTTCATACAAATATCTCGCAATGCACGTGCTATATTTGCCGAGTTGACAATAACGACTACCAATACATTTATCTTCACGAAATAAAATATACTCCTTTCAGACTCCTTTCAGACAGGTTGTTAGATGATGATATGTGTGAATGCGAAGAACTTCAACATGTTTTCTCGTTTGACCTTGTAACTTCTCTCCTTCTAAGGCTGTACTAAACTTGTTTTACAATCAAATTTGATAATATTGAAATTGAATTTGAATGAAATTATGCTAGCTAAATCTGAAAAACCAATTGGGAAAACTGTGGATTTTAGAGTGGTAGGGAATACGCCTAAGGAGAAACAAACTTTTGTTTAAAAACCAGAATCGAAATGAAAAAATTATATATTGTAGAAAAAAATGACAAGACAAAAGGTTGACAAAAATTGAATGCAAAATTAAGATGACGTAGAAAATTCAACTTGCAAAAACTTACAAAACGGTTATTTCAATGATTGATGATGATTATTGTTTGCTTAACGACCCCACCAACAGCTAGGTTCTACGGGGGTACGAATGAGCGGATTCGTACCGCTCATTCGTACCCCCATATAACCTAGCTGTTGGTGGGGTCGTTAAGCAAACAATAATCATCATCAATCATTGAAATAACCGTTTTGTAAGTTTTTGCAAGTTGAATTTTCTACGTCTCTTTAATTTTAGTTTTGCATTCGATTTTTGTCAACCTTTTGTCTTGTCATTTTTTTCTACAATATATAATTTTTCCATTTCAATTCTGGTTTCTATGAAGTGATGATAAGTGAAAGGACGTTTACAAAAACCCATGCCTTATGCGGGACTCGAACCCACGCCCAACGGTATCTTCAGGTTCTGAAGTGGTGCCTCAGCTGACCAAGCTACCGAGGGTGGCTATTTCAATGGCCAATTGAAATAACTTGAATTAAGTGAGATACATAAAACCCTGATCAATTAACCCATCTACAGGACAGTTTCATGATACCTTAATTGCAATGTTTTAATATTAGTAAGTGTTCCAAAATGTTTGTGTTTACCGTGATTGGTGCAATTCGTCTCCGTACAGTTAGTTCGCTCACACGACAGTATACGCACACGCAATGTTCTTGTTTTCGTGTCGTCACGCCGGTGTTGATCGGACCATCGTCATGCAGTCTATCGTATAGCGAAGTCACTCGAACACGGGTTGTTGTTTTCGGCTGTTGTTACCGAAGACAATACTCTCACGTCCTCTTCCTACCAAGATTGGATTTGTTCTTCTTTGTCGTACAGTTACCATTCCTTCTTCCTGGTTTGTCGACACTCTTGCATATATGATCCGATAGTTCTTCTTAACCAATCAAATATTCGCTTTTAAATTTCCACCAATCGAAAATCACAATACAAATATCTTTGGATTCTGGTTAAAGTCTGAATAGTGTGTGATTTCCATCACCATTGAAACTGTTTCCTAATATTAAATTGACATATTTATTATCCTGAGCTGGGTGGTCTTCTATTTCGTATTTGACAATATTTGAAAGTGAACACATGTTTTTGCAGGGTGAATATTAACAAAAAAAAACTACGTATAATTTAAAACTAGGGTTAGTTTGTTGAAATAGAGGCACTGGATAAGGGATGATGGTTGAAGAAATAAAGGGAATGAAATGTAGCTGTATAGGATATAAGGACCGTTTTCATAGCTCGCGGCAGGCGGCAAGTGGTTAAAAAAACGCCTGCCGTCTGCCCTGTTCACATAGTCGCGTTTCTTCGCACTCACTTCGAGATTTGTCCAATTTATTTAAATATGTAATTCTTGTTCAATTCAATTTGTCCAATTTATTTAAATATGTAATTCTTGTTCAATTCAGGCGGACAAGTGATTTTTAGTATTGTATTACGTGGCACGCAAGAACCATCATGGTGTATATCTGAATAGTACTGTTTTGGAAGTAATATTCCTACATAACCCTACCACTTGTATGACCACTTGTATGAGTGAGGGTATTTAACTGCGGCGTTTTTTCCAAAGTTAAATTTATTCCATGTCTCACGGTAGAGAGCAACAAGTGCAAGCGGTAGGGATTTCATTCATTCTGATTGGCCAGGAGAAAAAACGCCTGCCGCGAGACATGAAAACGGGCCTATATAAATGAACGAAAGATAATATAAAATTAAAATATAATATAAATTACCAAAAAAAAAGAAATTGTTATCATCAAAGTTTGGTAAAAGTCATGCAGTCTATCGTATAGCGAAGTCACTCGAACACGGGTTGTTGTTTTCGGCTGTTGTTACCGAAGACAATACTCTCACGTCCTCTTCCTACCAAGATTGGATTTGTTCTTCTTTGTCGTACAGTTACCATTCCTTCTTCCTGGTTTGTCGACACTCTTGCATATATGATCCGATAGTTCTTCTTAACCAATCAAATATTCGCTTTTAAATTTCCACCAATCGAAAATCACAATACAAATATCTTTGGATTCTGGTTAAAGTCTGAATAGTGTGTGATTTCCATCACCATTGAAACTGTTTCCTAATATTAAATTGACATATTTATTATCCTGAGCTGGGTGGTCTTCTATTTCGTATTTGACAATATTTGAAAGTGAACACATGTTTTTGCAGGGTGAATATTAACAAAAAAAAACTACGTATAATTTAAAACTAGGGTTAGTTTGTTGAAATAGAGGCACTGGATAAGGGATGATGGTTGAAGAAATAAAGGGAATGAAATGTAGCTGTATAGGATATAAGGACCGTTTTCATAGCTCGCGGCAGGCGGCAAGTGGTTAAAAAAACGCCTGCCGTCTGCCCTGTTCACATAGTCGCGTTTCTTCGCACTCACTTCGAGATTTGTCCAATTTATTTAAATATGTAATTCTTGTTCAATTCAATTTGTCCAATTTATTTAAATATGTAATTCTTGTTCAATTCAGGCGGACAAGTGATTTTTAGTATTGTATTACGTGGCACGCAAGAACCATCATGGTGTATATCTGAATAGTACTGTTTTGGAAGTAATATTCCTACATAACCCTACCACTTGTATGACCACTTGTATGAGTGAGGGTATTTAACTGCGGCGTTTTTTCCAAAGTTAAATTTATTCCATGTCTCACGGTAGAGAGCAACAAGTGCAAGCGGTAGGGATTTCATTCATTCTGATTGGCCAGGAGAAAAAACGCCTGCCGCGAGACATGAAAACGGGCCTATATAAATGAACGAAAGATAATATAAAATTAAAATATAATATAAATTACCAAAAAAAAAGAAATTGTTATCATCAAAGTTTGGTAAAAGTCATGCAGTCTATCGTATAGCGAAGTCACTCGAACACGGGTTGTTGTTTTCGGCTGTTGTTACCGAAGACAATACTCTCACGTCCTCTTCCTACCAAGATTGGATTTGTTCTTCTTTGTCGTACAGTTACCATTCCTTCTTCCTGGTTTGTCGACACTCTTGCATATATGATCCGATAGTTCTTCTTAACCAATCAAATATTCGCTTTTAAATTTCCACCAATCGAAAATCACAATACAAATATCTTTGGATTCTGGTTAAAGTCTGAATAGTGTGTGATTTCCATCACCATTGAAACTGTTTCCTAATATTAAATTGACATATTTATTATCCTGAGCTGGGTGGTCTTCTATTTCGTATTTGACAATATTTGAAAGTGAACACATGTTTTTGCAGGGTGAATATTAACAAAAAAAAACTACGTATAATTTAAAACTAGGGTTAGTTTGTTGAAATAGAGGCACTGGATAAGGGATGATGGTTGAAGAAATAAAGGGAATGAAATGTAGCTGTATAGGATATAAGGACCGTTTTCATAGCTCGCGGCAGGCGGCAAGTGGTTAAAAAAACGCCTGCCGTCTGCCCTGTTCACATAGTCGCGTTTCTTCGCACTCACTTCGAGATTTGTCCAATTTATTTAAATATGTAATTCTTGTTCAATTCAATTTGTCCAATTTATTTAAATATGTAATTCTTGTTCAATTCAGGCGGACAAGTGATTTTTAGTATTGTATTACGTGGCACGCAAGAACCATCATGGTGTATATCTGAATAGTACTGTTTTGGAAGTAATATTCCTACATAACCCTACCACTTGTATGACCACTTGTATGAGTGAGGGTATTTAACTGCGGCGTTTTTTCCAAAGTTAAATTTATTCCATGTCTCACGGTAGAGAGCAACAAGTGCAAGCGGTAGGGATTTCATTCATTCTGATTGGCCAGGAGAAAAAACGCCTGCCGCGAGACATGAAAACGGGCCTATATAAATGAACGAAAGATAATATAAAATTAAAATATAATATAAATTACCAAAAAAAAAGAAATTGTTATCATCAAAGTTTGGTAAAAGTCCTGAATGTTACAACCTGTGGAGCGTGGACATTTTTTTTCGAGTAGGCCTACGGTGAAATTGAGTTTTCAGTTCACTCATCCAATTATCAATTGATGAGTAAATATGGAATGTTGATTTTTAGGATCGTGGAAACCATCTTGAACGTCATGCACGTGCACCGCTTGCGCTGGCAGTGCTTCCTGCCGGCCAATCAGGGCCGTCGCTCCGATCTTCTGACCCACTTCCCGGCCCGGATACGGTTTCTTGGACCGGAACAGAGGCCGAACGTATATGCCACGCGAGACTGCTATCCCGTACAGAGCCAGGCTTTTCTTGCAGACGTGGCCAACCAACTGGCTCTTCTTAAGTCGAGTACGTAACACGTTCGAGAGTACGGCATTAACTGCTCAGGGAAAAAGTGTTTGAAAAAAATGTTTGAAAAAACTGTTTGAACAAATATATTCGGAAAAAAAAACTCTTCGAAAATGAATTGTCTGAATAATAATGTCGTATTTTGATCATTTGGTGATATTATCGAAGGTTAGGTGAGGTTGTGTTAAGTTCAATAAACTATCTTACAAATTTTCCTATTCAAAGACTTTTTTCTTCGAACACTTTCTTTTTCAAACATTTCTTTTTTGAACACTTTCCTTCCGAACACTTTTATTTTTGAAGATTTTATAGCATCCCTGTAAACACTATTAGCCTACTGATTGGCTCAGGTGTGGACAGTGTCCAGAACTAGTTGCCAATCAACGGGCTTGTTAGAGAGCACGATTACTGATTGGCTTGGGTGTGGACGGTGGCATAACTGTATTTAAACATATATATTTTGATTGATATTCAGCTAATTCACACTTGAAAGAGAAATCACATACAGTGAAACCTCGATGCATCGTTTTTCACGTGACCAGGAAAAAAGCGATCCATCCAGAACTTGCCATTGAAAAATATGAAAAAACGCAAAAAGCATTTCTAGGTACCTATATTTTAAATGCTAAAACTTGTTATTTTCCTCATAATGTAATTCCCTCAAGATCTATATTAATCATCATCATTATTCACACCTCACTTTTTCAAATATACGGGACTGCTTGCCTGCTGCGTGACATTTCAGGTCTAAGATCATATTCTCGACTGACATTGCAATATCAATCTCCCTTTCTAAAATATCATGGGCCAGCTGTTGATGCTTCGTTTAAGCTCGGAGGTAGTTCGGACTCTGTCACGTCATCGTCGCCGCTCTCCTCGTTACACAGTTCCCCTTCGCCCCTGGCTTTGGCACTCTCACACAGTGCCTCGACAGTCCCAATGCCGCACATGGCTAACTCTCTGTCACACCAGTCATTACTTGAAAAAATCATTGGCGTCTTCATCTTCGCCAACTACATGGTGATTATAACCACATTTTTAAAGCAGTTTGCCATTGTGAATGACAACACTTGAACGCATGATTTCATGTATTTTTTCCACAAAAGTGGAGCGTAAATCTTAGTAAAAGCCTATGGTGAAATTTTACTCTTTTTTTTTTTTAGGGTTTCAATTATATTGCGATAATGGCCCATCCTGATGCAATGTAGAGAGTGACCAGAGTAGGCCCTACCTGGCTTGAGCCTATACGTCTATAGCAACTCAAGAGAGACTTCATATAATTTTCTGGGACGCTTGTAACCAGTGCAACCTGTGAAAAACTAAACTATAAACACACTAAACACAAAACTACATTTATAAATGTCAATTGGGACTGATAATATAAACATCGTGTTGTGTATCAACATTATTTATATTATACTTTGTACTATAAGCTGAGTTTTGCCACTTCACAACTATTCTGGACGATCGCGGGTCTGCCCTATGTTTTAGCATTGATGATCGGCAGAGTCCAACGATAGTGTGACGTGTGAAACATGCAACATAAGTTCAATGAAAGTACAATACTTCGCGCAGTTGTGGAACAATCTATTAATGCTTGTTTGTTGCGAAAGATATTTCAACATAAAAAAGACCTGGTTTGTGAAAATTTAGACTTTGTAGTGATTCACAAGTGGCTATTTGTTAGGTGAAAATTTTGGAACAGCAGGAAACCTATTTAGAGTGCTATATAGGCCTGCAAACATTTTTTATTTGAAATTTAAAAAAAGCTTCAGCCTAATCGATTATGGAGATTGAAGAATTGAATATTAATTTTAATAATCAAAGCATTCCGTAATAATGATTACTCATACTGAATGAATGTTGGGTTTTAGAGGCATGTCTACAACGATAAATCTGACGAACACTATATTTATTACGAAATAATGGTGCACAAATGTCAGATAAGTGAAATGATTGTTCTTGATTGTCATGATGCAATGGAAGTAAATGAAAATGAAGTAAGATAATCAATTAGACTAGAAAACAGACGAGGCTAAACGAGATCTAAAACCAAAATTAATCGGCCATGGCTGCTTCCTTCATACTATCCTTTGCGTTGACTAAGAAACCTTCATCTCATCAATCCCACCATTTCATTGATCACATATCTAGAGCCAGCAGATTTTAGTTTATATCACAGTGTGTCGTTAAACACAATATAAATAAAATGGCCAGCATTAATGGTCGTGGTGTACTAGGCCTATACTAGAAATGAACCAATGAACATGTTCATCCTGCTGAGTGATTTTTTATTGGTTTGATATTCAGACACAAACCTGAGTTACGCCCCACACAAAGTCTGCTTTGTATACAACCCCGAGATGATGGCGTACGACCCTGAGTGCAAGGCCCAACGCTTCCACCCCGAGGACCCTGCCCGCATACAAGCCGTCTTCCGCAAGTTCTCCGAGTTTGGCTTGACACAGACCTGTCATCAAATCAGCGTAGGTCCCAGTAATAGATGAATATAACTAGAATATCTATACTTTTGGAAAAGTATGGTCACAGACAGCACATTGTTTCCAAATAATTGAAATGGGGTGGTAAGATCGCCTTTGTGGTGCCCCGTCCAAACAATCCTACTTTCATCATTGCCTTAATTAGGGAACAATGATTTTGTATCAAGTTTTGATGTTGATGTAAAAAAAATTAATTACTTCATGGCAGTGGCCATGCGCATTCCCGCGCTGACGGGTCATCGTCACGTATACACATTCTTACACCTTTCAATACGTTGCATTTAACATCTCGACAACATTGCGTCATGTTGATATGGGACTTGTACTAACATCTGGGAGATAAATGAAGAAATTGGTGTTGATTTTCTTTTTGCCCATAAAATGTATGCAAGAAACAATGCAGGGCCTAATGCAATGCAATGTAGGCCTATGCATAGAATGATGAATGTCATGTATAGAAAACTAATATAATACAGTCACCTGTTATTAATAGCCACCTGATGAAGGCAAGAGAAACATTGCCGAAATATTGATTCCATTCTAATCTTTACGACCGGGTGATTGTCCAACAGTACGCTTTCGTAACTATGTAGTGTTGATCTGTTTCAGACCCGAAACATCAGCGAAGCAGAGCTGCGGCTGGTGCACGATGAGAGCTACATCAGCGACTTGTTTGCCATTTCCAACGGGGGCGTCGACGAATGGAGGGCAGCCGAGAAGAAATACCACAGCGTCTCATTCTGCCCCAATGTGATCAAGTGTGCCCTGCTGGCAGCAGGCAGTCTCATTCAGGTTCAGTGGAGATTACATGTTGTTTCTTCAGAGTTTCACCCTTGCCTTCAAGATGTGAAACCCACATTGGCCTTCCTTGTGGTCTGCATATTGTAAAGGGCTGGAAAACAACACATTTTGATTCCATGGAATTATTCACAGTAAACCCTCTTCATTTCCAACTTGGCTATTTCGAATTCGGTTACTTCGAACTCGGTTGATTCGAACTTCATTATAATTTGAAACAAGCTCGGTTTCCGACCCATGATAAAGACCAATGTCAAATATTTTTAGTTTTGGTCAAAGCTATACTGTCATTAACAACATACATAATTAGTTACATTCAGAGTAAATAAACTGAGCGATGTTAATATTTTCAATTGTTTGAAAAGTGGTTCACAAAGTTTGAGGGGAGGCAGGAAGGATTCAGGTGATGAATGTCCCATTTGTTCGAGCAACTTGCCAGCTCTGTTAACCTCGGTGCTTTGTGAGTTTAGGTGGTGGACGAAGTGATGAGTGGATCCAGTCAGTCAGGGGTGGCCATCATTCGACCCCCTGGACATCACGCCTCACACGACACGGCTCATGGCTTCTGCTTCTTCAACAACGTGGCCCTGGCTGCCAAGAATGCGCTCTACAAGTACAACTTGGACCGGGTGCTCATCATAGGTAAGTGATGCAATGACATGCTACATATTTTTCATTACATTGTTTTATACAGTAAACCCTTGTTAATCCGAAATTCAAGGGACCCCAAAAAGTGATTTCGATTTATAAAAATTCGGATTAACCAAAAAACTCCTTTTCCACGAAAATCATCACACTTCCCGGTTAGGATTGAAGCAATTTCGTATTGAGCGCGAGAGAAAGCTAGATGCCACATGTGCGAGGAACCGAATCACTGATCGTGTGTATTCGGCTATCTTCGACAGCAAACGAACGGAAGATGGCCAGCTTCCATTGGCGCTCGGCCGTTCCGAGTGATTGAGTGTTCCGAGCTCACCGCTCGTCAAGGAGAGACATAGCGGCCAAAGACCTTAGTATCTAACCTAATGAAGTTAGATACTAATGTCTTTGGAGCGGCCCGAGCGCACTCGGAGTCGGATGATGTATTCAGTGGCAGCGAACAGCTGAGCTGGCTTGGGCCTATTGTTACGCGTCAAATAAAAAGGATGGAATTTACGAAAATAATGATCAATTCAAGGAATTCACTCTGATCTATTTCGGATTATCCAATCCGAAAACAGTGCTAAAGCAATTGAGGGGTCGAAATATTAGTTCGAATTACGGATTAGCTGGAATTCGGATTGACCATATTCATTAACATTAAAATGCCTATACCTTCAGCCGGGGACTGACTTCAAGTTCGAAATATGTCAAATTTCGGATTAACCGAGTTTGGATTAACGAGGGTTTACTGTATGCTTGATCAACTTGAAACTTTTATGGACACTCAGAGCGAGTCTGAGTCAGATTCTAGCGGAGACTCGGACTCGAAATTGGATCGACTCGCACACCCCTAATAATTTGTATGCTGGTGGATTGGAGACGTGCTGTTGGCTGCTTGGCAGTCAGTATTGACCGCTGGTTGCCATGTTCCAGATTGGGATGTTCACCATGGTAATGGTACACAGCAAATCTTCTACCGCGACCCCAGGTTCCTGTACATCTCACTTCATGTCTACGACAGTGGCAAGTTCTTCCCCCAGATGACGTGTTCCAACGCTGAATACGTCGGTGCTGATGGTGGAGAGGGATTCAATATAAATATACCATGGAATAAGGTAATATGTATGTACAGTTGAAGGCAGTAGCCGGGTTCAATCTGTCTCCACCGATGGTTGCAGGGGCAGACCGGCCTGGATGGCAGGTCGACGATTGTTGCCTAGACCATATCACATTTAGTTTGGTTTGTGGGCCCCCAAATTGTAGTTATTGGGAGATCAGAGTGGACAGATGGGGTACTGAATTTAAATTTTATATCATTTAGAAAATCTGATACAATAAATTTATTGATAGTGATTACAATATTACTTACCGTGTAATAAATAGCGTACTCTCACAGATTTTATCTTGTGGATTCAATTTTGAAAAGTTATTGTATTTCTATTGCTTAGCCACATGCAAGTGTTTACAAAAGCTCATTGTTGTTCAACTTTCTTCTCTCCGGGCCTGTATTTTTAATCACCGTCTGGGCCCTTTTGCCCAGTCCGCCCCTGGAAGGCAGGTTCAGTTAGTCAACTTATGGGTGATAAAAATGTGTAATGGAAATGAATGAAAATACGCACTTACTGAAATAAAGTAGTCTACTTACCTCTTGCTTACAATTTTTATCACTGGTAACTGACAAATGAGAGCTTTCAAACGGAATGTGTCTGAGAAGTGATGTCACGAGTTGTTCGTTGCCTATTTGCCCTCGCATCGCACGGTCCACATTGGCTGTTCGAGTTGTTTTGTACCTCACTACTTTCATATAGTTAGGACCTTCACCTCCCCAGTGCTTTCTTTCATAGCAATCAAGAATTCTTGTCTCTCATCTCCTCACATCTGTCCATGTATTGTAACTACAGATGCTGCATCGCAATGCACTGGTGCCAATTAATACTAATCAGAAACGGAATACTTTTAATAATGTGACCATGGTGATGAACCATTTTTTACCCTCAGGCCTATGTCGATTGTTAAGCATGTATCTACTTATTCATTTATTCATTTATTTATTATTCTCCGTGAGATTCATACATAGTATAATTATAGGATTCGTCAGATTACAAACTAAAACTTAAACTAAACTCAGAAATACATAACATAAGTATATAACATAATAATACATAAGTACAACACAAAACAGAACAAATGACACAATTAAGGATAGTTGCTTGAAAGATACTCGTTTAGATTATAGAGAGGGTTTAAGCAGGCCCAGTTCTAGGCGTAAGCGAGGTAAGCAGCTGCTTAGGGCAGCACTTCTAGGGGCAGCATATTTCTTTTTGAAATATACGATTTTTTAAATTTATATATCATAGTTACATTTTCTACACAATTGACGACTCGCAGTCTCCGCCTCCATGACGTCAGAAATCATGCCATCCAATCAACAAGGCTGTTAGAACTGTAGTCAAATTCAAATATCTAATCGGGCTATCTTGTAATGACTACTAATGATATAATCCAACTGGCCTGCTGGTTAAGCCACGCCCTTTTCGAGTCGTCAATTCCTTTCATAGACCTACATATTGTGTGTTAATTCTCGTTGACAAATAAAATATGTTTTCCAAGAATAAAAGTTAGTGACAATATTACTAAATGTTCATTAATAAAATTAGAATGGATTTGTATGCTTTATATTCCCTGGAAATTCGGATAGTACCCGCCTCATATTCCACAAGTAACGTCTTTCATCAGATTTCGGTTGCTTGGTAAGTTGGTTGACAAGTGACAAAGAACAAGGAAGAATGATTTTAGATGTTTTTATTGTCTGTGTAGGTATTCTGTTTGATTGAGACATGTGAATACGTAAAATGATTGAAAATTGAATTGAAAAAAGATATAAATGTAATTCGAATGTTGTATTAGTAGAGCTAGATTAGTAGAGCTAGATTAGTAGAAGCTAGTGTTCTTTGAGCCATTTGTCACATGTTTTCACTATTTTTTCAATCATCGAGAAATCACGGACATTGGACATGGGTCTGATTTTTTGCCCATATCTTCTGGAATTCGTGATGAGATTTTGATTTATTCTAGATGTAAAGCAGTCCAAATCTAGAATAACATCGGACATCTAGAATAAATTCAAATCAAAATCCTATCACGAATTCCGGAAGATATGGGCAAAAAACCGGACCCATGTCCAATGTCCGTAATTTCTCCATAATTGAAAAAATAGTAAGAACATGGGTCTGGTTTTTTGCCCATGTCTTCCGAAATTCGTGGTAGGATTTTGATTTAAATTTTCGAATTTTGCTAGTTTGTCAACTAGTATGTAGTAGTAGTAGAAACTTTATTTAGCAATCATGCTATCTTACATAATACATGAAAGAACAACAAAATAATAATGATGATAAAAACAATGTCATATAAGAATAATAATAGTAAAACATTGTGAAAAGAGTATTAAAGAATAATTAAATAATAATAATAATAATAATAATGTGGACCAGATTGGACATAACATGTAACATCATGAATTTTCACATAATAACTAGAATAACAAATAATAATAATTGTGAAACAGTGAACATGTCTTCGTTCAACATAATTATGATCATATGAATTATAAAGCCTATGTACTAGTATAGTCTTACAATTTTTTATTTACAATTACATTTCATCCCAATAGTTAACTAATTCTCTACAATTTGGTAAAAGTCTGTTTTCTCTGATTAATTTTGAGCATTCTCTTCGAAAAGTTTTAACATTTTCCGAATTTCGTATATTTTCAGGTATTCTATTAAAAATCCTGATTCCTTTGATATAAATTGAATTGTTTCCAAATTTTGACTGCTGTCTTTCAATGACTACTTTACTTCCCTCTCTTGTGTTATATATATGAATATCTCTATTGAATTGAATTTTGTTGTTTCTTAAATATGATGGTGTTAATCCTTTTATAATTTTATATATAAGACATAGTGTATTTAAGACTATTCGTTGTTTTATATTTAGCCAGTTTAGGGCGTTGCACATTTTCTTTATGGAAGAATATTTATTGACTAAAAGGATACTACGCATTGCTATATTTTGAAGTTTTTGCATTTTCTCTATTTCATTTTTATTCAAAAGAAATAACACGGAACTGCAATAGTCGATGTGTGGTGCTATTATTGCCTGATACATCATAACCTTTGTTTTAACAGGCAAACATTTATTCATTCTCCGGAATAGATTAATCTTTCTTGACATTTTTTTAGTTACATATTGAGCAAGATTTTTAAATAATAAGTTTTGGTCAATAATAATTCCCAGATATTTGAACTCTTTCACCATTTCTACCTTCTCTCCTTCTAACATTATGTCTATATTTTCAATTTCATTATTTGTTTTACGGTTTTGACTACAAAAGATCATCCCTTTTGTTTTGGTGACATTCAATTTCATTTTGTTTGCTTTCAGCCATTTTTCTATAGTAATTAAGTCATTTTGTATATTGTTATGCACACTTACAAGATCATCGCCACTACATGTTATAAGTGCATCGTCTGCATAAAGATTTATTTTAGAATTTTTTGTAACTTTAACAATATCATTAATATATAATATGAATAGTAAAGGACCCAATACTGAACCCTGCGGAACCCCATATTTGGTCTCTAATGTTTTAGAGTAAGCATTGCCAAATTTAACTTTTTGCAATCTCAAATCCAAATATGATCTTAGCCATTTCAAAACTGTCCCAGTCATACCATATCTTTCTAATTTTTGTAGAAGAATTTCCCTATCTATTGTTTCAAATGCTCTTTTTAAATCAATGAAAACTGCTACTGTTATTTTACGTTCTTGCATCTTTAATTTCAAGTTATTCAATACTAACTGAATAGCCGTGTCACAGCCATGGTTTTCTCTAAACCCCGATTGTTCTTCTACGAGTATTTCATTATTTTCTATTATTTTCAGTAAGCAGTAAGCTTATGTAAAATATAACAATAGAATGGGCTCAGTAGAAGTGTATTTGAGGGGGATGAAGAAAGGGTGAAACAATTCCGTAAGAAGGATAGGGAGGTAGTCAAACAGTCGTGACCAAGGATAGGAAACTTGCCTCCGTGCATCCATGCGCATCTGTGAAAATAATAATGATGATAATTTTTTTTTTTTTTTTATTGATTCCAAATAAAAGCGTTACAACAATAAAGGGTACTCTTGTGAGTTCCACGAAACCCTCATGGGGTTTATCTGTGCAGATATATAATAACAATTCACTTAAATAAAATGCAATGAAAAAATAAAGTAGGCCTACCTTCCTGATAATAAAATATAATAACAATACAATGAAGCACATTGACGAGAACGTGTAAGAATGAACAAAATAGGATAAATCAACAAAATTATATTCGAATTGCAGTTGTAGTGAGTAGAGAAAAATGCAAACAACATGGAAGAGAGAACTCGAGAAAGTGAAAAAAATACCCAATTATACAATAATACATAGTAGAAATAAACAATTCATATGACACATTCACGAGTTTAAAAGTATAAAGACAAATATAAGCCGGTTGAATTATGTCAAATAGTAACAAGAAATGAGAGAAACTTATTTTGATAAAAATGATGAAGATAGATTAATAAAAATATACAATTATCAGATTATTTTAAATTGATAATTCAATCAATGAAGACATTTACATATGTATAATAATAAAAGAGCAACTTGCCAAGTCGAAAGAAAATCAGTATAACGAAATAAACCTAAATAAACCTTATATTGAACATTTGAAGTTGAAATATTGCTCATACCATATTCGAAAGTAACCATTTTTTGACACATTCTTTTAGCTCGTTATAATTGTTGACATTTTTCAAATTGATGGGAAGTTGATTGAGGTTGAATGGGACTAAGTATTCCAATCTTCTCTTACCATACTTGTTAATCCAAGAAGGAATCTGAAATGTATCGATTAAGGCTAATCTTGTGTTAACAGGGCGAACATTCATTATTTGATAATCCTCTTTGAAATAATATAAGAGAATTAATCTATAATAATTAATAATAATAATAATAATAATAATGATAATGATAATGATAATAATAACTATAAATCATCAAAGATGTTTTATTATTTTGTTGCTCCATAGTGAAACTACCAACAACAAAAAATGAATATTTCAATGTTAAAAAAGTGTATCTTGATCGTAAATTACCTTTTGTGATAATAGTGTGATTAAAACATATATAAATTTTATTTGGGGGTGGGGGGGGGGGGGGGGCAGAATAAATCTTGCAAACGCATGAAAAATCACTGGGACTGGGCCTGGGTTTAAGATGAGATGACTTTTGAGGTTGGTAAGGAAAGACTTGAGTGACCAGGTCTGGATTATGTGGGTGGGCAAGTTATTGTAGTATCTAGTTGTTGTATCTAAACTTGGATGGTGCCAATCTATAATAAAAATTAAAAAGTGATACATACATAGGCCTATTTGTGAAGACCTTTTTCTTATATACCAGCAGGCCTATAGACATACCAGTATGTATATAAATTTTGAAAAAATGTATGCATACACCAAAAAATTAAAACATTTGTAACAAAAATTTTGGAAATGTTTTCAAGAAAAGTTTTGAAATTAATTAGGCCTACAACATGAACTTTAGAACTATTTCCCACAAAATGTTTGAAAAAACATTGAACAGTAAACTCCAACAAGGTTTGAAATATCCAACAAGTATTAAAAAGAATATGACAAGAAACTGAAAATGGGCCTACATATCAGAAGTTGAAAAAAAAATGTGAAATTGTTTCCAAGATGCTAGTCTCAACTCTGATCTTATTGGATTGCCTTGTTGCCTCTAGCATGGTGTGAGTGATGCCGACTACCTGGCAGCGTTCCACCAGATCGTGCTGCCGATCGCCTACCAGTTTGGCCCGCAGCTGGTCCTGGTGTCGGCCGGCTTCGACGCCGCTATCAACGACAGCATCGGCAAGTGCCACGTCACGCCCGAGGCCTTCGGTCACATGACACACTACTTGGCAGCCCTGGCCAATGGCAAGGTCGTCCTCGCTCTGGAAGGAGGTACGGAAGGAGAGACGACACTCACATCTCCTGGGGGCGAGAATTCTTCTGCAAGTTGGTTTTTAAATGAGACTAAACGTGATCAATGGGAGCGCTAAAATTTGTGACGTCATTAGTCATTACACATTTACTGATCCGTCCTACTACCCGATATAGTAGCAGGTCCCCGAGCATATGTCGATGTAGCACAGTGATTAACATCGCTGTCTCAAGTGCTCAGGGTCCATGGTTCCGCACAGTCGGGGTCCGGCACAGTCACTTTTTTTTTAAAATAAAATAAATTGAATTAATTGAATGTTGTTTCGAGCGCAGGGTTATGGTGGAGTGGTAGTTTTTTTTTCTTAATTCGACCACAGAAATGAAATTATCTACACAAATATCGTGATTTTCAACTTGGTAATCGTTTTCAGTTCCATTTAAAAACAACTCGCAGAAAAATTCTCGCGTCTTGCGGGGGTGCATTCTTGTACAAAATGTACTCAGTTTGACTCGTACCCAAGGTTCATCAAGGATCGTAATCAATATATCAACAGTTGTTGACTACCATAGTTATAATATTGGCTAGAGTTGTTGCTATGCTATGTGTGTTTGGTAGATAAACATTCTATATTTGTACTTGCATCTCTTATCAAGATGTCCAAAGAATGTCAGACCAAAGCTCGATGTTGAAGGATAGGCTTAGCCAAGATGTATTGAGTGTATATGGTGGTTTCACTCAGCTGTCAATCTTGTTTTGTTTCATAAGTACAGTGGAACCTCATTTATACGTTTACCAGACTCAAAAGTGTATTAACGTCAAAAACTTAATAATGAAACTATTCAACATGTGGAGCATATAGATTGGACCAAAAAATGAAACTTATAAATGTAATAAATGTATAAACGAGAAACTTATAACTGAGGTTCTACTGTACTGTCTTTGAACTTATCAATCGCTGCTTGCCCTAGTGCACAATATGAAACCATACTGCATACCTTCTAGTGATGCCTTCAGGTAACAAATTAGGAACCAGGTACGTACCTGCCAAAATTATGCGGATAATTTGAAAAAAAATCAAAAACTTTATTTTCCTTATTCACATCATCCCTTTTGATTCCGGCTTTTCTGTCCTGATTGTAAGCTGAAGATTTATGATAATATGACTTTATTGACCACATTCAACGGAAACTATATCTGTACCACCGGAAGACGAGGGCGGGGAATGGGTTTAGATTTCTAATGAGAATGTGTATTGAGATTTGACAATAGATACATATGGAAGGGATCATATTCTTACTTTTTAGTTCATGTTGGTAAAGAGTTGTACATTGAATGTAGCAATATGTAGAGGATACGATTGACTGTCCGTCTAGTTCATTAATCCCAACAGTGGATTGTGAACTTGCAATCCATCCTCCAACACTAATACGAAGGCATCACTAATACCTTCTATATACAGTAAACCCTTGTTAATTTGAATTCCAAGGGACCCCAAAAATCAAAATTCAAATCATAAGAAAAAGGGTTTTCATTTATATAGTACAGTAGTATACAGTGTGTGTGTGCAGTTTGGTTGAAGCATGTGCGCCTTGCACGTGGTTTGTTCCCTCCCACTTCCCCCTCGCCAACAGGAAGCCAACTTCGACAGTCGTATTTATCTTCAAGTCAAATGTTTTCTCAGCAGTTTTTACAACACAACAAAGAGTTCGATGAATACTATATATGATCGTCTCATTCATTAGGAAATACTTATCACAGTTCATAGTGTTAAAATTTGAAAGAGTCAAATTACTGAACGAAGAACTGAACATAATGATGAAAAAGTAAGAAAGCGAGGCAATAAATATAAATATTAGGGCCTGGAATGAAATGAACAAATTATTCTCTCTTCATGTACTAGCTGGCTGATTTATTATTGTTTCGTGTTTGTTTAAATCGAATTTCAGCAAAAGTACGAATAAAAGTTGTCACAATTCAATATGTTATTACGTGAAATCCTTTGTCATCCACATTCTCTATCCTGAACATTACCGCTCGAGTGTCTTCATCAGCCAGATGTTTATAAAGATTCCATGACCCTGAAAAGACATCCCCCCCCCTCCCCCGCCTCACCCTTCATCATGCTAGCACGCATTGCACATGTGACTGTGACGTGTCTCTAATTTGCCGGGACGCCCGACCACTAATGTTTATACAGTGAAACCTCTATGCATCGGTCCTGGATCCATCGTTTTCCTGCTTGTATCAGTCATTTTTTCTCACCCCACTCCCATATAATCAATGTTAAATTTTCCTGGATGGATGGTTTTCCTGCATGGATGGTTTTATTTGCCTGGTCCCTTGTAAAACGATGAATAGAGGTTTCACTGTAATAGGGAATATGGACGACAAAGGATTTCACGTAATGAAATATTCAATTGTGACAACTTTTATTCGTAATTTTTGCAGAAATTCAAAGTAAACAAACACGGAACAATAGTAAAACAGTAGTTTGGACCAATTATTAGTTTGAAATTCAAAATAATAAAAATTCGATTTATCCAAATGTATTTACATTGATATCCCTGTACCAGCGGCAGGGGTCATTTCTCTAGTTCGAATTAGCGTGAAATTCAAATTAACCGGGGTCAATATTTGCATCTAAGATGCAGTGGAGATGAAAAAATGCACCAAGTTTATAAAAAGGGATATTTACTAATGGTGCAATTAAAAGATGAAAATACAATATTATACAGTACTGATTTGTTTTGGGCATGTGGACTTCTCACACAATTTTGATTACCTACATCAATCATCAAGATGTAAGTTACTTGCAATAACACTTGCGTTAATATAAATCACTCCCAGGCCCGGTCCTAATGATTTTTCATGCCTAAGCGAGATTTATTATGCCCCCCCCCCCCCCCCCCCCCCATTGAAAGAAACATGTTTAGTTTAATCACATCATCATCACAAAAGTTAATTTACGATCAGAATACACTTTTTTACATTCAAATATTCAATTTTTTTGTTGGTAGTTATACTATGGAGTAACAAAATAATCTTGATGATCCAGTGTGCACTTATTTATTTCACAGACAATAACTAATAACTATATCCTAATAACTATATATATAGTAACTATATATACTATATGCTAATGTACTGTACTCGTCGATAGGCCTATGTCATATATGTGCGTCCTAAAGTCAAGTTGAATGACAAATGGCTTGAAGAACATTAGCTTCTACTAATCAAGCTCTACTGATACAATATTCGGACTACAATTATGTCTAGAATCATTCTTCCTTGTTCTTTGTCACTTGTCAACCAACTTACCAAGCAACCGACGTCTGCTTAAAGCCGCTATTTGTGGAATATGAGGCGGGTGCTATTCGAATTTCCAGGGAATTCGATGCATACACATCCATTCTTATTTTATTAATGGACATTTTAGTGATATTGTTACCAACTTTTATTCTTGGAAAACATACTATTTTATTTACCAACAAGAATTAACACACAAGATGTAGGTCTATGAAAGGAATTGTGTAGACTGTAGAAAATGTAACTGTAAAGGCCGGTCCACACAATGGTTTGCAATGGGCGAGATTGGTCCTCCCTTTCAATCGGCCGATTCAAAGGGAGATACTTCTCTGTCCACACGGTAAAATATGACACAGATTGCAATGTGGGGACAGGCGGGCGCTATTTTCAAATAGGCCAATCACAGCAGGCCATAGCCTCCTTAGCCGTAATTGATCGCAGCGCACAAAACGAATTAAAGGCGGTGTGATTGTTTGTTATTGCAGGATCACGTAGCTGTCAAATTAAAAGTGAGGTTAGTTGCGGATTCATTCCATTGAATCCTTGCATTCCAATACTGAAACCCAAAGTTTTCTGAGCCAAACTGAGTAAACTGTCTCACAATAATTTACGATTCACTAGTTAAGCCCAGTTGGCTTTAGTAATATATAAACAGTTAATAATGAGGTTAGGCCTAGATGGCCTAGCCCAGGCAAAATATATTGAACCAATCACCAGTGTAATTATAATCGAGTAGCCGGATCAATTCGTTCATGAGCGCGTTTTTTAATTATATGTTTATTGGATGTTTTGGATTCCATAGAATAGGATTTTTGCTGTAATAATCGATTAGAATAACTCCTCTTTCTGCACACTTTTCGGCGGCATTTTTCTTGCTGCTATTCAAAGTTCTGCTGTGACGTCACAGAAATCATGCATTCTCATTGGCTACTGAGCCAATCTGACCTTCAATCGGCCCTTTCAATGCTTGATTATAGAAGCACGCTCTAAACGCAAAGATTGAATCAGAAAAGTGTGACACCGCAATGGGAGCCAGTCCACACACTCGGTTTGAATCGGCCGATTGAAAGGGAGGTTCAATCTCGCCCTTTGCAAACCATCGTGTGGATCGGCCTTCATATATGTATGGAAAAAATCGTAAATTTTAAGAAGAAATATGCTGCCTCTAGAAAAGTACTGTCCCAAGCGGCCGCTTACGTCTAGAACCAGGCCTGATCACTCCACAATTTGATAATGCGAAAATTCAACCTCATCTGTTTTCTGGTAAGTAGGGGACCATTGCTGACAGCTGTAATTAGCTGAGCCGATGTAAACGTGTTCCTTGCATCACTACTAGGTTGCTCATGATCAGTAGGTTCTTTTATTTGAATGGGAAATTGGTACATATTTTCAACATTATTGAGATGAAGAGTTAACCCACCATAACAGACCAGCAAACCAACGCAACCCTCAATATATCTTGGGCATAGCAGTGAAAGACGGCAGTCATTTGAGATTAAGCCTCTTCTTGTTCTATGGTGTGCGTGGTGATAATCTAGGCTCTGATGCTCAGGTTACAACAAGGAGTCTGTTGCCGTCTCAATGACAATGTGTGCCAAGGCATTGTACGGTGATCCGATGCCACCGCTCGCACCCAACAAGCTGAGAGAAGCGGCAGTGCTCAAGGATGTTGTTGCCATTCAGAGCAAGTACTGGTCTTGTCTACAGTTCACAAAGACAGTTCAGCAGACTGGCAGAGATAAGGGTACGTTACATTACCGAATCACTTCTATCAAGTTGAAAACTTGAGTTTGCTCATGCTTGTTGAAGCCACCTCCCAGCATTCATCCCTGCAGGCAATTTTCTGAAATCACCATCTGACATAATTTTCAATTTTCTGAAATCCAGTGTTGTGGAAGCTCACTTATAAAAAGAACTTTTAGAAAGTTCAGTTCATTTAAAATAAGCCGATCTTTCAAAAAGTTCAAGTTCAAATTCGAAAAAGCATAAGTTCGTTCGAAAATTCACTTTGAAAATTATATTGAAAAAAAGGGTTCAAAAATAATATATGGCTCGCCTGGTGAAATCCCGAACAGGGATTATTATACATTTGGGATGGATCGTAAAATAGTCGATCTCATTCGGAATTTGGACGGGAAGTACGGATAGTGCGATAGTGTCAAATAGGATCATGAGTGATCTGAAATTATGAACTTTCAAATAAACGTTTTATTTCATTAAAGATCACCGAAAAATTGAACTTGAAGAAAGTTCAAGACCGTTGACTGCAAATGTAACGCGTTCATTGAAAAGTTCAAAAAATTCGAACGCGTTCATTTTAAAAGTTCATTACCCAACACTGCTGAAATCACCCATTTTTATATGTGGTTCAACAAGTTTGAAATAAGTTTTAGAGATGGAATATTTCACTTATAAAACTAAAGGTGGCTCAAATGATATTGGCCAATCCTCATCATTATAAGTTAGGGTTCCCCAGTTAACTTTATTACCTTTGTTATGATTGTTGTAAATTCACAATAATAATGATAATTGTTTTTATTATCGGCAACTGTGTACATTACAATTGCAATTCAATCCACATTTAGCAAGAAGCATGAATAACTGGTGAGAGAATAGTGTTTTTTTATGGTTCTGACCCCAACCATAATACATAGTAATATAGGCCTACTATGAACTACCATTTCGAAAAAGTACGTCAAGCTCATTTTCTCCCATGCAAAAACATGAATTCATACAGTAGCGTTTTACAATATTTCTTTCTACCGTTTTTCGTCGCGTCCAATTCATGAGTCATTCAGCTTCCAATTCAGCTGGTAAATGTCTAAAATAATTTTCAAACTTCAAACCTGAAACCTCTGGGTCTGGTGAAATTTTCAAGAATGTATAAGAAATGTTTATACTGTTCAAGTCTTCAAAAATTGTTTTAAATTCAAGAAATTGAATATCGACTATATACTTATCTGATGCTATTAATATGTCATAACTTTTAGCACTTATTCCATTACTATAATACTGTCACCATGGCTATTACATTTAATTTAATATTTTCTAATTTCAGCCCACACACAGAGAATTTTCTCTATGTGGACTTCTTATCTTTATTAAAAAATTCTTAAAAAAAAAAGAAAATTGTAAAGTGTGTAAGATGAGAGTAAAATGAGTTTTATGTGAAATGAAAAAATGAATGAAAAATGAGAGCGGAGGCCCCCCTCCCCCTTCACACACGTTTCTTACAGGAAATTGCATTCTAATGATGGTTAAAGTGAACCTATATTCTACTCTCCCACCATATTTCTAGCTGTCACATGACATTATTTGCTCCAGGTGGGGAAGAAGGCACTGGGGATGCCCTGAAGAACTGATTTTCCTGGCAAATCACTACATTGCCAACCATCTGAACTTCTACTGTCAGGACTCAAAACAACTAGCACATTGCTGTACCTACCATTGCTTAAAAATCTTTCAATATTCATTTGACAGCAGTCGAACCAAATCTTACAATATTTTATATTTAGGATACTTTTTAAATTATTTAGTCGGGATAACTGAGTCTCCATCTTAGTGTTACAACACGTTTCTTGTGTTGTGGATTCAATTTACATTGCAAGCGGTAGCTTGCTTTTTTTCTGTTATTGACTTGTAGTGCCTAAAGGTTTGCAAAACATACACATATGTGTGTGTGTAGGGGCTTACGCATATACGGTATGTTGTATGGATTCTCATAAGTATGTTTCCTACAATTGCACTGTAATGGCACTACAGAATGAGTGAATAAAAGCATTTTTCAACTTGTAGACAATAAATAATTCTTGGAGTGATGATTGACATGAAATGGGCAGTGTTGGCCAAAAATTAAATTGTTACATTCTTCTATACTCCTACAGCAGTTGTAAATGTTGCAGTACAAATGAAATGGCGTAATGAAAGTTTCGAATGAAGTTCTGCCAAACAAGTAGGCCTACAGCAATAGGAGCCACAAGGAGTATCCTCGTGGGAAGAATGCTGGAATGACCTTATCTAGCAACCATTCCAATATAGCTAGAATCAAAGACTAGAATCTGTACTTTCTACGATGGACCGTAATTATATACGTGTAGTTGATGTTTGGGTCAGTATATCTGAAAGTATATTTGAACAAATAATACGCCTAGAAAGAATATTCCATTACTACTACTAATACTGTAATACATAACAAGAAATTGTTGTAATATATTTATTATTTTTTCAATCATTAATTGAATGCTGTCGAGGAATTATGTTCATGTTAAAAAGTACAGAATCTAAAAGTAATATATCTTTTATAACACATTTTTATTGTAAATTTGTAATTAAAAACATTTTATTCAACAAATGGCATATACTGTTAGTCTTGTTAGACTTGTAGGAGTCAGTGTATACATGTAGTGACAAATCACATCTGTTGGCCACTTGCTTTCAACATCACGAGTTGAACTCTAGTGTCGCTGTCATTCCCCTCTTGCTGGGGGAAGACCGTCAGGATCACAATATAGCGTACAAATGAATCGTATGCATGTTTTCATATTGGTAGCAAACTGGCAACATTTGTGAAGTAAGAGGAGAACCAATAGTGACGATCCAACAAGCTGGTTGCATTTAGTGGCTCAGTGCTTTTGGCCGTTACAGTAATAGTTTGGTCAACAAGGTTATTGGAACATTTAGTTTGTTTTTACAAACCAAAATCCAAATTCACCTCAAACAGATGTTAAAGTTGTCCTTCTATGACGCAGTTTGCGTTTCGCTTAGCGGTTAAATTGAGCCGAGCTCAACATTCAGACACTGCGCCGCTCTCATCACCGATTGGTCTTTTTTCCAACATGGCAGCTAAAATATCTGCTTAGCAAATTCTGCGTTCCACCTTCACACATACTAACATGGGTGACAGACACGATCTGCTGCAGCCAAATGGGTCCCGACCCGCTTGTCTGTGCAAGGCCAACTCACCAAACATTAGAGGACATGGAATGTAGTATTTGAGCTTGATCTATGGAAATGTACGATATCATGTGTTTGTTACTGGTCAAGATTGACGAGCATTCAAATGCCATTGACTAGCATGGACATTACTTCCATATTAAAATTATTTGCCAAGAAAGTGCAATGAATGATTGAATATGTACTTGTAACTATCTGAATTTTAATAAAAACTACTATTTTAATACACACTATAGTTTAATGACCAGCATAATTCACTCCTGTAAGTAATAAAAAGAAAGCGTAGATGAAAAGAGACATTTGCCTGTGTATTAGCCTCAGTATCTTAGTGCAATGAAACCTCGATCGATCATTGGAGATGTAGGAATTCAGCATATAAATATCTTGATATATCCAACTAAATCTAATACACCCTTATCCCACAGCCATATTTTCGTTTTCCCTGCCTTTCGTGACATTTCGATTTGTTTGACATCGTATTCTATTTCACCATTTTTTGCCATAACCAACCAGCTCCTTCAGAGCATCAAATGCATAGTATTTTTACTATTTTAAAAAATACAAACGATTTCAAAGATGTTGAGCTGTACAGTAAACCCTCATTAATCCGAAATGCAAGGAACCCCAAAAAATGATTTTGATTCATAAAAATTTGGATTAACCGAAAAAAACTCTTTTTCCACGAAAATCACACATTCCGGTTATAATTGAAGCAATTTTGAACTGCGCAAGAGAAAGCTATGTCACACGTTTGTACTCGGCTAGCCATCAACGCACGATGGTTCTATAGCCCGCTTCCATTGGCGCTCGGTCGTTCCGAGTCTGACCGACGAACAAGTGTTCCGAACTTATCACTCAAGGACAGAGCGGCGATCGCACTTAGAATCGGATGACGCACTGAGGGCAGCGAACATTTCAGCTGGCTTCAGCCTATTGTTACGCGTCAAATAAAAAGGATGGAAACTGGGAAAATAATTATCAATTCAAGGAATTCACTCAAACTATTTCAAATTATCTAATCAGAAAACAGTGCTAAAGCAATTGAAGGGTCGAAATATTAGTTTGAATAATGAATTAGCTGGAATTTGGATTAACCATACTCATTAACATTGAAATGCTTAAAAACCTCCAGCCAGAGACCGACCCAGAGCTTGAAATATGTCAAATTTTGGATTAACGAGGGTGTACTGTACTGGTTAAAATATAAATATTATTCGCCAAAAAATATGTTGAATATAAAATCAATTGGAGGAACCAAAAATAAAGTTGAAAAGAATAGCCACTTCTTCAGATACCCGTTGAAAATAAGATGTTATTGGACTACTTCCTGGACCCCAAGTCTTGAAATTTTCATTTTCGACCGTGTTTTACGTTTCAAAACGTGTATTTTCCACTTTTGGTAGTCCCGAGTTGAAAACGAATGATTTTTGCGTTTCAAAATGCGCGTTCTTCCCTACGACTAAAACCTCGTATTTTCGTTGAAAACGTACGTTTTCAGTATAAAGATGGCTGATTTTATGCATCCAAATTATATTCAACGGCTAGAAGATAAAATTGTAGTGGAAGAAATGGAAGAAAACCAAATTATCAGCAATTATTCAAAAATATAATTACCAATTTTATTAATAATGATCCATATCCAAAAATATAAGTCTAGCTCAAACAAGCCATGTACGACATTATAACCCTACTTTTACTAAGATACAGTTGCTGTCAAACTCAATACTGTCGTTGGCCTATTTGCATTCAATTATTTCAGATTACTACAGTGCTAGACCTCAATGTAATGGGTAAATAGTTTATGGGCTAGCTATACAATCAGTAGTTTACGCGTGTAGTTTTCCTGACTACTTGAAACTAGGCCTAGGCCTACTACGTTTCTGTCGTGTGTTCAAGTTTGTTTACTCTTTTAGTTGGTCGTTCTTCATCCCTCTCATGATGAGCTATGTAGTCGCAAACTATTTCGAGCTTGTGATTGGTGCATGGCGATAAATTTCACGGTCACCCAGAAGAACTCACAGTTCGGCCCGAAAATCACTTCAGCGGACTAACCGCAATTCACTTTGATCCCACAATGCTAACGCCGAGCTCAAGACTGGCAATCTATCCCAAAACAAAAACGAGCTAAAACCTCTCCGTTTTCATACTTCGTTTTTATCTGTGAAAATGGTAGTTTCAAGACTTGGACCCCTGCACCAGGTTAAAAAGTCCAGAAGAATCTTACTAATCTAGCCTTGAGTTCGCAGCTCCGGCTGCGAACAATCAGCAGCTTTTTATCAATAGTTGGCTACAAAATGCTACATATCCAAATATAAATGAGCTACCAGAATTGAATATAAAATAAATGCTATATTTGCCATATTCGTACAACTCATAGGCGTGTGTGCAGTCAGCCCAAGCAGTACCCAATGCAATGCAAGGGAGAGTAGAGTGAACATTCATTCAATATTGTTCAAGGGACCAGGAAAACATCCTGCAGCAAAATTCCACATTCGTTATACTTACCGGTATCGTACAAAGGACAATAATACCAACAGCAGGAAAACGATGCACCAAGGTTTCACTGTATAATACATGATAATTTTATAGGTGAATAGGAAATGGAATTTGAGCAGCACCGACTAGGAATACAAGGCCGCGTTAAAGCCTCAGACAAGATAAGCATGTTAAGCACAAGTGCTCTAACAGCACTAGCTAAATCTTGATGTTTGCCTGGAAATCACCAGTGCGTCGTTGTTTGCACTTGAATGAGAGACAGACCAAACTGTCGAGTGAAATCAGAGAAATAGCCGAGTGGCGATGTGAATATAGACGCCTCTTCACAGGTTTGGAAGAATTCTTCTTCCATTGAGCACTTCGTCGGGAGTTTGAAATTGGGCAGGGCTTCTGTTGAAATATGTGGATAAAACACTTCTTTAACCGAATAAGAATAAGTCGAATTACGAATCAACGCCATGAAGCTCTCCGTCAGACTACCGGGTATTGCCAAATAAAGTCTGTAACCCAGCTTCGTGGCCCTCTGTTTCCTCTCGCAGTTCTCGAGTAAGACCTCTAGTTTCAATTGTACGTCGGCCAGCGGCGTAGAACCCATTTCGTACGTGAAGAACTCTTTAGCCAAGCGGTATCTTTGCCCCGTGCGCTTGTTGATGTGGGGCCGCTTTGTGTTACGGAGCTGAAGTAGGCTGAGTGGAAGGGAATAAGTGTAGCAAGTCACTAGATGCAGGGCAGTCAAACGTGGCTTGGTTTGGATTTCAGTCGAGAAGTGCTTGGTAAGTGGATAAACGCCTCCTTGGTGAGCAAAGCCATAAAACAGTGTGCACACAACGTTGACAATATACCACAGTGCTAGTAAGTAATTGAACTGCCCTTTCTTGTGAGATCTTGTTGCTTTTGTATTCGTGTCTTGTTGATCAGCTTGAGTTGGCTGCCTTATTCGCTGAGCGTGCAGAAATATCAATGGCAGGGTGACTGGAATAAGGAAGCGTGGTTCTTGGTGGGGGAATGCAGACAGGGCTGCGACTGGGAGGACAAAGGAGGCTGTCATCAAGCCCCAGATACTCTGGATGCGGGGCAGCGAGCTCAGCTTACCGTGAGTCCCGCGGTAAATCATGCTTGCAAAGGAATACAAACCCACTATGGCCAGTACATTGAACAATAAGGGCAGGTTCACGAGGAAGTGAAGGAACCGAGGGTGTAAACCGTGCTTGGCTAAATTACTTGTGTCAAAGTTGTACTTTAAGAAGTTTAACGGAGCCACAACAAAGTTATCTAAATTGATTTTCAACACTTGAATTTCGTTGATGGTCAAATATCCGTAGTAGAACGAGTCCAGCAGGATAAAGAGTAATGCAATGGGCAGTCCGGATATGATGAACATGAAGATGCGGAAATGAAAGTGAGTCAGTCCAACAGTTTTGGAGCCGAGACCTCGGTGTAACCAGAAGAATACCGGGGAGAATGCAAACGCTATGAAAGTTGGTCGGTTGAATATCCCAGCTATAGTAATGGAGGCAATGGCAAGGCAGCGGCTCAGAGAGTGATTCGGCAATGCACTTCGCAGCTTGAAGAGTTTCACACGCTCCACGGGGGTAGTTGCAGCTTTATACATGTCCGACAAGTAATCATCTTGGTAGACAACCTGCAAAATAACCATACGTTTGGTTTAGGATAGGTACTAAATAATCAAACAAGAAAAACAAGTTTACCAATGAATGAATTACTTTGCCAAATATGAAGTTAGATTGCAAAACCTCAGAATCTCAAGTTTATACATTGACTACGTTCATCATGATGCCAAGAAAAGGTTTAACCGCATCGATTCAGTCTGAAACTGCTTAAACACGCCGATAAACGTATCGATTTTGGGCAAAACAATCCAGTTCCAACATGCTTCAAGATGCAATTTGGCTGTCAAATCGCATCTGGAATATGTGATGAACAGGCTGAAACGGTTTGGAGGTACCTGCAACTCCAACCCAAGGACAAGGCGGCGTGAATGAGCAAATATGGCTGGCGGTTTTTGATTTTCAAACATGTTTTACCCAAACGATTCAACGTATCGTGATAAACGTCAAATATGACACCAACTGTATGTGAACTGTAACAAGCTAAATCAATTTGGCCAAACCATTTCCCAGCTGAGTGATAAACTTGGTCATTGTTAACACTTTTGTTAGGAATACTAGCCTAGTATTTATATCAGTATGTTGTCATTTTTATTATTGTGTCCAGTATAAGTATCTACGGACTGCTTATTTATTCGTACTCTATGGAGATACTACATTCTAGCTTGATAACGCAAGTATAGCTTGAAGAATTACTTCATGTATTTAGGTCTACAAGATGTTGTTGTTTTCTTCTCTAATTCATCATCACAAAATTAATGATTTAATTACCTGATCAGTAAGTTTCATGCAATCGGCAACAAAATACAGTAGAAGGGACATCAGCGCCATTTCTGTTGTATTTGAAAACGATCTCGTTCCGTAAACCAAGACAACGTACGAGCTGGCAAACATAACGAGCCTAGCTTTATAGTTCTGCCCATAAGCGTAGCAGATCTTATACAAGCTATAATCTGATACAAACGACAGAAGACAGTAGGCTAGTCTTGGTAGAACAAGCAGAGTGTAGGGAGTTATGATATTTGTGTCAAACCACAATTTGATAAAAGGAGCAACAGTATTCAACAGTGCAAGTGGCAGTCCGACAGTAATGTATGGGATAGCTATGCTTCGTATTGGAAATGTGGTATTGAATTCCCATGGACGAGACGTTTCAATGTCAAAAACATCACCTGAAAGCAAATAGTTCATTTCAATATCCTATTAGGCTAAAAATGTAGACACATGTGCTTGTATTCAGAAACTTTATGGACCCATTGTTGAGAATGATACCAAATTGGTAATTGAAGTATTTTTCCAGTAATTTAGTTCAACAATTTTTTTTTCAGGCTTCATAATCTCTAGCTTGGAATCTGCTATGATACACGTGATTATTGAAAATATTCATTACAAGTGCAGCCAACCATTATGCCAACTATTCTTCATTAATATTTTGATATTTTTCTGCAATATATATATAAATTGATAGGCCATGTTATTAAAATACCATTAATAGTAAGTGAAGATGATCAGTAATTTTTCAATTGCAAACCATTCAAAATTGGATTTAAAAGAAAAAATGTATATAGGCCCAACAGGTAAATTTACTGATTAACTTACCATACCTATTTTATTTTTTCGTTTTTTCGTGATTTTTCATTTTTAAATTTTTTTGTAAGTATATAAGCTCCGTTTGGCCTGCCGGCGGTTTACGCGAGGTTTATACACCAACCTGACCTACCTAACCTAGACCACTGGTCACCTTTGTCACCTTTATCAGATCACAAAGCATCAAATTCAAGTGAGTAACAAACATATTAAAACAAACAAAATGCAAAATGTCCGAACTCATACACCATAGATATAAACAAGATCTATCAAAGAACATCAAAAACATAAACATAGAACAAAAATTGGCCATGGTAAGTTAATCAATGAAATTACCGCCCAACATAATATTTTACTTTGAGTGTCTAGTTAGGACCTAACTTAGTTAAACCCAACTTAACTAACTTAAGTTCAGACCTTTGAACTCAAGTTAGGAGTTAAGCCTATAGCTCTACTTTCCTCGGTGAAATTTAAAAAATGAATGGTCCTAAGGTAGCGGGCTACAAAAGTACAATAGTAACCACTCCACATCTAGTAGGCTTGGTTTGTCAGAAAATCTGAGGTACCAGTAATCTAAATCTCATTTTTTCATTTCATTTCAAACTCACTCTATTCTCATCTTACACACTTCACAATTTTAGTTTTTTTTACAATTTTTTAATAAAGATAAGAAGCCCACATAGAGAAAATTCTCTATGTGTGGGCTGAAATTTTGAAAATATTAAATGTAATATCCAAGATGGCAGTATTGGGTACTGGGTAATGGAATAAGTGGTAAAAGTCATGACATATTAATATCATTAGATAAGTATTATAGTCAATATTAAATTTCTTAAATTTAGAACAATTTTTCAAGACTTGGACAGTATAAACATTTCTTATACATTTTTAAAAATTTTATGTCAGATAATATCCCAGACGCAGAACTTCAGGTTTGAAAATGATTTTAGAGATTACCAGCTGTTTTATCCATACCACAAAGGTAGGCCAAGGCATTCACTTTGGAGATAGTACCAGGAGCTTCTATACTAGACGTATAGGCCTAAATATAGGCCTATATATGCTGTCAGTTAGACCCTGCATGAATTTCTTCTTCAAAAGTTGCACTTGGACAAAATCTTCCCAGTACGCAAAACGCTGTGTATGAAAAATCTCGTCACGATTACTTTTTGGGTGTTTTTTGGCCCTTTGGACTAGACATGAAAGATTTGCTGATGCTCTAAATATTCCATAATATAAAATTCTATAAGCACATCCATTTATAGTTGCTAAATGGCATAGAACTATAGGGTAAATGCTTATAAAGGCTTGCAGCTGACAAGTGAAATAATCTCAACAGATTAGGTGCTAGAAGCCAGATCAACATGTCCTTGTCTACTTGACAAAGCATTTGCAGTATGGACCATTGACAGTACAATATAGTATTTTTAGTTTAACAGTGAAGTTGTCAAAAGTAACCTAACTAGCCTGGCATGTTCAAATTCTAGGTTGCAGTCAAGTAAGCAGTTGAACAATGGGTAAAGGAGCCACGAATCTCTTCTAGTACTTTACCCTTTGGTGAATATATGTTCTTTCCTAGACCCATCTTTTTATGACTACTGGCACTGGTGACAAGCTTGCTCTATGAGACTGGGAGATCAGGGTAAGGATCGGGCCTAGGTTCGATCCCCTCCACCATCATCTTACAGAAGTTTTTCGTGGTTTCTCTCTGCAGCCTCTAGGTGAATAGGCTCAGAGATGATTTCTAAAATATAGGCCAAACCACTTGACCTTCCCACTATCCTTCAATACCCAAGAAAACTTGATCGCATCATCCCATCACTTTTTCATGAAGCATTCATCGGACGCCAATAGATCTTAGCTATCATCAGTGCGTCATGAAGAAAGAATATGAAATGAAGAATAAAATGAATAAATAAATATAAATAAATAAAATGAAGAAAGAAAGAAATTAGGGTTAGGTTAGGTGAATGTGAGTGATGCTCCAGTAGGATGAAGATAGAACTACGGTATAAAATTACAGTCTCGTTGCGCATTTGATACAAACTGTACCCAACCAAACACTAACCCAACGTGAAAATTAGAGTTGGTACCCTTCCAAGTATGTCAAAATGATCATCTTTTTATTTGAAGGTTATGAAAGGCTCTACAGCTTAACCTGTCATGCAGGTGCAATGCTGGGTCAGTAATATTTGGCTAATATAGGGTTTTAAAAAAGAGCCCCAACTCCTTTGTAGCATTTCATAGGCTCTAGATGGCTTAGCTAGTCTGTGTCACAAGTGTAGGCTTAGGCCTATTCAAAGAGATTGGTCAATTAAGGAAAGGGCAAACAGACCTACAACCCTAGTGATTATCCAAAAACCTAAGCTACCACCTCAATTAGGCCTATAGGCAATTACCTCAATCTAGACAGTGAATTTAATCAGGTCTCATAATCTTGAGTTCATCAGAATGAGCTCATCTACTCGATACATTAGACACGATGTAGTGATATTAGGTAGTGTTGTGAAGTTATCGGTAATTTTAAATTAGGTAAATTACACGATAAATTACCATTTAAATTACAAATATGCGGTAATTTCACCATTAAGAAGTGACATTCATGAATCAACAAATGTAGGCCTACAATCATTTGAGTTGAAAAATTGTTCTGAAATGACTGTATTTGAAAATAATCGCACAAAAGTGAATCAAGAAAAATGTGTAACTTACAGTGATTTTCAGTTGATTACTGGTAATTTATGGTAAATTGTAATTGTAATTTACCGTGCAATTTATGTACCGTAATTAAGCTGAATTTGTAAAATGGGCCCTACGGTAGATTGGTAATTTACACCGTAATTTACAAAGCGTACCGGTAATACACCGATTTACATCACCAAGTGATACCAACATATACTTTATCATAATATTTAAAGAAGGTGTACCGACTCCCATACTAATAACATGGAAGGTATATTTGTGGTTTTCTTGCGGGTCAGTTCAGATCCAAAGGTTCTGATTGCCTGTCGCGATTTTCCGGGTTCCCTCGTAAACTAGATGAAGATTCAAAGTGGCCAGGGTTCCGATGGAATTGTTTAGCATTCTTGATCGTGTATGTAGGCCTAGTTTGATATAACTTAGCGAAGTTGTGCTACAAGCGATCGGGACCCTGGACTCAGATTCTAACCCCGGGAATATTTCACTCTGAAGACGTGAGTCGGTACACCTTCTTTACGTTATGATAAAGTGTGTTGGTATCACTTCATCGCGCATCAGACTTGAAGCTAAGGCTAGGCCTAGGCCACGGTGTATAATAGGTTAGGTGATGTATCGGGCTATCTCCGTGTGTTGGAAGGTTGGTACCAACAGTGCTGCTAGTTCCACCAAAATCCGTCGGAATGCCACCGTGATACGAGGCTAGTCACGTGGTCCAGTTCACGTGGACAGTTGACGTCTTGCCGCGAACAATGACGTTCATTTGGTGCACGCATGCGTAGTGTGGCTCACTGGCCTTGTATCATTGTGGCATTCCGCACGGATTTTGGTGGAACTAGCTGCACTATTGGTACCAGCCGAAATAGCCCGAGACATCACCTAAACTATTAAAGACTGTGGCTTAGGCCTAGGCTTACCTTATTAACCATGACTAAATTGTGGTCTAATCGAAGACCTAGGGCCTAGGCCTACCTACCTGCAATAACTTCAACAGACTGGAAGTATTCATCTGGATGTATATAACCGTACTGGGGTAATAAAGTGAGGGCAATCCGGAAACCAGCCAAAAACCAGTAAAACGCCAAATTAAAATTAATTCCAGAAAAAGACGATCCATGTACTTCTGCAGTGTAATATTTTTCGTAATTCCCAGGCATCTTAATTATGTTAGAATACCGGTGTATTAACAAGGCAAAACTTGAATCATTTGTACTTGAAATGAGGCTCCACTAGAATTCCCATGAACGAAAGTGAATTTCATAGTACACGCCTAATATGTTATACACAAGGCTGCAATAACATCTTGACTGCAACTTCAAAATCACACATCAATAAAAATCAAAATGCATAATCCTAGCGGCCATTGCTGAACTGAAGCATTGAGTTCGAACTATAAACTCGATGACTGAAGTGCTGACTGCTGAATGGCTGAACTACCAAACGACGGTGGCGCTGAGAGCTACAATTTCTACTCAGCTGAGTGAACTAAGTAAATATTTATTTGGAATTTCTACTCAGCTGAGTGAACTAAGTAAAATATTTATTCAGCTTAACAATTGTTACTACTTCAAAAACACATTATATTTCATAATTCACATAACAATAAATAGGCTTGAGAGGCAAACAAAAAATGCACTGATCATGAAAACTATTGCAATAATTTCAACAATACTAAATATTAATAGTTGGATTTAGGCCCAGTATTACCAAGTTCAGTTAGTATTTATCTGAGAGTTGGTGAAAACAAATACCCCAGGTAACCATGGTGATAACAAGTTTGAACTGTCAGATAAGGCTGACTAGACTTGGTAATACCGGGCCTTAACAAACTTGATACACTCCGCCTAGCCGTTATTCTATCTTCTAGTTAAATACCCTTACCTAATTTATTGAACATCCTGAAACCTGAATAAAATACACTTTATTGACTATTATACGTATTCTTCCTATCTACATGTATTTTATACTATTGCTCAGTCCCCATAAAGCTCTTTGGTCAATCACAGATGAAGAAAGGCTGTTTTGTATAGTGTATCTATGGTAGAGAGGCTAGATTATGATAATTATAATAATCTAGCCTATTGTACCTACTCCAAGATGCATTGAGGGTTGTGATCGTTTGCCCATGGACTAAGTCCATGTCCATGGTTTGCCGGTCTCCTTGCAAAGTTGGCAAACCAAACGCAAACCTCAATCCATCTTCACCAGCTCGTAGAGGCTTGAGCTAGATACTGCATGGTTGGCTATAATAATAATAATATGTTTATTGTCCTCAAATTGATCACTCACATGATATTCAGACAGTCCACATCAACAATGAAAATTCAATAGCCAAAAGCTCTATAATAATAACAATCTATAACAATCATGAGTGGTTTAAAAATTCATCAATGGTATAAAAACAATTTATAGTCGTCAGGAAAGTCTTGAGTGATCTGGTGAAAGAGCTATTGTGAAGACCAAGCTGCGTCAGGTCATATGGTAATGAGTTGAACAATTTACTTCCTGTATATTGGGCATTTCGAAAATAAGTTTAAATTATGGTTGGCTAAACAGAATGACTCCTTATTTCTCGTATTGTGACAGTGGATTTCAGCGTTAGTATAGTGGCAAGATGAGAGTTGTTTTTTAAAAACATAATGCAGTTGAAAATATAAAGGCATTGTAAGGGCATGATACTAAAATGCTTGAACGAGGGTCTGCATGAATCTTTATAGATAACCAGTATCTATAACTATCTAGCCTTCCTACCTTCTCAAGTCCTCGACCTCTACGGCTTCACAACTGAAATTGAGCAGGACTCAGGACTAGTTAGTTTTCAGTTATATTTCACTAATTTATATATTAATTAGCTGAGTTAATAGTAATACACTAATTAACTGAATTGACTTCCTGTTTCATTGTAATTTTATTCATACCATAGTATTATTGTTTATATGGTATGGAAAAGTTAAATTACACCCAAGTAAGGGGACGTTCATAAATTATGTCACACTTTTTTAGGCTACTTTGAACCCCCCCTCCCTCCCATGTCACAGTTGGTCACAAAACCTATTACCCTCCCCCCTTTAAATACGTCACAAATTCTCATATCCCCCCTGAAAAAAAAAAAAAATTAATTACTACGCGACAAATGTACAATAGAGTAATCAAATCAAAATTTTAATTTCTTTATGTTTGCTTTTTGAGCAGTCAAACTTGATAATTATTTGAAATGGATCTGTTGTTGGTAGGGTGGGTATAAATATAAGAATCTATAAGAATGGCGCCAAATACATGAAACAAAAAATGTTACGTCACACAGTTGCCTCCCCCCCCCTGTAACACCTTGTCAAAAATCTTGACAACCCCCTCCCACCCTTAGCTGTGACGTAATTTATGGACGTCCCCTAATTAGTAATTATTATACTTGTTGAAAATTTAGAATACATTATTATCGGATATGCATTTTGAATTTATCAATTCATATGAAAAGATTGTTGACGACGAGTTCTTATTTAACCATGATTTTAGTTGTCAGTTATTTAAATTCTATAGCTTCACCATCTTGGTTTCATAATGATTAATCAATATACGTATATTATTATTTTAGTATATTCTTAGTGTTTTCTTATTACTACTAATTATATTATATTATTGTATCTTATTATCTCTATCATTAATCATATGGTTAATTGGAAGAGCGGCATCCCATTCCCACCGAACCTCGCCGTTTTTCTTTTAAATACCAGCTATATGTAAGCAAATGTTTAACTGTGTTGTGTTTGAAAGAAATAAAGACTTATTATTATCATTTTTATTACTAATTTAATTGTCTCAATTAGGGTGACTATTTCTCCAAAAATAAAATCTGGGACAAATAAAACATAGAAGGCCGGTAAAGCATCATGCAAAGTCGGCTATATTCATGGGGTATAGGGTACCATGACGTTCCGCAGGAAAATATTTTCAAAGGTTTTCAGCAGTGATTGACAAATACAAATTGAGAAATAGTAGGCCTATCATTAGGGCCTAATATCTATGTACCCATCCATTATTTTCGTCACATTCCATGTATGAATATATTTGTATTTATTTACGGTTTTATGAAAACATGATTAGCCTACATGTATAAACCAAGTCAGAATTAAA
>OZ023327.1:30708415-30710915 GCA_964007535.1 Brachyptera risi
AACCAACTGTTTGTCTGACCCACTTATTGAGGTAGCAATCAATAAACATAGTAGGTGGTCTATGATATTGTAGTCACCTATTGCATAATGCTGGTGCCAATAGATTATTTATGTATGGCCTTGGATTACAATGGTTGTTCCTGACTGATTTATGTCAAATCCAACAGCCAAGTTGACTATTGAAGAATGCTTCGTATACAAGTTAATTTTAACAGACTTCCATATATATAGTAGACTTGTATAGACTCAATACCGTGTTAGCCCCTTTGACTATTGAAGAATGCTTCGTATACAAGTTAATTTTAACAGACTTCCATATATATAGTAGACTTGTATAGACTCAATACCGTGTTAGCCCCTTTGCCATCCTAAATTTTTCCAGGTACTGGTATGAGCCTGAACTATTCCTATTATGACCTAGATCACTATTACCTATCTGAATTTTATATGAACACCACTGAAGTGTTAGTACGTTGAAATGCGTGGTTCATATTATCTTATTTATTTTCATCGGGTTCAAAGTTTATAAACCATAGGTGAAATAATATTAGTGTTTTAATTGCAGTGTTTCTTCTGCTTGCTTATCAGAATTGATATACTTTGTACATATATTTTAGAAATTGTGGAAACCATGTATTATAGTGTCTGTTGGTATCAATTTGATGCTACCGTAGGCCAACTGTATTAAATACCTCTAGGTATCGTGTATTCTAACAGCAAGAAATTCGTAGGGTACCTTTGTAGATTGTACAGTGCATGCTTTGCTTACATCCTTCGCTCCATAGACCTTCTGGCCCTGGTACATATCTGGTCTATTAATTACACCACTTTTGATTAAAAGAGAATTGGTTCTAATAATTTCACATTTAGCCAAACACAATCTCTCATATGCTCTTCTGGTCAAGCTAGATGTTTCAAAAATTAATTCTGACCTGACGTATCCTTCTAGTCTAATTTATAAAGTACCTCTATGAAGCAATGATTTTAAAGGTATAATGTCATCAAATTAATTGAATGTTTTTCTGGATAGTTCATTTTATAGCTTGAATGTTTCGATATCACTTATCACTCATTTTCACTAACAATGTCTTAAATCGTGTGCAATAGACCAGCCTTATAAAAAATGATTCCCATATTGATAGAGTGTGATCTTGGTACACATGTTTGGAAGTCCTATGCAAGCGATGCTATATAGTACAAATTATTTGTATTATTATGCATAAAACTAAAGTATTTTACTTGAAATAAATCACAGTTACAGTTCACCATATTCCAAGAGATATACACACTCATAGTGCTAGCTAACTGACTGCTAATTTGCAAGTTACCCTATATATCTTGATGTTTTGCCTCTAACCCTATGGATAAGCAGACTGATATACAGCCAAACTCGGGCGCAAGAAGGCAGTAGAATGGTTGTATTGCTGATATTAGCCCATATTGAAATGATGAATCTCTTCAGCAGAAAACTTAGCCCTACATAATTTTTAATTTCCTCACTCTACAATACTAATCGTATGTGTACCAAGTTGGGCTAGTGGTGGTGTATGAGTGTTTGCATCAGTTTCACAAAGTGTTGTCTCATGTTTCAGGCAACTATAGGCATAGATTTCTTATCGAAGACAATGTATTTAGAAGATAGAACTGTAAGACTACAGCTGTGGGACACTGCTGGCCAGGAACGGTTCAGGAGTCTCATCCCTTCGTATATCCGCGACTCCACGGTCGCCGTTGTTGTTTATGATATAACTAGTGAGTACCTGACAACCTCTACCAAAATCATGCCTCCGTGGTGCAGAATGTGTGTATTTTGCGAGCGGATGTGGTACAGACTTCGGGCGGATTCTGAACGAGGTGCCTTGCAGTATTATTGGCTTGCAACTCGTCGACTGTGAGAAATGAAACGTTTTGTTACCGAAATAAGATAGGCCTAGTGAACAGAAATACAGTTATTTAATGTAGGCCTACAATAATTGAATTCACAGTTTAAGATTATAAATGCACTATAAGGAATCCGCCAACAAGAGATCAGCTCTTCCCGCTGTCTACACAGATTGACTGTTATTCCACTATGGCAGATTATCCTTCGGAGATTTTTCAATTTTGCACACATTCCTTGTTCTGTAGGCCGCCCTGAAGCGTGTGGTTATATGTTATTTGCCTGTAGTTCAAGGAATGCTAGACCTGCAGTTGAGGTTCTCCTATTTGAGCCAAGTACCAATTTTTATATCAATGAGTTATCAGTAAGCAATGACCTACATATTTTATTTATGATTTCTGCAGTGTTTTCTGTTCCCATTTACGTTATTCATTTCATTAGAGTTTTTTGTCTTCAATAAAGTTTGTAGATATGATGAATATCTAGCTATATAGTGAACTAAGTAATGAATAATGTTGGTGATCTTGAATGCCATGTTGATCTTTCAACACGTTTTTAATCTAAATATGAGAGTAAATAAGTCCTAAAATTTATGGTGTACTGGTATTTAAATCCTGGCAC
>OZ023327.1:30715915-30783415 GCA_964007535.1 Brachyptera risi
TTCTGAACTATTGGTAATTATGTGTGTTTTATACTACCTCGAGAGGTTGCAAGTATAAGTAATTAATTTTGAGTAGTAATTTTAGTAATTACGCATGTAATTTTACCTGTGAATAGCTATGAAATATGACTATTGGTGTTGATTTAACAGGTTTTTTGCTCGGAGTTTTTGTAATGACGTATTGATCTCTGTCTTCAGATGCCAATTCGTTTCACCAGACGTCTAAATGGATTGACGATGTGCGAACAGAACGCGGCTCGGACGTGATAATCATGCTAGTGGGCAACAAGACGGATCTGTCCGACAAACGCCAGGTCTCCACCGAAGAAGGAGAGCGGAAAGCCAAGGAGTTGAATGTCATGTTTATTGAGACTAGCGCCAAGGCTGGATATAATGTGAAACAGGTAGGCCTGTGCGGGACTCGAAATTTCGAGTCGAGTTCGAGCAGAGATTGTGCTCGAACTCGACTCGAATAGGCTGAGAGATCTGCTCGAAATTTCGGGTCTCGAACTTTTTTCGAGAATAAAATGACTAAACTTCACAAATCGCGATGTTTTAACTTTTTAGGTTAGGTTGCGATGTTGATCCAGCCTAGAGGTATGACGCATTGTATACTACCAACCTAAGAAAAAATATCCCTTACATTGTTTTGCGCTCTGATCGCTCGTGAGCGAGTGTATCGGCCTTAATAAATTATGAATTTCTGATCCTACTTCTACTCCGCCAATCGCCAAGAACTTTTGATTTTTCAGGAGAACATCTTTTCGTGTTGAAACACGCATTTTTGCGCAGTTTCGGTTATCTTTCTATTGTGCTTTTTGAGGTTAAAAGTTACGATTTTTAAGTAAGAATGAATAGTGATGAAGAAGGTGACATATTTATGGGAAAAGATGTAAGGCCTTCTGTTTATTATACTGATGTGTTAGGCCTACTTACCTTACTTTCTTCCTTAACTTACTTAGGCCTATACACATATAGGCCTACATGGCTTGCAAAACATTTAATTACAAAATTTAATCTAGGCATATTCTTGATGAAAGTTTTGTGAGCTAAAATAATGTATTTTATCGCTTGATTTTTACTTAGAATTTAAGCAGATTTACTTGCTCCCTCGAAAAAAACTGCTCGAACATCTATTTTTGAAGTGTGTGCTCGCTCGAAATTTGCTCGAAATTCAAGCAAAAACCTCTATGCTCGCTCGAACTTGCTCGAACTAAAAAAAAGGCCTGCTCGCACAGCTCTAGAAACAGGTATGGTCGACGGTGTCAAACTACCCGCTTCTAAGGCTGATTCACAATGCAACACGACACCAACATTAAAACGCAACATGAAATCGTTGACATGACGAGAACATGAAATCCAAACTGTCGATTCACGAAACACTAACATTAGCGTAGAACACGAAAATAACAGCTAGTCAGAATTTAATTCAATGTTATTGCTATTGTCACTGCACCCTCGACCGTCAAACTAAATCTGGCGACCAGTCCAGGTAATTTTCAGTTTACCCGCCACTTGTCTCCTATTGTTTCCTAGATTAAAGGTTTCTATTGGCTGGTTCTTACGTTTTACAGTCATGTCAACATGGAAGCTTGGAGCTTGCAAACTTTCATGTTTGCGTTCATCTTAGCGTTATGGTTAGTGGTGATTGTAAAAAGACCAAGGACATCCCGTAGGAAAAACCTTTTGGGCATTAGTGTTACGCTTTAATGTTAGTGTTACATTGTGAATGGGCCTTGAGTTGTAAGTGTAAGCTTTCATGCCGTGATCACTTGTGACCCTAATCTTTAAAATATCAATTCGACTTTTGTTCGATTTTGAAAGATAAAGCTAGTTTATGCCAATACATAAAACATAGATCTAGTTCACTTTGCTCATGCTTGATTATGCAATCGACTGACATTTAATTTGTCTCTATCGCCTCATCACGCTTACTCTAATTTCTTCCCAAGTCTTGAGAAATGACAAAAAATATTTCCCTCCACTCGCGAGACCATTTGGAAACTCGGAACTGCAATTTCTGAAAACATCAGAAATCACCCATATGCCGAATAATTCTGCTTCTTGGGACAGTGACTCATCATCATTAGTAATTATCACGTGGTATGCCTACTTTATAATCAATTTGAAACAGATTGCTAGTTTTTCTTATGCTTGTGTCTGCAAGAGATGAATGCCCCTATAAACAAACCCAATAACGTGTGGGTGATTCCTCTGCCATCTCTCATCAATACAATCATAGTGGACTTCATTTGTAACTCATTAGAGTACTGGTAATATTTTTCGAAATTCCTCCAGAATGTGTCTAGTCAAGTCGACATGTGAAAGCTCTCGGGGTCGTAACGCGTTGTGCCTGTTGTTACAGCTGTTCAGGCGCGTGGCAGCCGCTCTCCCTGGCATGGACTCGACCGAGAACAAGCCTCCAGAAGACAGTATCCTTTCAACACACACCTCACACTGCATTCACTGTGTTCACTTGTGTACGTTCAGCTTGTCAAGTAGTTTAGTTGCACTCTTAGCCTTGTTGTTTTCCTTAATTGTTTGTGTTTAGTGCAAGAAGTTGTTCTGAAGGACACGCCCAACGAGATGAGAAACCAAGAGGGCGGGTGTGCGTGTTAGCGTGGCCGCCCCATGCTCGGGGCGTGTTAGCTCGTGCCGCCCCTTGCTCGGGGCGTGTTACTGCGGCAGCCCCATGCCTGGGATGTGTTGGCTCGTGCCGCCTCATGCTCGGGGCGGTTGTGCGTGTAAGCGCGGCCGCTCCATGATCGTGCCGACCCATGCTCGTGCTAGCGCGACCGCCTCATGCTCAGGGCGTGTTAGCACGGACGCCCCATGCTCGTGCCGCCTCCCTGGCCGGCCGATACAATTCACTTCTTCACACAAGCTGGCTTAATTCTAATGTAATTATTAATATTAATTCATGCATAAAAGCTAGGAATAAAATCGATTCTGAGTTGAGAAGAATCGAAGGCTGTTTCACTGTACAAAAATGAGAAAAACTACTTTTGAAAAATAACTATTATGAATCGACGATTCCAGCACCAAAAGTGAAATAACATCAAACCGAAGAAAATGAATGAAACTATTTTGTCCCGTTTTTTCCGTGAACCGATGAAATAATTAGAAACGCATGTAGCCTGAGGGAATTCCACGAATATTATTTTCAATGCTTGAAACTTGCCATGGATGATGCTCATGAATGCCATTTAGCAAGTCGTTAGATGATTAGAAATTTCATGTCTTGCCATTTTATTGCTACAGATTTAATCCCATAAAACGTCATAACAATTTCTTGCCAGCTAAAACATTGATATTAATTAAATGGCCAGACTTATGAAGCTTCCAATTATCTGACAACTTCCCCAGTAGTATGAACATCAACTATGGCAAGTTCCAAGGTTTTGAAATTATTTCTTTGGAATTTCTTCAGGCTGCAAGCGTTTTCAATTATTTTACTGGCTCATGGAAAAAATGGGACAAAATATATTTTTGGGGCAGTTTAATATCATTTTAACTTTTATAGTGCTAAATTCATTGATTCGTAATATAGTTATTTGTAAAAAATGATTTTTCTCATTTTTTCATACAGTGAAACAGCCTCAAGAATGGACTTCTTAGTCCCAATAAAAATGAATGAATGAAATTCATTGTGATAATATGTAATAACTAAGAAGGTGAACAGTTTTCAAATAGGATCCTTGTACTCTAGCAATGAAATACAAATACCACACTCTAAAATGTGTGATTATTTGATTTATTCATCATTTATTGATGGATAAATAAATTGATAATCAACTTTTCCAATTGAACCTAATTATAGATTAGCTAAAATGTCGATGAATTCCAACATGATTAGATGATTTTGTTCGTAATGACTTGCCATACATTTTGTAGAGACAGACATTGGTTTCTCAACACTTGATGCTGTTCGTATAGTAACAATGCTGGTAAGAATTTTTCATTCTCTTCTCTCAGTCATTTTGTACTGGAATCGGTTCTGAATTGATTCTCAAGTAATCTCAGTTATTTCTAATAGATGCTGAGTTTGTGATAGTGACAACCATATAAACTCATGAAAGAAATCAAAATTTTGGAAGTAATGGATTTGTAATGGTACAAGTCACTACAGTTGATACTAATACTACAGTAACCTGTAATATTTATGTATATAATATCTTGCCACTTTTGAATGAAAATCATAAGAATTTATATAACATGCACCTTTATTTTTTATATCATATTACTCTAGTATGAATGCTTTATTGTTTACTGCAATCATTGTAATTCACTATTGTAGGTATTCTTGCAAAATATGTGCTTATCATTCTTTCAGATAGGGCTTACATTTTTGTTGATTAGCTTATGTATGGCCTTAAGTCTTGTCGAGTTGTTAATGCATGCGGCATGGATCGTAATGTACGTCAATGCCCATTTTCTACAGTATATGTTTACTCTCAATTTTGAAAATAATATATGCACTTGATGTCTGTAATTAGTATTAATTGTGATTATTGTCCCTCATTTCTAGGAGATATTGTTTGTTGATGTATTTTATTACATTAGCTTTATAGTGACTTGTCGAATCAAAACCTTCATTATTTTGTGCACCATTTATATTATCACAATCAGCACTTTGTAGCCAAATCACAAATGAACTGAAAAGCTTTAGGAGCATCTTGAAACATGTATTTATTTTTTATTATATTCACATGCATCTTACTTGTATCACAATGTATATACTATTTATATATTTTATTTTTAACAACTTGATCATTAGTATAGAGTTATATACTGGTATTTTTGAAGAATTTATAGCAATAATCAATCATCTATCAAGCAATAATCAGGCTGAGTTATTATTAAAGTGGAGTTTACCAAAGGTAGCTATCTAGGGTAAGGACAATCCTAATTGTTTAAATACATTATTTAACTATTAATTATTTGATTCATTTAATAATATTATAGAATCCTGCTCGACAACCATTAATGTATCACTACCATGAGAGTGCATGTGAGTCGATATAGCAAATGTGAGGTTCTTGGTGATAATTTTTGAATGGTATGAGATATTGAATTCTGATGTGGAGAAACAGATGTTTTTAATATCTTGATGTAAGCTATAACTATTCAACTCATATTGCATAATTGTCAAGCGTAGACAGCTAAAAAACACATTCTTCAGCCGTATATGCTTCGACTGTTGAATGCAATATATAACAAATAGTTTTTACTTCTAGCTTATTGAGTACCTCACCTTATTTTATATTTATTGGAAATATCTGTGTTTTCTCCGTATTAGAATTTTTATATCTCGTAGCGTTCGAGAGCTATCACCAAAAAACTGATATTTTGGTGAATCGACTTGCTTGCACTCTTGAGATGAGCTCTACTTGCCCACTGCTTACGGAGTGGAGTCTTATTTGACTTGACAACATTCCATTCAAGTCTTGCTAAGAACTACAAGCCGAACGGTTGTTTCCCATCACTTACAGCGTGTTTATTTCCCTTAACCACATCCGTAGCTGTTGACCTTCAAACACAACCCCCGCAGCAGAATGATCAGCAAGACTCGGAAGGGGGCTGCATGTGTTAATCCATGTCATCAACAAATGTTCCGTAAAACTTTGCACAAATCTGCTTCAAAACTGTTTACGTTTACAGAGAATAACGATGTAATATCGATGGCAATATTGAATTAATCCTGGCGTTCGTGAAGAAATAAGGGATAAGTTTATCTCGAGTGATAGAGAGAATTTCGTTCCACAAAATCTTCCGCCAACAATAATGAATTTCCCGTACTCTTCTAATAAGTTTCTATGATTTCATTGTGTGAACATTGAGCAGGGATATATCACAAATGTACATTATTGTTGGTTTTGTGCTGAGAAGGTAATTTGAATCAGTCCCCTGTGAAGCTGGAGCATATGTAGTAAGGGAGGTTTTGTCTTGGATGGCCAATCGGATTGCTATACAAAATTCATGTTTATGATTAACATATTAGTTGTTTGCCTGTTTGATTGTCAGCTGGTGAGGTCTGGTTTCAAGGTCAAACAGCTGCATTTCTAGGAAAGGCAGTAGAAGATGACATGTTTGATTGCAGTCCACTAGATCACCGGCAGTCCACCACTTCCGTTCCCATTGGACCGTTCTAGCCTGGAGAAGCTCATTTAGGAGACTGGAGACGGTGTTTATAAGTGTGAAATAATTGAGTGTCTGAATCAATGTTTGGGAGTATTGGCACATCTGAGGAAACGTCCATTTAGTAGACATTTTATATTTTGTGAACAATCAGGTTGAGTTTCATTTTTTGTAGGGGGGGGGGGGGGTAATTCAAGTCATAGGAAATGTGAACAAATATTGTATTTATTTTCATTCAAGTTTAGAAATGGTTTTGGTTGTAAATTGCGACCACCAATTTCTGCAGAAGAGGAAGCCTAAAACAGCAAAACTCCTTGTTTTGTGTATATCATCGATCAGCACTAGTTTCTCTCAACTAGTCATCAAAAAGCTGCTTACAGTATTTTTGTGGGTTTATTCGTAATATTTTAGAACATCACAGCCCTGAAACAAAATTTTAAAGTATGACAATATTCATTTCCCTAATTTTAGAGAAAAGTAGAAATCTTCACTCAATGCAAGGAGTTGACAACAATTTTACTGTCCTCCAGAGACCATGAGTCATGACATGAGCATCATCGATTCTGTATAGAAACATCGAATGGAGTAATGTCTATGTCACAACTTGGAAAATGGGCCAGGTCCTGTAGGACAAATGAATTGATTATAATTTCTGTAATTGAGATGATAATTTTTAGTTTTCTCCAAAATTGAGGAAATGAAGAATGATGTCATTATTTGTTGATATCTAACATCAGGGTGGTTGTCTTTTAATGATTTTCATTTTGAAAATTGGAAGTATTTAAATGTAGAAATTCATCTTTTCTCGTGTTGATAAGAATACATAGGAATGTTTCTGGGTAATATGTGGCAGCCTAATTTTCGGCTCCCTAGAGCAGTTTTCAATACTTTGTGGCCACTTGACATTGTGTGTGATAGCCCAAAGTCATCTGTGATGGCGTCAAGTAAACTGCATCTGACCACCGATACTATACTCTGGTTTTTATTTTCTGGTACATGAGTGTACAATCTTACAGTAGGTCTGCAATGGGCACGTTCTTTTAGCTTTACTCCAATATGTTATGAATATTGAATAGTATTGTGAAATCGAATAGAACTTCACCATACTAAGAATCTATCGAAAGTGACTTTCAGGCACCTGTTTTTTGGAAATAGATACTGATGCAACCATGTTGGACAAGGAACAGGCTTCATACCCCATAGCTGTTTGTTATCCCAAGCGGACCCCTGTTCGTTCCGATCTAGTGAAACGTGTCACAAGGCCTTGCCACGGACCTGATGCTAGCCAGCTTTACAAGTGGTACATTTTATTTTCGTACAGCTGGTTGTCGTTATTGGTATACTGTTGAAAATGAATGCTACAGATTTATTAAATAAATTATCAATGTGCATTAGTTGAAATTATAATAATACAACTATAGGATTGATACATTTATACTTTTTAAGAACCTGAAATTTGAAATTAACTTTCATTCATTGATAAACTACTAGAAAAAGTGATCCAAATCTTGTACAATACGTTCTTCTATTTGTCAATCAATCTCGCTTGGGTTTTTACAATCACAAAATGTTAATACATCGAAAAATGTGCCTAAAAACATTGAGTCAAGTTTCTTAATTTCGATGATGAGACTTCCTTCGAACCTAGAATATTTGTTTTTATATTTTTCCTTTAGGAGTACGAAATTGAAATTCACCAATTGTGTGGTAGACACAGAAACTAACACCACCTTTTGAGGAATACGGATGTAGTTTATATATCATTTACCAAAACTCGTATAACAATTTATTACAATACAAAATGTTTGATTTCAAAATCCATTCAAAAACTGTTATTTTAAAGGGAACATGAAAAAATGTATCGATAAGTTAAAAATAAGAGAAAATGAAATTTGTTTCAATGGCAGTGGGAGTCGACAAACGGCAGTGACTGGGAATAATACATCAAGGTTGACCTGTTTGTATGTAAATATATATATGGTATATATATATATATATATATAAATATATATATATATATATATATATATATATATATATATATATATATATATATGTATACAAAGAGAGATGTTTTGAGCTAAATTACTGCATGTGCCACAGGTGGTTATAAGGCATACTAAGAAACTACATGAAGGGTAAGAGCCACTATAACATACATGTTTGCAAGTGTTTTCTTATGAGGCTGGTCTCTCCTTCATTAATAATATTTCACATTGAAATTTGCTCGAGGCTGGGCTGATGAAGTGGTGTATATCTTGCTTTTAGACTTGCGACTACAGAATAATTCGGGCGGTTAAGTAACATACAATCTGTTTTTAACTTGGTACCTTGTTGGAAGACGAAAATTGTATTGACTGACCTCTATGTAACGCGTCTCAAGTGACCGCTAGTGTGTGCATGTTACTTGATTCCGGTAATAAGTCCATGCACACTATTATAGACGAGACCTACTGTAGGATTTGGTTTGTGGGGATTAAGGCATTCTATGTTGATTTGCACCTAGAGTAATTATGTTCAACATATAGAAGTGATGTGATGCCTTCATCTTAGGGAAGTTTGTTATCGAAAAAGCATTTTTATGAAGAAGTTCCATTTTTATCCTGTCGTCACCAAGAGTAAAATAGTATTCATGGTTTCAAAATTCATTTGAATCATCAAGTAAAATGTAATGGATTTAATTTGATTTTTAAAACTTGTTCCTGAAATGGATCATTAGTGGTACTATACAGATCAAGTCAATGCTATCAGAGGAGCATTTTTCAAATGTGCTCTATAAATACCAGATTAGATGAGATATGATTAGTTTCTACATATTTGCTTCTGCAGTGTTCACCTACTTACAGGATGCCTAACACAAAATGCCTTTATATGTTATCGAATTACTTTTTATTTAATATCATTATTTATGTGCAGCCTAATTATCATGCTATGACTCAAAAGATTTTGCCTCAATAGTAGCTCAATGACAGGTATGCTTTGAATAAAGCACTCATGGTAATGAATGCACTACAACTACCTGGTAACATTTGTGTGAGCAAACAAGTAGCCTACACCACTGCTTTTTGACAGCTAAAACCAAAAAACAAATGGGAAACAATGAAACCATTATTTATTCACCTTTCAGCTATGATGTGTTCAATGTTATGTTACATTTATTACAATATCGAGGTTTTTATATTTCAAGATAGGAGGGTCAATGAATTACTATGCAATAGTATGTATTGACAATGCAATATTATATTGATCTATGTGGCTTTTCTGTAATATAGAAGTAACATGACTGTTATCAAATAACTCATTATATTATGAGGTGAACAATGGCTTCTAAGATTTAATTATAATAAATATAATTACTTATGCACAAAGATTAATTATTTACAATAAAGTAAGGTCTATGCATATTAATGATAGGTCTTGCTTACTCTTTCCTCGGCATGTCTCCTTTACTCGGCCTATACCTTGATTCGGCAGGCATTACCTTGATAGTTCGTACACTTTTGTCAGGTAAGTAGTGGTAGTAGAAGTAGTAGTATTGATTTATTTGGCAGTATATGCTATCATTATTACATGGTATAAAAGGAAATACATATTGAACACAGAATATAGTACAAAATAAATGATATAATAAGTATTTATTTTATCGAAGTGTCTGGTTACACTCAGGTGTCATCAGCCTTTAGGGCTCGAGGAGGCTGCTGACACTCAGTTTAATTTCCGGATTCGTTCGGGAGGGTTCGGCTTCTTTGTCCGAGTCCGAGTGGTCAAAATAAAGGAAATGGTCAAAAGAACAATATCACGTAACCGTTCACTGCAGCTCAATGGTTAGCACACCTGACCCCAATCTAGGGAACTCTGATCGCATCCCGCCTGAGACTTTTTTTTTTCCTCCAGAGTTTATATGTAAAGGAACATGGTCAATTATGTGGACAGTAGGTTAGGTTATTGGGTTAGGTTAGTGTATAAACCTTGCATATACCGCCGGCAGGCGGAACGGAGCTTATATATTAATATATAGATCATTTATCGGTAACTAGTGTGCACACTAGCAGTGAAAATGACTACTAAACTATCCTCCCGAATGAAGCCGAACCCTCCCGAACGAATCCGAAGCGTGGCCCGCGAACCGACGACGCGACCCTGAGTGTCACCACAGAATGGGAGGCTGGGAACACTCGAGGTCCACAAACATGAAAACCTGGTGACACCTGAGTGTCACCAGACTCGGCCCTATTTTATTTATCGTTTGACTATACATTACATTACCTTAAACTGTTACAGGCAGCAAGAATACAAGATTGAAAAAAAGACACACCAACAGACATACAAAAACAAACAAAATTTCAATTCATCATATCATAATTCCTATGGAAATTATATCTTCAAATCTAGTGAATCACTGTAATATAGTCAATTGATCCTGATGTGGCCATCAGGAATTCACTCAAGTGACCACCATAGGCTCAATTGGTACTCATTCTTGAGTCTGGTAGCTCTTGCACATAGGTCTTCTGCATCCTTCACATGGGTCTTTTGAATGATGACCAGGTCAATATCGTTATCATGTAGAAGTTAAGATGAGTATTGTAATATAATGAGTAATAATTTTAAACAGAATTACAGAAATTTAAGGCAATGCTCGTATAACACAATCTAAATATACTTAATTTAATATGATAGCATATAATAGCATATACTTTTGTAGGGAATTCCTGAGGTTGATCACTCAGTGGAAATTCCTAGCATAAGTCAGACAGGGAAATCCTGCAAGGGACTCTCCATCAATCATCATGAATCTAGAATCTTCTACTCATGAGTCTAGAATCTTCTACTCATGAATCTAGTATATAAGGACCAGGAAGGCAACCTGCAAGGCAGTTGCCAGTTGACAGTCATCATGTGAACATCACACTTCATTGGGACAGTCAGATGTCTCGATTCACATTCATGTATTATATTCATCAGTGTAAATAAATCTCTAGTCAAATTAATACAGTGCTACTTTTAGTGTCAGTGACAATTTAACCTCGCACCTCATCACATACTTCCACAGTGGTGACCCCGACGTGATCAAACAAGTGAACAAGGAAACGAGTGATAAGTGCGAGTGTTCTAAATCATTCATACATTCATCACCTGCGTAACAAATCAACCAGCAACTGTTACCAACACTCACTCACAGTGTTGGCAACTGGCAACTCACCACCGCAGGCAACACACAGCACTCATCTGCCACGACTGAGTGCTCACAACACTACAGCGCTCGTCTTCCACGACTCGGCGCTCAACCATAGCGCCCATCGGCCACGGCTGCGCTCAACCATAGCGCCCATTGGCCACGACTGCGCTCAACTATAGCGCCCATCGGCCACGACTGCGCTCAACCATAGCACCCATCGGCCACGACTGCGCTCAACCATAGCGCCCGTCAGCCACGACTGCGCTCAACCATAGCGCCCATTGACCATGACTGCGCTCAACCATAGCACCCATCGGCCACGACTACGCTCAACCATAGCGCCCATCGGCCACGACTGCGCTCAACCATAGCGCCCGTCGGCCACGACTGCGCTCAACACATAGCATCCATCGGCCACGACTCAGTGCTCAACCATAGCGCCCATTGGCCACGACTGCGCTCAACCATAGCGCCTCTCGGTCACAACTACGCTCAACACATAGCGCCCGTCAGCCACGACTGCGCTCAACCATAGCACCCATTGGCCACGACTGCGCTCAACACATAGCGCCCATCGGCCACGACTACGCTCAACCATAGCGCCCCTCGGCCACGACTGCGCTCAACCATAGCGCCTCTCGGTCACGACTACGCTCAACACATAGCGCCTGTCGGCCACGACTCAGTGCTCAACCATAGCACCCATTGGCCACGACTGCGCTCAACACATAGCGCCCATCGGCCACGACTCAGTGCTCAACACACTACAGTGCTCGTCGGTCACGACATGTCCGCACGTATCCGTACGCCATGACGCTGTCCGCGCTCGCTCATCAGCACCTAAACCGGGCACAATTTCAATGCCTGCCTACCAACCTCGCACCTCATCATCAATTCCCACAGTGGGGGTCCACTGCACCAGGGCTACCTGCAACAGCAGCGTCCACAACGACAAAGACATCACGACATGTCCGCACATATCCGTGCGCCATGACGCAGTCCGCGCTTGCTCATTGGCACCTAAACCGGGCACTATTACAATGCCTGCCGACCAACCTCCTGCCATTACCTCCATCTGTCACGAATCGGTCCGGACGACCGGTTTGCTACCAGCACGTCTGACTTCATGATCCTCTCGTGACCCTCACAACTTTCGGGACACTGGGGAGGGGGTCCTGTAGGGAATTCCTGAGGTTGATCACTCAGGGGAAATTCCTAGCATAAGTCAGACAGGGAAATCCTGCAAGGGACTCTCCATCAATCATCATGAATCTAGAATCTTCTACTCATGAGTCTATAGAATCTTCTACTCATGAATCTAGTATATAAGGACCAGGAAGGCAACCTGCAAGGCAGTTGCCAGTTGACAGTCATCATGTGAACATCACACTTCATTGGGACAGTCAGATGTCTCGATTCACATTCATGTATTATATTCATCAGTGTAAATAAATCTCTAGTCAAATTAATACAGTGCTACTTTTAGTGTCAGTGACAATCTAACCTCGCACCTCGTCACTTACTTCCACACTTTAATAGAATGGGATAAAATGTGGCATCACACAAGTCACATACCAATTATTATAAATCCACTAATTATTAATACATGCCCAAAATATGAATCTCAATATAACAGTCATACAGATCACCCCCCACAAATATTCTCAAGGAACGATTTTTCATTTGTATTGGGACCAAGTGAACTGTTTTTCAATATACCCTGCATATTTTCTTGTGAATTGATCTACTGTCTTACTCTCAATTTCATATCTAATCTGTTCTATATTTTCATCTCTTTAATGAAGATTAAAATGTCTTATGAACATTGAGGTTATTTCTAAGATTATTTCTTTTATACTTTATTATTATTTAACTCTTGCAAATGCACATAAATGCGCGGTGGCAAGTTCCCTAAGTACCCCTATATCCCACCATCTCCTTAACCCTCTGACGGAATAACTTTAACCTGATGTCATCCCCTTCAAAAACATTTCTACTAAGCCCATTCCAGTCCCTACCTGTCCTATTTAAGAAAGAGAATTTACCGACATCTAATGTAGCCCCCTTTATGACTACCGCTCTATCATGACCCCGCCTACCTCCATACCCTGACTTATTTCTTTTTATAAACTCATGCAGCTCCCCCCACCCCCCCTCTCCCTCCATTACCCTGAAGAAATTACATAAACGATCCTCCTTCCTCCGTATTTCCAATTTCTGCCACCCCAGGTCTCTCATCATCTCAGTTGGACTCTCCAACATTCTTACCCTCTCCCCCCTTTCATTCTCATCCCATTTCCACCTCCTAACCCTACCTGTAACCCTTCTCACAGCAATCCTTTGAACCCTTTCCACATCCCTTATCTCACCTAATCTATAAGGATCCCAAACTGAACTAGCATATTCTACCATGGGACGCACTAACGAGAAATATGCTTTTTCCTTAATCTCCATACCTGCCCCCCTAAGTTGCCTCATTACAAAGTTTAGTGCATTTATACTCTTTTTTACTATTCTCTCAATCTGACTCCCCCACCCTAGATGCCTATCAAATACCACCCCCAAATACTTGTAGTTTTCCACCAACTCCAGCGTCTTCCCTCCTACCTCATACACTACATCTGTCCTTATGTTTCTCTTACCGAATGTGACTAACTTGCACTTTCCTGTATTCAACCCCATCTTGTTTGACTGAACCCAACGATTAATTGCCGCTAAATCTACCTGAAGAGCTACTACATCCTCCTCTGTAATGATTTCCCTATATAACACACAATCATCTGCAAATAACCTTATTTTCGAATCAACAACACTAGTCAGATCATCTATATATAAATCAAACAATAAGGGACCCAACACACTATACCCCCATGGTTGAAAGAAAATGTATTGAATAAGTAATTGAGTACCAAATCTTCTGTTATTTCATAAATCAAGCACATGGTATAATAATTCCCTACATAATTTTACTCCAACAGAGCATTTCTCACATTTTATCAGTAGCACTATGTATTGCAGTATCTTGACCAACTAAAGCTAGCTTTCCATGAACGAGAAATTCGCTTTGCGTTTTTTTCAGCCGCCATATTGGAAAAACGACCAATCAGCGACGATAGCGGAGCGATATCCTAATGTTGAGCTGGGCCCAACTTTTTCGCGTTCCGCATAGCGAAACCGCCGGGCGTTCATGGAAAAGCAGCTCTAGAATGCTATTCATTTAGCCTCATTTTGTTGCTTTTGTAAGCTTCCAATTTCTGTTTGGCCAAGAAGAAATAACATAGAACTGCAGTAGTCAAAATGAGGGTTCACAATTGCTTGGTACATACATTCTTGTTTTACCTTATTAACGATGTATTTCCCATGCTGTTTATAATCAAGATTCTCACTCACAATTATTCCTTTTATTCCTTAATATTTTATAGGTTGAACCACTTCTAATAACTTGGCTACTTTTTATCATTTTCCCAAGTCTAGTTGTTTTAGGGTATATTATCATTACTTTTTTTTTAAACATTTACTTTCAACTTCTTGATTAAAAATGTATCATCGAGAGATTTGATATCAGAATTAGGTCGATCAAGATAAAACTTCATCCCATTCACTTTCCGGAAAAAAATATGAGTGCATCATCTGCAGATAAATGAATATAGTTTAGTTTACTGACTTGTTTGATTCATACATAGTTCAAATATAGGCTCATTTATGAAATACATAGAATAAAATTTGTGAAATACATAAAATAAATTTAGTTACAAACAATATCATTTAGAGTTTTAGACATTGAATAAAGAATAATTGAGGGTTGAGACATTTGCCAATATCATTATAATACTTTGAAGGAAAAATAGCGGACCACAGGGACAGATTCTTGGGGCACTCTAGCCTTATCCTCCACATAACTAGAATTATGTCTTACCATGCATACTTGACTCTCTGCATGGTATAAGATCTAATTAAGATTTTATCCATTGCAGTGCAAATTGCCATTGAATCCAAACAAGAATATTTGATTTAGTAACATTATAGTTCGATCTATCGAAATAAGTCAGGGTATGGAGGTAGGCGGGGTCATGATAGAGCGGTAGTCATAAAGGGGGCTACATTAGATGTCGGTAAATTCTCTTTCTTAAATAGGACAGGTAGGGACTGGAATGGGCTTAGTAGAAATGTTTTTGAAGGGGATGAAATCAGGTTAAAGTTATTCCGTCAGAGGGTTAAGGAGATGGTGGGATAGGGGTACTTAGGGAACTTGCCACCGCGCATTTATGTGCATTTGCAAGAGGTTAAATAATAATAATAATAATCGTTTCAAAAGCACGTTGAAGATCTAAAAATATTGCAATCAAAATAAGATTTTTGCTATTCATGTTATAGAGGTAGTTAATTGAGAACTGATTGAATTGCTGTCTCACAATTCCGTGTTTATCTCTATAAGCCCTAATTGTGTATCAATGAAAATGTTATTTTTTTCTTTATATCCATCAAGTTGTTCTTTGACTTCATAATTCTGAAACCTTTTCGAGAATTGAGAGTAAATTAACTCGTCTGAAGTTTCTCCCATCTATTGTACTAACAATTTTTGGAATTATTATTATTGTTACAGTACCTACGTCTTTTAGTTCTAGTGGAACTTCTTCAGACTGCAATGAAAAGTTAATTACATTACTTAAGCACTTTATAACTGAAGAAGAGCTCTATAGTATTTTGGCAGAAATCCCATCACTTCCAGATGCCAACACTTTTAATTCAATAATCCTTTTCACTACATCATCCATCTCAATCTCATTGAAAGTGCCCATAGCACTGCTGGTCTGGATTGAATCTGCATTCAGGCCTCCAGTATGGTTACTATACCCTAGTATGTAGATCACTACTATTATCTACACTATTTACAATACTTTCAATGCTTTCAATGCTATTTAATGCAAATGATGGTATAACTAAAATAGTTCAGTTCTCTACACCGATAAATAAAGAACGTAATAATCAAATAGATGTAATTTTCCATTCTTATGAGTACTTACACAAGATGAGTCAATGCAATCTGTGTATTGGATGTACCACTAATATTGAAATTGTAAACAATCATGTATATTCAGATTTATTAATCGACAAATCTTTTTCTTGGATAGATCATATTGATAGATTATGCAGCATACTTAGATCTTGTGTCTTTATGCACTCACTTAAATATATCGAAGTGTCTGGTTACACTCAAGTGTCATCAGCCTTTAGGGCTCAAGGAGGCTGCTGACACTCAGTTTAATTTCAGGATTCGTTCGAAAGGGTTCGGCTTCTTTCTCAGAGTCCGAGTGGCCAAAATAAACTAAATGGCCATAATAACGATCGTATGTATCTGATCACTGCAGCTCAATGGCTAGCACACCTGACTCCTATCCCAGGGAACTCTAATCGCATCACGCCTGAGACTTTTTCTCCCGCCTAACACTTTTTTTATATTTTTACAGACTCGGCCTAAATATATTCTTCCTCTTCCACTTCTTCACACAGTTTATTCAGCACTGGCTGAATAAATTCTTTCTTACGGCTCATAGCATGGGGGAATGCATCACATTATTACATTTATCAGATCAAATCACAACAGTCCAGAATTATAAGAAGGATCACACCAAACAGTTTTCTATCTATTTTTTTTTTTTCTTTTTTTTTCTTAGATTTAAATAATACATACATACAAGATTAATCAATATGCTCTTCCACAAAGCCAAAAAGGCTTATCTGTGGGATGAGAAATGAAATTTATAGCTTGGACAAGGAAAAAAATAAATGAAAACTTTTCAATAGTTGAGGAATACAGAATCGAATATATGTATATATATATATGTGGACATGAAATTGAAAAATTAATATATCATTAATTCATTATACATCAAGAATACAAATCATATCCACACAGCTAAAGACATAAAAAGTTGATGCACAATAATAATTCAGTAAATATCTAATAAGTGTATCCTACTGCACAATTGGATCAATCATTTTCAAAATTAGTATAATTAATCAACCATTTCCTAATTTCTGTTTTAACATGTTGATATTTTTCCAACTTTCTCAGACCGAGAGGTATTTCGTTGAATAATATAGGTATCGCATACTCTAAACGCCGTTTCCCATGTTTGTTATTATAGGCAGGAATTTTGTATAACTCTAACGTTCCGAGTCTTGTGTTACGATTACATTCGTTGGGTATCTTACATGAGTTATTGTAGTAATACTTGAGTATGAACCGGTAATTAAATAATTTTTCAATTGGCAGAATATTTAAAATTTGATATACACTCTCGCTATCCGGATAAGGAATTGCTATTGAATGATGAGGTATTATATTTGCAATAATCCTATTTTGAATAGATGTCAAGTTTTGAAGATGAGAGGTGGATGCATTGCCCCAAGCCAGAATACCATAATTAACTACTGATTCAGCCAAAGCAAAATATACTGTTCTAAGAAGGGAGATGGGGACAATATGTTTGAGTATATATATATTATAAGCACAAGATCTTAATTTATTACAAATAATATCGATAATGGGGTCTCCAAGAAAAAGAACTATCAATTGTGAGTCCGAGATAGACGTGTTCATTTACTACATCAAGTTTTGTTTGACAGCCTATAAGCATACATCTCCTCTACTCACACTGTGGAGGCAATCATAGTCATGAAATATGATTTCAAAAAAGGTATTTCTCTGTTTGTTCAAGGAAGTGCAGAAATGTATTATTTTAGTTTTACTTGAATTTATCACCAAATCTAAATCATGAGTAACTTTGAGAATATTTGTAAAATTGGTTTGTAAATTATGAGCAGCTGTAGTTAGGTCTCTATGGGCACTGATTATAAGGGTATATCATCTGCATATAAATAGATTCGGTTATTTATAACATGATCGGATAAAAATTAGTGTATAACAAGTACAATATAGGTCCCAGAATAGAACCTTGGGGAACCCCAGTAACAATGTTTTTATAGAAACTGACAATGTTTCCTACTTTAATTACCATTTGACGATTTTGTAAATAATTTTTGAATCAAGAAAGCAAATATCCTCTTATCCCTACGTGTTCCAAAGTTGAAGCTAATTTTGTGTGATTCAGAGTGTTGAATGCTTTGGAAAAATCGATAAAAAGTGCTATTAAATGAAGATTGGAATTAAGCCTAGAATTAACATAATCAGAGAATAATGAAAGTAAATCAACTGTACTCTTCCCTTTATGAAAACCAAATTGTAAAGGATTAATAATATTGTAGTCTTTTAGATATTGAGTTAGATTAAGAGCAATCCACCATTCCATTATCTTCTCAATAGTAGGCAATAACGCAATTGGTCTGTAGTTGGATAATAAGAGATGATCACCTTTTTTATAAATGGGTCCAATTATAGAAACTTTCAATTTATATGGTACAATTCCCTCTTTGATTGATAGATTTATAAGCTTTGATATTAGAGGACTTATAGCCGTCGAAATTGATTTCAAGTCTTTGATGCGTATTCCGTCAATTCCTGGCTGTTTATTCACGTCCATTGAATCTATTAAATGTTTAACAAAACTTGAGCTAAGAGGCGGAATGAGCATAGATTGAATACCAGGTTTATTGATACGACTGTTTGCTGTCACAATATCACATTCATGTTTTAAAGTGACTATATATCATTGGTAATTAAAGGAGTCAGCAAAGTTATTTGTTAGGGTGCAGGCAAGGGAGGTTCGAAAAGCTTTTGAGGATAGGTTTGAGAAGTGGTGCGAGATAGACATGGATGATATTGAAGGGCTGTGGTTCAATTTTCAGAAAATATATGAAGAGGTTAGGGATAAGTTGGTTCCCTATAAGGTGCTACAGGCAAATGCAGATCCGGCTTACTATAATAGTACGGTTAGGAGGCTTAAGAGGAGGGGTAGAAAGATGAGTAGGAAGTGGAGGGCGTCAGGGGAGGGAAAGGAGGTGGTCCAGGAACTAAGGCGGGAATTAAACAGGGCTAAGAGGGAGGCAAAAGAAAGATTCATGGGGGGTATGTTCAATGAACGTGATGTGCAAGGTAGCTGGAATAGAATGTATAGGTTTGTTTCTAGTCAGAAAGGTAGTGGCAGGGAGTTGCCAACTTTAGTTGATCAGGTAGGGAATGAGTGGAAAACGGACATAGAGAAGGCAGCAGCTTTAAATAGATTCTATGTGGAAGTGTTCAATGCGAATGAAATTATGGGGGAGGAGGAAGCAATAGAGGGGGATGGGGAGGAGGTTCTGCTTACAGAGAGAGAAGTGTGGAATGTATTAAGGAAACTTAAAAGTGGGAAGTCGCCAGGCATAGATGGGGTGCAAAGCGATCTACTGAAATTAGCGGGTAGGGGAGTTGTAGGTTATTTGCTAAGGTTGTTTCAAGCTTCACTCACAGCAGGTAGAGTACCGCAAGTTTGGAAAAAAGCGGAGGTGGTTCCAATTTCAAAGGGAGGGCAAAGGGGTAGGGTAGACAACTACAGGGGAATTAGTTTAACATCGCATGTGTGTAAGATAATGGAAAGGGTGGTTATAAAGAGAGTAGTGGAGAAGGTAGATGAAAGAAGGAGTATTTCAGAAGTGCAGCATGGGTTTAGGAAGGGTTATTCATGTGAGACGCAGTTGTTAGGTTTTGCTGAAGAGTTGGCTGGGGTAGTTGATAGGGGGGGACGTGTTGATGCAGTGTTTTTAGATTTCGAGAAGGCTTTTGATAAGGTAGATCACAATATATTATTAGGGAAGTTAAAAATGTCCGTTGGGAATGCTGGGTTGGTTGATTGGATTGGAAACTTTCTTCAGGATAGAGTGCAAAGAGTTCGGGTGGGTTCAGAGGTTTCAAGTGAGACTAAGGTTACGTCAGGAGTTCCACAGGGTAGTGTGTTGGGTCCCTCATTGTTTGATTTATATATAGATGATCTGACTAGTGTTGTTGATTCGAAAATAAGGTTATTTGCAGATGATTGTGTGTTATATAGGGAAATCATTACAGAGGAGGATGTAGTAGCTCTTCAGGTAGATTTAGCGGCAATTAATCGTTGGGTTCAGTCAAACAAGATGGGGTTGAATACAGGAAAGTGCAAGTTAGTCACATTCGGTAAGAGAAACATAAGGACAGATGTAGTGTATGAGGTAGGAGGGAAGACGCTGGAGTTGGTGGAAAACTACAAGTATTTGGGGGTGGTATTTGATAGGCGTCTAGGGTGGGGGAGTCAGATTGAGAGAATAGTAAAAAAGAGTATAAATGCACTAAACTTTGTAATGAGGCAACTTAGGGGGGCAGGTATGGAGATTAAGGAAAAAGCATATTTCTCGTTAGTGCGTCCCATGGTAGAATATGCTAGTTCAGTTTGGGATCCTTATAGATTAGGTGAGGTAAGGGATGTGGAAAGGGTTCAAAGGATTGCTGTGAGAAGGGTTACAGGTAGGGTTAGGAGGTGGAAATGGGATGAGAATGAAAGGGGGGAGAGGGTAAGAATGTTGGAGAGTCCAACTGAGATGATGAGAGACCTGGGGTGGCAGAAATTGGAAATACGGAGGAAGGAGGATCGTTTATGTAATTTCTTCAGGGTAATGGAGGGAGAGGGGGGGTGGGGGGAGCTGCATGAGTTGATAAAAAGAAATAAGTCAGGGTATGGAGGTAGGCGGGGTCATGATAGAGCGGTAGTCATAAAGGGGGCTACATTAGATGTCGGTAAATTCTCTTTCATAAATAGGACAGGTAGGGACTGGAATGGGCTTAGTAGAAATGTTTTTGAAGGGGATGAAATCAGGTTAAAGTTATTCCGTCAGAGGGTTAAGGAGATGGTGGGATAGGGGTACTTAGGGAACTTGCCACCGCGCATTTATGTGCATTTGCAAGAGTTAAATAATAATAATAATAATAATAATAATATAAAAAGAAAGAGAAAGAGATAGGGATAGGCATGGAGGGGGGGTAATGGTAGCAGTTAAAAGAGGTATTCAGGGGACAGTGCTCTGGAAGGAAGAGGAAGTAGAGATGATGGGAATGAAGATAACAGTAGGCAAACAGTCTCTTGAGGTAATCGCAGCATATAGGCCTCCGGGGGGGGATTTAGGACTGCTTCATTGCTTAGAGGATAGGCTTAGTGCTAGGGATAATGTAGAGTGTTTAATTATAGTGGGAGATTTGAACATGCCTAACGTAAGATGGGAGGTAGGAGGTAGAGAACAAGGGAGGGGAGTAATGCAAAACATCGTTACGGGCATATTAAACGAAGGTTTTCATCAGGTTGTGGAGGAGGGAACCAGCAGTAGAAGGTTAGGGGGTACAAATATTCTAGACGTAGTGTTAGTCAGGCCGAGTGAGTTGTGGGCAAAAACATTGATTGTTGATGGCATTAGCGATCATCAGGTACCTATAGTCAGCTTAGCTTTAGCTCCGGTTCAAACCGATAAGTTGGGAAGAAAGTTTGGGGGTACAAAAGGGTGCAGGCAAGAGAGGTTCAAAAAGCTTTTGAGGATAGGTTTGAGAAGTGGTGTGAGATAGACGAGCGTGATGTTGAAGGTCTGTGGTTCAATTTTCGGAAAGTATATGAGGAGGTTAGAGATATGTTGGTTCCCTATAAGGTGTTGCAGGCAAATGCAGATCCTGCCTACTATAATAGTACGGTTGGGAGGCTTAAGAGAAAGGGTAGAAAGATGAGTAGGAAATTGAGGGAGTCAGGGGAGGGAAAGGAAGCGATCAGGGACCTGAGGCGGGACTTAAACAAGGCTAAGAGGGAGGCGAAAGAAAACTTCATGGGTGGTATGTTTAATGAACGTGATGTACAGGGTAGCTGGAATAGAATGTACAGGTTTGTTTCTAGTCAGAAGGGTAGTAAGGAGTTGCCCACCTTAGTTGATCAGGGAGGGAATGAGTGGAAAACGGATAAGGAGAAGGCAGCAGCATTAAATAGATTCTACGGGGAAGTGTTCAATGTGACTGGAATTATAGGGGATGGAGAAACAACACTGGAGGGGGAGGGGGAAGAAGTCCTGCTTACAGAGGGGGAAGTGTGGAATGTATTAAGGAAACTAAAAAGTGGGAAGTCACCAGGCATAGATGGGGTGCAAAGCGATCTCCTGAAATTAGCGGGTAGGGGGGTTGTAGGTTATTTGCTAAGGTTGTTCCAAGCCTCACTCACAGCAGGTATAGTACCGCAAGATTGGAAAAAAGCGGAGGTGGTTCTAATTTCAAAGGGAGGGCAAAGGGGCAGGGTAGACAACTACAGGGGAATCAGTTTAACGTCACATGTATGTAAGATGATGGAAAGGGTAGTTATAAAGAGAATAATGGAGAAAGTAGATGAACATAGGGGTATTTCGGAAGTGCAGCATGGGTTTAGGGAGGGGTATTCATGTGAGACACAGTTGTTAGGTTTTGCGGAAGAGCTGGCAGGGGTAGTAGACAAGGGGGGCTGTATTGCTGCAGTGTTTTTAGATTTTGAAAAGGCTTTCGACAAGGTAGATCACACTATATTATTAGGGAAGTTGAAACTGTCCATTGGGAATGCTGGGTCAGTTAATTGGATTGGAAACTTTCTTCAGGATAGAGTTCAAACGGTTCGAGTAGGTTCGGAGGTTTCAAGTGAGGTTAAGGTTACGTCAGGAGTACCACAGGGTAGTGTGCTAGGTCCGTTATTATTTGATTTATATATAGATGATCTGACTAGGGTTGTTAATTCGAGAATAAGGTAATTTGCAGATGATTGTGTGGTATATAGGGAAATCAATACAGAGGAGGATGTAGTAGCTATTCAGGCAGATTTGACGGCACTTAATTGTTGGGTTCAGTTGAACAAGATGGGGTTAAATGAAGGGAAGTGTAAGTTAGTCACCTTTGGTAGGAGGAGAGTGAGGGCTGATGTAGTGTATGATGTAGGAGGGAAGTCACTTGAGTCAGTGGAAAATTACAAGTACTTGGGGGTGGTATTTGATAGACGTCTAGGGTGGGGGAGTCAGATTGAGAGAATAGTAAAAAAGAGTACAAATGCACTAAACTTTGTAATGAGGCAGCTTAGGGGGACAAGTATGGAGATAAAGGAAAAGGCTTATTTCTCGTTAGTGCGTCCCATGGTGGAATATGCTAGTTCAGTTTGGGATCCTTATAGATTAGGTGAGATAAGGGATGTGGAAAGGGTGCAAAGGATTGCAGTTAGAAGGGTTACAGGTAGGGTTAGGAGGTGGAAATGGGGGGAGAATGAAAAGGGGGGAGAGGGTGAGAATATTGGAGAGTCCATCTGAGATGATCCGAGACTTGGGATGGCGGGAATTGGAAATACGGAGAAAGGAGGATCGGATCTGTAATTTCTTCAGGGTAATGGAAGGAGAAGGGGGCTGGGGAGAGTTGAATAGGTTGATTGAAAGGAATGAGTCAGGGTATGGGGGTAGGCGAAGTCATGATAGAGCAGTAGTTATAAAGGGGGCTAGATTAGATGTCGGTAAGTTCTCTTTCTTGAATAGGACAGGTAGGGATTGGAATGGGTTTAGTAGAAGTATACTTGAGGATGAAATAGGGTTGAAGCTATTCCGTCAGAAGGTTAGGGAGGCGATGGGATAGGATTGATAGGGAACTTGCCACCGCGCATTTATGTGCAACTGCAAGAGTTAATAATAAATAAATAAAATAATCTCGTCACTGTATTTTTTACCTAAATATTTGCTGATAACCTGGTCGACAGATGCTTTTTTATTTTTTCCAATTATTTTGATAATTGTCTGCCAAGTGTCTTTGATACTATTCTTTGAATTGTTCAGTTTATCGTTATAATATTTATTTTTTGCACGTAAAATTTGAGATTGGGTTTTATTTCTACTTTTTCGATATTCATCTCGTAAAACATTTCGTATAGAATGATCGCAATCTTTGAGTTTTCTGAAAACGTTATCCCTTTCACGAATTAATAATAACAAATCATCTGTCATCCAACCTTTCCTAATTCTTTTCTTATCACGTAAATCTTTGCGTACAAATGTTGCGCTGTCATAGCATTCTTTAAATTTAGATTCTATATTATCATATAGGTCAGTGGCATTATCTATTACTAATAATGTGCTCCACTCTATTGACTGGAGTTTCCTCTCTAATAATAATAATAATAATGAGTCTTCATTTCTTTCTAAACACAACACAGTTAGGTATACATAGTTACATACATAGTTGGCACTTCAAAGAAAATGAAGAGGTTCGGTGGGATGCCGCTCTTCCAACTAGCCATGATTAATAATAGAGAGAATACGATAAATAATAATAGAATAGTTGTAATAAGAAAACACTAAGAATATCTTGAAATGAGAAAATACAGATATCATTCATTTTTAAAACTAAGAAAGTGAAGAAAAAAGAACTAAGAAAGTTCGTTTATCATTTGTATGTACGTGAGTGTGAATAAATTGAATTGAAATTGAATTGAAGCTATAGAATTTAAATACTGACAACTAACAACATGATTAAATAACTTATAGTGAACATTCTTTTCATATGAATTGAAACTTCAAAATGCATATCGAATAATAATATATTCTAGATTTTAACAAGCGTAATAATTACCAATTACTTAGATGTAATTCAACTTTCTCATACCATATAAACAATTATACTACATTATGGATAAAATATAGAATGAAACGAAACAATGAAACAGAAGTCTTCAGTCAAATCTAAGTACTGGTATGATTAAAATTTAAAATGTACATATAAATAACAATAAAAAACCCAATAATAATAACCCAAAAGTGAGTCTTTGTGGGTTCAATTTTGGGCTTGAGTATGATATTTTTTTCCTGTTGGTTCAACAACAACTTCTTATATTCCAATCTTAATAAAGTTAACGACTCAATTCCCTTCATTTGTACTGGCAAATTGTTCCATAGTTTAGGGCCTATTATAGTAAAGGATGATCCTGACTTGGTTGTGTGATGGGTGTGTACTAGCCCTTGATTCTTGTTTAACCTACTCCTATTGCTGTGCCTGTGTATACAATCTATAATGTAATAATCTGAAATCAATTATCACGAAACTAAAATGTATCAATACTGTAACTTCCTTTCAATTGGATATCTATTCACTTATAAATTTGTTTTGAAATTTTCCTTTGATAATCACCACAAAATTCTCAACAAACATTAAAAAACACTAGATTAAATGTCCAAGATGAATATAAAGTTGCTAAATTTAATAATAAATTACAGAGAAGATTAGAATATTCTGGACCAACTATTTTTATTGATCTACCTACATGCTTAAAAACAATAAATAAATTAATATGGTAGAACGAGAGGTATGACACATTGACAATGTTGTATTTTGATTGTTTCTCTGTTTGTCTCTACTATCGGTTTTCTATGTATTCATCTATGTGTTAAACAAATGTACTTCTCATGAATAGCATGAGGTAAATTCTCTCCTTACATAGAAATTCTTGTTTTGTTTTTGACTTACTTGAGATGATATGTTCTACGAGATAAGGTTAAAATATAATTTATAAAATAAGAAATTAGTATTTCTGATTTCAATAAAACTTGAGGGACAATCACTTGTTTCTTCATCTAGTCTTTGTTTCTAAAAATGTATTACAAAATCTATTTACAGAATATGATTTTGCTATTTCCTTGCTACTTATTTTTAAGCTATCCAAATTCTGCGTATCACTTTACAACCTGAACATTATATTTTCAAACTAACACTGCACTTGATTATTAGCAAATTATTAAACTGTTTATTTTACCATTCATGATACATTTTCATATATTTTACTCTATATAATTTGTATTACTTATATACAGATACTTTGAATACACCCACAGAATAAGCCTGTTTCAGGCTTTGTGGACATTTTGTGAGCGTAGAACTACATAATAACATTGTAAAAAACTATTCGAATAAACAAAAAATGCTTTCTCTAAAATTTGTATTAAAGTGATTGGCTATGTTTTCCTCTCCAGATACCTTCCTTATTCATATTGGGTTTAACGACGCACTGTACTGATGACTGAGATCTGTTGGCATCGGTGAATGATATATGAGATGGTGGGATGATGGAATGAGAGGTTATTTTTATTAGGTGTTTTTTTGGATAGTGGGAAGGAGTCGGTCGTGGCATATTGTTAAGGAACCATCCCAGTATTGACCTGATCGATAGAGGGAAACCATGAAAAAAACTGTCAGGATGGTTGACCATGGCAGGAATCGAACCCCGATCTCCTGAATGACAGTTCAGTGTAATAACCACTCAACCACTTGTCTCAGTGATACCGGCCTGTTAAAAACAAAGCATAAAATAAAAACTACACTACTTCTCGACCTGTTCTTGCCTTTGTACCGTACAGATTATTTTGGACTTTCCACAATTCCTTAGATTTATCTTTTTTCTTCATAATTTTACTGAGTAAATATTTCCTCTATGTTTTTCTTATAAAACCACTTCATTCCTTGATGTACTTATACCAATCTTCATTTGATTTACTATCCTTTCCTTTGTAACCCTAAATAAACTATATTCCTTTCTACTTGAGATTCTCTGATTTCTGTTTTAAACCATTTATTCTCACCATGAATTTTACAAACAAGAAAACTTTTCTCTAGTATGTATACACATTCTTAAATTGCTTACTTCATATTCTCAATGAAATTTTTCTGTCCAGGAGAAAACTTGTCTATTTTTTTTTCAATATAGGCCCTATACCGGTACATCATGGTATATCAAATGATTTATTCAAATTGGGTTTAATGACGCACTCTACAATAGATAAATGTACACAGAATCTGAATTTTGATGAATGAATAATTTATCAACATGGTAATTTGTTAGTTTCATTTTTCTAACTCCTCACTTTTGAATGTAAAAAATGGTTGAAAATATGACCAATTTTTAAAAAATCCCCTGAAATAAAATAACAATTTTACCATTAATGTATGTACGGTAGGCCCTTCATATAATAAGAACCATTAATAAGCCTCAGGAAAATTCGATCTTCATTAAAAATTTGTAATTATATAATAGAATAGATATAAAAATAAGAGCGAGTAAAACAGTTAGGCAATTCAGAAGAGAATGCTTCAAATATACTGAAAACGGTTCACTTGGTTCTAAAAAAAAATTTAAAATCAAATTTTTGGGATGATCTGTGGGGAGCAATCTGGAGTAATATGACTTGGATTTAGATTTTTAATTTAGGCGTGAATTATTCACTGATTATTTAATATCATATCACCTGTACAATGCCACTTCTTACACAAGCTTAAGTATTGAGGTGTATATATTTAGATTGCATCATATGAGCATTGCATCAAATTTCTGTTATTCTGTTAATTTACACGACGTATTACTTATCATGTCCTTGATATTGTATTATATTCTGTAATCAGTCATCATGTATTCTATTTCATTTCGTACCATGCAATAATGAAAGCATATATTGCTGAATAAATTGATACTACTACTACTACTACTACTACTACCACTACTAAACCACATTAGTGGCTTAGTGGGTCTAGAAATAAATACGTCATGTACATTGAATAAATAAAGAACTTTGAAAAAAAACTACTACTACTACTACTACTAGAAAATACTAATAAATACTAATAATACTATAAATAAAGAACTTTGGAAAAAAAAACTATATCAATGCTTATAATATTTTAGATGGAAGGCAGCACGGCTTTCAAAAAAATAAAAGTACTGGCCTATTATTAAATGATTTTTCTGATTCAATTTACAATTCCTTGAACAAAGGTCTTCATGTTAATGTTGTTTTTATAGATTTTTCAAAAGCATTTGATACCTTATTACATAGTAGATTAATAGATTGTTTAGATAGGGCAGGAATAAGAGGGTCTCTACTTTCTTGGTTTAAAAATTATTTGTCCGATCGATTCATCACTGTGAAATTTGGAGACACTTTTAGTAAATTAGAGAAAATATCATCAGGGGTACCCCAGGGATCACGATTAGGGCCTTTATTATACCTGCTTTATGTAAACGATATGCTGCAGCACGTAGAAAATTCCAATATATTTTTATATGCTGATGATACAGCTTTAGTTTCAGTACATCAAAATTTCAAACAAGCTAATAATAACCCTCAATCAGACTTCACTAATATTCTGAGATGGTCACATGATAATGGATTAACGATAAACTATAAAAAAACAAAAGTCTTGCATATACATTCTCCTTTTAAAAATCACAAAAAAATTCATTTGTTTTACCATAGTCATTCATGCTTACATCGCAATTTAAAAGAATATCAATTCACTGTGTGTCAGATGCAGTTGTACCACCCTTATAGATGATGTATTCCAACACACATATCTGGGCGTGCTAATTTTTCATCATTTTAAATGGGACGAATATATAGATAGTTTATGTAAAAAATTAAGATCAGTATCGTATAGTAGTCGAATACTAAAGCCTTATGTTAATTTTGGTGTATTAAGAGTGATTTATTCTGCTTTAGTCGTATCTATCTTAAGGTATGGAATTCTAGCATGGGGAGGCACTACTGACATCTACATTAATCAAATACATAATATTCAAAAACAAATTTTCAAAATTATGATACCAAGTTAATGCAAATACATCCGTTCAAAGCTGTTTTTTAAATGTCAAACAACTACATGAATCCATATTAATAACAAAAATTACTTTTCAACAGAATTTAAAATTAATCTCCAGCATCATTATCGAACTAGAAATATGGACAGATTTGTTCTCCCTCGGGATATTTATAATAACTACAGTACTCAAACCAAAAGATTTTTAATTCCAAAAATGTTCAATACTTTGTCAACGGAAGTAAGTTCCTCGCAGAAAATATCAGAAATTAAAAATTTATTAAAAAATCAATTATTATTAGAGCAACTTGTATGAAATGTTGGTTTTTTTCTTCATCTTTTTTTATATTCGAAATATTATCTTCTATGTTTTTGTTATTGTGTTCTCGGTACTTATATTTTGCTATAAAGATGTTTCGTGAAAATTATAAACCTAATGTTCAGTTAAAAAAAGGTTACTATAAGTTAAATGCAAAATGTAAACTTTATGTTTACATTATAATTAGTTTATGAAAATGTAAACTTCATGTAGCCAACATATATTATAATTAGTTTATGTACGTGATCCAGAAATATAAAAAGGAATTTATTTATGAAAATAGACCTACAGACAAACCACATTAGTGGCTTAGTGGGTCTAGAAATAAATACGTCATGTACATTGAATAAATAAAGAACTTAAAAAAAAACTACTTCTACTACTACTACTACTACTACTACTACTGTATATGTATATGTATATATATGTATATATATATATATATGTATATGTATATGTATATGTATATGTATTGTATATCATCCAGACAACTGAAATTGGTTGTATTTTTTTGTGTAATAAATGTAATAGACCCGCAGACAAGTTAAAATTTTTGACTTTGCGGGTCTATAGAATTTTAGCATATGTATTTGTTTGATAACAATAAAAAAAAAAAAAAAAAAAAAAAAACTACTACTACTACTACTTAGAATCTAATCTTGGAATCTAATACCAAGAAAGGTCCAGGAATTGACAACATAAGGTTGAAAGATCTACACTTCATTTCAAATAAAATAAGTCCAATTATAGCGAAATTAATAAATCTTACCTTTACTCATCATAAAATACCAACTTTAATTAAACAATCTATTATCAAACCAGTTTATAAAAGTGGTGATCATAAATCTTTTGAAAACTATAGACCTATCGCCATCCTATCATCTATAGACAAAATAATGGAAAGATATATGGCTGATCAGTTAATACATTACCTAAATAAATTCAAAATTATTAATAATAAACAATATGGATTCCAAAAAAATAAGAGCACAAATACACTTTTACATGATTTCTCAGACGTAATATTCAATTCATTAAATAAAAATTTGTGTGTCACTGCTTTTTCATAGACTTTTCAAAAGCATTTGACACTCTTCTTCATTCGCGTCTTTTGCGTGCTTTAGAAAAAATAGGAATTAGAGGTCCCTTGTTAGCCTGGTTTGAAGATTTTCTGGCAAATAGGTTCATGACAGTTAAGTTCGGAAACACAAATAGTAAGCTACTTCCAATTTCTTCTGGAGTACCACAGGGTTCTATTCTGGGGCCTTTACTCTATCTTATATACGTAAATGATATGTTAAATGAAGTCAAAAAATGTTCTGTTTTTTTATACGCCGATGATACGGCTTTAGTGGCAATTCATAAGAACTTTACTATTGCTAATGAATATCTCCAACATGATTTCAATAACATACTTTGCTGGTCTCATGATAATGGTCTTTCAATTAATTATAAGAAGACAAAAGTTATGCACATACATTCACCTTTTAAAAACCTAGAACATGTTAATTTAATTCATCACAATTATGCCTGTTTACATCGTAACTTTAGAAAAAATGCAAGCATTTGTGTTGTAAACTGTACTTGTATGGGAAAAATAACAAACACTCAGCAGCAAACATATTTAGGGATTATAATAGACAATCAATTTAAATGGGATAAACATATAGACCAAATTTGCAACCGCTTACGCTCAGGCATGTACAGCCTGAGAATACTCAAGCCCTATGTCAATTTTAATATGCTAAGAATAGTGTATTATGCACTTATTGAATCTATATTAAGGTATGGCATTTTATCGTGGGGAGGTACAACAAATTATTATTTAGATTACATTGATAGCATCCAAAAAAGAATATTCAAAATTATATGCTCTAAAAACAGACATAATAATACTTGTGAATATTTATCAATAAGGCAATTGCATTTTCTAATATTTATAATTACAAATTACTACTCTACAGAACATAAAAATAGGTCTGATCATTTACATACAAAAAGAAATAAGAATAGACTTGTAGAACCACTGTATCAAAACTCATATGGAAAACAGGAAAAAAGCTTTCTCATACCTGTACTCTTTAATAAAATTCCCTCAGAGTTATTGACTATAGCAAAAATATCAAAAGCTAAGACTGAAATTAAAAAATGGATTTGTCAGAATTCGTATTTGACCATAGATTGAAATTTACCAACTCGATTGATTTAATGTGATTAAAAAACATGTCTCAATTTTCTTATTTTACAATTTGCAAACTTCTTATTTTTTATAATAATTATATTCAGTATCTAGACGATGTATTATTTTCCATATATTAATTTCTAAGTATTGTAATTCGATGTAAACCCACAGGCAAGTCATTTTTGTTTGACTTTGTGGGTTTACGCACAACTTGTAACAATTGCTCTATAAGTTCATTAAAAAAACTTGAAAAAAAAAAAAAAAAAAAAAATACTACTACTACTACTATATATTAGATACTATTAGATATATATTAGATATATAGATACATTACTATATAATGCTATATATTAGAGCTACGGCAGATTCTATTAATAAATTGATCTTGGAATCTAATACCAAGAAAGGTCCAGGAATTGACAACATAAGGTTGAAAGATCTACACTTCATTTCAAATAAAATAAGTCCAATTATAGCAAAATTAATAAATCTTACCTTTACTCATCATAAAATACCAACTTTAATTAAACAATCTATTATCAAACCAGTTTATAAAAGTGGTGACCATAAATCTTTTGAAAACTATAGACCTATCGCCATCCTATCATCTATAGACAAAATAATGGAAAGATATATGGCTGATCAGTTAATACATTACCTAAATAAATTCAAAATTATTAATAATAAACAATATGGATTCCAAAAAAATAAGAGCACAAATACACTTTTATATGATTTCTCAGACGTAATATTCAATTCATTAAATAAAAATTTGTGTGTCACTGCTTTATTCATAGATTTTTCAAAAGCGTTCAACACTCTTCTTCATTCGCGTCTTTTGCGTGCTTTAGAAAAAATAGGAATTAGAGGTCCCTTGTTAGCCTGGTTTGAAGATTTTCTGGCAAAAGGTTTATGACAGTTAAGTTCGGAAACACAAATAGTAAGCTACTTCCAATTTCTTCTGGAGTACCACAGGGTTCTATTCTGGGGCCGTTACTCTATCTTATATACGTAAATGATATGTTAAATGAAGTCAAAAAATGTTCTGTTCTTTTATACGCCGACAATACGGCTTTAGTAGCAATTCATAAGAACTTTACTATTGCTAATGAATATCTCCAACATGATTTCAATAACATACTTTGCTGGTCTCATAATAATGGTCTTTCAATTAATTATAAGAAGACAAAAGTTATGCACATACATTCACCTTTTTAAAACCTAGAACATGTTAATTTAATTTATCACAATTATGCCTGTTTACATCGTAACTTTAGAAAAAATGCAAGCATTTGTGTTGTAAACTGTACTTGTATGGGAAAAATAGCAAACACTCGGCAGCAAACATATTTAGGGATTATAATAGACAATCAATTTAAATGGGATAAACATATAGACCAAATTTGCAACCGCTTACGCTCAGGCATGTACAGCCTGAGAATACTCAAGCCCTATGTCAATTTTAATATGCTAAGAATAGTGTATTATGCACTTATTGAATCTATATTAAGGTATGGCATTTTATCGTGGGGATGTACAACAAATTATTATTTAGATTACATTGATAGCATCCAAAAACGAATATTCAAAATTATATGCTCTAAAAACAGAAATAATGATACTTGTGAATTTTTATCAATAAGGCAATTGCATTTTCTAATATTTATAATTACAAATTACTACTCTACAGAACATAAAAATAGGTCTGATCATTTGCATACAACAAGAAATAAGAATAGACTGTTAGAACCGCTGTATCAAAACTCATATGGAAAACAGGAAAAAAGCTTTCTCATACCTGTACTCTTTAATAAAATTCCCTCAGAATTAATGACTATAGCAAAAATATCAAAAGTCAAGACTGAAATTAAAAAATGGATTTGTCAGAATTCGTGTTGACCATAGATTGAAATTTACCAACTCGATTGTACTCAGATAATGTGATTATAAAACATGTCTCAATTTTCTTATTTTACGATTTGCAAACTTCTTATTTTTTATAATAATTATATTCAGTATCTAGACGATGTATTATTTTCCGTATATTAATCCCTAAGTATTGTAATTCATATGTGAACCCACAGACAAGTCATTTTTGTTTGACTTTGTGGGTTTACGCACAACTTGTAACTTGTTCTATAATGTTCATTGAAAAAAATTAAGGAAAACATAAAAAAAAAAACTACTACTACCACTACTACTACTACTACTAATACCAATCAGCATACGTATATAGGATTATTAATCGACAATAAATTCAAGTGGGATAAACATTTAGATCTGGTATGTAATAAGCTACGTTCTGGAATGTATAGTATAGGCCTATGTATTATCAAGCCATTTGTAAATAGTAAAACACTGAAAATAGTATATCATGCGCTCATTAAGTCTGTGCTTAGGTATGGTATTTTATATTGGGAATGTACGACTAATAACTACTTGGACAAAATTGAAAGAATTCAAAAAATAATTTTTAATATAATCTCATCAAAACATCACAGCCAAAGTTCAAATTCCAATTTCTTTACAATTCGTCAATTGCATCTACTTCTCTTTATCACATCAAATTATTTTTCACAGATGTATAAGAATTCATTCATGCATTCACATCGGACACGTAATAAAGACAGATTGATAGAGCCACTAACCACTAACTCGTATGGTAAACAGGAAAATAGATTTTTAATCCCTCATTTATTTAATAAAATCCCTTCTGAATTTTTGAGTTTCCAAAAAATGGTTCAAGTAAAAACCGAATTAAAGAGGTATATATCATGTAACATTATTTTTGAGGAAGTTTACCATTATTTTTTGCTGTTTAGTGGATACAATTTCTCTGTTTTGTTTAATTCTTGAAGGAATTTATTATTGAGTTGAATTTGATTCAATTTTTGATTACGCTTATGTACGTGTGGTATATCTATGTCTATGTATTATATATCATCCAGACAACTGAATTAAGTGTATATATTTTGTTGTATTGAAAATGGTTATAGACACGCAGACAAGTTAAATTTTTTGACTTTGCGGGTCTATAGTATTTTAATATATGTATTTTTGATAGTAAAAAAAACCTTGCTAAAAAAAACTACTACTTCTCTATTCAATATATGTTAACGACATGCTGAATGAAGTGACAAAATGCTCTATATTCTTGTACGCGGACGATACGGCATTAGTTGCGACTCATAAACATTATTCTTTAGCAAATGTGTTTCTCCAATTTGACTTCAATAACATCTTATGTTGGTCGAATGACAATGAGTTAACAATTAATTCCCCAAAAAACAAAGTTATGTATATTCATTCTCCTTCCATACTTTTAGAAAATGTCAATTTGATTTATCATGATTACGCTTGTTTGCACACAAATTTGAGAAAAGGTTGTACTCATTTTCCAGGAAATTCCAATTGTTTTGTTAAAATAGCAAATACCAATCAGCGTACATATTTAGGATTATTAATAAATAATAAATTCAAGTGGGATAAACATGTAGATCTGGTATGTATAATAAGCTATGTTCTGGAATGTATAGTGGAGGTATTATGAAGCCATTTGTAAATAGTAAAACTCTGAAAATAGGATATCATTTGCTTATTGAGTCTGTACTTAGGTATGTCATTTTATCTTGGGAATGTACAACTAATAACTACTTTTGAACAAAATTGAAAGAATTCAATATAATTTTTAATATAATCTCGTCAAAACATCACAGCCAAAGTTCAAATTCCAATTTCTTTACAATTCGTCAATTGCATCTACTTCTCTTTATCACATCAAATTATTTTTCACAGATGTATAAGAATTCATTCATGCATTCACATCGAACACGTAATAAAGACAGATTGATAGAGCCACTAACCACTAACTCGTATGGTAAACAGGAAAATAGATTTTTAATCCCTCATTTATTTAATAAAATCCCTTCTGAATTGTTGAGTTTCCAAAAAATGGTTCAAGTAAAAACCGAATTAAAGAAGTAGTCTATATATCATTTAAAATTATTTTTGAGGAAGTTTAACATTATATTCTGCTGTTTTAGTAGATACAATTTCTCTGTTTTGTTTAATTCATTTAGGAATTTATTATTGAGTTGAATTTGATTCAATTTTTGATTATGTATATGTATGTGTGTTATATCTATGTCTATAATTTATATACCTTCCAGACAACTGAATTTAAGTGTATTTTGTTGTATTATAAATGTTAATAGACTCGCAGACAAGTTAAAATTTTTGACTTTGCGGGTCTATAGTATTCGTTTGATAATAAAAATACCTTGCAAAAACAAATACTACTACTACTACTACTACTACTACTACTACTTCTACTAATCAACCACTCCTAGTTTTTTGAGACTGAGAATTCAGTTTATCGTTTCTTGTAATCATGTATCATAAAGTAATCAATAATAATAATCATGGACTCGTAACAATTGGCCTAATACTCAGAAAAGAGCTGGCTGGCTAAATAGCTAAGGTAGCTGATAGAATAGAATGGCGAACATTAATTCTCTTTTTGTATCTAAATGCTATGTATTCTATTCTATTCAATTTATATTCAGCCACCCGGCAGTTTTGTTTTCCTTTTTCTACCTCTTAATAAATGTTTAATCAATCAATTAGTTTAAATGGATTAACTTAAATAGTAGAACAGCCACTGTGAATCTACATCAGTCTGATCACACGCTGAATATCGCCCTTTTTTAGTGTCTACTTTCATCATGTATTATCATGTCATTTATTTCCACTTATAAATAAAGTATATTTTATTATTATTATTAATTATTAAAAAGGTATACATAATTTTTCAACTTGAAAAAATTGAATTTGCGCTCTTCATAGAGTTTCTTGTGCTCTGCGAAGTGCTGCCTCTCATGGTGGATGCCTGTAACTATTTTCTCAAAGATATATAGTTAGGTTGTACCATCTCCCCTTACTAATCTATGGTGGAACAGTGAACCGTCGGAAATGACGTCATTTGATGAGGTGAATTCAGGGAGTGTGTGTTTTTGAGTGCTGTGATTGTTTTCACTTATTTTTGTACTTATTCATATTGTTTGTGTCACTTCAGTGTGACAACAGTGATACTCGGACGTGTGAAATAAGTGTCAAATTGTGAGTGTCTAGTTCGCGTGATATTACGGAGTGCTGCATTTTAACTTGGAAATATACTAGACCTAGGTAAGGTTTGCCACTTCCTAACTACACCATTATTATGTATGAGTTTGCGGCTTTGATTACATTCAATACTTCAGGCCTATCAGTACGTTTTCTCTGGGTGAAATAGAGTCTATACTTTGCTCTGGCGTAGGCCTACTTGATGTTGTTACTTTGCCGATCTGAACTGCTTTCGTCAAACGTGCAACTAGGTCCAGGCTAGGCCTATGCTCAAAATGTCCCGTGTTGCCTAGGCCATCATCTAGCCTAGGCCTAGGCCTAGTCCAAATTTGTAGCAAAATTATGGAACAGAATATTTAGGGCTTTGAAGTAGGCCTATGCAAACTGTAGGCCTAGTACTGGGCTACCAAAGAATAAGAATATATTTATACTCTTCAGCCTAGTAGGCCTAGGCCTAGGCCCAGGGTTTATATTTCTCTTGAAATTGAATTTAACACATCGGCCTAAATAAATGGGCTTGGACCTGTTTCATGACCGTATTTAGCCCCTAGACTCAAGAGTCCCATACCCTGTATTTATGTCTGAAGAATCATGTTATAGGCCTAGTATGGTATGCCTAAACCTCCATCTGTATCTAATCTATAGTTGAAGACTGAACTAGACATTACACTTCGATGAATATGTCAGGATTCGTTTTCCCAAAAATTACACATGAGGCAAGTCTTCAAACCATCGCCTTCAATGGCATCGTTCCCTTCTCAATACCAGTAATAAAAACTAGTATATCTGTACATAGCTAATAGCCTAGGCTATGGTAGGCACAAGTGACATAACAATCCTAGGCCTACTGGTACAGGTATAGGCCCTAACCCTAAAATTGAGGCATCTGGTTATCCTAATTTCCAAAATTAAATAGACTCAGGCCTAGACCTATTTGTGCTAAAAAAATATGAAAAAATGTAAAAAAAAAATTGTGGTACGTTAATCAGTGAATTTACCGTAACAACTTAACATAGGCCTACTAGCTAAATTGACATTCAAATCTTTGGTAAATTTACTGACTAACGTACCACGCCATTTTTTTCAATTTTTTTCAATTTTTTCTTAATTTTTTTCAAAGTATATAAGCTCCGTTCCGCCTGCCGGCGGTATACGCGAGGTTTGTACACTAACCTGACCCTAACCTAACCTACTGTCCACCTTTGTCGTCTTAGTCAGATCACAAAGCATCAACTTCAAGTGAGTAAAAAACATATTAAAACAAACAAAATACAAAATGTCCAAACTACACGTGTCACAGATATGAACAAGATCTATCAGAAAACAAAAAAACGTGAACATAGGACAAAAATTGGCCATGGTACGTTAATCAGTAAAATTACCCAATTTCTCCTGTTGGGTCCCTAGCTACATAATATTTTTAGAACTTTTGAGAATTTTTTTTAAATCAACAATAATTGATGTAATTAGAGAGGCCTACATAATTATACAATATAGGCCTGAACAATAATTACCGTAACATAATTGTAGATTATTGGCATAAACACATTGATATAATTGTAGGCCTATATAATTAATACATATAATATAATATAATATAATAATATGTAATATAATGACAGTCCTGTAATACTAGGAAATTACTAGGCCTAAGATGAGTGAGAGCCAGAGAAGTTATTGATTATGATCCGGACATGTTTCTTGACTATGATATTGAGATGTTGATCAGGTAAATATCGTATCGACCCACACCATAGTTATAAAGGCATGCAAACAATCATTGATTTGATTTTTACATGAAGGCCTGGAATCCCTGGATAGATATTCTCATAACATTGGTATATTTTAAGCTAGTGAATTGTTTGTAAACCAAAAGCAAAAGGCATACTCCACTGCTCACCTCTAGTTTATTCTCAACAATTCCTTCTACCGGTACTGTTACTAAGTTTTCAACGTGACGCACTGTTATGATACCGGTAACTAAGATCTATTGGTGTCAGATGAATGATTAATGAGATAACTGGATGATAAGATGAAGGTTTCTTAGGTGGGCCTATTGGAAAGGAAGCGGTGTGGTCTATATTGTAGAAACCATCCCTGAATTCACCCAGGCTACAGAAGAAAACCACCAAAAACCCCTATAAAGATAGACGGTGGCAGGGATTGAACCAGTTCCGAAATCCACTTACCTCCCATATCACATTAAGTGAGCGCGATAGCAACTGAGCTGCATGTGCCAGTAATTTGTGTTCTATAGAATGTGATGTAAGCGTGTACCCTAAAGCGGTGGTAGCAATCGTGGCTTGAAACGTCGAGTGCTTAACAGTAGGCCTGCGGTCAGTTCAGGATTTTTATAATACTGCTCGTAGCATACACAGTTGTGAAATCTCTGCTACTTGTTGAGCATGTTCAAATCAATGCCGAAGGATTCTTTTTACTAGCAAGCACAAAGAATATCTACATACCGGCACAGTAGCTGAGTGGTTAGCTCACTTGCTTCGTGTGACCGGGAGGTGAAGGGACATATCGGACCCGGTTCGATCCCCGCCACCGTCCATCTTTACAGGGGTTTTTCGTGGTTTCCCTCTGTAGTCTAGGCTAATGCCGGGATGGTTCCTATAATATAGGCCACGACCGCTTCCTTCCCACTATCCTTCCCACTACCCATAAAAACCTTTATCTCATCATCCCATCATCTCATTAATCATTCATCCGACGCCAATAGATCTTAGTAATCATTACAGTGCGTCGTTAAAACCCAATGAAAAAAAAAAAAAAAAATATCTACATGGCAGTACATGATGAAGTCTGGGTGATGGAAAGTTTGGTAACCGTGATGACCTTCAGAAAACAGTCAAACTGTCAATATCTCCTAAATTTAGCTTTTTAATTTGATACCGGAGTATGTATTAACGCTGCGGCTCCCAATATGGGGGGGGGGGGGGACTGCCCTCTGCAGCTTCGTCAACTTTGAAGGCACTGCGTCAGGAACTGAAGCCACCATTGGCCACTGTGGGCTGAAGTCTTGCATAAGAAGCCCTATTCTTCAGATTTGTGACATTTGAAATTAAACAAGTTGAATTAACTTCTCATTCCAATTTTTGGTGCTCTCATGTTCAAAAATTAAAAATATGAATATAAATTATTGTTATTACATGAGAGACTCCCTTCACGAGGCTAGCAGATATATTAGCCAGTGGCAGCTTGAGATTTGAGAATATGTCAAAAAATACTCATCCTAGTGGCTGTGATGCAGTCACCTCGAGTGCTAGAGATGCACAATATTTCACAATTAATTTTGACATTTTACTAGCCAAATAGATAGGCCTAGTGAGTTTTCCATGTGAAATGAAAAGAGAAAATAATGGTTTGGGAATGGCTGTCAGGCAATTTCAGTAAATTAGCCATCATTTTATTACACATTTCATAAATTTCGGAATGAACGAATGAATGAATGTTTGTGTTTTACGGGGCGTCGACAACTAGGTCATTTTGTGCTGACTATATCAAACGTCGGGAATCAAGGTAACATTCTTTGACTCATCATCAGTTTCATTATCAGCTGCTCATTCATACCCCCAAATAACCCAGATATTGGTAGGGTCGTTACTCAAACAATAACCATCATCAATGAGTGGATTTTGTCCATCGGCAGACCTACCAGTTCTCTCATTTTAATCATCAAATTATAATTTATTCAAAATAAATTTTGTGTGCCACCAGGACTAGGCTTGTGCTTGCTGATCAATGACTAGTCAATGGAATAATTCATATATATATATATATATATATATATATATATATATATATATATATATATATATATATATATATATATATATATATATATATATATATACGGTTTATATATGTTATTCTCAAGTATGCAGGTAGAAACGTTCAGCTTTATGCATGTATGTAAACCATTCGAAAACTGTCTCAAGGAAGTGAATACCGGTAGGCATATTCTATTTCTTGAGAAAATCCTGATGAATATTGTAGACATGATGAGAGGGTGGTTTTCAATGTTTCAGTTGAAGCCAGATTTAACAAACTGGTCACTTTGAGATCTCCATTTGCCAGAACCACATAATACCAAAACTAGTTTTATTTTAGATCTGTTGTACTAAGAACCAAGCCATTATTCGATACATTTTATAGACAACATAAAACCTCAATGAGCCTGAATGAATGAGAGAAAGGCTCAGCCAATGAGTGAAAGGCAAATGAACCTACTTGATAACTTTTTGATGGGTAATCATTCACACTTGTTGAACTCTCGTTTATATTCTAGGTTGCATTATTCAATTTTATTTGTTATTGTTCGATTAAATGGAGGTGCACCCACCCCCGTGCACTTGGCATTAGACTGACTATCTTCTGACCTCCCATTCGTTGGCTGGCCTAGAGACCCTTGCACCCAGCATCAGACTGACTAGCTTCTGGCAGCCGTTGATACGTCTAGAGACACTTGCACCCAGCATCAGCCTGACCAGCTTCTCGAAGCTGTTAGCTCGTCTAGAGACACTTGCACCCAGCATCAGCCTGACCAGCTTCTCGAAGCTGTTAGCTCGTCTAGAGACACTTGCACCCAGCATCAGTCTGACCAGCTTCTCGAAGCTGTTAGCTCGTCTAGAGACCCTTGCACCCAGCACCAGACTGACTAGCTTCTGGCAGCTGTTAGCTCGTCTAGAGACCCTTGCACCCTGCACCAGATTGACTAGCTTCTGGCAACTGTTAGCTCGTCTGGAGACCCTTGCACCCAGCACCAGACTGACTAGCTTCTGGCAGCTGTTAGCTCGTCTGGAGACCCTTGCACCCAGCATCAGACTGACTAGCTTCTGGCAACTGTTAGCTCGTCTGGAGACCCTTGCACCCAGCACCAGACTGACTAGCTTCTGGCAACTGTTAGCTCGTCTGGAGACCCTTGCACCCAGCACCAGACTGACTAGCTTCTGGCAACTGTTAGCTCGTCTGGAGACCCTTGCACCCAGCACCAGACTGACTAGCTTCTGGCAACTGTTAGCTCGTCTGGAGACCCTGGCACCCAGCACCAGACTGACTAGCTTCTGGCAGCTGTTAGCTCGTCTGAAGACCCTTGCACCCAGCACCAGGCTGACTAGCTTCTGGCAGCTGTTAGCTCGTCTAGAGATCCTTGCACCCAGCACCAGATTGACTAGCTTCTGGTATCTCAGCTGTTGGCTGACCCAGAGACCCTTGCACCCAGCATCAGACTGACTAGCTTCTGGCAGCTGTTAGCTCGTCTAGAGATCCTTGCACCCTGCACCAGATTGACTAGCTTCTGGTATCTCAGCTGTTGGCTGACCCAGAGACCCTTGCACCCAGCATCAGACTGACTAGCTTCTGGCAGCTGTTAGCTCGTCTGGAGACCCTTGCACCCAGCACCAGATTGACTAGCTTCTGGTATCTCAGCTGTTGGCTGGCCCAGAGACCCTTGCACCCAGCATCAGACTGACTAGCTTCTGGCAGCTGTTGGCTGACCCAGAGACCCTTGCACCCAGCATCAGACTGACTAGCTTCTGGCAGCTGTTAGCTCGTCTGGAGACCCTTGCACCCAGCACCAGATTGACTAGCTTCTGGTATCTCAGCTGTTGGCTGGCCCAGAGACCCTTGCACCCAGCACCAGGCTGACTAGCTTCTGGCAGCTGTTAGCTCGTCTAGAGTCCCTTGCACCCAGCATCAGACTGACTAGCTTCTGGCAGCTGTTAGCTCGTCTAGAGACCCTTGCACCCAGCACCAGATTGACTAGCTTCTGGTATCTCAGCTGTTGGCTCGTCCAGAGACCCTTCCACCCAGCATCAGACTGACTAGCTTCTGGCAGCTGTTAGCTCGTCAAGAGACCTTTGCACCCAGCACCAGATTGACTAGCTTCTGGTATCTCAGCTGTTGGCTCGTCCAGAGACCCTTGCACCCAGCATCAGACTGACTAGCTTCTGGCAGCTGTTAGCTCGTCTAGAGACCCTTGCACCCAGCACCAGATTGACTAGCTTCTGGTATCTCAGCTGTTGGCTCGTCCAGAGACCCTTGCACCCAGCATCAGACTGACTAGCTTCTGGCAGCTGTTAGCTCGTCAAGAGACCTTTGCACCCAGCACCAGATTGACTAGCTTCTGGTATCTCAGCTGTTGGCTCGTCCAGAGACCCTTGCACCCAGCATCAGACTGACTAGCTTCTGGCAGCTGTTAGCTCGTCAAGAGACCTTTGCACCCAGCACCAGATTGACTAGCTTCTGGTATCTCAGCTGTTGGCTCTTCTAGAGACCCTTGCACCCAGCATCAGACTGACTAGCTTCTGGCAGCTGTTAGCTCGTCTAGAGACCCTTGCACCCAGCATCAGACTTACTAGCTTCTGGCAACTGTTAGCTCGTCTGGAGACCCTTGAACCCAGCACCAGACTGACTAGCTTCTGGCAACTGTTAGCTCGTCTGGAGACCCTTGCACCCAGCACCAGATTGACTAGCTTCTGTTATCTCAGCTGTTGGCTCGTCTAGAGACCCTTGCACCCAGCATCAGACTGACTAGCTTCTGGCAGCTGTTAGCTCGTCTAGAGACCCTTGCACCCAGCATCAGACTGACTAGCTTCTGGCAACTGTTAGCTCGTCTGGAGACCCTTGCACCCAGCACCAGACTGACTAGCTTCTGGCAACTGTTAGCTCGTCTGGAGACCCTTGCACCCAGCACCAGACTGACTAGCTTCTGGCAACTGTTAGCTCGTCTGGAGATTCTAGCACCCAGCACCAGACTGACTAGCTTCTGGCAACTGTTAGCTCGTCTGGAGATTCTAGCACCCAGCACCAGACTGACTAGCTTCTGGCAACTGTTAGCTCGTCTAGAGACCCTTGCACCCAGCATCAGACTGACTAGCTTCTGGCAACTGTTGGCTCGTCTGGAGATTCTAGCACCCAGCATCAGACTGACTAGCTTCTGGCAGCTGTTAGCTCGTCTAGAGACCCTTGCACCCAGCACCAGACTGACCAGCTTCTGGCAACTGTTAGCTCGTCTGGAGACCCTTGCACCCAGCACCAGACTGACTAGCTTCTGGCAGCTGTTAGCTCGTCTAGAGACCCTTGCACCCAGCATCAGACTGACTAGCTTCTGGCAGCTGTTAGCTCGTCTGGAGATTCTAGCACCCAGCATCAGCCTGACTAGCTTCTGGCAGCTGTTGGCTCGTCCAGAGACACTTGTACCCGGCATCAGACTGCCTAGCTTCTGGCAGCTGTTAGCTCGTCTAGAGATTCTAGCACCCAGCATCAGCCTGACTAGCTTCTGGCAGCTGTTAGCTCGTCTAGAGATTCTAGCACCCAGCATCAGCCTGACTAGCTTCTGGCAGCTGTTAGCTCGTCTAGAGACACGTGTACCCGGCATTCGACTGACTAGCTTCTGGCAGCTGTTGGCTCGTCTGGAGATTCTAGCACCCAGCACCAGATTGACTAGCTTCTGGTATCTCAGCTGTTGGCTGGCCCAGAGACCCTTGCACCCAGCATCAGACTGACTAGCTTCTGGCAGCTGTTAGCTCGTCTGGAGACACTTGTACCCGGCATCAGACTGCCTAGCTTCTGGCAGCTGTTAGCTCGTCTAGAGATTCTAGCACCCAGCATCAGCTTGACTAGCTTCTGGCAGCTGTTAGCTCGTCTAGTGACACGTGTACCCGGCATCAGACTGCCTAGCTTCTGGCAGCTGTTAGCTCGTCTGGAGACCCTTGCACCCTGCACCAAACTGACTAGCTTCTGGCATTCCAGCTGTCGGCTCGTCGAGCATTTCTTGCCTGGTTGATATTATTACTCCTGCAAGTCAGTTCTGGAGTGGAACTAATAGTGACTAATTGGAACGCTAGGATTTGTGTTGTCATGACCCGGTTACCAACCCGAGCTACGGTTTAATCTAGGAGCACGTACCCGTGCACACGTCTTTGTCATGCAGTGGTTAGAATTGCTGTTGCTTGTGCTTGGGGTCTATGGCAGTTACTTTTTTCCTAAACAAAATATCTTATCTTTTAATTTTTGTTCCGAACGTTGGGGTATTTATTTTTTTCAAGTTTGTTCATAGAAACGAGAAATTATCCAATTCAAAGATGTAACTTGTAAAGTGTTTTTAATTCCATTTAAAAAATGACATACAATTCTCGTCCCTTTGATAGAACAGGCCACTCGTTGCCAGCAGTGTTCAATGCAATTGATTATTGTTTTTTCAACAACTCCTGCCTTATGCAGGACTTGAACCCATGCCCAACACTGACTTCAGTTTGTAAAGTGGTGACTTGGTGGACTGAGTTACAGAGGGCGGCAATTCACGCAGTCGTTCGGAAATGCTTGTCTCCGAATAAATGAGCCAATGTGGCTTGAACAAACCTTTGTAAAGTGTTTTCATCTCTTTTCAGAATTTGAATCTTGGCCAAATTTAATCTGCTCACGGAACGTGTGTCGGCGACTCCAGTGCAGTAGACCTTTTGTTGCTTACGTAGTTACCAGCAAATCAGTAAGTATGAAATTCAGTCCTTACAGTTTATGCCTCTGCTATGTTGTGGTTGTTATGGAGTACTTCAAGCGTGAGCCGTTGGTCTCGGCACCTTCAATGCACTCGATTCTAAACGAGATGATTAACAGCAATCGTAGTGAATACCTGCTTGAACTGACTGTCTTGATTAGGTATTTATTGTAATTGATAGAGTGTGCCAGGTAGGATTGCTGTAACAGTATCCAAACTTTAATGTCGAATATCAATCGAAATTTTCTATCTATATATATCAAATTGAATAACAAATTTAGAATGTGAAAAATGCGAGATTGGAAGCCTAAATGCTCGATCATGTGATAATGTTTCAATTTTAGTTCATTTTCCACCCATTTCACAATAATATAAAAAATTGTATTCTCCACCTAAGATAGTCTTTTCCTCTTTCGAAGGAGAAAGTAATTGACAATCTGATATTTATCTTATAACAATCTTCCAAGGCCTATATTGATAGTTGTAAGCACTTGTTTCTATTTCGAATATTTCAATTCGATGTCAAATCGAAATCCTAAAATATTGAATTGATGTAATATATCAAAATGGAACTGCAACCCTTGTGTCAAGCGAGTTGTCACTGTTGATTAAAGCCTTGGACCAGAGGAATTGTGAGGGCATGCAGGGCCTTCACTGGAAGCACTAACCCTAATCGGTAATTTTGTTAAATACCATGATTACTAAATTACTTCAAGTAATTTTACATCAGTTGGTAGTGCTTTGAACCGGTGGCCTGGGTTCGATTCCTGCCACTGTTGACCGATGTTCATCATGTTTTCCTCGGTTGCTATACCGAGTTACATTATATTCAGTCTTTCAACTTTTAGGCCAGGTTTCTCCAACTTCACTTTAAACTCAGGTTCTGTAAAACTTGGTTTAATGATGAACTGCATTCACAATCTTGGTTGAAAATTGAGCGGTTTCACGGTGCTTTATGAACAGATTTTACTTGAGCCATGGGTAAACCAAGATTCGTTGGTGCAAGAGCTGTGAATGGTTGGCTAAAATAATCAATAGCAGTCACGAAATTATAGCGGTTTCCAACCATACTTGGATTCAAACTTCAAACTCTCAAAAATCTTGGTTTAATATAAGCTCAGCTTAGGTCAAATTCAACCCTAGGTTAGGCTTCATGAAACAGCTTCCTAGATATACACCTGGGTTAAATGTGTAAACCTGGATTAAACTCTGGTTAAACGTTGGTGAAACTGGGCCTTGTTTATTGTGTATCGCTATTTCATTTCATTTATATTTGGTTTACCGATCCACTGTACTGATAACTAAGATCTTCAAGTTGGGAAAGAGTCAGTCATGTACTGTTGTTAAGCAACAATCTTAGTATTAACCTTAACGGTAGAAGGAAACAACGATGCTCCTCTGTCACGACGGTCGGCCATGGCAGGAATTGAACCCCCGTCTCTTAAATGTCGGTTCGTCTTACTAGCCACTGGCCCACCCGTCTCAGTATTATATATTGTAGTATATTTTAGTAACACTGCCATACGTTTTTGACGTTTTTTTTCTTTGAATATAAAACTTGTTGGTGCGTAGGCCTTAAAAAAATAATTAACAATCTAAACTACAGGTGAAGGAATCGAAATACCGTACTTGGAAAGATGAATAAACGTGTTACGTAAGTCCATTACTAGCTAAGAAGAAAATGATGGAAGATATGTACCAACTGAAGTAAAATATATGTAGGCCTACTTGTAGAGTGTATACCAAGCGATCCGTGTTCTGTCTTTTTTTATTTACATCAAAACTTGATACAAAATCATTGTTACCCAATTGAGGCTATGGATGTAACGTAGTATCGTTTGGACGAGGTACCACAAGGGTGATTTTACCACCCCATAAACTTTCTGTACGTTCTTTGCAGCCCTTCTTGGCTCTTTCAGCCAGAGCAATGCCCTATCTTTGTGGCTGGGTACCTGCAGCTAGACGTGGGTATCTGTCAACCTGTGTAGCTACCAACCTGCTCGGACTGCCTGCCTTTTTCGGTCTGAAGGGGTTGGTGTTGCCGTCATCTATTCACACATAGCCTACATAACATACGAACTCTTTTGCACAACAAATTGTTAATAAAATGAATGCATCTCATTGTTCTATAATCTCATTCATCATTCACCGATGCCAATAGATTATAACTTATAAACTATAAATTATGAATAAAAAATAACACATTGTTCAGCTTTGTTCAGCTTCTTGGCTGTGTAGTGTCTGAAATACTTCTGTGAATCGTAATAATTGGTTAGGTTTGCAGAAAAGAGCGGGTTTCCCTTGTCTCTGTATTCCTTGTAGCTGAAATAATTGCAAGGTTGCTAGCAAATTCTCGTAATAATTCTTAAAGAAGTACTAGTAGAGGAAATTGGTCTCTGGTGGTCGGTTGGGGTTCAGCCCCTGACCACTCCTTCAACTTCAAGGGCCTCGGCGAGAGTCTATAGTGCCCCTATAGGCCAGTCTGACACTGCTAACAATGATAACATCCAGCAGGAGAGTTCAAGCGTTGACCAACCCAAGTTTCATTGTGTTGATGGTGGTAGAAAACTGGCATTTTGGACCCGGGCCACTTTTTACCCCTAGTCCGACCCTGTTTACCAACCAAACTTCAACGCATTTGATTTAACCTAAAGCTTACAGTTATGTCTTGGATATGGATCTAGATGAACAGATTGTAGGCCTACTAGCGGGTTAGTGGGCATCCGTTATTCATTGGACCATCTGTCTATGCCATCACATGCGAACGTTGTTATTGTTGAAGTTGCGCACAGCCTGAACTAACCTAAATGAACTCAATCTAACTAACTTGATCAACCTAACGTAACCTACACTAACCTCAACTAACCTAACTAAACAAACATCCTAAACTAATTTAATCTAAACTAAAACCAACCTAAAACCTACTTTGATGAATATTAGGGTTTTAAGTAGGGATGTCGGCGGGTAGCAATTTTTGGAGTCTGGTACTCGTCATCATTACCCGAGCATTACCCGGGTAATCAATTTGTTTTCAATCCCAACTATGCTTATCTACTTTTCATTTAAATGTATTTTATGGTCTTATTTACCATCTTTGGGTTACCATTATTAATGTTGCAACCATGAACAGTCTGGTCATATCATATCACTGACCCTCTCAGCACAACATAATCTACACTGGAAACACATTGGTCGAGTCAACTTGAGTGAATGTGGCATGTCCCTCTTCTTTGTAAACAAAGGGTCATGTGTGTAGGCGGCATGTAGAAGTGTTAGAACTGTGGTCGCTACGAGTGCCAGAGTGTTGGAGGGGGGGAAGCAACATGTGCGAGCCAGATGCGACTCGTGATATCTATGGTCTAGAGAGTAGTAGGAGAGGCCTTAATTCTTTCGTTTTTCCTGCCACACAAGCGTGCTTTGTTTAAAAGTTATCTGTCAGTGAAAATGAAGAACATAAGCTCGCGTTGTAAAGAGTGATGGGTACCCGGGTAAATAATATTGGAGTCGTGTAGTGGTGTAGTCGGGTACCCGACCCGGGTACCCGCCGACACCCCTAGTTTTAAGGCGTGCGCCAGCAAGATCAATTTGCACTTATGTTCATGTCTGTGTACTTTGCCACATTTATCAAAGTTTGTGGATTTGTAAGCATATGGAGGAAGTGGTCAAGAAAGGGAGAAGTATAAGGGAAGGTGATAATAAAGAAAATGATATATGAAGAGAGAAGTGACAAGAAAACCAAATAAAATGAATTAAAAACGCAACGCTCAGTACTCCCTCCACATACTCCGGTCACCAAACGACTTCCACTCGACAGAGGTGGTCCGAGCTTGTTCTGGACCTTCACTCCAGACCTTAATGCTATGGGTGACCTTTTTGGGAGCTGATGAATTGTCCCCGCCCACCCCGTGGCTCAGTCAACTATCACACTGCGTTAGGAACTGAAGTCAGTTCGGGCGTGGGTTCGAATCCCACATAAGGTATGGGTTTTTGTGAATGTCCTTTAAACTATCATCACTTCATCGTTTCATTATCACCCACTCATTTGTACCCCCTTATAACTAGCTGTTGGTGGGGTCGTTGAGCAGCATTGGAAAATAATAAAAAATGAAAAATAAATTACTCCCGACAACAGCTCTGGAAATCAAAATCACGGATCCATGCAAGCCCCCACATGACTTCAAGGTGTCTGGATCCTTCGAGAAGGGGTTAATGATGATTGTTCGCTTAAGAATCCCACCAATAGCTAGGTTTTTGGGGACACAAATCAGCGGATGATGTTGCCAATGAATGACAGCCACGTCTATGTGGGACTTATGCACTTATGCACTTATGCACTGTATGACTTATACCTTATGCACGACTGGAACCCGCGCTCAACCGACGTTTAAAGCGTTGTACTCGCTGAATGCGCCACTGTGGCATACACTATAATGACATTGAGGGTTTAACAAATAATTCTCATTGCAATGAACCTAATAGACGTTCTCAGTACTATATTTATTTATTAGATGAGCGTAGCGGAGTCTCTATCCCACTCTTATGGAGCTTTGTCGTGTTTTTTTTTTTTTTTTTTTTTTTTGTAAGCACTCCACAGGTCGCAGGGTTTGACTGATCGACATGAAACTTTTTTTATACACGCAAACTCATCCAACTTTGAACTATATAGTTTGTGGAATGAATCGGTTGAACCGATTTTGAAAAATATCATCTCAGAGTTTCTAAAAACCCCATAAGATTTGGCTGGGCGAAAAATGTTGAAGAATAAAATCTCTCCAAATGAGATGAAATTTTCTCTGAATGTGTATACATAGATTTTACTCATTGTCAACATTTGGTATGCAATTCTAACCAGCAGTTTTGAAGAAAAAATGCAAATAACTGGTTTTATTCATCAAATATATCATAAAAATAATGATAGAATTGGGTTGCCGAGATTCACTTCTTTCTAGATAGAACAAGGAAGTATTTTTCATATGCGTCAAGGTGTGTAGAACACCAGAGTCAATAAAGTAGCAAAGGTAGGACTGTTTTAACAACTCTCAATATACCAGATATCTCGCTCATCTCACAACGCATAAGCCTCATTTGACTAGTTATTGTAGCTGGTTAGATGAACGTAGCAAAGTCTCCATTCCACTCTAATAGAGCTTTGTCTGTGTTTTTTTTTTTTGAAAGCACTGCACAGGTCGCATGGTTTGACTGATCAACATGCAATTTTTTTTGTACGGGCAAACTTTTACAACTTAGAACTGTCTAGTTTTTGGAATGAATCGGTTGGATCGATCTTGAGAAATATCATGTCAAAGTTTCTAAAAACCCCATGGGATGCATTCCTGTACAATTAGTGTTATCTAGGTAAACCTAGTCCAAGTTAATACCGTGTTAATACCGGTTTTAGAGAGGTTTAACTTCGTATTCCTGTACGAGTTTTATAGTAGGTTTAAGGGAAGCGTAGGTTAGTACGACGGTAAAACAGTTTTTTGACAAATGTTGTTACAAATCAGCTAAAATGTACCTAAATCTCATCCAATTTCAACGAAACTTGAACTAAATCAAATCTCAGCCTAAAGCACAATTTTCAATGAAATTAAATAAGAAACAAAAAGTTGAGACATTCACATTCCGTTGCCTTCAGTTCTTATTCTAGAAATCGCATTCTGGTAACGATATTCACTATATTAGATATTTAAATTAATATTTGAAATCTTGAAGTGGATCTTGAAACACGCTAAACCCGCTCTTTGGCAGGTTTAAGATAATCCTGCTTTTCTGGTATTATTTCCCGGTCTATCTTTTTAGGAATACCAAGTTAGTACCAATATCACTAAAACTGGATTAAATCGTACAGGAATGCGCCCCCATAAGATTAGGCTGGGCAAGAAAATTTGAAAAAATGAAATCTCTCCGAAAAAAATAAAATTTTATCTGAATGTGTACACATGAATGATGAACATAATCACCATTTTGTAAGCAATTATTAGAACCAGCTGTTTTGAAGAAAAAAAATCAAATTAACTGTTTTTATTCATCGAATATTATCATTTAAATTAAAGCAGATTTAGGTTGCCGAGATTCACTGCTTTCTAGATTCGATATTTGCCCAACAATGAACCATTCTTTATATTCGTCAAGGTGTGTAGAATACCAGAGTCGATAAAGTAGCAAATGTAGGACAAAGTGTGTACAATACCAGAGTCGATAAAGTAGCAAATGTAGGACTACTAATGACTTAATATACCTTATTCAGATATCTCGATCATCTTAGAACGCATATTTCGCGTTTGCCTAGTAGTTTACACAGGAGTGACAGAGCTGTCAAATAGTGGAACTAATGTGAACGCCACACGTGTTCCTGCTTTGTTTTAGAGGCTTTAAATAGTTGAAGAGAATCACTACACTCACATCTACGAGAGATGGTGGTGTACCAACTGAATAATTATGAAATCTTCAATAATTAGTGATGATCTATATGTAAATTTAGCAGATTTGGAAGATGCTGTTGCGTTTCTAATCGTAAACCTCGTCATGAAAATTGTAATGACTTGGAAATATCATGCAGCTAATAAATTTTTTTCATCTGCTTCGAAACTTGATATAAAATCATTGTTCTCCAATCGAGGCTACGGATGAAAGGTAGAATCGTTCGGACGGGACACCACACGGATCATCCTATCATCTCATTAAATAATTAGAAAAAGATTCATTTAGCAAACATTAAATCTCAAGGTAATAATTCCAGGACTAGTTTAGTTGACAATTCAACATTTTCATTGGGAAGAAGGCATCTTTCACCTTAATATATCTTCTTTATTATCTTGATCTTCTGTTCTTCGTAGTCTCAAATTCTTTCGTTTCTTCTATGTTCTTGTACCATATCTATTATAATATGGGTAATTTTTGTTTCGATTTTTTTTCCTGGGGGGAGACGTGGGTGTAGGTGGGGAGAGGGAGGGGGAGGGGGCATAAACAAATATAACCTTCAATCACCTTCTTTTCTAATAACAAGTGAGTGGATTTATTATTTCAGGCGATACAAATCGTTCAGTGGTTATGGCCTGTTCAGGCACTGTTCAGGCACGAAGCACTGAGTGCCTGCCAATCCTACGTTGACCAATGAAACACCCTGTGTGAACGCCTCGAGGTCGACACCAAATTTCGGATAGGCAGGGGTTCAATCATGTAGTGTCGAATCCCACATGATTCCAATAGGAGAACAATAGAGCGATAAAACTTGGCCGACTAGTACTTGTACGACGGCATCCAAACTTCGTACACAATTTGACAAGTTATTACTATATATGTCCAACGTGAAAATAGGGGCTGAGGGGAGGTGAGGGGAATTTCGGACCTGGTTCGATCCTCGCCACCGTCTATCTTTGCAGGGGTTTTTCGTAGTTTCCCTCTGTAGTCTAGGCTAATGCCGAGACGATTTCTACGAACTGCAATATAGGCCACGACCGCTTCCCTCTCATTAGTCTTTACCTAAGAAACCTTCATCATCCCATAATCTCATTAATCATTCATCCGACGCCAATAGATAGTTATCATTACAGTGCGTTGTTAAACCCAATATAAATGAAGGGGCTTCAGCATGCAAGTAATTCATATGTATTACCAGATAACATCAATTTGATGAAATTGATGAATACGAATATTTGACTTTTCAACACTGCATTGCCGCCATGACATCTTTGTCTGAACGACCCAACACTGGCAATAGAAGATTCAACTTTGTATGATTGGCACTTCATTGCCCCATCTGAACAGGCCATTTTTTTCATTTCCATTCAGTGTTGATGTTCGATACATTAATTAGTTACAGGCTTACAGTTATATTAGTTACAGATAAAATGATGCTGGAAATGATGACGAAAATATAAATGAAATTGAAATCTGGTTATCAATAATATAAGAATAATTTCTGCGTAAAAAGAATAAGGAATACAAAATATGTATATACCTATTGGTTTGAGACTCGTTGATGAATGTACTGAAATAAATTGAAGCAAGACCCGCATAAGCCGAAGCCTGTGGTGTGGGGCAAGAGGAAGAGAAATTGACCAGTATAAAGTGTCCAAGAGGGGAGAACTACAAACAATGAACAACCAAAATAATAGAAATAACAAAACAATAGATCCAAACAACAACAGTGATATACAAATGTGTGATTATTCAAGCAGTAAATTCAGGTATCTTAATGGTAAATGAATGATAATAATAACAATTATTTGCCAATTATAGTGAAATTATTGTAATAATATTAATTTGTAATATGATGCTAGGATACTAGTTTTAACACAATTAGAACAGTGTTTTCAAACGAATGTAACGGAAACGAAACGAAGTTGGTGTCGCTCCGGTTCGTGTACCGAGACTCGGTATTATTTCACCTGTTGCTTCTCCGACTTCCGTCAGAAGGGAATCATTGACTATGAAGCGTATACGTTCTCGTACTTCAACAGGCGCTTAGGAAGGGGGGATAGGGGGAAATGTGACCCCTTCACCAATTGATGTTCTGACCCCACCCCACTCTATATGCCTCTCGTCTCGTAATCATTCATGGTCGTCAGAATACACGCTAAACTTGGGATAAATATGCTTGGTCAAAGAAAAATAAAGGGCTTGAACTTTTTCGCCCCCTACGGCTGGGGCAGACCTGGCATTTGCGAGAGCCTCTAAATATGTATTACATTTGGATTTACGATTCTGCCGCCCCTTACACAAATCGAAGTTTCAACGCGCCTGTAGGTCACCTTCAAGATGCAACTTTAGTAGGCCTGCGTAATTCAGTCCACAACAATGCAAGATTATCATTTCGTCGACAAATTAGTTACCGATAGGAGAGGCCATTAGACTAATGATAGGACTATCTTTATTGGCACTTCAGTGAATACATTTTCTGTGATTCCGATTTGGTTGTATAGCCCTCTGTTGATGGCTAGACCATGACGTTGTATTTAGATCCTTCGGTAACCAACCACACATTTAAACAGTGTTGTAGTGGCAACGAAATCAAATATTAAGAGCGCTTGGAGGTCGATTTTACGAATATCACTTTTTTAGTGATAACTTTAGAATGGTGAGAGATATCAGCATTGTAATGCAGGGAAAGCACAGGTATGTCAATACCTTCATGATGGTATCAGTAAATATATTATTTCACTTATACCGCCTAATTGTCGAACGTAGCCTATACAGCTAAAAATCGTATTTTCTAAGCTGTATACGTTTGGCAATTATGCGATATGAGTGTGGAGTTTTATACTCATACCATCTTGAAAGTATTGAAAATACATGTGTTTCCCCCGTATTAGAATTTTGACAACATCTCATACCGTTCGAAAGACCAGAAAACTGATATTTCGTTGATTCGCCTAGTAGACTCGTGGTCTACTAATTAATATCGAACTGACAAATGGATTGAAATTCAATTTCAATCGCACTCCCCATTGAAGCTTACCGTAACCGTATATTTCATACGTTTTAATTAAACGGTCAGCCCGTTACGAACAACCCGGGGGGGGGGGGGGGGGGGGTCCGAGGAAGCGAAGGCGGGTCAGAGGATGCATGTATGGGACTGCTATTACAAGTAGAAACTGCAAAGTAATGTGCAAAGTAGTGGATTTGGAAGAGGAAAGATAAAAGTTGATGTATCGTACAGAGCCACAGGAGGAAATGTGGACACAGTTGACCTGATCGATAGAAGTACTTTTTTAAATTAATCATTTTAGTCCAAAGGGCTTTACAATAAAATGTAATATGTACTGTACATAATTTTGAATGAAAGGGAGAGCCAAGTCCGTGCGAAGTCTCAGCTACACGCTTACACTGTTTACACGAAGTATTTCCAGGCGGTTTTGAGCATGCTGTATCTCCGGAACTAACAAACTTAGATACCTCTAGTTTCTTGTAATGGAATGAGGCGCCAAACACGACACATTAAATTTGAGCTATATCGGACCAAACGTCTGGAAGTTATAGCACTGTGAAAAGATTTGTTTTCCGTTTTCTTCTCCTCCGTCTCCTTCCGTCGTCACCTAAGAATTGGGCTACAGGCCGAACGAATCGTCCGATTTGTCTGATATTTTCAAGGATTATGTGAACTCATATGGGATTGTGACTTTTGAATGTTTTAACCGGAAGTTGCTTTTGAAAACTGGAAGTAAGGTCATTTTACACTCAGTTTTCAAGTTTTTATTATTTTTAAAAATCATTTCACGACAGATTTCAATGACATTTCGAAAATATGTTTGTATATATATATATACCTGATCGATTGTGTGTGCGAGATTTGTCAGTTGATCATTTTTAACCGGAAGAGATAAGAATAATAACTTTCAGAAATGCAGAATAGTCGTATCGACGATTAAATCACGGCCACCAATAAACTGTCAAAAACTTGAGGTACTTTTTTCTCCGCTCTATCTAAATGATCGTCACCAGACACAACAGAGAGATAATGAATGCGGAATGAAACAGCTGATATTTATAAATTATCACGTTGATGATACCTTATTGCCTGATGATGCAAATTTTAGTAATAAGTATATATTTCAAGTACCGGTATTTTACGAATATTTCAACTTGACGACCATTTTGGTCCATTCTATGCTGATATACGAGAGGCGAGGAAATCACTTGAGAGAGTAAGAGACTGTATTTATTTGAACGAAAATTTGAAAACACGGACGAAAATATATTCTGATGCTATTGTGAACGAGTCATTATGAACGATTATATTATGAACGAGTCATCTAGTCATTATGAAGCAACAAAAATTACTGATATCTCACCAAAAACCCTGACGGGTAAAAACTTGGAGCCAAGTCCTGAAATATTTTAGCAACTATAAAAACTTCCTGATATAAAAGGTGTGAAATCAAAACTGTATGCCAAGTGCAACTTATTATTCATCAATACGGCCTGGAAAATAACAGGAAACACTTGGCTCATTGCCCCCCACGTCCCCTCATATAACACCACCCCGAATTGAAGTGAAGTGCATGATGCCAAGAAATGGGTAACTTCACGTTCTTGACACAAGGAAACGTAAATAATATGATTCAAGAAACTTGCCCTCCTCCGTCCATTTTCTATTCTAAAATGTAGTTTCCCATCAACTTGATGACATTTAGTGGGTAGTGATTGAGAGAACTTGAATTGAGAGCCCACATTTAGTTGGGGAGCACACTATATCTTGAAAAATTCTCACGTTATAAGTTCATATAACCCAAGTTACAAATATCTTGTTAGATTTCGTGATGTAGGTTTTATGAATATCATGAAAATACTCAATTTACTTTCAAATTCAAAGTATAATTTCAAATTATTTTTATATTGTGGTTTTATTCTCATCCGAAGTTATGATTTACTAGGAAAACGCTATATACGCGTTGTTAGACGAGCGGAAAGTAATAGTATGTCGACTTCTTTGCCAAACTTTTGCCTAAATTCGCCAATTGGGTGACATTTAAGTTATAAATGGGTGAAAACTGTTTCGAGTGGTATACCAATTTAGCACATTTCATGTTTTTTCTTCAAAATGGCTGACCCAATCAAGCTGAGAATTTTTAGAAATGTGTATCAAGATGTAATTCAACTTCACACGTAATTTCATTTTTTTTTTAAATAAAAATATTTATATTTTTTTCTGCCGTGTTATTCTAATGGGTATTTTTGAAATGTCTAAACTTCATAAAAATAAAAGTTACCACCTGATGCCACAAAACTATACAGATCTAAGTTAGATGAGGAACCACATTGAAAACAAGTTTGAAGTTGATAGCTGTAGCCGTTTGACCTGTGGAGAACCGACAAAAAAACATGACCCCCCCCCCCCCCCCCCAAAAAAAACATAAAAACTAACACCAATTTTTTTCAGTATGTCAAATTGAATCCTCGCTAAAGCTCGTCTAATTATACTCTAATGAGAAAATGTATGTCCGGGTCAAAGGCATTCTTTGCCTTCTTTCGAGGCACAAATGCAACATTTATTTAGAAAGGTGGATACTTTGATAATTTAATAACCAACAACGCGACAGAGTCTCCATGAGACCATGCGTAAATTACAAATTTTCTTGACTCATTACGTTTCCCTGTGTCAGGAACGTGAAGTTACCCATTTCTTAGCATCATTCACGAAAAAGTTTAAGGAAAAGTTTTAAGAATAGTTGGTGATGAAGCTATCACCGATCCCGACTGCTTTGTGGAGAAACAACACTCACCTCGCAATTATTTTCGATGATTTTGGAGATTTCGCTCAATCAAATTAAATTAGTACATATTGAGACGGTCAAGAATGAAAATCAAGAGCTGTTGGAAGTGAAGATAGGATCCTATTTTGGCTTATCATATTTAATATTCAACCCTTTTTTTTTTTAATAACATCGAAACTTGATACAAAATCATTGTTCCCCAATTAAGGCTAAGGATGAAAAGTAGAATAGAATAGAATGTCTCATTTATCATGTACATACAAACGTCATACAATCAAAAAGGGCGAGGTTCGATCACATGACCGTTCTTCCACCTAACCTTTATAATTATTTAATAATACGAAAGACAAGAAAATAAATGATTATTCATTAGGATATGATGTAAGTTAGGATATAAGTAGGATCGTTTGGACGGGGCACCAGAAGGGCGATCTTACCACCCCATTTTAATTATTTAAAACCAATGAACTTCAACGCCAGGACTGCGCTGTTGGTGACCATAACTTTCCACCGCAGATGAAAGTATTTCAGTTTCCGAAAGTCCGGAACACATTATAAGTAAAAACCGTTTCTGTGATATATATCCGGACATTATCAGCATTGGTATTAAGAGTAAACAAAACATACGAATGTTGATATCTTCCACTTTGAACCAAGTCTCTTGGGCAATGATCACTTATTCTTTCCATTAACAGCAGATGTAAAGTTTGTCATTATACAAAATGGGAAAAAAATATTCAATCCTAACCTCACATTTGAGAATTTCGACTGACAGCTGACAGAATTGGCGGTAAACAAAATGCAGAGCCTTCTTGATGATCAACAACAAAAAGATTCACAGTGACAGTGAAGAACACACGAACGTAAAAGTATATACAACATTTTGTTCATTTATTTTGATTTTAAATATTATCTAACTGTAGGAAACAAGTAACTTTGCGAATCTGGGCCCTGGGCCAGGATTCCACAAAGTGATTTCACTCTCTTTATGAGGTATTTTAGGACCCTTTTTCTTAGTCGAGACCAATACTAGTCTCTAGTTACGATGATTCTACTGAGTTAGGATCAATATTGGTCCCAACTTGGTGAAATAGTCCTAACTTGAAGAGTCCATGGAAGTCGATTCAGCGAATTATATCAGTTTTTTAAATAACCTTTGAACGGTATGAGATATCAAAATTCTAATGAAGAGGAAACATAGATACTCTTAATACCATCAAAATAGTATAGGATATAACTATTTTGACTCACGTATAGCATAATCGTCAAGCGTATACGGCTGAACAAACACATTTTTCAGCCGTACGTATACGCTTGGCATTTATGCGACATGAGTTATATATAGTTAAATTTTATACCACCCTGAAGGTATTAGAAGTATCTGTGTTTTCTCTTTGATTGACAGAATTTTGATATCTCATACCGTTAAAAAGTTATCCAACAAACTGATACCTCGCTAAATCGACTTGAATCGACTTCAATGAATCTATGCTAAAATACAATGTAGGACTAATGGTACACAAATGTCAGGACTACACATCAAAGTCATAAGAACTCTGTGTGATCACTAAATTTAGTATTAGCTGGATGTCCGCCTTCCTTCTGGCTAGAGACGAGAAGGCAAATCTTGTGTCGTAAGTATTTCACAAAATAACTGAAACTATTACTTCCCTTTATGTTTACTTGTAGTATATGTTGCTCGAAGATCATGATGACATCACCGAAAATAGAATTGGCTCACTTTGATTACTTCAAAACATTATTTATATACGGACCGGAACTGGTAAATCTCAAAAACTGTTGTTATCTATGGTTGTCATGGATCTCCATAATTTGATGATCACTATTGTTTGCTTAACGACACCACCAACAGCTATGTTATAGGGGGGTACGAATGAGCAGGTGATAATGAAACTATGAAGTGATGATAAGTGAAAGGATGTTTACAAAAGCCCATGCCTTGTGCGGGACTCGAACCCACACCCAAACTTCATAATAGACTTTGAGCCAACATATACCCCCCCTCCCCCCCCTCGGCGGCGGAAGGTTTGAGAATAATTTCTAATAGGATTTTTTACGCTCTTTCCATTTTTGCTTGTTGGATGCTCGAAAGCCGGTGGGTTTGGCTTCCAGGGGCGTCCAAAGTTTGGTGAAAAATTTGATTTGGTAAAACAAAACATGTTTTTGAGAGTGAGAAAAGAGTGATATCAGACAAAACATCATTCGAATTCATAGTAATTTCAATCATGAACATAATTCAGAGAAAAAAAGAGGAGAATTAGCAGCCATTTTGAAAATACGTCACAAGTCGTGAATTTGACGGAAATTTGTTTTTGACTCAATCTTGCCTTTTCTTCTATGGGGGCGGGAATTTTAAGAATATATGTTGAAAGATTATGGTATGATCTTCCTATTCATGCTTGTTGGTTGCTCAAAAGCCAGTGGGTTTGGCTCCCAGGGGCGTCCAAAGTTTTGGTAAAAAATTTGATTTTGTAAAACAAAATGTTATTGGGAGTGAGAATAAAAGTTATATCAGACAAAAATTCATTTGAGTTCATGGTAATTTCAATTATGAACATATTTCAGAGAAAAAAAGAGGAGAATTAGCAGCTATTTTAAAAATACGTCACAAGTCATGAATTTGACGGAAATTTGTTCTTGACTCAATCTTGCCTTTTCTTCGATGGGGGCGGAAATTTTAAGTGAATAAGTTGAAAGAATATGGTACGATCTTTCTATTCATGCTGATCGGATGCTCGAAAGCCGGGGAGTTTGACTTTCAGGGGCGTCCAAACTTGTCTGTAAAAATTGATTTTGTCAAACAGAAGAAGGTTTTGGGAGTGAGAAAAAAGGTGATTTCAGGCATTTTTTTCATCTGAATTATCATTCATTTTGATTATATACATAATTCAGTGAGAAAAAATGAAAAATCAGCAGCCATTCTGAAAATACTCCGCAAGCCATGAATTTGACAAGAATTGGTTTTGACACCTTTCCTCCTACAGAGGAGAAAATTATGAAAGTAAATTTTGGATGAATATGGAATGATATTTCTATTTCTGCTTGTTATATTGAATCACGTTGGTGGATTTGGCTTCCAGGGGTGTCCAAACGCTTGTCAATTTGCATCATCTCAAATTTAGTCGTTTCAACATGAAACATTGTGAGAATATTTGATATTGGGAATCATAGTCTTCATTATTACCGAAGTTTTATCAGATGAATACATTCAGTTTGACAAAATGATATTCGTCATTTTGAAAAAATTAATAAGTGATGGAATTGGAGTAATTATGGATAAGAAAATCGCATCGCGAAAGTTCTGAAAGTGAATGCTTATGGAGTTTATTAAACGATTCCTTCCAATTACTCTTCGATATCGGAAATGGTGGATTCATTTCAGAATGATGTTCATATCTCAAAGAAAATTGCTTCCGTATACGAGTTGTGCTTTCATTAGGATTATCTACATCACTGCAAAGAATCAAACTTTGTTTATAATGAAATGTCTCTGTTCAACATTTTTGAAACGGCAATAAAACTATCAATAGCAATGATCATAATTTTGTGTGATTATTGCTACAGAGAAGATGAACAATGACAGAATTTACATTTCATGATCATTTATTGATATAAAATACTCCATACACGATAATTGTTGCTAAATTACGGCAGAAGTCGAATCATTGAGCCAGTTTAGGAGCGGCACCTCTTGATTATTTTGGTGTGGGGGGTTGAGTAGCTCCAGAGCTGACGCCGGGAGCAATTTATTCGCTCCCAAAATGGTCACCCAAGGCGATAAGGTCTGGGATGAGGGTACAGACCAAGTTCGGAATGTCTCAATGATGATGATTGAAGTATATGATGGGAGTACTGAGCCTTGCGTTTGTATTCTATTTGATTCCATTGTCTTGTCACTTTCCTCTTCATCTATCGTCTTCTTTCCGTCATCTCTTACTTTTCTCTTTCTTCCCCTTTTCCTCCATATACTTGAAACAATCACAAACGTCGTCAACTTTGGCAAAATACACAGGCATGAACACAGGCGCAAAATGACTTGCTGTCGACCCGTCTTTGAACCCCAAAGGCCCATTCACAACCAAAATTAGGAGTAAACTTGGCATCGGCAGCAATATTTGTTTTAGAACCCTCATGCATCCCTTTCGCAATGCGACGCATTAGCACTAACGATTGAAGTGAACAGCAAGGTTTGCAAACTTCAGATCTTGCTCTTGATTCTTACATACGCACTAACCAATCAGATTTGGGTGAACGTTCGGCGTGCCGCAGGCGTCTGTCGTTCGGACGATGTCTGCAGGCTGTCTTGAATATATCCCCATTTAATTCGCCATTTTTTGTGCCACACTTTCAATTGTATCCATGATATTACAAAAGTTTCGAGGGATTGAATTATATTAGGGCCTACCACATCTACCTCTAGCTTCACCTAAAAACTACACATAATTGCACAGAGGAAGATAAAGCAGATGAACTTCTGATGTGAACAAGCCATTTCATTGGCTGATTCTTACTGCCAAATTGTAGTTGTGAATAACTACCAAATAATTGCACTACTGTTAATGCTAAGTTTACTCCTAATTTTTGTTGTAAAATGTGAATGGGCCTTTACACTAACGAACTGAGATTTCATGAACTACCAATCATTGCATCAATCTTATCTAGAGGGAAACACAAAAAGTTATAATTGTTATCGTAGTCAGAAGGACAATTCCTCGTCTTCAAATACGTCGTCAATAAGTGAATCGTCTACCTCTGCAAGGTCTCCGCCAACATCTTCCTTATCTGTTATCAACGACCCGTGCAACAAGTCCACCAGTTCAATTCAAATACATCACATTCAGTCAATTTCATTATGAGCCCACCATTTACTGATTTCCATCCATTTCCATGGAACAGCGGTATATTTAACGTCTTCAACATGTTCAACACATTCAACATCGACCACGGGCCACACTGACATTTCGTTGAAACATTTTCGCATAAGCAAGAATTATTATTTTCTCTTCAGAGTTTCTCATTTTCCTCAATTTAACAATTCATTAAAAATAGATGATGATTATAGTATGCTTAAAATATGTGCATCTTATTTTTCAAAAATAGCAAGTGTTATCACTATTTTTTTCAATCGGATATGTATTTCATCAATGGAGATATCATAATCAATAACATCTCAATATTTATATATGTAGCATTTTAATGGGCATGACCAGAAAAATACATGATAAAACAAAAAAATGGATGAGAAAACAGAGAAATCACCTATCAAATTGAACGCTCCTGGAATCTAGACCCAAGAAATTTTGTCATTTCAACAGTCATAAATGAACAGAATGTACAATATTCTTTCAGAATACACTCTCAAAACTTTCGCCCCCCAAAAAAGTAGCCAATATTGCTTCTGAAACAAATTTTCACCAGATTCATTACTTTTGACGTATTTCCAAAATGACGGCGAATTTATAATTTTTTAAAATACAAATTCATTTGAAATCAAATTTTCAGTCAGACTATGTGACTATGTTGTTCTGTGCTCAGAATAACTCGACTTGAAACTATATACTTGACTTCATTTTTTTATCAAATTCAAAAATTTGACCCGAGTTTGGACATCCCTAGAAGTCAAACCCATGGTTCGTCGATATTCCAACAAGTATGAATGAACAAAGTGTACAATATTCCCTCAGAAAACACTCTTACAACTTCTGTCTTCAGAAAAGGGTGTCCAATATTGCCCATAATATGTTTTTCACCAAATTCATCACTTGTGACGTATATTCAAAATGCCGGTGAATTTTCTTTTTTTTTTCAGTGGGAATCGCTTTTGAATCAAAATTTCAATCAGAATATGTTGTTTTATTCTCGAAATTACTCGACTTCACACTCCCGATGAATGTTAATTTTTCACCAAATTCGAAAATTTGACCCAAGTTTGGACACCCCTGGAAGTCAAACCCACATAATGTCGATAATTCAACAGAGATGAAAACAATGGGTGTGCAATATTCTCTCAGAAAATATCTTTTAAACTTTTGCCTTCAAAAAAGGGTGGCCAATATTGCATCTAAAACAAATTTTCACCAAATTCATTACTTATGATATTTTTCCGAAATGGCGATCCATTTTCGATTTTTTTTAAATACACTTTGTTCAAAATTCAAATTTCAATGGAGCTCATCGATTTTCACTCAAAATTGTTCCATTATACAAGGTTAATTTGATGATTCTTGCACTGAGTCAAACACTTGATCAAGGTTTGGACGCCCCTGGAAGCCAAACCCACCGGCTTTTGAGCATTCAACAAGCAGAAATGGAAAGAGCATAAAAAAGTATATAAGAAACCATTCTCAAACCTTCCGCCGCCGAGGGGGGGATGATTTCGATTACTAGCTCATACTCTATAAGTTAAGTAATTCAAAAAGTGTAATTCTATTCGTAATACATTATAGATACCAGACACTGACTTTCGCAATCAACATCGAAATTTGATGCAGAATCATGTTTCCCGAAAAATGCTATGTATGATAGTTGGGATCGTTCGAATCGGGCACCACAAGGGCGATCTTAGCACCCCTCAAAGAAATACTCAATTTACAGTAATTCATTCAACTCATTTTATTTAGTTCTTTTAAACAATTAGAAAATTAATTAGAAATTTTAAACAATTGCATTGCAGAGAAATCATATCTTCAACCCTCTCGTAATCTCGACCTCTTTTTTCATTCTACTTGAATTCTTTTTGATTATATTTTTTCAAATCTCCTTTCTACCATTTATTATAATAGTGGTAATTTTCACTACCTCTAACGCTAACCTGTACTGACCTATAACGTAAACATATCGTCAGATATGGTGAGTGGGAAAAACCGTCTGGTGAGACGGATGGGGTGGTCCAAGCTAGCGGCCGGCAAGTATTACCGTTACCGACCGGCACAGGTAGCTCAGTGATTGACTCGCTCGCTTCGTGTGATCTGGGATGTGAGGGGAATATATCAGACCTGGTTCGATTCTCGCCACCGTCCCGGGTCCGATATGCCCCTTCACCTCCCTGATCACATGAAGCGAGTGCGTTAACCACTGCGCTGCATGTGCTGGTACCACCCTGTCCATCTTTACAGGGTTTTTCGTGGTTTTCCTCTCTGTTCTTGGCTAATGCCGGATGGTTCCTACAATATGTGCCACGACCGCTTCCTTCCCACTTTCTCACCCATCATCTAAGAAACATTATTCTAATTAATGGTTCATCCGACGATCCTAGATCTGAATTTTCATTACGGTTCGTCGTTCAACCCAACATGAGTGTAAAGTTTGACCGGTGTACCTCGCGTGCGTGTAGCTTGCGTATCTCCCGGGGGTCGTGTACGTCGATGATGTCGCCATACGCAGGCGGGGTGAGTAGGCGTCCATGGCGTGAGTCGAGGACCCACTACACTATCTCGTCCCTAACCGGAGACTTTCTGTCTGCGAGGCAACATAGTTCCTCGGGGATCTCCATGTTGCCTCATCGCGCATTTGTTGATGTATTTTTAGGCATAGATAATGTACCGGTTACTCATGCAGTTGCGTCAAAGTATGTCAAATATTTAAGAGCAGCGGGACATTGTCAGTGTCAATGTAACATATAAACGAACGTGACGTTTGTACTTGTAGTGAAACCGCTTCACAGCATCTAGAGGAGTAGATGTCTCCTTTTTTTATTAATTCTTCACTATTTAATGCACGATGACTGACAGTCATCGTGACAGATATAACAGACATTCACAAGAAAAGGTTGCCGTAAAGACACAGAATAACATCCACAATAAGTATTCACATCAGGTACGTGTTATTTGTATATGGAACGGTTCGTGGCGAAATCGAAATAGATGTCAAAAATATCGAGCACGTGTATACTGTTTATTTTATTTTATTTTAGGTGATTTTGGGTAGTGGGTTAAGGAGTCAGTTGTGGCCTGTTGTCTGGGAACCATCACAGTATCAACTTCCGAGGGCAACTACGATGCACCTCAGTCAGGATGGTTGACCATGGCGGGAGTCGAATCCCGATCTCCTGTTCATTGTGCTAGCCACTGGTCCATCTGTCTCGGTATTTCGCAAGCCGGCCACCGTGGCTCACTCAGCTGAGGCATTGCATTAGAAACCTAATTACAGTGCAGGTAGTGGGTTCGACTCCCGTGTATAAACATGATTTGCCTTGTCACCCACTCACTCGAGTCCCCAAATAACCCGGCTGTTGTTGGGGTCGCGACGCGTCGTTTCTGCGCGGAGAGTGGACGGCCATTTCTGTGTTCAATGTGTTCTGTGTTTTGGTAGTGACTTGCGTGGCCCGTCCCAACTGTTACTGACTTGCCTGCGTTGTTGCAGTCTGTTCACGGCCAACCGAGCGCAAAATATCAATTTCGAAGTAGAAACCTAGTAGTGTAGGAAATAGTGGCTCTATACACACTTGCACAGAGAAATGATGTTGAAACCTCAGGACAGAGTTCAACAACAATTTGATCTCACTATATACAGTATTTTTCAAAATTGATGACGTGCACTGTAATGAACAACCACTTGTTAGCAAGTTCCATTATACAATTTTTTCAAAAACTATATCGGCTACATTTTCACTCATTGTGAAAATGAAGTTTGTGACAGGCGGAAAAATGATATTACCGGTATTTTTTCATGTTTTAAAAATCCAAAAGCGTTCTCTACAACTAGGAAAACGCTATATACGCGTTGTTAGACGAGCGGAAAGTAATAGTATGTCGACTTCATTGCCAAACTTTTGCCTAAATTCGCCAATTGGGTAACATTTAAGTTATAAATGGGTAAAAACGGCTTCGAGTGGTACCAATTTAGCACATTTCTGTTTTTTCTTAAAAATGGCTGACCCGATCAAGCTGAGAATTTCCAGAAATGTGTATCAAGATGTTATTCAACTTCACACAAAATTTCAATTTTTTTGAAAATTATTTTTTTTCATTTTTTTTTCCGCCGTGTTATTCTAATAGGTATTTTTGAAATTTCTAAAATTCATAAAAATAAAAGTTACCATCTGATAATGCCACAAAACTATACAGATCTAAGCTAGATGAGGAACCCTAATGAAAAAAAGTTTGAAGTTGATAGCTGTAGCCGTTTGACCTGTGGTGAACCGACAAAAAACATGAAAAAAAAAAAAAAAAAAACATAAAAACGAACACCAATTTTTTTCAGTATGTCAAATTGAATCCTCGCTGAAGCTCGTCTAAAAATTAGAGTACGGACATGAAGATTAAGGTTGATCCCCTGAAAAAATGAAAATAAATGGGCTTATATATCTTCAGTGTTAGCTAGATCTATGGCTAGATGGCTACAACATTTGGACACCATTTGGCCCTTTTGCTTCTGCTTTGTCCCTTTAGTTACAATTCTAACTATATAGCAATTCGAAATAAGGGCCTAGGTTATCCGTTAGTATAAGATTATCGACCTTGAGCGTGGACTGCGCACATCCTTGAACAATGATTATCGCTTTTGTGGTCATTATACAAATATTAATAATACATTGGGAAACAATGATTTTGTATCACGTTTCGATGTTGAAATAAATAAATGAAACATAATACAATTGAAAATAATTGAATTGAATGTTTTCGTGTTTTCACCACTTACACGATATAGAATGTTATTGTCAGCTTGGTACCAGCATAGACTGAAGAACATGTGCTCTTGAGTCTATGGTAGGCCTACCAGTTGACCGAATAATGAACTGTCCGTAAAACAAAATATGCGAAATAAACTTTTCAATTTTCATTTACTAACATTGAAACTTGATATAGAATCATTTTTCCTTACTCGAGTCCATGGATGAAGGGTAGAATCGTTCGAACGGGGCACCACAAGGGCGTTCTTTTCACTCCAAAAATTAATTTTTAATAAGATAGCTCATTTAACAAGCAACAAATCTTATATGAATCTTATTAATTTCAGGGTGAAAAGACAATTCAAGCATTTACTTTGGGGAAAACAAATCTTGAATCATTTCATTATCTTGATCTTTTTTTCCTTATTATTCTTGAATCCTTTTTTCTTCTTTGTTTTTGTATTTATTACAATATTGATGATTTTTTTTCGGTGTTCCAATTTTATTACTATTGATTCATTTTTCATTCATCATTATTTATTTATTCATTTATTCATCTATTTTTATTTCACATTATGTAGGCCTATTTGTATTTTTCATTTTTCATTTTTATTTTATGCACGTTTTATTTTACTCAATCCAT
>OZ023327.1:30787132-30828089 GCA_964007535.1 Brachyptera risi
CATCCATTTCAATTGATGATAAATTTCAGGTTTTAAAAGTGCAAATACTATGTGCCTATAATATTTAGGGTAATTGTAAATATTATTTTTGTAAATAACATTCGACTGTAAATAACATTTAACTGTAAATAATTATTTGACATTGTCCATTACAACTGATGATGTTCTGGGTTGATTGCAAATAGGGCCTATCATACAAAAACTATGCAAAACTGTTTTGTATACTTCATTATACAAAACAAAAACCGGATAATTAAATACATTACTCTTAAAGCATAACACATTTTTTATGTTTTCCTTGCAATTGATTTCCTTGGAGTGCTTATAGGTAGTCATACAGGAAGGACCTAGTCACCTAGATTAGATAACAAGTAATGAAAATGTTTAGAAAAAATAAAAATCCTATACATTTTACCAATACCTACTGGACATTTTAAGCTTAGGTCAAATGGTGTTTTGAAGTAATATCAATAAACGAATACAAATGTTACATGGGTAAATTAATTGGTTAATGTAGGCCCTAGGCTATATAAGTTTTTGATAGGTTACTAAATGAGTGAAATAATATAATAACCTAAATTCTCACACAACATTTACGTGGTAATAATAATTAATACCTAACTCACGACAATTGTTTAAACAAATGTGGTGGAGCATATTATTAAAATAATCCGATCTAAGTTTCAATAACATTTTCTCTACAAATGAAACATCCAAATCTACTTGAATAAGTTGGACAGATTTGTCAAAAGATGAATATATAACAAAATCGCACGTATGAACGTTTAGCATGGTCATTCCAAGTTGCATTACAAGCAAAGTAGCCATAGTAAACACTACGGAGAGATTACTATGTCCTCCAAACTTCCGCCATGTTGGATTTTTGACAGCTGCCGCTAGCGCATTCTATAGGTACTTTTTGTGCCGAATACATATACATGATCCGGAATCCTACGTGATTCAGGCTTGCAGTGTTAATCTTAACGCGTTCACAGAGGGTGTTTCATTGGTCTTGGTCAACCACGTAGTATTGGCACTACAGTGCCTCGTCTGAACAGGCCATTAGTCGATAACGTAGCTCGTCTGGCCTCGTTATCTCTGGATATTCAGTTCTGTAAATCTCGTTGATGTGAATTGTAACTCGATCTTTGCAATTTTCACCCCTCTCCCCTATACAACTCGCGAATGTAACCCGATTCCCCGCGCGCCCGAAGTATAGCACGGTGATGTTTGCTTTGAATTGATTGGCTGGACTACGTATACCTGTGTGCGAGTATTGTTATAGCAGACAGCTAAAGCATTGTACTGAAAACAAAAATATAAATAAAGTACAGTAACTATTATTTTAAATCGTATTGTGAGCATGGGCTTATGGAAAGGTTCACTTTGCTTCATTCGAGGCGACAGAAACCAACCGAACTGTATAAAATGAACGGTAGAGAAATATATTAGTTAGTAATATCACCATTACAAAAAATGGAAGTAAAAATGAAGAGATTGCTCAAGGCGTTCCCAGTCTCTATAAGGCAAGAGATTCCGCCAGGGTGATTTCACAGATATAAATGAGTATACTAATAGAACACCTTTACTGTGCAAGATACAAAATTAACAAATACATCAAGAAGATGCAGACAACATTTTGTCGAAGATGCTAGTCACATTTTATAGTAACAAAGGTGGAAAGATAAGTTGTGTGTAACAGTAGCACTCAATATTTTTGTCATCGATTGTCACCTCACCGCATACCGTTACTTACAAATAACAAGAAACATATTGGTCATATTTATCATGGATCGACAGTATTTTATGACACTTCTCTGTATGGTTTAAGCAGTTTATCTACAATATGTTCAGACGGAAAGCCACTACGATCGTTTGTATGTCACATTGGCACTGAAAATGTTACTCTGTGGGTAGGTTTTCCTTAACCTTCACGATTGTCAATTCCTTTCTCAAATGAGAAAGTTGAGTTTAGATCAAAACTTGATTGATCTCAACCCTTGATCGATTCATTGACTGAAACATTGACTAGAGGCATTGACAGGGATCAAGTCAAGACTTGTCTCTGATGTCAACATATGACAGCTGCCTAACAAAAGATCACATTTCAACATAATAATCACACAATCATTGTCCCTCGGACTGCAACAGTCCACGGGAGTCGATTTAGCGAAATATCAGTTTCTTGGTGATAACTTTTGAACGGTATGATATCAAAATTCTAATACGCGAGAAACACAGATAATTATAATAGCTTCAAGATACTATAAGTTATAATTATTTAAGTTATGTCGCATAACTGTCGAGTGTCAACAGCTGAAAAATGTGTTCTTTTAGCTGTCGACGCTTCACAGTTATGCAAAACATCTTGAAGCTATTATAATTATCTTTGTTTCTCGCGTATTAGAATGTTGATATCTCATACCGTTCAAAAGTTATCACCAAGAAACTGATATCTCGATAAATCGACTCCCATGGACTCTTTAAGATATTTCATGACCAAGGTCATTCAGGAGACCAGAGTTCGATTCCCTCCAAGGTCGACCATCTTGACTAATGTGCATCATTGTTTCCCTCTATCGTTCAGGTTCATACTAGGATGGTTCCTTAACAACCTACCACATCATTCACCAACGCCAATAGATCTCAGTCATCAGTCCAGTGCATCATTTATCCCAAAATAATTGAACAAAAATGCTAGCTGTGTATCTATGTTTCTCATCCTGGAGCTATGATTCGTCCTTGAACTGTTTTTTTCTGGTGGTAAAGTATATTGCAACTGACACATTTAGCTCGGTCGCTAATGCGCTCGCTTCATGTGATCCGGTATGTGAGTGGCATATCACTCTTCGTTGCGATCCCTGCCACCGTCCATCTTTACTAGGGTTTTTCGTGATTTTTTTCTGTAGTCTACTCCAGGTTAATGCCGGGATGGTTCCTACAATATAGGTCACGACCGCTTCCTTTCCATTACCTAAGTAGCCCTCATCTCAACATTTGATCATCTCATTATCTCAATAATCATTTATCCGACGCTAATAGATCTTACTTGTCATTACAGTGTGTCTTTAAACCCAATATGCTGAGTGAAATGAATGTCTATTGCATTGAGGTAAGACATTGTGATTGGTTTGTCCTCAGGTCGTACTGGAGGGGGATCCTGCCGAAACGGGAGAGGGCCGGACCCCTCCTGGGCCCCTACTTCCCCCCTCCAGCCCCGACATGGATGACGCGGACGCCAGCAGCAAGCGACAGGCTACCAGGTCAGTGTCTCTCTCTCTCCCTCCCTCTCTCTCTCTCCCCTCTCTCTCCCTCTCCCTCTCTTTCTCTCTCTCTCCCTCTCTTTCCCTCTTTCCCTCTCCCTCTCTTTCTCTCTCTCCCTCTTTCTCTCTCTCCATTTTTCTTTCTCTCTCTCTCTTTTTATTTCAAATTGTGCTCAAGAACCCCAATGACAGATGGGTTATATGGGGGTATGGATGAGCAGGTGATGATGGATCGACGAAGTGATGAGCGGGATTCGAACCCGCACCCGTCTGTCTTCAGACCAGTGCAACGATCTAGTCTGTTATATCTGGCATATAGCTATATAGATACACAACTCATGCTAATTCCTCATGCAAAACTTTTTCCAGAACTAAGAAACTTGAGGGTGGATTTTTGGATCTTTCAGTTCTGTGTGGTTAATAAAGTTTAAATCATAGTGAATTGGATTATTATGATCTAAAATATTTTTTTGATCAAGTGGTGTACTGTTTTTTCTGACTTATACGAGGTATCTTCTCTGAAGAAAAGTTCAATATGTACAGAAGAAATGCTGTGCAAAAGAATAAGTGAACATGTATTACTGTCTTTCTGTTTTTTGTATGAGTAGGCTATAAAGTATATAGTTGACACTAAACATTAGGACAAGTAGTGCAATATATAAGAAACTAGTGTAATTTGCACTTTGGTAACAGCACAGCTTTGTTTAATATCTGGAACACTGTTGCCTATCCATCAGTACGATAGCTACAATCCAAGGTTATACTTATAAATAATGAGTTGTCAATGTAACCATTCGTATGTGGCGGTACATTCATTCCTCAGTTTGTTTAGAGGTAAAAACAGTGGAAAGAAAGACGAGATTGGATTGCTAACGCGCAGTGCCAGACTGGCACTCAAACACGGCCCGGGCAAAATATGAAAAATTGGCGTGGGGGGGGGACCATGTTTTTGTAGAAAAGAGACCCACGGGAGGGGGAGGGGGGCATCATTTTAATGTGTAGGTAGTTGCTTAAATGGATGGTATAATATAGGCCAGCCATACAATTTGTTATGTAGAAATACCAGTATTTTAATATAAATAATACAAATTTCAATTTGAAATCCATATAATATAATATCCACATATTTTTTTAATTACCAAATGGCCTAATATCGGACACGTGTAACGTTGGTGTACTCATTAGTGAATTTGCTGGAATATTTGGAATTGGCAAAAGCAACACATAGTCGCAAATAGTGCCAAAAAAGCGTTGATACAACAAGAACTCATTTCCAATTAGTAGGGTCAAGGGTTCAAAAATGTTTTTCTAAATGAATGGTGATTACTGATTGAATATCATCTGGTTAAATAGGAGGATATTAAAGAAAGTACCTACGCTATTTCTTCCATATTTGACCCAGTGAATCTTCTTTCGCTGTTGTGTTCGTTTCTTAATAGTAATTGAGAATTACTCAGTATCGTGAACTTTTTCTCTTGTCGTCACTTGCTTCAAGTCTGTCTTTGTCGTGTTATTTGGTCATTTTCCGGTTTTTCCCAAAGAATATTAATCAACGCTTTTGCCAATGTCTCGAGTCCCACACCCAGGCACAATCACAGGATTATATAATTTGGTACCGCGATTTTGGGAAATTCCGAGATGTGTTTGAGTAACAAGCCAAAATACCTATACCTCAACGAGGATGAGGGTGACCCACACCCCCGTGCTCTGCAGGGATTTGCAAAAAAATCGTGATTTGAAAAAACAAATTCACTTCTAGTTTACGTCCGTTTACGTCCACACTTATGCTTATTGATGTGATTGCAATAGTCCTGGATACAAGTTGAAGTTTGTGTTATTTCTTGTAAGTTATTATTCCGAATACAAGCTCATTATAGTTGAACTAGTGAGACCCGTAATGTAAAACATGACCTCAAAATACCTGAAAAACAGTATCGTAGACACTGACATATGAGGGACAGAATGAAGAAGCACATTAACATACTATTAGTGCAACTACTTTATCAAATAATCATGTGACGTTGTCGAATGATATATATGCAGTCCTCGGCCGTGTGATGGTGAACAATGAATAAACACAAAACATGCAGTACTAACATCTAGTAAAAGCGCCTATGCTGGTATATCACCTGTCAGCTACGCGGCGTGATGAGGGGCGATGGGTGAGGTGGGGGGAGAGGAGCGGAAATGTGGGAGAGGCCTATCGCCAATCCGCGGCAGAGTGCGCGCACAAGAAGCGTTACTGGACAGACAGATGTACAGATGTACAGACAGGCAGACGCACATATCTAGAAGACTATGTATAATGCATATATTTCCAAATTCAAGTTTTAAAATGAAATTATCATGAAAATCCCAATTTCCATGGGTTCACCATCTTAAATGTCTGTATCTTAATTTGTTTCAGTGGTACTGGTACCTTTTTTAACAAGGTTACACGTACTAACAATAAATTGGATTTCAATCACATTTGTAAATACAAAAATACCCTAACAAAATTACTAATTATATTTTGAATATTATCAAAATGCTCAGCTATAGGGTCAGTTTTATTTATACCAAAGTTTTTCCCAGATAATATCATTTAGTTGAAACTTTGGAGAAAGTGAAATGATGAAGTGAAACAACAGTACAAACGCAGCAAAACATATTCGCGGGTGTCCGGCCCATTTTGATATCATTTCACCAAGCGGCCCACCAAGCATTGCCCGGTGGCCCAGTCTGGCACTGCTGACACACTCGCTGCATGTGATCCGGGAGGTGAGGGGCACATCAGGCCTCGCTTTGATCCCTGTCACTGTCCATCTTTACAGGCGTTTCAAATGGTTTTCCTCTGTACACATACCCTTTACATATAGATGATATGTAATATGATGTGAATGTTTATTATGGATCAACAGTATTTCAAAAGATACTTGTCTGAATGGTCTGAAGCAGTTTCACTACAATATTTATCCGAAAATCTACTATGATCATTTATGTTTTGTTGACACTAAAAATTGTTGCGCTGTGGGGAGATGAGTGGCCGAGTGATTATTACACTGAACCGTCAATCAGGAGACCGGGGTTCGATTCCTGCCATGGTCGACCATCCTGACAGGGGTTTTTCATGATTTCCGTCTGTCATTCAGGTCAATACTGGGATGGTTCCTTAACAACAGGCCACGATCGACTCCTCCCCACTACCGGTATCCAAAAAAACACCCAAGTAAAAAAAAAAACCTTCCATATTATCATCCCACCATCTCATATATCATTCACCGACGCCCATAGATCGTAGTCATCAGTGTAGTGCGTCGTTAAACCCAATATAAATTAGAAAAAGTGGTTTTGCTCAAATTCATTAAACAACTTTGAAAAATGAGTAGGCCTACCGCTAATTTAAAAAAAATTGATGCAGGGCATTTTGTGAGGCTTCCCCCCCCCCCCCCCCTTCCCACGGGCCCCACGCGGTTATTATTTTTCTCTCACAGAGTGACTTTTTTGAGGACTACACCACTTACTGTTGCCAAGTGGTACGTGAGTGCTACCCTCTGTCTGATGAATGTAACTTTTGAAACACGTTTGCTACATTTTAAATTAGCTGTTCGTGACAGTGGTTGTCTCAGGCACTGCTTTGTGGACTGAAATCAGTTGATTGCTCAGTCAGGTCTTGCACAAGTTATGAGCTTTTGTAATCATTATTCATTGTTGAGCAGGCAGCAACTATCAGATGAGCATGGCACTGGTAGCTCAGTGCTATTGCTCCATGTGACTGGGAGATGAGGGTAGATCGGGCCTCAGCGCAATCCCTGCCACCGTCCTTCTGTACAGTTTTATTTTTGTGGTTTTCCTCTGTAGTCTAGGCTAATCCCGGGATGGTTTCTACAATATGGGTCACGACTGCTTCCTTCCCACTATCCTTCTCATTACATATAGATAAGAAACCTTCATTTCATCTCATTCATCCGGCACCAATAGATCTTGGTTGTCATTACTGGGCGTCATTAAGCTCAATAAAAATTAAAAACAATGTATATATATATATATATATATATATATATATATATATATATATATATATATATATATATATATATATATATATATATATATATATATTTATATATATATATTATATATATATATTTATATATTTATATATATATATATATATATATATATATATATATATATATATATATATATATATATTATATATATATATATATATATATATATATATATATATATATATATATATATATAGATAGATAGATAGATAGATAGATAGATAGATAGATAGATAGATAGATAGATAGATAGATAGATAGATAGATAGATAGATAGATAGATAGATAGATAGATAGATAGATAGATAGATAGATAGATAGATAGATAGATAGATAGATAGATAGATAGATAGATAGATAGATAGATAGATAGATAGATAGATAGATAGATAGATAGATAGATAGATAGATAGATAGATAGATAGATAGATAGATAGATAGATAGATAGATAGATAGATAGATAGATAGATAGATAGATAGGTATATATATATATATATATATATATATATATATATATATATATATATATATATATATATATATATATATATATATATATATATATTTATATGTATATATATATATATATATATATATATATATATATATATATATATATATATATATATATATATATATATATATATATATATATATATATATTATATTTATATATATACAGCAAAGACTCGATACCACTGTACTTGAAACCGCAGTGTTTAATTTGTTTCTATTAGCCTCTTCAGGTCAAATGTAGATGTTAGTTGTGATGATACTTTGAACATGGCATGCTTTTTTCATCCTATCATTCTAGTAAGTACTGAATAGATTTTTTGCAAAATCAGTTAGACTTCTCTTCAGAAGAAGCAATTATTTTTCTATAACTTGAAGGAAGCAAAATTGTGGAAAGAAACTATGAAAATATGTAAATTCTACTGAATTTGAACAAAAAAAATACCAACATGGTACTATTAGTAAAAATTCGTACATTAATCAGACCAGCAGTTTTGAAAGAAGAAATTATAAATATATTTCATCTTCATCAATTAAAATTCCAAGTTTCAATGATTAAGAGAACAGGTGTTAGTGCTGCATAATGATGACAGTGAATTACTAGACCTGCAAGTTTCAAAACTGGGATGTGTAGATTTCTATTACATTCCATAGAAATATCTGGCTCACCTTAAAACGCACATATTTGTTTGCCTAGTCTAAGTCGCCTGGTAGTAATGTATGGAGTGTTTCTCGAGCGTTCGCATTGGTGCTAATCACTGATTTCGTTCTCTATTGCAGAGTATTTAAGAAGAGTTCACCGAACGGAAAGGTGAGTTTCAAGTAGTTGAATTTAACTAGTCTTGAGTCATTAATCAAAACAAAGAATTGTAAGTACATTCGTTGTTGATCGCGTGCTTCTGATTCCGGAGCCTGGTTTCCTTGCGACGAATACAAATGATCTCTTTCAAGCCCAAATCACACGGTGGCTAAATGAAACAAATGGTTGGTTGCAATTGATCTGCAGAAGAAACATCGCCAATCGTAGGGTTGAATTGATTTCAATTCACGTATATAGAAACGGTTCTAAATGCTCAGATTGCAATCATCGAATAGAGCCCAAGGTGATCCGATTTGGCCATTAGGAGACTGCCAAATAAGCCCGCCAAATATACTCGCCAAATAACGAACAGCTGATTTCAATGTCAATAACTTTATTGTGGCAACACAGAAAGTCCATGCCTGAGTAGGCTTAGAATTATTCAATCAACCAGCCCATATAGTCTGTTTGGTGTGACCTTGAGGAATGAGATGATTGCATTAATTTCGTCATCATTCACCGAGTAGTACCGACTTTAGCAAGTTGTACCAAGGGCTCTGAGATGATTACCTTTTATGAGAAAGAACGTTTTAATAACTCTTGGTTTGTGATCTTTATGTGTGTGATGTTAGCATGGCCATATTGCACGGTGACAACTTCTGATTCCAGTTTAAACAACTATAAATATGTTCATGAATAAAAATCGTTGATCGTTGATTGGCTTGCCTCTCGTCACAGGGTTGGGTAGGTATAATATGTAACGTATTGAATTAGTATAATACATAGGTATTTTACTGTATTATACCGACATATTATGCGCCGTGGTTTTATACATTTTTTCCTCCGACAAAAATGATATTTCTTGTAGTTCATTCCAAACAATTACAGTTTAATCTTTTTACGTGAACCTATTCTAATTGTAGCATACTAAGGATTGAATTTCAAAAAGTAAACACGAGTAGAAGGCAATTCTGTAAGTTGGTTTGCAGTACAGATAAATCACTTCCAATTTCATGTTATTTTGGAGAGTAAGGGAATGTTTATTTTGACTTCTATTTAAGACTGTTTCAACCACAGAAATATTATTAAAACTGTTTTGAGCCACATCATGTTCATCCAATTCTCAATTACTTCATGTATCAAACTAGAGAATTGAATCAAATGTAATATTTGAGAATTAAGACAAAGTTCTCATGGACAGACTGTTTCACGTTTTTCACATATTGAACATAGTTTTTGTATGGTATAATTAGGTATTACTCGTATATATTCATCCCTGCGGGCTCTCGATGAGTGGTCCAATGACTGCAAAGGCTTCTTATAGGCGTTGTTGTTGCAGATCACGGTGTACTTGGGCAAGAGGGATTTCGTTGACCACATCTCCCATGTGGATCCAATAGGTAAGCACAGTCTGTGTGTAGTGTTTTTTTTTCAATCCTTCAACCCTCTTCAGAGAAAATTGGAAATACAATCATTCACCATTCAAACACAAGCATAGAAATGGAAAATGAATGTTGAATAAAATCAAGTAATGAACTAATATTTATATATATGTATTAAATATGAAATGATTGTTTTTCAGTTTGATTTAGACATAACCGGTCTCCATGAATTCATCTACCGATGAAAACAGTTGACGAAAAAATAAGATTTTATAAGCGATTTGAACTCAACAGCTTGTTTATCCTGAATAAGATGCATCATATAAGTTGTTTTGAATTGGTCTATACTGGTACATGTGGTTCAGTTGCTAACGCGCTTGCTTCGTTTGATCCGGCAGTGAGGGTAGGTTGGACCTAGGTTTGATCCCCGCCACCATCCATCTTCACATTTTTTTTACGTAGTTTCCCTCTGTTGTCTAGGCTTGAGCCGGAATGGTTTCCATAGGCCACTGACCGCTTCCTCCCCATGGTCTTTCCCATGATCTACGTAATCTTCATCTCATCATATCGTTGATCATTAATTCGACACCAATAGATTTCAGCTATCATTACAGTGCGTCGTTGAACTCAATATAAATACATATTGGTCTGCAGTATACATTGTCTGGCTGCTTGCTCCTTTGATCTCAGTACAGTATGAAGGTACTCAGGCACTGTACTTGTTGCCCCTGCCAGTGTGAGCCGAGCAGTGAAATAGACTCTAGGCCTGCTGTCGGTCCCTCACGTCACATAGCCAACTAGTGGAACTTGAGCCTCCATCGTACAACACGCGGTGTTGAGACTGGTTGAAATGACTGCAGTCTGTTGGAGCCCTTCATTGTTTGTCATCGGTGTGAGTTTCACGAAAAATTCAATTGGGAAAGTTTTCGTGTAGATTTCATGGAAGTTTTCTCGAAAATTCTTTATGTTTTCAAGAGATTGTTTTCATTACGTTCAATATATATATATACCGTATATATATATATATGTATATATATATTTCATAAATAAGTGTTGTTTTGAATGTTCTTAATGGATTCTCGGAGAGTGACCGCTTCAAGAATGAGAGCAAAGTGAGGTACAAAATAGTAAATACTATGCTACTGGTACCATAGTACATACGTTACTTGGTCAGTACCGCGCAATATTGTCTGAAAATTTGGATGTGAATCGAAAAACTCATTTGAATCATAAAATACAATTATTAGTTTTAAATGTTATCAAATATAGCCCTACCAAAAATTTCCACTTTGGAAAGTTTCCCACTGTAAAATGTCCACCTGGTAGGAACAAGGAGGTTTTGATGACATGTGTTTGCAGATGGCGTGGTGCTGATCGACCCGGACTACGTGAAGGAGCGCAAGGTGTTCGGTCATGTGCTCGCCGCATTCCGGTACGGCCGGGAGGACCTGGACGTCCTCGGGCTCACCTTCCGCAAGGACCTCTACCTGGCAGCCGAGATGATCTTCCCCCAGGACGGGGCAACGACCCCCAAGAAGCCCATCACCAGATTACAGGTTGGTCAGGCTAACTGTTTCTAGAATATTGTTCATTATAGGAAGAAGTCGGAAGTTGTTAAAGGTGTGGCGGCTACATTTATTTGGTTAAATAAGAGAATCAAGGAATTGGAGAATACAATTGGTAAAATAAAACAGAAGGAGAGGGAAGTGGCACAGAAGGGGGACGACAAGACGGGCCGAGAAGAAGAAACAAAAATGCAGGAAGAGATACAGATAGCTGAAGAGATTGTGAAGGCGAAAGGGCAGCGGAAGCAGGAAGGGGAGATGTGCAATGAAACGGAGCAAACGATTGCCAACAACCAGCCGGGGCTACCAGACGAGGCAACCAGCCGAGACAACAATATCAGGCAGCAAACAGCTGATCGACAGAGGCATACACTTGCAGACAACCAGCCGGCAGACCAGACAACCAGCCGAGACAACCAGCCGAGACAGCAACCAGACGAGAAAACCAACCGAGACAACCAGCCGAGGCAGCAACCAGCTGAGCAACGGAGACATACTGTGGAGCGACAACTTGGCAGTATACATACACTCCTCATAGGAGATATTAATGGAACGACGGCAAGGTATTTTTGTGAAGACAGCGGCTATGGTGCGTGGAGTGTTCCCAGAGCGAGAGCAGAGGATTTAGCTAAAGTAATAGCATCATCGAAGAAGGCCCGGACAGAAAAACCTGAGAGAGTAGTACTCTATGTAGGAAGCAGAGAACGGGAGGAAGGAAGGGGCGCGTTGGAAATCGGGGACAAGATCGAACAATTATTGAAAGTAGTGGGAACAGTATATGGAGCAGAAGTGAAAGTTTATGTGTGTGGATTGAAGAAGAGTGCAGGACTTCATCTAAACAAGGTAGTAAGAGAGGTGTGCGAGCAGAATGGCGCACTTTTGATGTATACCAGGCCAGACATGCCAGATTTGACATGCCAAGTTGAGAGGGGAAATGTTAGGAACAAGGCTCAGAAAATCTGTAGTGACATGTGGAGAAAGAGAAAAGGTTTTTCGGACAAGGTGGGTGTACGGAAGCACAATATAACTCTTAAGCCAACGCAAGAAGAGCCAAAGCAGAATGAAGACAAAGGGGAATTAGCAACACAAGGAAGCAAGAACATGGCGGCGAAGAGACAATCTAGGCCATCTAGTCAGGATAAGGGCAGTGAGGAAGTAAGGGTGGCCACTAGTAACATAGTCACAATTACAGGCAAAATTGAGGAAGGTATAGAATATAGAAGACAAAAGCGAAAGACACTAGGAGAGATGAAGACTAGAGTGGGTACACTCAATATTATGACGCTTAATGGAAAAATAGAGGAACTCATTGACGTTATGAAGGATCAGAAGCTGGAGGTTTTAGGTCTAAGTGAGACTAAGTGGAAGGGGAAAGGGACGAAGGAGCTGAGAGAAGGATATAAATTGTGGTGGTCAGGAGGAACGGAAGGAAGAAACGGAGTAGGATTTATAGTCAATGAGAAGATGAAAGAGGAAGTTATTAGCGTGGAAAACACGAACGATAGGATAATGAAGATGACAGTGCAGATGGAAAAAAAGACAACGGAAATTATCCAAGTATATGCACCTCAAACGGGAAGACCGATGGTAGAGAAGGAACATTTTCTGAAGGAACTAGAAAACGTCATTACGGCAGAAAGGGTGCTAATCATAGGGGACCTGAATGCAAAAGTGGGAAAGGAGTGGAAAGGCTACGAAGGAGTGTTGGGTAAATTTGGATACGGGAGTAGAGATCAAGATGGAATTAATTTGATAGAGATGTGTGTAAGAAAAGAATTGATCATATGTAACACACTGTTCGAAAAGGGAGCGGATAAAAAGGTAACACGCGTCAGTTGGGATGGAGAAAAGAAAACGGTGATCGACTACATTATAGCGAGTAGGGAGGTAAGAAGATGGGTTAGTGATACAGCTGTGAATCCAACAGTGGCATTGGATGGAGATCACAGACTCATAGTGGCCACAAAAAGGGGCGGACAGGAGTGGAACAAAGAGCACGCCACAAGAAAAATAGGGAGAAAACAAGCAAAATTGAAGATATGGAGACTGCAAGAAGCGAGTGTTAAAAGGGAATTTCAAAAGTTGATCAAGGGGAGAGTACCAGGAGGTGAATTAAGGGACGTAGAAGAAGAATGGAGAGAGTTTAAAGAAGTAATGATACAGATAACAAACGAAGTGTGTGGAAGGTCAAGTGGGAAGAGGAAGGCAAAGGAGACGGCATGGTGGAGCGAGGAGGTGAGGAGGGTAGTTAAGCAGAAACAGGAAGCTTGGATCAGGAAGGAGAAAGATAGATCGGCGAGAAATATATTGGATTACTTAGAGAGGAAGAGAGAGGTTAGGAGCATAATTGAGAAGGAGAAGAAGAGGACAATGGTAGAGCTTGCCGAGAAGTTGGAGAAAGATAGCCAGGGAAATAAGAAAATGTTGTATGGAATTATGGAAGAAAAGCGGAGAGACAAGGAGGAGCAGAAGATCATGTATGATAAGAATAATAAACTGATTCGAGAACCTAGTGAACTGAAGAGAATGTGGAAAGAACATTTTGAAGAGCTATTGAATGCAAAAGATACACGGGCAGAAGAAGTGGAGGAAGCGGCGAAGGGAGGAGAGGACTGTGTGAAGAGGGTGTCAAGAGAGGAGGTAGCACAGGCAATAAAAAGGATGAAAAATGGTAAATCAGCAGGAGCAGATGAGATAGTGGTAGAGATGATGAAGGCAGCAGGACAGTGGGGGGTGGATTGGGTATATCGTGTGATGGAGGCAGCATGGCAGCAGAAGAGAGTGCCGGAAGATTGGGTGAAAGGAGTAATAACAGTAATATTCAAGAAAGGAGACAGAAAAAGAAGTAAGAATTACAGAGGAGTGACGCTGATGAGCCAGGCAGCCAAGCTGTATGAACGAATTATTGAAAGAAGGATGCGAGTGCTAGTGGAACCCATGTTAAGGGAAGAGCACTATGGGTTCAGAACAGGCCGATCAACAGTAGATTTGATATTTGCTGTCAGGCAACTGGTAGAAACAAGGTGGGAGGAGGGAAGAAGAGTGTACATGGCTTTTCTAGATTTGGAGAAAGCATACGACCATCTTCCCAGAGAAAGGGTGTGGGAGAGTCTCAGGGCAAAGGGCATACATGTGGGGATGATAGATCGTGTGAAAAGTTTATATCGAGAATGCAAGGCTTCAGTGCAAACAAATGGAGGCAGGACGGAGTGGTTCGATGTCAAGAGTGGAGTTAGGCAGGGCAGTGTCCTATCACCTATGTTGTTTGTGTTGGTGATGGATGAGATGATGAGAAAAGTGGAACCAGTGAAGGAAGGGGCAGATGCAAAGACAATGATTGATATACGCTGATGATATCCTGGTGTGGGGAGACAGTAGGGAAGAGGTGCAAGACAAAGTTGAGAGATGGGAAAAAATTACCGAGGAGTTTGGGATGAAGATTAGTGCGGAAAAGAGCAAAGCTATGGTGATGAGCAGAGAGAAGAGAAAAAGTCGAGAGAAAATAAAACTGCAAGGTCAGGAACTGGAGGAAGTAGAAGAGTTCGCATACTTGGGAAGTGTAGTAAGTAATACGGCAAAAGTGGAGCTTGAGGTGAATAAGAGAATAGCAAAGGCGGACGGACTATTCCAAAAAGTAAGGAAACTGATTTGGAACCAAGACTTTCCGATGAGTGGGAAGACACTTATTTATAATGTATACTACTTGCCAATTTTAACATATGGAGCAGTTACATGGACATTGAATTGGAGAGATGAGAAAAAAATGGAGGCAGCAGAAATGAAGTTTGTGAGGAGCATAGCAGGAGTGTCAAAGTTGGAGAAGAAGAGAAGCAGAATGATAAGGAAAGAAGTGGAAGTGGAAAGGTTAGCATTCAAAATGGAGAGAGAGAGACTCAGGTGGTATGGACATATGCGGCGAATGGATAAGGGAAGAATTCCGAGAGTTATGTTCGAGTTAGCGGAAAAAGATGGAGCTAAGAGAAGAGTTGGAAGGCCGAGAGAAAGGTGGCAGGAGGGAGTAGAATGCGGTGTAGTCAATCGAGGAGAAAAATGGGAGGTAGTGAGAGATGAGAGATGGTGGGAGGATAGGGAACGGTGGAAGGAACTCGTAGGAAGAGAAGAAGAAGCAGAGGAAAGTAGTGGTGAAGAAGAAGAGGAAGAGGTCGGAACTGGCAGGAACCGATGGAGAGATGAATCCTGCCCTAGATGAATCGGTGGAAACACCCCCTGGCCCAATTTAATTGGTTATCTGGGAAAGATATATATATATATATAGGAAGAAAACCAACACGGAGAAAGTGGTATTCTACCGCCAAACTTGGCTCCACTTCAGTTGGCGTCTAACAACAGCCTTACAACGAAGTACATACAGTTTAACTAGAACATGAACTACAATATTATAACTTGATGTATATTGTTAATTTATTCATATATGATCTTAAAAATACACCCACTTGTATATCTATATTAGGACTACAATCTTGTTTATAGGCTATTATGAAATCACTATGACTTCATTTATGAAGAAGGGAAGTGCCGGTGCATAGTAAAAACCATCCAGGCTATTTAGAAGTACTCGTAGTTCACAAGCAGCGACTGACAAGTTGTAAAGCAATAGACTAGTCGGCAAGACATCGGCTGAGTTTAGTTACAGTGGAACCTCATTTATACGTTTTTCAGGGGACCAGATAAACAAAGTGTATTTACGTCAAAAACTTATTAATGAAACGATTTAACATGTGGAGCATATAGGTTGTATCAAAAAATAAAACTTATAAAAAATGTAATAAATGTATAAACGAGAAACTTATAACAGAGGTTCTACTGTACCTTCTTATGGTGAACTTTAGTTTAGCAAGTATCGGGCTAGCAGAAAATAAAAAAATGTAATTCTATCACGAGGGAGAATTTCTTCAATAATTTTGCCAAACATTTTTTTCAACTTTTCACGTACTGTTTACCATCATAAGTTGGTTGATTTCAAAGTTTCCGGGGTATCTGCTTTTTCTTAATTACATTGAAAACTTGATACAAAATCTCTGTTCCCCAATCAGAGATGAAAGGTGGGGTCATAAATGGGGCAAAACGAGAGCGATTTAACCACCTCGAAGAAGAATTGAAAGCAGCGTAACCCACTGAAAAAATTGTAAATATTATTGTATTCAAGTGAAGGGAAATGAAACAATTCAAATATGAGTATTGGGAAGGATTGTTCGATCTTCCTGAGGAAAATTGAAGGGATCCAAATATATAAGAGAAATACTGTTGTGTGATTGAACAAGATTTCTTGTCATGATTTCAATTGTTTTGTTTTCAAGACCGCTTCAAAGTCTTAAAACAAGCCACTTCAAAATGCTCTCACTATCCTTAGCCTTGTTGGTAAAACAATGATTGTATAGCAAGATTTTGATGTTGGTAAAAAATGCAAATAAAAAATGGTCTGAATGAACAACGTCGGACTTGGTTGTTTGGTAGGTCCTTTCCACGCTCGTGGCATAGCCTGATGCGGGCCTAGCTTGGAGACTTTCATTCAACTCTTATTTTCTGTACAGGTCACACAGTTTGACTGATCAACATAAAACTTTCTCTGGACACGCAGACTCATCCGACTCGGGACTGTGTACTTCTCAGAAATACTATAACAAATTTTCCAAAAATATAATCAGATTTAAGCCGAGCCGGAAAAGTTGAAAAAGAAATATATGAAAAATTCAAATTTTTACTGAAAGTAAATGCAAATATAATACACATTATTGAAAATTTTCATTAGAATTGTATTGGCCGTTTTAAAGAAAATTATTATGCAGCACACTGCATAGTAATCCACGGCTTTGTAGACTACAGTTTACACCATGGTATGTAGAGTTCTCGAGTATATTTTATATAAGTCAAGGTATGAAACGTTTTCGTGAAGTTTCATACAAATATTTCGCTCGCCTTACAACGCACACGCTGCATTCACGATAGAAGTTGACTTGGCTAGATCTCATCACTGCGCTTTGTTTCAGGAGCGGCTGATCAAGAAGCTGGGACCAAACGCGTTTCCCTTCTACTTCGAGCTGCCCCCTCACTGCCCCGCCTCGGTGACCCTGCAGCCGGCGCCAGGCGACACGGGCAAACCTTGCGGGGTGGACTACGAGCTGAAGGCCTTCGTCGGGGAGACCCAGGATGACAAGCCACACAAGAGGTGAGTCAAATCAGTCATTCTCCATGTCAAACTGTGAGATGCACTTGTGTTTTGTTCTGGCCAAATCTCAAATAACTCAAATGGCAAATAACTATTTCCGGTCATTTGTCGCGTCGGCCCCGACGTCTTGTTTCGCACCGTTTATCATAAAAGAAAGTACAACAGTGCCATCTATGAGCAAATTGTTGGTACTAAATTAGCTTTCATCTATTGAGTCAGGGACTTGGTTATTTTAGTAATTTAGTTATTATTATTTAGTTATTTAGCAATTATTAAAATGTAGTTATGGAAATAGAAATCAATCCCAGCCCAACAGAATTTTTTTCGATTTTGTAGCCTTTGAAGTGATTTCACTTGGTTGTGGGATGATCTCCCACTTTGATGAAATTATGAAGAACTGTGATTATTCATAAGTGTATTTGTAGACGAGTCATTTCCTAATAATCTATTAAATGGAAGTGGCCCAAAAATTCAGATTTCAGGGTTTTTGTTGTAATTTTACTGGGTTTGTCTCAATTCAATGAAATGATGAAAACTGTCAGTATTCATGAGTTTATAAGATATATTTCCTAGTACTCAATTAGTTGGTAGGGTAGGCCTATAACAAATTTCGGTGAAGTGTGAAAATCTATTCATAAATTTACATTGTTCATCAAGTTGTTGAGGATATAAAAAATATGGAAAATAAAAAATTGTAATATCAAGTTGAAGAAAAAAAAAATGATAAAATAGAAAATGACAAGTTATATGTAGGCGGAGGCCTAATATAACAATTTAAATAAACCATAATAAATATTGATATGTAACAGCAACAACAAAAATATCAAAATATAATATGATCAACCCTCACACAAGTGGCAGGCAGTAGTGATGGAATGTCCCAGCGTGCTCGATTGCATTGGGAAGTGCGATGCGAGGATAACAGAAGCTTCTGAACTCGGCTGAAGATCTCTTTCCGTATAACTATCATGCTGAACTAAATACGCGGGCTATTCCCTCAGTTCGCTCTGACAGATTCTAACGCGTCACAAAAATGATCTCGAATCAATTTGAAGAAATATGTGTTTTTAATTTGTAAGAAAATATATCGGTTGCAAATTTAAAACATTTCCATCATACTTTTAAAGAATGATTTATTTTTATTTTTAGTGGTGACACTTGGGTTAGTGGCACCTATGCTAGCTAGCCCTGAATAAACGCCACTGGTGTGAGCGTATTATTCTCCTAGGTCCTAGTCTTATACAACTAACAAATTACAAAAAAGACTTGTGGTATCCATTGTTACAAGTCATATAAAAATAACATTTGCTATAAAAGCGATGAAATCTAAAAGTGTTACGCATAATAGGCCTACATGTTTCTCTAATAATATTGCTTCTTGTTTTAATACATCCGATGTGTTTGATCATGGTTTTGAAAAGGCGACAAAGCTCAACAAACGTCTGACTTCGCTATGTTTCAACATATTAGCGATATAAACGATACATTCACAATAAAAGTGTTATTAATGCCATTTTTTTTTAGGGTAGTAAAAGGTTGAAGCTGGTTGGGGAAATTTGGAAAACCAAAGTGTATCTGCAAATGAGGTATAGACTCAACATGGTGGTGGACACCATTTTTCTAAAAACATCGTTCGGAGTGTTTCTCTTGTATGCCTATTGTACGTTATATGATGGTTTTACTGGTGCCGTACCGTTGTTATGCTACAGAACGTGGCTGCGCTACAAAACAACGCTTCGAAATGATGAATGCACCAAATTACTACTTTTAAAATTCTAAATTCTAGTAAAAGAAAGAACTAAATATTGTTACGTGGCTATTTATTGTTGATCAATTGGTCTTTAATTAGGGCTGTGCGAGACTTGAAATTTCTGAGCGAGATCGAGACTCGAACTCGCTCGAAAAGTTTTTTTCCCAAATCGAAATTTCGAGTCTCGAAATACTTTCGGGTCTCGAACGTTTTCGAGCGAGCGAGAGTGGAAGAATAAACTTGACATCTTTTTATCATGCAACAGATTGGTATTAAATAATGAATATATAGTGTCTGAAACTTATGAAAAAGTTTTGTTTCTGCATTTCTCCCTTCGGTTTTGCATATAAAACTTGCTGAATGATTACAACGCGTATCATCTCACACTGTCAGTTGCACCGGACTGAATGACCCCGAGTGACTGAGTTGAGTCGTAGTAATCACCATACACGCATACGCGTCTTTCTCCCTTCCTCAGTTTCTCTCCCTCAACCAAAACACGTCCACACTCTGTCAAGGACAGATTGAAACGTCGTAAAGCCACTCGGGACAGCCGAGCGCCAATGGCAAAAAGTTCGCGCGTCGTGTTTCTATCGGCGAAGTTAGCCGATCAAGTAGCTCATCAGTACTGAACTTATCAAAGAGTTTCGCCCGGTTTCTCTTGTACGCAATACAAAATTGTCGTAATTCAAACCGGGAAGTGATGATTTTCGTGGCATCTTTTTTAATATTGATTGTATCCACTTCAAATTTTGCACTTGGATAACTATCATGCTAAAACTGTAAAAAAATGAAAATAAAATGAAAACCACCAATGAACACGATTATTTGGTTCTCACGAAATTTTCAACAATGAAATTTATTTTTCGTTCTTCTCAAACAAAAATTTGTTTGATTCAATTTTCCATGAAAATGTTGCTGAAGTATTGTTCGAGGGTTGGTCATATCGTATTTTTGATATTCCTGCTATATTTCAAGATGTGATTTTATTTACGATGTTTGTTTTTTTTAAATTAAATTTTCTATACAATTTTTCCTCGCACTTGCTCGAACTAAGATTTGTGCTCGAACTCGCTCGAACTATAGTAGTGCTCGAAACTCGCTCGAAAAAAGTCAATTTCGCTCGAAACTCACTCGAACTCAAAAAGCTCTGCTCGCACAGCCCTATCTTTAATCAAGTGTCCATCTATAAACTTTTCAAACAAATGCTTTTGTTTCATTTCTGAACTTCCTAACAAGTGCATTACAATCATATGAATGTATTGCATTACTGGCATCGGCCCAGCCCTATGCATACAATGATCGAGCTACAAGCAACCGGTGACATCTGATATCATATGCCTCTCTGTTTCCAGGAACTCTGTGCGCTTGGCAATTCGCAAGATCATGTACGCACCCAGCAAGCAGGGTGAACAGCCCTCGGTGGAGGTGAGCAAGGAGTTCATGATGAGCCCCAACAAACTGCACTTGGAGGCGTCGCTAGACAAGGAGGTAACAAACACCCTGCTAGAACATTCAGACAACGCTACAAGCTACATACCTTGATGCCCATTTACGATTCAACGTGACCTTAAAAGAGATCACAACTCTGGGACAATATTTGAATGAATGATGACAATATTTATTCTCCTAATTTTAGATAAAACTGGATATAATCTCAATTTCAGAAATGTAATCAATTTTTTGTCCTCGAGAGATCATGAGTCATGACATAGGCATTACCAATTAATATATAAGTAGACAGAATCAAGTAATGTCTACGTCACAATTCAGAAAAAGGGCCAGGTCCTGGAGAACAAACATAATTTCTGAAATTGATATGATGATACTAGTTTTCTTTAAAATGTTGGGGATTAGATATACAGTAGAATCTCTTTAGAACGTCCTTCAATACAGCGATCATTGCGATATATCATCGTTTTGAGATAGTCCCGGCCAATTCCCATAAGACCATGTGTATTCTTTCTTTGTTAATACGTCCCTTAATTTAACGACCATCGCGAGAAAACGACGCTTTTTTGGTTCCCTTCCAAGAAAAACCATCAATTTTACGACGAAACGACTGAAAAATTGTTATTGTTTGTACCGTTTTGTCCTGAATATAAGCTGAGGGTTTTTCTCGAAATTTCAAGCCCTAAAGTCACCCTCAGCTTACTTGCAAATCTCGGCCTATAATCGGTCCAAAATACGTTTTTTGCTCATTTTAATTGGGCGTACAACACCCGCTCATTCATAACAACGGAATCGACTTGAAACTGCGAGATATTACACTGAAAACACATTTAATGAATGTTTCATCATAAACAAGCATGATTTTCCCAATTCCCAGCATTTTTATTTGACGCGCAATAATAAACATAATCACTTTGAGCTGTTGGCTGCATGGTGTGCATCATCCTACTGCCGAGTGCTGACTGCGTGTAGTCTGACCTTGTCTGACATAGACATGCACGAGACTATTTAGCGTTTAGCGGCTGGCAATTGCACCGTCGCCTCGCGTGCTAGTTTGGCGGTCGATGTGGTCTCCCGGTAGACAATTCCCGTCGCGCTCGGTGCATTTTACGCGATTAACTATCGGTCGTCTAATGATACTTTTAATGTTTCAATGTTCGTACGTATGTACAAATACTTAGAGACACTATACGGTGGTATTATTTTCATATTATATACCCTTCCAAAATAAAGCTGAGTGTATACTTCTACACATCACGATTGGCACCATGTCTGTTCAATGTCAGGCGTGCTGCTTGACTACAACTGATGGGTGGAGAAATATGATACAGTTGAACACTTCAGACACTTGAAATCACACAGTAAATTGCAGGAGTGAGGTGGAAGGGGGGGGGATATTTATTAAAGCATCAATTCAGACTGAAAACATGAACTTAATGTCAAAATATTATTACACAGCTTTATTATACAGTGTCTTAATATAAATGTATATGTACCACATGGCAGGCTATCAGTGATCGAACTCCGCCCTATGCTATAATATTGACGACTGACAGTATTTTATGTATGCCTTGTAGAACAAACATACAAAGTTTTATTGTGAATTTTATTGAAAAATTTGGTTGAAGGACCATCGTGATATAACGACGATTAGCTTATCTCCCCTCAAGGTCGCACTAAAGAGATTGTACTGTACTATTATTCATTAGAATCCAGTTTCAGAGTCGTGATGTCCATTAATGTTGTGGGAAATATTTTTGTCAAGTGTTCAGAGAAAGAATAGATGAGAGTCCACTCATCAGAAAGACCACAGCACAATGTCGCTTAGCAGCATTCAAATTGCAAGCATTACAGGAATTCTTTCTATTGTCATTGATAGATCACGTGTAGGGCTTATCTGTTTAGTGAACAGCCCTCTTCAGTCTGTTGGATAGCAGAAAGGAAACTATCGTGGCCCAATGTTAAGGAAGTCAAGCCACGTTGCACCTCAGTCACAATGGTCGTCTGTGGCAGGAATCGAACCTGATCTCTTGAGTGACAATTGCGCAGGCAAGCCTCAGTGCTGATGTGTCATACTGCTTTGTAGGAGTTTCTTCAAGTGAGACCATGGGTGGAAAATAATGTGACGAGTGACTGCTTATGACTGTTTATTTAGGCAGGCGGGTATGTTTGGGTAAGCGGGTTGTCTCGATCAAACACTTTCTTTTGAGGAACATCTCGTGAGCATTTTCGCGGCGTGCTGAGTCTGGCTTTTTAAATGCCGGTTACCAATTTTATGTTGATTTGATTGGCTAATCCCGGTGAGTTGAGCCCCTCTTTTGATCCAGACCACCCCACGAGCAAAATATCTACCAATATTTTGTTGTGCCAACCATGTTTTTAATGTTCAGTTAGCATCACACTTTGGTTGTGATGTTTCTCCCCTCTGCTCATTTGTACCCTAAAATAATCTAGCTGTTTTGTGGGTCTGTGAGCAAATCAATAATAATTGTCATCACTAAGGATAGGATAGATATGCACTACAGAAACAATGAATATATATGCATTATTTGCAATAAAAAACACCCAAAAATGTTCCATCATTTCTCATATTTGTAGCCTACTTGGAATATAAGTTGTAGTGGTTCAAAAACTTGATAAAAGCACGTGCATCTGTCTTGTAGGCCTGCTCAAGTGGCGACATAATATTCTGAGGTCTGCTTTAATTTGATCTCCATTATTTTCATTAGTATTTTACAATATTAAATACTGAAAAATATTTAAATACTCAAAAAAGTCAGCAATATGCATTAAATCATCAAGATAGGCAGTATTTGTTTTAACCATGGAAATATGTAATGAATGCATGTTTTTAATGGAAAAGTTTCAACAATGCAAAATATGCAAAATGAAGTTGATATTTTCATAATCCTGGAAATCCTGCAACTGCTATTCAAATCAATGTCCTAGGCCTAGCCAGTGGCGTGCAGACAATATCAAATCGGCGCCTTTGGTGCCGGTGAAAACCTGGGTGGTACCACCCCCTATACCCTCACAACCAATGGGAGAAAATATTTATGATAGAAAGTTATGAAAGTTGAAAGATGAATGTATACCTAGATGAAGTAACTAATCCAGACTAAACGCGCATACTAGTACGTGTTAAAGGTCCAGGATACTCCTCATGATTATAATATATGGGACTTTATTTACTATTCAATTTCTCTATGAAATTAGGTATGAATTTCGTGTTGGCGTTGCTTTTGTTTTGTCATCGTTTCATCTCACAATGCTGTAGTGCGTAACTTTCCTTGTATGAGAAGCAGAGAGCAATGCTTGACTCAAAAAATATGAAAAACAGTGTGCATATCAGAGTGGTTGAAAACGCATAAGCAGAGCATACATAAAAAACGATATATTTTTCACACATTTCAATTAAATAATCTTGATGTTGTGTGGATGTAATTTTTTTTTTTTTAATAACATCGAAACTTGATACAAAATCATTGTTCCCCAATTAAGGCTATGGATGAAAGATAGGATCGTTTGGACGGGGCACCTCAAGGGCGATCTTACCACCCCATTTTGATTATTTAAAACTAATGGTCTTCAACACCAGGACTGCGCTGTCTGTGACCATAATTTTTCGCAGTAGATAAAAGTCTTTCAGTATAAACACACGAATGTTGATATCTTCCACTTTGAACTAAGTCTCTTGGGCAATGATTAATTACTTCTTTCCCTTGACAGCAGATGTAAAATTGATCATTATACAAAAAGCACAAATTAAATTAGTGATAGGCCTATAATGTTATAATTAGGCCTATCGCTCTACTAATTAATGGTCGTGGCCAATTAGTACTTCATCCAAGCATTTGCTTCGAGGACTGTGGGAAACCACGAAAAACCACGTCAGGATGGATAAAAAAAGGTGTTTGTTGGTCTTGAGCTTTTTCTTCCAACTTCTTCTCTTTTTTTCTTCTCTTCTTGTTGTGTTTGATATATATATATTTTTTTTTCTTCTTCTTACTTCTTTTTTCTTTCTCTTTTTTTCTCTCTTTCTCTTTTTTTCCCCTCTCTTTTCCTTTATTCATTCATTCATTTCTTCTCCTCATTCCATTTCATTTTTTTACTTCATCTTCCTTTTGTCTTTCATTCATTGATTTATTTATTTCTATTTTTATTCTTTTTCATTTTTTATTTTCTTTTTTTTTCTTCTTTTTTTCATTTTTTCATTTTTTTTTCATTTTTCTTCATTTTCCTTTATTTTTTTTTATTTTTTTTTATTTTTCATTTCATTCATTCTAGTTATTGTATTTGATTATTATTCAACCCTTTTTTTCTTTCTTTTCTTGTTTTTTCTTGTATTTTCTTTTCTTTTTCTCTTTTTTTCTTTTTCTGATTTTCTCAATATTGAATGCTTGTGAATTCTTGGACGTCTGAGGGAAACCATGGAAAACCATCAATCAGTATGAAAAAAAAAAAAAAAAAAAAAAATGTTTCAAGCTGTTGATGCAACTTGATGTACGGTAGTCAGAACTGCTTCTCCTTGAGAATATATTCGTCACGATTGTAGTAGGAACTCTACTTCTGATATGTCTCTTCTCGTCTGCCAGTACAAAGCTGCCATTAGACAATCCCCAGACAAACCTTGATTTTTCAACAGAGCTCGGTGTTGATCAAGTGCTGGGCATACAAGTAGGTGTTCTGCATTTTGATCTTCCAGCTTGCACAGGGGACACATGGAACTTGCTTTAACTCCTATTCTCTTCAGATGTTTGTAAAGAAAATCATGGCCTGTTGTAATCCTGAAGATCGCGACTGCAGTAGAACGAGGCAGGGTACTGCAATGTATCGGTTTTTCCAGCACAGACTCCCATCTCTTTCCTCTAGCGACATCTTCTTGGGCCTGATTTAAAATAGTTTTGGATTTGATTTTGAGCATATTTTTGTAGGAAGCTATCGACATTGGTATTGTGTGCTGCCTCTGATTGGATCCCAATTTGGCGAGTTCGTCAGCCTTTTCATTTCCTTCGATTCCGCAGTGACTCGGGATCCATTGTAAAATCAATGACCAACCATCCTCTATCAGATCGTGGGATAGTTTTTGACATTGATTGGTGATTGAACAATCAGTTGCCTTTGATGTAATAGCTTGAATAGCTGCTCTGGAGTCGACAAAAACCACAATTTTCCGAGGAATGGTACGCTCGCGTATTAACTCAAATGCTATCTTAATCGCTTCCATTTCCCCATCAAAGCATGAACCATATCTTCCTGCTGCAGCCGATTTTTGGAACATGATGCTGTATACTCCAGCACCAGCATTCGATTGAACAGCATCTGCCGAACCGTCGGTGAAAACATGAAGCCACTCATTTGAAGGGTATAAAGTATGTATTGTACGTAGAGACAGTTGCTTCAGTGCGAATACATTCATCGTATTCATCGTATCATGTAATGATGGGTACATTGAAATTATCCAGATTGGGAACTGTATGAGGGACAACTAATTATCTAGATCATCAACAATCAACATGACTTTTGATACTTGCATGTTCGTGAAATAGTATAAGCTTATGCAAGGTGCTTCGATTGGTGTATAACGCCGATAACATTTTATTTGTGAGCTGTGGAAAGTCTGTAGTATCACTTCATCACCTGCTCATTTGCACCCCTGAATGACCTAGCTGTTTGTGGGGTCCTCAAGCAAAAATGATCATCGTCCTGGACTCTCAGTTTTACTTTCAATTTCGGGGTTCAAAGTCATCAGTTGGATATTCGATTCTAGCTATACAGATACCTACGCAACTCGTGCTAATTCCGAATGCAGATTATCTCCAGAGTTAGAAACACTGGGGTGAACTGTTGGATTTTTCAGTTTTGTTTTTATGGTGAATAAAGTTCAAATTATAATTTGAATCGGATTATTGTGATCCTCAGTTTTTCTTGATCAAGTAGTGTATAGGCCGACTGTTTTTTCTGCTTTGTGCGAAATATTCTCCAAGACACAGGTTTAGACAGAAAAATTCTGCGCGAAAACATTACGTGAACACTTGTATTTTGCTTCTCAGTTTTCATGCAAAAATTATATGCAGTTATGCTCAATTTTGGCTATGTATTGAAATTTGGCTGAAACAATCGATTTGAATAATCTTGATACATTTATGAACCGAATATCGATGAAATCTCTTCGAAAATGGAAGAATGATGAAGAATGAATTTAAATTTAAAAACGTCTTTTAGGATATAAGAGAAAGTGTTTCGATATTTCTTAGAAAAAAGGTGCCCTTTTAGGGCCTACTCACATATATTCATCGAGCAGATTTCAGCCAAATTGAACAAGCAGTTCATGTTTTAACTGTTCAAATATAACTCGGCACAAGCAGGAGAAGGAGTTGACGAAAAATATCACTTTTCACCAACATATTACTTTTGATGACTGAACCGAAATGTACGGAATTTGGTACATTTTTGTCATGTGATAGCCCTCATCATTCCGAACAATTTTTTCAAAATATTTCACGTTCCAGCATTTTCAAGTTTGAATTTTTTCAAAATATTTCACGTTCCAGCATTTTCAAGTTTGAAGGTGCTCAAAAATAGCCTCTTGTGCTCTAGTGAAAGATGTTTGATGCGCGGACCGAGGCCTGTGGGTCTTGAGAATTGCCAAGTACTTATGAATTTGATGGAAACTCACTCTAAAAAAGGAGAAGAGTAAGTCAAGATATCAAAAAAATTTCCCCTCTGGCGGCTGGGGCTTTGCCCCAGGCCCCTGGTAAAGGACTTTGTTATTGTGTATACGGCTGTTTTGGGCTCCGCCCTCGACGTATAATATTCACTGTGGTGAGCCATTGTTAGTTATTAGATTGTTAGATGAGTTATTGCTCAGCTAAATATTTCATCTACTCACGTATTGAATTTTCTGATTTTCAATTCTGAAATTCCACACATATATTGAAAGAAGCAGGAAGTGGTTGATATCCAGCTGTCTGAATATTTGAAAATTTATCAAAAATTCACTTGAAAATAAGAAAAATGTGAGTCAAGAAATCTTTTTTTTTTGCCTTCGGCGATATTGGCTAACGGTGGCTGTGGCTGTGCCACAGACACCCTCATTGAGGGTTTTGTTATCGACTTATTGTATATACGGTCGTCGGGCTCCACCCTCGACATAATATAAGCCCTATATCTCTCACCGGGGGGGGGGGGGGGGGGTACCCACGTCCATCAGGGGGTGTCTGCGCCCATGCTATTTTCACCTCTGCACGCCACTGGGCCTAGCTAGCTTTAAATGACTAGGACTTTGATTGGCCAATATTCACTAGAAGAGCTAAAACCTATGACAACACAGAATAATAAGTGATAACAAAGTCACGTTCTCTTAGACTGCAAAAACTTGACATATTTCGTAGCCCACCTCATAAGCAGGGCTAGGATTTTGTGCTAATAACAAAGGAAATACACAATGACTGGACATGTTGCCGTAGAATTTAGCTCTACTAGTAAATAATAGCCAATGAAGTCCTAGTGTCTTGGAGCTAGCTAGCCCCCCTAGGATGTTACAGTCGCAGTAAGGACCCCAGAGTCATGAATGGTAGAGATATTGAACTCCAGCTGTTCTATCACTATCAGTCATAATCAGAAACATGCATTTGCATAACTATGGTATACTTGGTCATCACTGTTTGATTCAGTGATTCGGTTGGTTAGTCAACACATCCGGCTGAATGTGTGCTCATACCTCATTAAACGTGTTCTGTCCTGGTGCAGCTGTACCACCACGGGGAGAACATCGCGGTGAACGTCCACATAGCCAACAACTCAAACCGGACGGTGAAGAAGATCAAGGTGTCGGTGCGCCAGTTCGCTGACATATGCCTGTTCTCCACGGCCCAGTACAAGTGCACAGTTGCTGAGGCCGAGAGCGAGTAAGTCACATACACGTTTTATCTCAAGTTCACTGGAAATGCGAAAGTAATTGTTCCGTTGTAGATCTCATGTGTCGGCTGCATTCTTGATCTCGTCGTTGAATGCTAACCGAGTATTGCTTAAGAGCGCGTGGGAGTCGATTTAGCGAATGTCATTTTTTGGGGATAACTTTTGAATAGTATGAGATATCAAAATTCTAATACAACAGAAACACAGATATTTTCAATACCTCAAGATAGTATAAGTAATTACAGGATAAATATGTAAAAAATAATGTGATTCTTAGCTGTATATGTTTGACAATTATGCAATATGAGTTGAATAGTATTTACTTGTACCATCTTCCAGGTATTGAAAATATATGTGTTTCCCCCATATTATAATTTTGGCATCTCATACCATTCGAAAGTTATCACTAAAAAACTGATATTTTGCTGAATCCACTCCCATGCGCTCTTGATCCATTGACATACATACTATTACTTTTCCCATGACATTTTCAGGCCATTTATTTTCTAGACATGTAGAATCTCATAACCAATCAGTCCCTTCGATGAATTTCTAGAAACTTGAATTATACAAGTGTCCTGCACTTGTGAACATGCAGATATGTGGCACATTCTGTGTGCAAATGGTTGCAAAACGTCCATCTGAATGACCAGAGGAACATGCATCAACATAATTCAATGGGTCAAATAATATTTCAATCTTGATTCATTATAATTGAAAATAAGGACTACATTTTAAGAATATATCTCTTATATTGTCCATCATAAATTGATAGTCTTCGATTCATTATAAGAAAGATTGGTTAAAATTCTACCAGAATAATTTTGCTTTTACTCTTGTTTAATAATTTTCCATTCTTCTCCTAACAAACATGAGTTTCAAAGGGTAATTTAGGTATTTATGAAGAAACCGTAATATCCAAGTACAGTACTAAGAAAAACAAACTCTGAACATGATAGGCTTTCTGAGCTCACTGTACAGTAAACCCTCGTTAATCCGAACTTGGTTAATCGGAAATTTGACATATTTCGAACTCCAAGTCAGTCCCCGGCTGAAGGTATAAGTATTTCAATGTTAATTAGTATGGTTAATCCGAATTCAAGCTAATCCATAATTCGACCCTTCAATTGCTTTAGCACTGTTTTGGATTGGATGATTTGAAATAGTTCGAGTGAATTCCTTGAATTGATCATTATATTCCCAATTTCCTTACTTTCTATTTGACGCATAACAATGAGCCGAAGCCAGCTCAGCTGCTTGCTGCTTTGAGTGTCATCCAAATACGCTCTGAGCCTCTGACCTTGACTAAATACGACGAGTACGAGATTTATGGAAAGCTCGGAACACTCGTTCATCAGTCACACTCGGGACGGCCAAGCACCAATGGAAGCAGGCTTTATAGCGATCGTGCGTTGTCGACTAACTGAGAACACGCAATTGGTGATGCTGGTTGCTCTCACGTGTGGCATAGCTTTTTCTTGCGCGCAATACAAAATTGCTTAAATTCTAGCTGGGAAGTGTGATGATTTTCGTGAAAAAAGGTTTTTTGGCTATTCCGAATTTTTATAAATCGAAATTAATTTTTGTTGGTCCTTTGCATTTCGGATTAACACGGGTTCACTGTACATTTCAATTGTGATCCTGATTACGTGAATAATACTTCAAATTAACAGTTTTGTTTCCATTTGTTTTAGAAATTATTGTATTTCACTTGTGTAACTGATACAGAACCACTTTTTCTTCGTTGATGGCTGACATACATACTGAATGATGCCGATGATTCCTTCACACTGCCGGGAGACTCGCATAGCGGTAACCATCGGTGTTTCGTTTGAAAATGAATATGTTGTTACTTTTAGTTGGTTTCAACTCACAGGTGTGGCTTATGCTCGTGTGAAGCTTTGAACCGCCCGAGGTACCGACCGTAATATCATGCTCTTCACCGTCTACTCTTGAATCTACCTATACAATGTCTTGTACGCTAGCACACTTTCCGTTGTACGGTCTGTTGATGATTTATTTACAGCTACCGATTGGCTGAATTGTCCAGATATGCTGCTGTTCAAGTACGTGGACACTTGCGGGCACATAGAGTGGTCGATTGATGCACATTAAAATGCGTCCAGAATAAAATATACTGATTTAATACGCACTAGAAAAACTAGAAAACAAAGTGCATACTCACTTCACGCATAGTCTGTGGAAAAATCGGTGTTTAAATGTGCGTAGATTTTATTCAAATTAAAGTTGGAATTTTGAATTGAACCATTTTGTGTGACCGCAAGTGTACAAACCCACTCCACGCACAGCCTAAAAAATAATTGTCAAGAAAATTAACGCTGGTTTCATTTAATTTCAAATTTACATTTCGGACATTTTTCCATCGGGCCGCAAGTGTACGTACGTGGCCTTCCGAATCCATTCAGCTTGAAAGGATGCTAGCAAGGTGGCTGTAGCTAGGATTGCCGTGCGCTAAGATGTTGTCTTCCAGCTGTGTGGCACCGGCACGTGGTGTATATTGTTGTTCCTGTACAGTGTAGGCTGCCCTGTGGCGCCCGGCTTCACGATGTCCAAGGTGTACGCCGTGCGGCCTCTTTTAGCTAACAACAAGGACAAGCGCGGCTTGGCACTGGATGGCCAGCTGAAGCACGAGGACACCAACCTGGCGTCGTCGACTATGTGAGTCCCCCCACTCCCCCACCCTCCGCTCCAAGCCCTCACATGACACAACCCGCGCTTGGTTACGCTTGACAAACTGACGTCATTAACACTCACTAGACAAACCATCCGCGAACAATCTAAAATAGGTTAAAAATCTACGGAGACTTATTTTGAGTTTAACCTGACTCTCCCGTACTTCATCCCCTCGCCCTGGACTACGTCTTCCGACCAATGCTGGGTTGTAATTGATCGCGCCCGCAGCGGTCAGAGACGATACTAATCGCAGACAAGGTGAGGGGAGTGAAGGTGTGGATTTTTGACGTCGGTTTGTGCAACCGCCGCTGGGTCAACCGTGTGTGTGGTGTTGCCATGCTGTATTGTACTTTGGTGTGTTGTAGAGTGGTCTATAGTTTGGTGCTAGTTTCCTACTGTAGCTAGTTGCACGTGAGGCAAGGTTGCCGACCGTGCTCGTCGTGTGCTAACACCATTTGCCACCCGCCCGCTACATACAATACAGACAAAGCGTGAGGGCGTGTCGTGTAAAATTTAATCACGTTACTAACTCTGACAACGGAACAATAATGCCACTAATTCTGTGCTATTGCTTACCCTTGTCATCTGTTCGGAAGTTCGTTGCAAGATATTTATTGCCCCGTACAAAATCCACGCGTTACGGAACTCTACGGTCAATTTTGACCTGAGCATTTCCCTAAATTACTTTCCGGTGGTACGGGTGACCGTAGTGATTACTTCCATTTCGATCACGTGCTAGAAAACTTCTTGTGATTCCTGTTGCCTACAGTCTCTTGATGTTATGGCCAAACCTCAAAGGTCTTGGTTGAACTTCATAATATTATGGCAAGGTTGAATACTGTTGTCACTGAGGACAATCAATTTCACAACCTTGCGATAAAATAATGCCCATACCTCAAACATTGAAATCCATGTGAGACTGAAATTGTTATTTCAATTTTTGTATGGAGTATGCATTCTTGTGTGCATGCTGAAATATTACTAATGAATTAATTGAATAACGCATCTTGTAAACCAGAAGAATTTGAAAGCCTTCTGACATAAACTTTGCAGTTTGCTCGTGGCATTTTTTTAAAACGCAATGCACGCCTCATACATCACACTTTTTGTGTGGAATATATTCTACTTTTCAAGGCCGTACTCATGTTTTACAAACATGTGTACAAATTGCTGTGTGCAGTATTTCAGCATGGGCCTAGTCCCATGAGAAATTATAGTTGTGTTACAATTTACAATATCTTTTGAAATACTCTTCCGTTTACCTTTATTTTCAATATTCTTGATGACATTCGTTCAAGTGTACAACTTTATTTATATTTTCAATAAAATGAACGTTTCATTTTCAAACAAAATTGCTGTATTTCTAAAATCTTTGCGGTGACCCTTCACTTTCTATCTGAAAGTTTCCTCAGGAGGTGGAATTTCTACTCCAAGCCTATGTCAAGGAATCCAAAAAGAATACTGGCACGTCTAGAAATAGGAAAGTTTTGCTCGTGCATGACTGACCGGCTCTCCGAAAGACAATATTGATCAATACGACAAACAAATGTAAAGGACGTCGACCGTATCGTATTAGACGAGTTCGAAGTGGTCGTCCTGCGACTGAAACGACAACGCGTTGTCTGTATCGCGGGCGGTCAGCGCTGGACTTGTCGGTTTGTGGTCGGGTTGGTAACTACTCTGTGTTGTTTGGTGTTAACCCCGCAAGAGAGGGTTGTCCAATCGGGCCGGGCTTCACACTCAGCAAGGTATTCGTGATGACGCCACTGCTAGCCGATAACAAAGACAAGTGGGGCCTGGCGCTCGACGGCCAGTTGAAACACGAGGATACCAATCTGGCATCCAGTACCCTGTAAGTCCGACGGCACCATCGCTTTCCTCCGCTACTGTCTCGTGGCATGCCCTAGGATGTGTCACGCGACCGCATGCTCCTTGCAGGCCCGACTAGAGTCGGGCTCCAAGTCGAGCCATAGCGAGAGCTTGCTGTTGAAGATTCGCCTGTCAATATACCGCCTTGTTTTCGTTCAATTCTACATAGTTTTAACGTAACGTAGGTTTTCAAGTGATTATTTCCAATTGGTTAAAAACTTGAAATAGTAGATGCTGTTGATCCTTGACTCCAGCTCAACTGTGACTTGATTAATGGGATTTGGGTCACGTTCTAGCTTTTCTACTACTTTTTAATAGGGTTGCCAATTGAAATTGAATATTTCGATCGATTTTCGATAGCAAGATTTCAAACGATGGCAAAATCAATCATCAGATTTTCGATTTTTTCGATTTGAAAGTGAATTCGACATCGAATAGTTGAACAGCAGGCCGTCAGTCGTGCTTCAGATTGGTCATATCGTCGACACGTCTGTGTGTTTGCACTCGGTCCTCTGTTTCCAGGACCGGTCTTTTTGTCTGCTGGCACAGTTATTTTTAATGGGAGGGGGGGGGGAGCCGCGTCTCTTTAGCGTGGATATTGCGATGTAAACAATCGTATTGTTGTAAGTTTTTTTTTTCTGAGGTCAATCTAAATCCCAGTGCTGGATTAAAAATCATAATTTTATCTTGTTCATCATTCAACTCTCCATATCTCCAAAAATTATGGATGTTTGTATCAATTAGTCACTTAACAGTATGAATCATTGCAAGGTTGGATTGCCGTAGTCATATAGCATTTAGTCAGGACTTGAGACACACTGAAAAAGTAGTGTGCTGTTTACTTCATCAAATTGTTAATATTTTCATCAATATGACCTCAATAATTAAAATATCGATTGAAAAAAATTGGAAGTTTGTATAGTACAGCCGGCTCACATGTTGTATTCTCTCTCTCTCTCCCCCATTCCACTTTAATACCCTCCCAATATGCATTAGGCAATGTGGTTTCTGTCAGTCAAAATAAAAAATATTTGTATGGTCAGAACAACCGTGGTCAGAGCTGTGGATAGCTCTCAATGGCTTACTTCAGATTGGAACAATATTATTGTATTATTATGTAATTGAGAAATACACATATCAATGATATTATTATAAAAAGTAAAAGTAAATGGGAAATAACAGAACAAGTCATCAAGAAACTCATGACTATACTATGTAAATATTTATCATCCAATGCATTACTGACAGTACCAAAAAATGTTATAAGAAAACACAGTTGTCAGTCCGGAAGATATTTACATATGCGCAATAAATAATATATAAGCCATAATGATACAGTAATTTCCTTATCATTATCACTCCACATTCTCATGAATACTATCTCGAACGTCTTTCATAATAGTGAAAGAGAGAACAGAGAACAGAAAAACCCTTATCCCTTATGAGAAAGAGGGAACACTCACTCGCAGTGACAGCCGTGTCAAGTCTATAACCTTGTATGTGATATATCACTACTATGGACCCCCGACCGCTAATGTTAAGAATAGGGAAAACAGAGGAGGGACGATTTATCTAATGAAATACGTGCTAGTGACAACTTTTGTATGCAATTGTTTCTGAAATTCGAAATCAACTAATTGAACAAAAACACCTAATAAGTGAATTTGTGTTGTTTTACGGCACTTCAACGACGAGGTTATTTGCGCCGAATAAGTTAATAATAATATTTAGTTGGTGATATTCGTACTTTCGGTCTTTTTTAGATGAGTAGAGCGAAGACCCAATTTCACCCTAGGGCCTACTCGAAAAAAAGTGCTTTTTTTTCGCGCTCCACAGGTCAAACGAAAATTCAAAATCACTTGAAACGTGGCATGCACAAGTGTCCTTATCCTAATTCGATACTGTATAGTTTTGAGGCGCAATCGGTTCATCCACTTCTGTGAAAACTCATTTCAAAGTTTTCAAAAATCTTATAAGAATAACCCAGAGGAAAAAATTCGTCGAAAATATTTCCTTTCAGAGAATTTAAATTCTCAGATAATTTCAATATACTGTAATGATTATACACATTATTCCAAACTTCCAGTCAAATCAGATCAGCTGTTTTGATGTAAAAAAATATAATATCTGATTTTTTTAAATCACTCAAAGCTATTAAGATACCAATTAAATCCAAGCAACTGGTGTCACCAATTAATTGGAAACAATTAAAACAAAGCCTTCCTTATTATCATAGAAATTAATTGGGAAATAGGATGGCAGTGACGTAATTGTTTGGATCTCAAGGTGGATATATATAATAATCAATCCAAAGGTGAGTTGATAAGTTCCAGCTCATCCATCAACGCGGCAACACATAACACGTTTTCCTAGTTTAGGATAATGACTGGTCCTATCCGGTCTTTACAATCGGGTACTCGGTTTTCAAACCTCAGGCTGATGTCATCACTAGTTACTAATTGAGTGGAGAACTGATACTGTTAATATAAACAGTCTTGTCAAATATTATAAACAATTCTGAATTGAATTATTTAATTGTGTTCGTCTTACGGTGCTTCAACAATGAGGTGTACTTTATATTACTGCATATTCTGTCTGGGCAATCGCGTGCTTGCCCTGTGCTTAACACTGATAACCAACAGTCTCTGTATTATTGTGACCATTCTGTGCTGTTTTCAGTTGTCAGTTCGAGCGTCAACTGACGACCTCGAAGTGTCAGTGTCGACACAAAAGCAGATTGTCACTACGTGTCACAAAATGATTACAGGCAACTAAACAAACATGATTCAGACCTGAAAAAATCACAATATTCTGGATCGATATTCAATATCATAATTTCAATTCGATATCGAAAGGAATTCCTTATTTCGATCGATTTTCAATATAACACATTTCGGCATCGTTCGCATTTTCTTGATCGATTGACAACCCTACTTTTTAATTTGTTCTTGTTTTATTAAACACTACTGTACGAGCAAGACTTTTCACTGTCCCAATTCCACAGCCGATGCGTTGATTCAGTTCAGTTAATAAATAATTGTAGGAACTTCAGTTCGTAGGCTGAGGCTTTCTAATGAGATGCTTTTGCCTCTAGTTATGACACAACAGCATTCGGGCTACGTAAGAGGGACGCTAGAATAACTGTAGACGCCTTTAGGCTTTCTATCATTTCTTTCAATGAAGTTTGGTTAGAGTTTACTAGTTGTCATGTGTTGGCTCAGTTTGTTACACTGTAACATTAGTTATACCTAATACTTGTGAAAGTTCTTTCAAAGTCACATCAATAAGTCACACATTCCAATTAGATTATTGGCTCTGCCAGCCATCAACTTGATATCTCTTGCCATGCACGCGTCCAAAGGGGCTCTTATTGGATTTGATCCGAAGACCGCACCAGGGTGGTAAAATGGACAAAAGATATACCTAGAGACATGTCGCACGATTTCAAAATAAAGCTGACTCCCACCTCCTCTACTCTCCATCTCTCTCCATTTCAACCCCTCACCCTGTAGTACATTTTCCGACCGCTAGCAAGTAGCTATCAGCACGCGCCTGGAGAGGCAGTAATTGCAGATATGGGCAAGGGGAATGGAGGGGTAGGGGTTTGTCTTCCTGTACGCGTGGAATGTCTCGGTAGCATATATCTGGTCTAGAGAAGTAAGCTGATCTCGCGTCATCTTGCGTAGCCTTGCTGGTCGATTCCCGTAGTAACCAAGCAACAAGCTGCGTGCATGCTCCTAGCTTTGCATCTGTGTCCTCTTGTAGTTGAGAGAGAGAGAGAGAGAGAGAGAGAGAGAGAGAGAGAGAGAGAGAGAGAGAGAGAGAGAGAGAGAGAGAGAGAGAGAGAGAGAGAGAGAGAGAGAGAGAGAGAGAGAGAGAGAGAGAGAGAGAGAGAGAGAGAGAGAATCTTATTCACGACAACCGACCATATATCTCCGCAGATGGGCAGCCCCAAGCTTTTTATTTATATTGGGCTTAATGAGGCACTGTAATGATAACTAAGACCCATCGGCATCTGATGAATGAATGGTGTGATGATGGTTTCTTGGGTAACGGGAAATAAGCAGTGATGGCCCATATATTAGGAATCATTTGAACCTTACCTGGGCTGCAGAGGAAAACCACAAAAATCTCTCTGAAGATGGATGGTGGCAAGCGTTGAACTGAGGCTCGATCTACCACCACCTCACAGTCACATCGAGCAAGCGCTTTACCACTGAGCTACCTTTGCACATTGTAGCGTATCAATCATTCAACAGGATCGAGATATTGAAAATCCTAAAAATGTCCATGCAACTGAAAAGTATTGCAATTGTTTTCTTGAGATATTTTCTTAACATTTGTTTTGTAACAACCATGAAGTCTATAGGACATAGATTAAGGATTACAACAGTGTGTGTGAGATTAGAGCATCCCCAGTCTCCATAGGGCAAAAAGTTCCTGCAAGGTGGATTTCACAGATATAAATGACCATAAAACTGCAACAGTGCAAAATACAAAATTAACAAATACGTCACCTGATGCAGACAAGATTTGTTGAGATTGCTAATAATTCAAATTGTATAATAACAAATCTGGAAAGATCATTTGTATGTAACAGTAACACTCGATATTTTTGCCATTGACTTTTACATACCTGCATACCATTACAAACAAATTATTTGTAACGTAATGTCAATGCTTATTATGGATCAACAGTATTTTATAAGACACTTCTCTGAATGGTGTGAAGCAGTTTCACTACAATAAGTTCAGACCGAAAGCCACTGCAACCATTGATGTGTTATGTTGAACGTGAAAATGTCAAGCTGTAGGTAGGTTTCCCTTAAGTGGTGAATTTTGTAATCATGTAACCATAGCTAGTTATTCAATTCTTCAATTTATTTCTCAATTCTCCTCAGAGTTGGTGTGGGGCCTATTGAGATCAGCCGAGTGTTATTCTTGGTTTACCTTTCAACTGATGATTATAATAAGATCAGCCTAGTGCGTAATAACACCTTTCGGTAACCAATAAACATAGCAATGACCAATCCTGTGGTTCTTCTTTGAAATATGGAGTTGTACATTGTATAGCTATTGTGATGTCCTCTGAACTATATTAGAGATACAGTGTAGTGATGTTATTTCTATATTGTGTGCTATTTGCTTATTATTTTAATACCAGCACACGTAGCTCAGTGGTTAATGCACTCGCTTCATGTGATCCGGAAGGTGAAGAGGCATATCGGACCCGGTTCGATCCCTGCCACCGTCCATCTTTACAGGGGTTTTTCGTGGTTTCCTTCTGTAGTCTCGGAGGCTAATACCGGGATGGTTCCTACAATATAAGCCACGACCGCTTCCTTCCCACTATCCTTCCCAATACCTAGAAAACCATCATCCCATCATCTCATCAATCATTCATTCGACACCAATAGATCTTGGTCATCATTATAGTGCGTCTTTAAAACCCAATATAAAAAATGAAAATATTATAATCTGTAATGCTTTTCGTTTCGTATTCAGATCGTAAATGTTTTAGATTTCAAACGATCTTTACAGGATGCTAAATAGTGAAATAGGACCAATAATATTAAAACCCTGGATGTTACATTTCTTCATTATGCTTATATTGAAGCTGTCTTGAAAACTGGTTGTTAGTAATGTTAAATTGGGTCAAAAGCTGTATGCAAAGCTTGGAGAACCACCCGAGTACCTTCATCTGTTTGAACAGTAGTCAGTGTTTAATGTGGCTGGAGTTCAGGGACAAGCCTCGAATACTTTCAGCCAGTTACCATGTCGGGTCGTCAAGAGAAGCAGTCTTATCAAACTGCTTTCATATTAATTATTTAATCATACCGAGACACGTGGCCGAGTGGTAACACACTGAACCGTCATTCGGGAGACCGGGGTTTGATTCCCGCTATTGTCGACCATCCTAACAGAGGTTTTTTGTGGTCTCCCTCTGTCGTTGAGGTTGATACTTTTTTTCTTCTTTTTTCTAATAACATCGAAACTTGATACAAAATCATTGTTCTCCAATTAAGGCTATGGATGAAAGATAGGATCGTTTGGACGGGGCACCACGAGGGCGATCTTACCACCCCATTTTGGTTATTTACAACTAATGAACTTCAACACCAGGACTGCGCTGTCTGTGACCATAATTTTTCGCTGTAGATAAAAGTCTTTCAGTATAAACACACGAATGTTGATATCTTCCACTTTGAACTAAGTCTCTTGGGCAATGATCGCTTCTTTCCATTAACAGCAGATGTAAAGTTTATCATTAAACAAAATGGACAAAATAAATTAGTGATAGGCCTATGATGCTATAATTAGGCCTATCACTCTACTAATGAATGGTCGTGGCCAATTAGTACTTCATCCAAGCATTTGCTTCAAGGACTGTGGGAAACCACGAAAAACCAAGTCAGGATGGATAAAAAAAAAAGCTTTTTAAAGGTTCGTGAGCTTTTTATTTCAACTTCTTTTCTTCTTTTCTTGTAGTGAGTGTTTGATATTTTTTTTTTCTTTTTTTTTCTTCTTTTTTCCTTTTTTTTCTTTTTCCTTCTTTTTTTCTTTTTTTCTTTTTACCTCTTTTTCCTTTATTTATTCATTCATATTTTTTCACCATTACATTTAATTCTTTTTTCTTCATCTTTTTTTTTGTGTGTGTGTTGATACTGGGATGGTTCCTTAACAACAGGCCACGACCGACTCCTTCCCACCATCCAAAACACCTAATAAAATGACCTACCGGCAAGTAGCTGAGTGGTTAGCGTACTTGCTTCGTGTGACCCAGGAGATGAAGGGACATATCGGACCCGGTTCGATGTCCGCCACCGTCCATCTTTACAGGGGTTTTTCGTGGTTTCCCTCTGTAGTCTAGGCTAATGCCAGGATGGTTCCCACAAAAGGCCACGACCGCCTCCTTCCCATATATATATATATATATATATATATATATATATATAATATATATATATATATATATATATATATATATATATATATATATTTATATATATATATATATATATATATATATATATATATATATATATATATATATATATATATATATACATATATATATATATATACATATACATATACATATAAATATATATATATATATATATATATATATATATATATATATATATATATATATATATATATATATATATATATATATATATATATATATATATATATATATATATATATATATATATATATATATATATATATATATATATATATATATATATATATATATATATATATATATATATATATATATATATATATATATATATATATATATATATATATATATATATATATATATATATATATATATATATATATATATATATATATATATATATATATATATATATATATATATATATATATATATAAATATATATATATATATATATATATATATATATATATATATATATATATATATATATATATATATATATATATATATATATATAAATATATATATATATA